>JALMGJ010000012.1:27398229-28005729 GCA_023362775.1 Charina bottae
TTTTGCTACTAATCGCTATTTTGACATTGTGATAGGATCTTGAATATCAAAGGCTTCTTTTCCTTCCAACTCTAAGCTTCTGTGATTTATTCCATTTTAAAAGGAACCGGTGTTAGGCACTATGCCGAGCTGTGCTGTGACACTATTGGTATCTAACATCGTCCTGAAGTCATTGAATGAAGTCATCTAGATTAATTTATTTTATTTATTTACTAGATTTGTATCTCACCTTTATTTTCGGTCAACTCAAGGCGGTGAACATACTTAATGCCCCCATCTCCTACTTTCCCCCAAACAACAACTCTGTGAGATGGGTTGAGCTGAGAGAGAGGGACTGGCCCAAAATGACCCCATCAGTTTCTGTGCCTAAGAGAGGACTAGAACTCATAGTCTTCTGATTTCTAGTCTAGCACCTTAGCCTCGACAGGTAGTCTCGACTTATGACCACAATTGGGCCCGGAATTTCCATCGTAAGTCATTGTGATCATAAGTTGAGTCACCACGTGACTGGATCTGATTTTACGACCATTTTTAGGACCATTTTTAAGGTGGTCATTAAGCAAATCCAGCTTCCCCAATGGGTGTTTTTTGCTGGAAAATGGCAAAAAAGGTCGCAGAATGTGATCACGTGACTGCGGGAAGCTGCCTCCGGTCGTAAATGCAAACCAGTTGCCAAGCACCCAAAATGTGATCATGTGACTTGAGAGGGGGTGGTGCAACGCTTTGCGATGCTTGGAAAGCACCCATTCTGAGGCCATTATAACTTTGGACCATCGTTAAACAAACAGTGGTAAGTTGAGGACTACCTGTCTACCAAACTGGCTGCTGTAAACAGGCTGGATGAGGGCCAATAAACTGAGAGTGAATCCAGGTAACACAGAGCACTGGGGTATATATTTTATTATTTTTATATACTGTATATTGATGTTTTATATTTTGTTTTAACTATTTTATTGTAAACCGCCCAGAGTTCCCCGTTGGGGGAGATGGGCGGTTATATAAATTTAATTAATTAAATAAATAAATAAAAATATTGGCTCCCAGGTCAGGGAACCTGGGTTCAGAATGTGGTTGCACTCCTCTGAAGGAGCAAATGTGCAATTGCAATGGTCCCCTTATCATTGGCCCTCGTATTCCAGAGTACATTTGTCCACTTACAGCTGACTCAATGGATATGCTCGTTTCTGGACAGAGACAGCTTTGGCCACATTTGTTCATGTTCTGATATTCTCCCCAGAGCTAAGATGAACTTAGATGGTCTGCCCTTGAAGATAAACCTACAGCTGGTACAGAATTCAGTAGTGAGATTGCAGTCAGAAGCATCTTTCAGAAACTATATCACCTTGCTCTTAAAAAAATAATACTACATACTGCCACTGGCCAGGCTTCAAGTTTTTAGCAACAATGCTTAACAGTTAGGACCCTAATATTTGATGGAGAACCACTTCGATATGGACCTGCCTGAACATTGAGATGTGCAGAAGAGGACATTTCTCAGTGCCCACGGTTGGGAGAAGTACAGTGTATGAAGTTGTGAAGGGAGCGGGGGGGGGGGGGTTTCACTGTGGTGGCTCCCAGCTTTGAAATGCTGTGTCCCTAGAAGCTGGGCCAGCTCCATGTTTTTGGCACAAGATGAAGCTCTTGCGTTTTTTTTTTAACTTGGGCACCATACTTTATTTATATTTATTTATTTATAGTGCTATTTATACCCTGCCTATCCCCTCCCTAACGGAGGACTCTAGGCGGCTTACATACATATACTGTATATACACATTTTTACCATTATACAATGTCACCAACTATAGAGTGTAATTTAATCCGCGCACCAGGAGAGGGGGTAAGGGAACCGGCTCTTCTAAGGCTCTGGACTACAATTCCCAGGATGCCTTGAGCCGGCTGCTGACGTCCTGTTGATGTCACTTCCGGGTCTGTCCTCACCGTCGCCATTCAATCTTCCTCTGATCTTTCCTCCGGTGGAACCGGCTCCCGACAGGAGGCCAGCAAATTCTCCCACTTTAAGGTGGTACCCATTTATCTACTTGCTAAGCTTTCGAACTGCTGGGTTGACAGGAGCTAGGACTTAGCGACGAGAGCTCACCTCGTCGCGCGGTGTTCGAACTGCCGACCTTCTGATCGGCAGCCTACAGCTCAGCTGTTTAACCTGCTGAGCCATCCGCATCCGTGACTTTAACAATCAAAGTCAGTCCATACCCTAGATCAGGGTTTCTCAACCTTGCCAACTTTAAGACACGTGGACTTTAACTCCCAGAATTCTGGGAGTTGAAGTCCACCCATCTTAAAGTTGCCAAGGTTGGGAAAACCTGCCCTAGATACTCATAAAAATTGTGGCCTCTTTATTACTGTATTATGATCCTAGTTGTTTTAATCTTCTGAAACATTGTATTTCTTTCACTATATTTGTTTTATCCTGTGCACTTTGTGGGATATAACCAAACTGAAGCTCCTGAGGATAGAGAGTGGGCTATAAACATTTTAATGCAGAAACACAGAATAGAGATACAGGGAAACAAACAGAGCAAATTCAAATTATAACGAAAGGGCAATTATAACTATATCATAGAAATAAATACGTCTGAATTCTATCCTTAAATGTATTACCAAGTTGATAAATAATGATGTTTATATAACTATATTATTACTTTTATTTTGTTGACCTTTGTGGGGAGGGTTGGCCTAACAAAATAAATTAATTTTAAAGCAATGTTAATTCTCATATTCTCCTACTTTAGCTGCTCTTGATGTTTTTCAGTGTTGTGTTAGATATATTTCAGCTACTGATATGAAAGATATGTAAGGTGTATATCTACAGCAGAGCTTTCCAAACTGTGTGTCGCGACACGTTAGTGTGTCGGCTGCAGTGTCTGGGTGTGTTGTGGCTGCTGCTGCCTCCGAGCCCTGCCAGGATTCCATGCAGGTCCTAGTGCCTGCCTTGTGCCTTGCTGCCTCCAAACCTGCTGTGATTCTGCGCAGGTCCTAGTGCCTGCCTTGTGCCTTGCTACCTCCAAACCTGCTGTGATTCTGCGCAGGTCCTAGTGCCTGCCTTGTGCCCTGCTGTAAGAGTGTGTCGTGAAATGATGCCCTGCTGTAAGAGTGTGTCGCGAAATGAAGCATATCTAAAAAGTGTGTAACCAACATGAAAAGTTTGGAAAGCTCTGATCTACAGGTTCCACTTTTTCTTTAAAAATCACAAAAATAATGTTTAAGTTACCCTGTAACCCTTAGTATGTCAGTTGTTGAATGTGATGTCATCTACAGTATATGCCATCCTAAAGGTTCTCAGTCCCATCTGGACACACTCCTCCCTCATTTCTCTTCTCTATGGAACTGACGTTATCCTTAATTTACCCTTTTAACTTTCACCATTTTCAGTGCTGTAGCCGTGTCAATTCCTTGCAGCAACAAAAACCATCTTGTGGACCGTGGGGCACAGGTTTGCATTCATGACAGCCCCTATGTCTCTGATGAAATTGAATGCAGCTCTGTGGTCTTAATTCTGGCAATACTTTAACTCCCTGGTGGAGAAATGCCAAATCATACTGCTGAATCTTTCCTGGCTGGATGTTCTTCAGGCTGCCAGGTGGGGTGAATTACATACTGCATACTTTAAATGTTTTCTTCCTTGATCAGCTTTCTGCAGGTTAAAGATGAACATCTAATTAGTCTGCTTCTTTTCTGCATGCCAATTGAAATAAACAAGTGGGATTATTAAAAGATGTGCTTAGTCGTAGAGCATATTCTTCTTGTGCAATGAGGACCATGATGTAATTCCTCCCCCATTCATGGATCCTGAAGAGAAAGGGGCAAATGGAATATACAACCCTGGAGAAGCCCATAGTTTGACTTGGTGCCATGATGAAGATAGTGTGCAGGAGAAGGTGTGCAATGCCACCAATGCTGGCTGTTGTGTCTTTTCTCTTGATCATGAATCAGAAGTAGGTTTCTCTGCTGGTTGCTTTACCAAAACTTCCAGAAGAACCAACTCCATTGAGTCTGCAAGAATTAGAATATATACAGGCAGGCCAAAGGCAATCAAGCAACAATACAAGATCACAGGCATGCTAAATCAAACAACAACAACAACAACAACAACAACAACAACAATAATAATAATAATAATAATAGTAATTCTTCCATGGACTATCCTGGCCTGTAGACCCTTTGTGCACTAAGCCATCCCCCTATCATTTTTTTGAAAGCTCACTCTAGGGCAAAAATCACCCTGGGAGCTTTTTAAAATATCACTGCTTTCTTAACCCTAGAACACATATTTGTTTCTTCACCCTATTCTGGTCCTTCGGTTCCCCATCAATTCTTTTTTTATTATTATTATTTTGCTAAATTTATTTTGCTACTCCAATTCCATTAAGAATGACTTTTCCAATCCAGGTCCTGCAAGCATTACTCCTAGCTATGTAAAATCTCTGCAGGATATGCGAAATAGATTTTGTTAGCTCCACTTTGAAATCCCAAGCAGTTTTCTGACTCCACTGCCACAATCTTAATTTTACATCACTGTTTCCAGGGAAGCAGGATTGCCCCCCTCTCCTGTATGTCTCCCCTCCTCAAAATTCTTCCCCTACCCCCCCAATGACAATTGTAAAGTTGGCACTTTTTCAACTGCAATTTGCGTAGTTCATCGGAGACTTTGCTGTTTGCGTGTAATGTACAAAATAAATTTTAAATAAAATCAAAGGCATCTTCCCCTAAACATTGTGTTTTTTACAGAGGGACATTTCAAGTCAAGTTTTACACAGGTTTAGCCCAGAGGGAAATTAAACTCTACATTTAAATGGAGATTGCACACGCAGGAATCCATTAGTTTCAATATTTCGCAGCAGGGGGGTTCAGAGTTATTTAAATAAGTTTGGATATTAAACCTAACGTAGCCATTAAAGGAATGTAGATTTGTTTGCTTAGTTTTATAGAAATCTTTCTGTTTTCCAGCTGACTGGTGGGTGGGAAAAAAAAAAGGAGGGGAAAGAAGAGATCCATCATTGGTAGATGCTGAATCTTATTAATGCATTAATGCATGACTAGGAGAAAATACCTTTCAATATAGTATCTCAATTGATTTTTTTTTAGCATCAATTTACAGAATACTAAGAAGTTGCATAAAACCTTGAGTAGAGACTGTTGGGTCATCCCCCCCTCCCCCATCTTCCCTTTCTTTATTTATTTGAATAACCCTAATATAACCACAGGCATTAAAGACCATACTGGCTTTGTCAGCCACTTTGATTGTCAGCAAGATGATTTTAGAAGTTATTTAGCTCCTCGCAACGTATCTTTGCAACTGCCTGGTTTAAAAACAAAACCCAGACAGCCCTCACATAACAAACACTGCCAAGATTTTTTTTTCCCCTGTTTCTCTGTGCTGGTTTTCTTTGGGGATTCATAAATATTGATTGTACCGTAAAAAATTGATGGAATCTTGAAAGAGACTGCTGTCTTGGCAGCTAGGGAATTCACTCAATTTTTCTCAATAGCTGCAGTCTATAAAAAGAGGAGATTTTTGCAAATTGTTTCTCACCTTGTCTTTTTAGTATTTAATAGCTCTCAATTCTGCAGCCCCGTGAACTCGTTTTCCGTCACCACAGCCTCGGCACTTCCACCATCCCTCCCCTGGTTCAGCTTGAATTACAAAGTCAGAGTGGCATCTGAGGAGTTAAATGGCCTTTTGCAGGAGATCATGGAGAAAGATTCATTAATACTGGCAATAGGCCTCTTTCCCCATGATTGTTATGTTAACATCCTCCACCCTTGCAAACTCTCTTCTTTTAACCAATGTAGAAATGGGCCAGCGGAAAGTGATTTCAGCTCCCTGATGAAAAAGCGGGTTCTGAAATGAATTTGCCATGGTGTCATAACATCTCAGAGCAACTCAGAGTTTTCTTTCTGCCATTTGTCATTGAAAGGAATAATTCTCAGACTTGGGCTCTTTGAGTACCACCTGAAAAAGGCTGGTGGGCCATGAGAAAGATATGAGTCAGCTGGTGAAAGATCCCCATCTCGAGAGCATTTCCAGAATGCAATTTTCTGCAAGTGCAATTTTCCCCAGCATCCATGTGGGATTGGACCCATCAGACCAGCCTTTCTCAACCTTTGGACCCTGGAGGAACCCTTGAAATATTTTTCAGACCTTGGGGAACCCCTGCACATTCAGGCTCAAATAATAGGCCAGAAGTTACAAAATTATTATATTCGTTTCATGTGTAGACCTGTATATACGTATGCATTAACAGTGTTAACAGTGTGGTGGCTCAGCGGGTAAGATGCCAG
This sequence comes from Charina bottae, assembly GCA_023362775.1. NCBI lineage: Eukaryota > Metazoa > Chordata > Lepidosauria > Squamata > Charinaidae > Charina > Charina bottae. The sequence continues at coordinate 27,404,530 of JALMGJ010000012.1, forward strand.
GCTTGTTGATCGCAAGTTCGGAGGTTCGAATCCCTAGACCTGCGTGCGGAGTGAGCTCCCGCACTCACCCCAGCTCTTGCCAACCTAGCAATTCGAAAGCATGCAAATGCTAGTAGATGAATAGGTACCACTTCAGTGGGTAGGTAACAGCGTTCCGCGTGCATCATGCCAGCCACATGACTGTGGAAGCGTCTTCAGACAACGCTGGCTCTTCGGCTAACAAACGGAGATGAGCACCGGCCCCTAGAGTCGGACACGACTGCACAAATGTGCGGGGGGGGGACCTTTTTTTTTAAAACTAAAAATAAAGAATGAAACTTACCTCTTTAATGTGAAGTTGCCCGAATTTGAAATATTTTTTAAAATAAATCATGATCCCCCAGGGGTCCTCTCGTGGAACCCTGGTTGAAAAACCTTGCATCAGACCCTTCAGGGATTTGCTTTTTGAAAATGCCATCCCCGGTCGCTTTCCCTGAATAAAATGCCCCATTAAAATAATAATAGTAGTAATAATAGTAATAATAGTAGGAAAAAGAATCAGTCCATCAGTTATAATCATCAAATAGATACATCATTTCAGGTAAAAACAGTAAGGATGCAGATCAAAGACCCTGGAGAATATAAAGATCTTGATCCAATGTTGGAAGAACATTAATATTTCTCCTGGACAGGCTATTCAGATTATTTATTGAAAAGGTCCCTTCACGTCACCACACAACTAACTACCAATGAAACAGTTTTCCCAATAAATCTTTGAAATCTGGCAGGTTTATATGGTCACCATGATGGGCACCAACTTGGTGCCTCCAGAGGAGTTGGACTTTGATTCCCATGATCCCCCCATTCATCATGTCCGTTGGCCAACCTGACTGAAGTTCATGGGAGCTGAAGTCTAACCCATTTGAAAGATACCAATCCAGGGAAGACTGCTGTAATGACTTGCACATGGGGTCCAAAAATTTCCATCAGTCCCACATAGGACAGCAACACTGACAATCTGTTAATCTTACAAAGCGTCCAGTCCATTTCTGGATCTCATTAATGCTAAATTAGCCTTGAAGGCCCTGAGGTGGTTTAGAGCCAGGTTTCATGAATAAGCATCTTCTCTCGAGTGTCCAACCAAGTTCATTTTCTGAAGCCCTTCCCTGAGTGCCCTCTTCAAGTATGTTGCCCCACAATTCCTTTCTATGCTGAGGTCTTTTTATTGGGGACAAATAATTTGCTCTACTATAAGGGCAAGACTTGGCAAGAAATGGACTTCAAGCAGAGGTTAACAGCATGGCACTCCTGGGTATCAAGTTCTGTGCAACATCTCTAGATGTCCACAGATACCCAAATTTAGCTAATCAGTTTTAAATTAAATGGGTGACATCTGTCAAAATCCCCAAATTTTGCAAGAGTTCAGCATTCTTGCATGAATTCCACAAGGTCTCCTACAAGGAACCTAAAATTCCCTAAGAAGCCAACATTCTTGCATGAGATTGTCCTAGATTTGGGGAAGGTAGGATCATCAAGATCTCACGAGAGTTTGGACAAGATTGACAAAATGTCAAAAGATTTCAGCTTTCCCTCACAAGTTCACACAAGATCTTGGGGTTGAGCTTGTTAGAATCTCATGAGCTTTAATGATTCTTGTGAGATTTCAGGCAGTTTTCAAAAACATAGAGTCTGTAGCTATGGGCAAAGTGGATTGCCAACCCCTGGTCCAGAGATTTCCCAGCACCTGTTCCCTGGAATTTACACATATAATAAGTTCAGGTGGAGGTACAGGAAACAGGTACAGGAAACAGGCAGCTCTCAATGTTTTAGGTGAATAAATTACAGAGCTACCCAAAGAGCTGTTACAGACAGCAGTGCAGATAAAAATCCTCCATATTTATTTCAACTTCTAATTAAGGAAATACTTAAGAGTAAATTGCCCCTCTCCGTCATGGCACTCCAAGGCTTGTTGTGCTTACAAGATATACCGGCAAATTGGGAGCCTTAAAATTAAGCAGCATGGAGTGTCCAATAATTAATTGGACTTTATATCCATTGTTTATTTACTGCAACTTAAAAGCTACTTCAAGAAAAAGGGGAATGGGTGGTGTAGCATGAAAATGAGCAGAATGGCTTCCAGTTGTAGGTGCAGACTTGAGGTCTGGTCAAAGGTCAATTCTCTGACCCCCAAATTTGGGACCCAGGATAAGGAATCAGTTCACAGAATAATTAGTAGCCTCAGTGTGTGATTTTGTACTTGCTTGAAATCCATAGCTTTATTTGAAATCAAAGATGTTTGACACATGGTATTTCCTTAAATTGAAACGTCACTTCTGAAATATTGCATTAAGCAGAAGTTTCTCAAAAAAGAATGTGGTGTGTGAAGTGATAATGATGCATGGCAAAAAGAGACAACAGGACTATCCCACCTTTTATATTTCAGGAATGGGTAGAATTGAATACTAAACAGGGTGAAGGGGGCGCAAAACTCACCGCCATTTCTGAAATCCTCATAATGGACTGGAACAATGCAACATCATGACAAGGTATGTATTTTTTAAAAAAAACAATGGAGTCCATCATCACCATTTTTGCTGTCATAATGCCTTTCAGTCTGATGCTAGATCAGCCTTTCTCAACCTTTTGACCCTGGAGGAACCCTTGAAAGATTTTTCAGGCCTCGGGGAACCCCTGCACATTCAGGCTCAAATACAGGCCAGAAGTTACAACATTATTATATTCGATTCATGGGTAGGCCTGTAGATATGCACTAAGAGTGTGTCAGGGTTTAGGCGAAGAAACCACGCTGAGCTCGCAATGAAGCTCTAGTTCTTTATTGTTTCCAGCATATACAAAAAACCTTGCCAAACTGAGCTAAGCTAACGGGCTCTAAGGGAAAAACTCCTGAAACTTCTAAGGTGGATCCAGCCTGACCCTCTTGGCTGGGCGCCCACGGTCCTCCACACTGAGAACGCGCTTTCCCCCCTGGAAAGCGCCCCCTCCTTCCTCGCCTGCGATCTCCATAACAGAGTTTTCTGAAACTGAAAATAAAGGATGAAACTGACCTCTTTAATGTGAAGTTGCCCGAATTTGAAATAATTTTTTCAATAAATCATGATCTCCCAGGGAACCCCTAGTGACCTCTCACGGAACCCTGGTTGAGAAATCCTGATTTAGACCCTTTGCAGAGGAAATGTGGCTGGTTTAGTTTAAATTCCTTTGCCTTTCCTCAAGATTTCTCAGTCCCCTCTCAGCAACAGTATGTATAAGCTTCATTAAATTCAACAGACGTTACAGCACAGTACTTCTAAGTAGATAAGTATATAGTTGCCTACTTAGAAGTATGTTTCACTGAATTCAACAAATAATATGAAACTTATACGTAGGTAAGTGAAAACAGGATTCAGTAATCCTTGTATTGTTGCACTACTGGAATAGTTTATTTTTTTAAAATAGCTGTATTTTAGTTACTTCTGGGTAATTGATGCATTCTGTATATTACTCTGTATATTTTCATGGCTGTTGAGATGTTGCCATGTTACCTGCCATTCTATAAAAGAAGATTTTGGACATCTTTTTTTTTTTTTTTAAATTTTATTGGATTTTAAATATACAAAGCTAAAAGTTAAGTTAAGCTCAGCGGTTAAGACGCCAATTCTAGATTTTGGACATCTTCTGTAATTTCTTGCTTGTATTCCCCTCAAGGTTAGAATGGCCTCTTCCTTTTTTCAAAACGTGGTAAAAACTATGCTTTTTCTTAAAGCCTTTGGAGTGGATGGCAAGAGGATTGGTAACAATTACACCATGAATGAGAGAACAATCTGGGATGCTATTGTATTTCTTGTTAGAGATTCATGATGAATGTATGTATTGTCTTGCATTGTCTAATTATTCTGCTGTAAGTTGCTTAGACTCTTTTGATGAGGTGCCATACAATAGTCCTCACTTAACGACCAGAATTGGGACCATACTTTCGGTTGCTAAGCGAAAAGGTCATTAAGCAAATCTGACCCAATTTTACGACCTTTTTTGTGCCGGTCATTAAGTGAATCACCATGGGTGTTAAACAAGCCAGATGGTCATTAAATGAATCACATGGTTCCCCATTGATTTTGCTTGCCAGAAGCTGGCCGGGAAGGTCGAAAATGGTGATTACGTGACAACGGGACACTGTAATGGTCATAAATGCGAACCGATTGCCAAGCGTCCAAATCGTGATCACATGACTGCGAGGATCCTGTGACGGTCGTAAGTGTGAGGACTGGTTGTAAGTTGTTTTTTTCCAGCACCGTCGTAAGTCTGAACCATGACTAAACAAATGGTTGTTAAGCGAGGACTACCTGTACAAGTACTGTATAGTGAAAGAAACCAAAACATTTAAAAAGACCTTTCTTTTTCTCTTTACATGTTAAGAAGCTAACTTTCTAAAGAGTTCTTTGCTTACCTCATTTTCTTCAGCACTCTTCACCCAGAAATGTTCGTTGGTGAAAAATTATTTTTTTTCCCAAACGTATTCACAGACACAGTATCTCTAAGCCACCCGACTCTCAATGGATTCAACATTAAGAGCTTGAAAAGTTAATATGGGAAATTCAAACCTTCTAGGAAAAGAAGGGAAAGCGATGTGCATTTATGCAGTCCCCAGCCCTAGGTTACTGGTCGCAAGCAAGCACTGATTGGCTGACAGTTCTCTGTGCCCGGCTGCAGCCCAGGAAGGAGCAGTGCTGATTGGCTGATGATTCTTGGTGAGCTCTAGAGATTGACAGCTATCTAAGCACATTCATTCTTACAGTGTCCTGATATCTGAATAGACTTGAAAATAGTGAAAACAGTCTATTTTAGAATCAGTTTGAGAAGGGTGCAGATACGATGTTATTGTGGCTTGTACCCATGATAATTTCCTTATTCCTATTATCATTTAGAGAGCCAGTTTGGTGTAGTGGTTAAGGCACCAGGCTAGAAACCAGGAGACTAAGAGTTCTAGTCCTGCCTTAGGCATGAAAGCCGGCTGGGTGACCTTGGGCCAGTCCCTGTCTCTCAGCCCTAGGAAGGAGCCAATGGCAAACCAGGAGACTGTGAGTTCTAGTCCCGCCTTAGGCATGAAAGCCGGCTGGGTGACCTTGGGCCAGTCCCTGTCTCTCAGCCCTAGGAAGGAGCCAATGGCAAACCAGGAGACTAAGAGTTCTAGTCCTGCCTTAGGCATGAAAGCCGGCTGGGTGACCTTGGGCCAGTCCCTGTCTCTCAGCCCTAGGAAGGAGCCAATGGCAAACCAGGAGACTGTGAGTTCTAGTCCCGCCTTAGGCATGAAAGCCGGCTGGGTGACCTTGGGCCAGTCCCTGTCTCTCAGCCCTAGGAAGGAGCCAATGGCAAACCAGGAGACTGAGAGTTCTAGTCCCTCCTGAGGCATGAAAGCCGGCTGGGTGACCTTGGGCCAGTCCCTGTCTCTCAGCCCTAGGAAGGAGCCAATGGCAAACCAGGAGACTGTGAGTTCTAGTCCCGCCTTAGGCATGAAAGCCGGCTGGGTGACCTTGGGCCAGTCCCTGTCTCTCAGCCCTAGGAAGGAGCCAATGGCAAACCAGGAGACTGAGAGTTCTAGTCCCTCCTGAGGCATGAAAGCCGGCTGGGTGACCTTGGGCCAGTCCCTCTCTCTCAGCCCAAGGAAGGAGCCAATGGCAAACCAGGAGACTGTGAGTTCTAGTCCCGCCTTCGGCATGGAAGCCGGCTGGGTGACCTTGGGCCAGTCCCTGTCTCTCAGCCCTAGGAAGGAGCCAATGGCAAACCAGGAGACTGTGAGTTCTAGTCCCGCCTTAGGCCTGAAAGCCAGCTGGGTGACCTTGGGCCAGTCCCTCTCTCTCAGCCCAACTCACCTCACAGGGTTGTTGTTGTGGGGAAAATATGAGGAGGAAGGAGTATTAGGTATGTTCGCCGCCTTGAGTTATTTATAAAAATAATAAAGGTGGGACAAAAATAAATAAAATAAAATGATGCCAAAATTTTATCTGATTTTGGATAAACAATAGTATTAGAAGAAGGGGTCTCCAAGTGCTGCTTAGTGGTGTCCCAGATATCATGTTATCTGCAGATGTTATGTGTTTGATTCCTGATGTACATCTCTCCATGTCCAGCGCTCATTCAATGAAAGAGCTTCCTAAAACTGGGCCCATAGATGAAACTTCCTCTGGGCCTGCCCTTCCAACTTCAGCAAAAACCTGGGAACATCAAGCTGCCATGTCAATTTCTCACAACGTGCTGGATCGAGGCTGTGCCATGGATCCTCTGGAACCTGGCAAGAAATCATTCATGGGACAATTACGAGGACTAATTGCTACTCTTCACTTTTGCCCATCCTTGGGAAAACTCACTCTGACAACTTGGAGGGTACTAATATAGAAAATATTCCAGCAATTAAGGAAAGGAACCCTCAACCTTTAAGTTTGATTCCTGATGATCACATGGGTGCATTCGTGTAGTTCTTTTGGCAATAGTACAGAAGTGATTTGCTGTTACTTCTTTCTGGGAGATAGATGGAGATGATGCAGATACAAATAGACTTCCCAATATAACCTATATTCTCTGGTGATCTTCCGCCCAACCAGCTTTGACCTGTTTAGCTTCCAAGTCCAGATAAGGTTTTCCAGTTACTACTACCATTTGAGATAACCCCTAAATTATTAGGTCCCTGTAAACTTGGAGGTAGCCCTTGAAAAATCAGGGTAAATAATGCGAAATGAGAGAAATCCTATGGAGGATCTTACTTTGCATAGGGCAATATTCAATATCACGCAAGCAAATTTCTACTTCTGGAACAGATCTCCCTCTTCTCCCCCATCTCACTTTGTCCCCTCCAAGTCCTTGGAGCAGATTTCGGGGTATCTGGGGGATGGATGGATACTTCATTCTGCCTGTGGTGTTCATTCCATTGGGAGGCAGACGCAGGCTAGGAGGGTTACAGCTCAGAAGCTTTGAAGGTTGCAGAATTTATTTATTTATTAAATTTATATTACCGCCCATCTCCCCCATCGGGGACCTGGGCGGTTCACAATAAAACATAATTAAAACATAAATATAAAGTTACAATATAATAAATAATATAAAATCCAAGTATAAAAGATGTTAAAAATGGTAACACTGGGAGGCTTCATTGGACCAGCCATCCCCAAGAGGAACTGTTGGCATTTCCCTCCCAGGCAAGCCGGCAGAACCAGGTCTTTAAGTCTTTCCGAAAGGTCGGGAGCGAGGAAAATCCGGTCCTTCTCTGTGGGCAAAATTTGCATTCCCTAGTTTTTCAGTTTGGACTTTCTCAGTTCAGTTCTGGGACTGCTTTCAAATCCAAGTCATGAGAACATGAGCTGATGGCAAGGGTGGACTGATCTCCTTGGGTGAACTCAACGAACGGGAAGACTCCTAATGAAAAAGGGGTTCTCTCAAGTAGCCTTAACCCAACTATTTGGAGTCTCCCCCCCACTTGTGCAGAACAGGCCACCATTTCACCCCCATCCCTTCCACAGATGGCTCCTCTCCTCCCCGCTTGCACCCCTCCCAAGCCACAAAATCCCACAAAGGGCAAAAGCATCAGCCAGCCATGCTTCAAAGCTGCTCCTTAACCGGATGGGGAGCCAGCAATGGTACTTAAGGGGTTACATGGTTTAGCTAGGCTTTCCTTACCCTGCAACTTCTCCATAGGCCCTGCAAACAAAAAACTTATTAAGCAGCTGCCTGTCACCTCTCCTTAATAAATAAGAATCTCTTTTTGGTCTCGGTGTCTCCTTCACCTTTGGGGTTGGCCTCCTGTAAACACACTGCCAATTAAACTTCGTGTCTAGCAAGGCCAAAACTAATGAAAAACAATAGAGAATTCACTGCCTTTTAATGAGGAAAGCTGGGCTTTTTACTGGGAACAATTTATTGGACCAATTCCTCCCGTCCATCACCTTCGGGAACTGCTGCTTTTCTGTACCTTGCGGTAGCTACTTTGTCAAACGCTGCATAAAATTGCACGGTGAACATGGGGAGGTGAAGTCTCTGACTCAATTGATGGTGTGACACCTCTGATCTTGCTTCCCAGATCGGTAAGTGATCCTGGCAATGATATGCATAGAAATTAATTAATGTGCCTGCCGGCTATCCAGCAAGCTCCCCCCCCCCCCCCCCACCGTCTTGCTGAAAAATAGATCAGCTTGAAGGAGTCGGTTAAAAGAGTGGCTGTGTCTGTTTCTCGTTGCCAATGCAGAGACAGTGTCACTTAAGGGCAAAGCACCAGCATGATTGCAAGACTTTGAGCTGTGGAAAAGAAGGGGAATCTTTAGAAACAGATTAAAAAGGAAGAAAAGCACATGGTTGAAGTCAGAGAAGGAGGGTGCAGAGGTTCCAAGTGACAGCATCTGCGCAACACTCTCCGCCTGCTTACTACATTAACCCATATTCCGTACTTGTCCGATTCACTGAACCATAAACTGACCAAGTGGGCCGTGTTTGCACAATGCTGTAACCCCTCCACCAAAAAATCTATCCACGGTTAACCCAGACCAGGTGCAGCGTGATGTGTGAAAGCTAGGTCTTTGTCTAACTGGCTTTAGAATGTGGGGCGAACACAGCTGTTGTGTTGGATAGTTATGGGAGTGACACTTTGGGGGTCTGGGAAATAAATTTGCCTGGGTGTAGAGTTTAGTGATCCCTTGGGGAGTTAGGGTACATGGGGTTGAATTCCCTGGTGATGGTGGCAGTGTAATGTTACGATGGGCACCAACAGAAAAGAGACTGGGCAAATTCATGGAGGAACTGCATTGTCAGTGGCTTCCAGAGTTGATAGCTGGATGGTGATTGCCCCCCAAGTTCAAAGGCAGCACACCTGGAATATAACCTACTGGGAAGCAATGGTAGAAGAGGGTTATCACCTTCTGTCTGGTTCATGGTTTTGGGGCATGTATCTGGTTGGCCACTCTATGACCCAAAATGCTGGGCCCATCCAGGAAAGTTGTTCTTACATTCTATATTCTTCTACCCAATGTCAGAGTTCACTCTGACTCTGACTCTGACTCTGAGCTAGAGGGAAATGAAACTTACCTCAGAAATGAAACTGATTCTGAGCAGCACCCAGCGCAGGGTCAAAAGTGCGATACTCATGATCCATCTTGTGATGAACAGGTACAGGAGTCCGGACCTGGGGATGACCCAGCAGTGCGGGAGAATCCTGAGAAGCTGATTGGCGCTCCTGACTTACTTCCTAGTTCGGCTCGAATCAGCACCAGAGAGAGGCAGGGAGATAAGCGTGCCAAACAGAGGGAGTTCCGATTGGCTCCCGAGGAGAGAAGGCGTGCCGAAAACAGGATAAAAGGGTGCCAGTGCAAGCATGCACTGCATTGGTGACGAATGTTCTACTGAGCTACCAGCTTCTACAGGAGAAGTCCAGCCAGAACCTACCTTGGAAGCCTGTCCTGTAGCCGCTGCAGAACCCAAGTCGAATCCTCAACTCATTTTTGAATTCACCCCAGCTGCATCAGAAGCCCAGATTGCTTCAGCATCAAGTGGGAATGGAACTTTAGCTCGTAGTTCTTCAGCAAGCCCTACCAGGAGAGCTTTAGTCATTTTGGGTATTCATCAGCTGGCTTCTACAGCTTCACAGCGTTCGCCAGCCTTGGCAAGGCAACGCCTTGACGCTTCAGCTAAGTACTTTGCTCACCCCTGTGTGTCTTGTCGCGTCGATTTCGGGTCACAACGTTCTGTCATTGGGGGGCTTTCTAGTTTATCGTACCCTGTCCTGCCTGGTTTACAGGCAGTGTTGCCTAGTGATAGTAGCCTAGTCTGCCTTGCAGCTCCCATTCTGTTCCTTGCGGTTCCAGTCCAGTCTGCCTTGCTGTCTCAGTCCAGTGTCCTAAAGGTTCCAGTCCAGTCTGCCTTGCGGGAACCAGTCCAGTCTGCCTTGCAGTTCCAGTCCAGTGTCCCAGAGGAACCAGTCCAGCCTGCCTTACAGTTCCAGTCCAGTGTTCCAGAAGAACCAGTCCAGTCTGCCTTTCAGTTCCAGTCCAGTCCTTTAGAGTGTCCAGCTTGTCCAGAGAATCCAGTCCAGTCATCCTGAGAATTCAGAAGAACCTCATCCCATCTATCCTGCAATCCTAGTTCCAGAGACTTCAGTCCAGCCTTGTCAGCCACGCTCCCAGTAATTCAGAAGAACCGATCCTGAGTTTCCTAGTTTGAACTTACCCACCTAGCATCCTGATCCAGGACTGTTGACCTACTTGTTGCTGAACTTTAGCTTGTGCTACTGCATAGCTGCCTACCTCCAAGTGCATCCAGTTGATCCAGTATTCTTCAGTTGTATTATGGACTTATAATTTTAAATAGTTTTTATATAATAAAACTATTTTTATAAAGTTCTGGTGGTCATACTCCGAACAGAGCACCCAATCGCTTGGTTTGGATGCATGGTGTGATTCAGCATTGCGAGGATATGGCTTGGATCTTGAACTTCTCATTTCCCAAATCCCCTAATGCTCTCCTTCCTCATAGGCAACTTCTTTGCTCATAGGCAACTTCTGTTTAAAGGCCTGGCCAGTTCAAAGTTAAAAAACCTTGAGAAGAGCAAGTAGTTGCCCACCATCAATTAGCACCCAGGGACAGACTGACTGAGCAGGTACCCAGTTTTAAAAAAAAAGGTAAAGGCACCCCCCGCACATTTGTGCAGTCGTGTCCGACTCTAGGGGCCGGTGCTCAACTCTGTTTGTTAGCCGAAGAGCCAGCGTTGTCCGAAGACGCTTCCACGATCATGTGGCCGGCATGACGCGCGCGGAACGCTGTTACCTACCCACCGAAGTGGTACCTATTCATCTACTTGCATTTGCATGCTTTCGAATTGCTCGGTGGGCAAGAGCTGGGGCGAGTGTGGGAGCTCACTCCATCACGCGGGGCTAGGGATTCAAACCTCCGAACTTACGATCTTCCAATTGACAAGCCTGGCGTCTTACCTGCTGAGCCACCACACCCCTTTACTCACTCACAATTTTCCTGTACTAGGATGAGATGACTTGCATTGCTATCTTTAATCTTACCTTGCTAGAGAAATAATTGTGGAGAATGTGAATCGAGGAGGAACACAGTGCCTGCATTCACATGGCATGCTTGACCTGCTTACTGAAGCAACCCATGCTCTGTGTGCACTAAGCATTGTATAATGTTGCTTACTTCGAAAGAGAATAGCATGATGGGTATGTATCTATCTATGTACAATACATTGAACCACAAAGTAACCAAGCAGGCTATCTTTGCACAACACATGAAACCATACTTACAAATTCACACAAACTCACCAAAGTTAACAGAAACCAAGCTTAGAATGGTGTGTGAATGGATTTGCAAGGTTTTTTTCAGATGATTTAGTTACACATGTTGTTTAACTACAGTTGAAAATCCAGAATTTATGTCCTGGTGACAAAAGAGGACTAGTTCACATATACATAAGATCATTTTGCATGCTGAAATCTGAGATAAAAATCATGGTGTTTTACCAGTGGAAAAAAATCACTTGTGCTGATTATTACCCGCTTCAAATTAATAAGACTGCAAAACTGATCATCCAGTAGCCTCTGTCACCACAAAAACCCAGTTTTTCAACATCTGGTTGGCTGCTAGTCCAATCGATTTGAATCACACAAAGTCTACCTAAATCATACAAAGGGATTTGCCTCTATCCCAGTATCATGCACAACTCTCGGTAACAGCACTTCTGCTAAGATGGGCCAACTATTTTGTACCCGAGATCCATATTTAACAATTGTGGAAGGCGAGGCAATGATGAAAAGTGGGCAGGCAAGCATGAAACACAATGCGGATTTTCTCCTGCATTTTATGAACGAACATTTATGAATGTCTCCTGCATTTTATGAATGAACATTTATGAATGTCTCCTGCATTTTATGAACATCACACTATGATGTTTTTGTGGTGCTCCCCTCAAAATAGTGAGCAACCTATGCAGCCTATTTTTGACTATTGCATTTGGTGGTGTGCCAGAAAGGGATCAGTGGGGCATGAAAAGTCTCAGACCCAACGTTTTCCTTGCCTATTTGAAACTGGATACACTCCTAATTTCCCTGCTTGACTCTTTTGATTGTATAGCCTTCAATCAAGTCATTTTAATTGACATTTTTGCATGCAGAGATTTATTTACCTATACCTCATGATCATCTTCTCAATAAGAAAATCCGAAACAGGGAAGAAACTTCCTGGAATTTCAACCTGCACATCTGACCGAGCTTCCCTTGCATTGTACAGCATGTCTGATTTTTTGTGTCACGCAGGGTGATGGGTAAGATGCCATAAGAGAAAACAGCATCCTGCAGGAATAACGTACAGTATCTATTGCTCCCTACAATCATTTGCTAGGAATGGAATGCACTGGGTTGCCATTTGACTACAAACATATCCAGTTTGCATTTCTCAAATCTTACATGAGAAATTTACATTTCTGAGACCTGGAATGCAATGATAGGTCAAAATCTCCCTTTTCTGATCTTTGCAATGCAGTTCACAACCTTCCATGATAGATAGAAAAATCTGAAACTTAGAGACAGGCAAGAAATATGCCCCTTAAGAGAATGGGGCATGAAAATGCAGAATGTCATGAAGATGCAAAGACAGACAACTAACTAACAAATCCAAATTAATCCAGAAAGAAGCTGGGATGAACTATGGCTGTGAAGTTAAAGAAAATCAATTCTGAGATGTTTCTTCACACTTATGATGCAGGACAAGCAGTCGGTTTTTGGCACACAAGGGGACTTTGCCAAATTCTTTGAAGTTAGGCAGTTTGAAAGTCATTGCTCCCTGTTCAAAAGATGGTCAAACCCTGAGGGACATTACAGTATATCCCAGCTTCTTGAAAGATTCCATCAACGCTGCCTTCGAAAAATTCTGCAAATTACTTGGGAAGATAGGCGGACTAATGTTAGCGTATTGGAAGAAGCGAAGACCACCAGCGTTGAAACAATGATCATCCAACATCAACTTCGCTGGACCGGCCATGTTGTTCGAATGCCTGACCATCGTCTTCCAAAGCAGCTACTTTACTCCCAACTTAAGAATGGAAAACAGAATATTGGTGGACAGCAAAAGAGATTCAAAGATACTCTCAAAGCTAATTTAAAAAAATGTAATATCAGCATTGAGAACTGGGAAGCCCTAACTCATGAGCGTTTCAATTGGAGGTCAGCCTTTATTAATGGCGCTATGGACTTTGAAGAAGCACGAGTACAGGGCGAAAGGGAGAAACGAGCTAAGAGGAAGGCACGTCAGGCAAACCCTCATCATGACCGTCTCCCACCCGGAAACCTATGCCCTCATTGTGGGAGGTTGTGCGGATCCAGAATTGGCCTTTACAGCCACTTACGGATCCACTGTTAAGATTTTACCCCTGGAAGACAATCTTACTCGGCTACGAGTGATCGCCAAGGGTATCCCAGCAAGAGTTAGTAACTTTGTTCATGACATCTTGGAAAGATCTTAACACCGCCATAAAGAACATTTTACATTCTCAGCCAAGGAAGATTTAATCATCACAATGAAGCCTTCCTTCGCTCCTCCGTTCATTCCCTCCCCTTTTCTCCCCCTTCTTTCCTTATCAGAAATTAAACAACTTTTACACACTGCGTAGCCTTCAGTACCATATGCTAATACTGTCCCTGATGGCTTCTTCATCTGATCAAACCTAATTGTCTGTGTCAGGCTGCCAATTAACAACAGGATCCGCTGCTTTCCCAAGTTCCAGAGCTACCTGCAAGGTTAATTGAATCATGTATACCCACAGTTCCAGTGGAAGAAACTTTGCAGTCCCTGTCAAGATCAAAGTCTACAAAGGGGAGCCACTAAGGGGGAAGAAATGGAACATCTCCTCAACTTTTTAGGACAGAATATTAACATCGGTTTTCATACATATTACCCTGTCGTTAGGAGGTCTGGGTCAGCTGGGCATAAAAGGGCTGAAATTCTCCACCCGCCTGGCAAGCAGATGATCTCTCTGGATTTCTCTAAGAGAAAGTAAATTTCCAGGCCAAGACTCCCTGCTAGCAGTGACAGTGGCGTGGTGACTGAAAAAGCCTCATGGGTGGCAGGAGCATCCACAGGGAGGTCAGGAAAGTCAAGTTGGTGGCCGTGACTGCACAGCTGAAACCCCGCCCCCTTTTAATGTGTGTTGCAGGCATAATTCACATATAAAAGGGTAGGGCTTTGATCCTTCCTGGCAGGAGGAACTATTTTGGTATCTTCCCTTGGGATTTCATGGACATGAGGGAAGTGTGGGAGGCTGCAGATGACAGGTGAGAAGATTGCCCACTAAAAGGAAGGACATTCACCTCTAGCTCTTGGCTACCTCGTAATAAAGGGCAAGAACGCCACACTCTACCCATGAGAATTTCTCTACAATTTCTTCTCTCTGAATGAGAGATGGTTGGAAAAAAATGCAACAGAATGAATCTGTCTGGGATGGGAAGTGAAAGGAAAATAATTCCTCTGCAATTCAATTCAGTTCAGTTCAGTTCAGTTCAGTTCAGTTCAATTCAATTCAAGACTAGAAGTTGATAGAAATGAAAGTGAAAGGAGAAATGGAAAGGCTGTTTCAAAATTCCAGTGGGTTCTTTAAAGGCTTGGTCCCAATATCTATATCAGGGCTTTCCAAAGTTTTCCCGCGGCGACACACCAACCGCTGTTATTCCGGTTATTTTTTTACTTCCTACTTTGGCATTCCAGTCTCCTATGATGAAAAGGACATCTTTTTTTGGTGTTAGTTCTAGAAGGTGTTGTAGGTCTTCATAGAACCGGTCAACTTCAGCTTCTTCGGCATCAGTGGTTGGGGCATAGACTTGGATCACTGTGATGTTGAATGGTTTGCCTTGGATTCGAACTGAAAGCATTCTGTCGTTTTTGAGGTTGTACCCCAGTACTGCCTTTCCCACTCTTTTATTGACTATGAGAGCTACTCCATTTCTTCTAAGGGATTCTTGCCCACAGTAGTATATATAATGGTCTCCTGAATTAAATTCGCCCATTCCTGTCCATTTTAGTTCGCTGATTCCCAAGATGTCGATGTTCAATCTTGTCATCTCATGTTTGACAACATCCAGCTTACCTTGATTCATTGATCTTACATTCCAGGTTCCTATGCAATATTGTTCTTTACAGCATCGGACTTTCCTTCCACTTCCAGACACATCCACAACTGAGCGTCCTTTCGGCTTTGGCCCAGCCGCTTCACTCTTTCTGGAGCTACTCGGAATTGCCCTCCGCTCTTCCCCAGTAGCATATTGGACACCTTCCGACCTGAGGGGCTCATCTTCCGGCGTCATATCTTTTAGCCTTTTGATACTGTCCATGGGTTTTCTTGGCAAGGATACTGGAGTGGTTTGCCATTCCCTCCTCCAGTGGACCACGTTTTGTCATAACTCTCCGTCATGACCTGTCCGTCTTGACCTGACTTCATTGAGTTACGCAAGCCCCTTCGCCACGACAAGGCAGTGATCCATGAAGGGGATATATATAATATATATATATATAATTATATAAAAGGAGGAATATAATAGGTCTTCCAAATGAGGCCCAGCATATAGAATATTAATTGATATGAATAAAAAGTGTAGAAAATTATTATTATTATTTATCTGTTCAATCGTGTCTAATTCTCGGAGCCTGCCTGGACAAGTCCCTGCAGTTTTCTTGGCAAGATCCTGGGGCTGAGAGAGAGTGACTGGCCCAAAGTCACCCAGCCAACTTTGTGCCTAGGGCGGGACTAGAACTCATGTTCTCCTGCTTTCTAGCCTGGTGCCTTAACCACCACACCCAACTGGCTTTCAGAAAATTAATAGATATTAATAAAAAGCATAGAAAATATAGGAATAAATATAAATAATATTAGCTCCTTGGTTGTGTTAGTGTTTTGGGTTCTTTCTTGGCTGCCTGGATTTTAACTTTGATAATGTTTGTTATTGTTTTTATTCTATTTTAATTCTGTCTGCTGTCCAAAGTCACTCTTTGAGATGGGCGGCCATATAAATTGGATATATAAATAAGAATAAATTAGTAAATATATTAATATAATAACTATTTCTTAATAGAGTTTGATTTTTGGCATCAAGTTACTGTACCTTGTATGAGGCAGAACAAGATTCTGAGTAAGATAGACAAGCAAGCTCATGCTCTTTGGCCATTGAAATCATAACACAATGCAAGTTTCCTTGAAATATGAAATGACATGTTCAGCCATGTAGTGAGACATGGAGTTAGCATTTTTATTGAATGCCAGTTAAGACCATTTTGTCATCGGTATGTCATATTTCTCTAAATGTATATTTACAATTAGAGAGCCACTTTGGTGTAGTGGTTAAGGCACCAGGCTAGAAACCGGGAGACCGTGAGTTCTAGTCCCGCCTTGGGCACAAAGCCCGCTGGGTGACCTTGGGCCAGTCACTCCCTCTCAGCCCTAGGAAGGAGGCAATGGCAAGCCACTTCTGAAAAACCTTGCCAAGAAAACTGCAGGGACTTGTCCAGGCAGTCTCTGAGAATCGGACATGATTGAACGGAATGTATATGTATATGTATATGTATATGTATATGTATATGTATATGTATATGTATATGTATATGTACATGTACATGTACATGTATATGTATATGTATATGTACATGTATTTACAGTTAATTCAAAAGAGCTTTATTAAGCACCAATGTATTTTACGGAAGAGGTTTTGGAAGCTCATTGCTGGAGATATGGCATAAAGGTAAAGGTACCTTTACATGTCCGACTCCAGGGGCCGGTGCTCATCTCCGTTTCTTAGCCGAAGAGCCAGCGTTGTCCGAAGACACTTCCATGGTCATGTGGCCAGCATGACGGACGCGGAACGCTGTTACCTTCCCACCGAAGTGGTACCTATTCATCTACTTGCATTTGCATGCTTTCGGATTGCTAGGTTGGCAAGAGCTGGAGCTAGTGCGGGAGCTCACTCCGCACGCAGGGCTAGGGATTCGAACCTCCGAACATGCGATCTTCCGATCGACAAGCCTGGCGTCTTACCCACTGAGCCACCACGCCCCTCTGAGATATGGCATAGTCATGTGCAAAACTCAAAGGTTCTGTAATGGAGTTATCTGGCGTTGCAGAGAATGTTCACTTTTCCTCCTATCATTTTTAATCTGCTTATTCTGAGGATGGTTCATTTTTCAGAAGTGGTTCTTCACTGTTATCAACAGTAAGTAAGGTCTCTTTCAAGTCAAAATCTACTTGAGGAGACTTCTTGACATGTCAGTGTACTTTTCTTGGCCGCAATATAGAACAATTTGCTGCTACCGCTGCTGCTTCTGAGATTTTTACTTCTATGTGTAGCTTTTGTTGTTGTTTATTCATTCAGTCGCTTCCAACTCTTCGTGACTTCATGGACCAGCCCACGCCAGAGTTTCCTGTCGGCCGTCACCATCCCCAGCTCCCCCATGGTCGAGTCCGTCACCTCCAGAATACCATCCATCCATCTTGCCCTTGGTCGGCCCCTCTTCCTTTGGCCTTCCACTTTCCCTAGCATCAGCTTCTTCTCCAGGGTATCCTGTCTTCTCATTACGTGGCCAAAGTACTTCAGTTTTGCCTTTAATATCGTTCCCTCAAGTGAGCAGTCTGGCTTTATTTCCTGGAGTATGGACCGGTTTGATCTTCTTGCAGTCCAAGGCACTCTCAGAATTTTCCTCCAACACCACAGTTCAAAACCATCTATCTTCCTTCGCTCAGCTTTCCTTATGGTCCAGCTCGTAGCTTTTAGCCCTGCATTTCTTTCACGGTCTCCCATCTGAGGACAACTAGGTCTGGAGCTGCTTAGCTTCCCAGCTCAGTCAGATGCTGCCAGATTTAAATCCTCTGAGTGGAGACCGTAGCACGCCAAAACAAATGTCTAGCAATAAAATAATCTCTCGGATTTAATTATTTCCCACATTTATCTGTAAACATCTTCTGTTCCTATTTTAAGCAGCTGGAAAAGCATTTTTCTTTATACGAGGAGGAGAGGCATTTCCAAATCAAGCTGAATTTTGGAAATGAAACTTGAATCGTATAATAGTCTACTTCCACACAGACTTTGTCTTCATTTTATGACACCTCGCTTAACAGTCCAAGGAAAAACGATCGTTGCACTCCACTCTGACTTTAATTTGATATTTTAAAATTTTTACCTGGTCCTTCTTTGCATTTTCAGAGTTGACATAGTCTATTTAGAAGGCAAATCCATCCTTTCCGTTTGGTCAAAGGAGTTCAGCTGTTGAGAAAACCAATCCTGGTTTCTCGACTGGCTGTCATCTTTTTAATGACATCAGATCTCAGATGGATTATAATTTTATAATGTCTTTGTATACCACACAGTATTAGCACTCGGCTGCTTTTTTATGATGGAGGTAATATACAGATGTTGCCATAATCTGTTTTTTAATTTACTTTGTACCTCTCCCACGTGCATTTTGTTCCAAGGTACTTTATTCTGCAGCAGCTCATTTATTTTAAAAATTATTGTCATATATGTCCGTATTAGCCCACTAATGTCATTTATGCAAGTGCTTCAGATTTCCCTCAGTGGTTTGGTGGGGAATTGCCTC
Source organism: Charina bottae (assembly GCA_023362775.1). Taxonomy (NCBI): domain Eukaryota; kingdom Metazoa; phylum Chordata; class Lepidosauria; order Squamata; family Charinaidae; genus Charina; species Charina bottae. Next base: position 27,423,118 of record JALMGJ010000012.1, read on the forward strand.
CCCTGTCCCTTCCCCCACTTTCCATTTCAGAAGTACAGAGTGTGCGTTATGGTTCGTAACGGATGTTTCTACAATAAGCATATGCAGTTCTTCGCATTCCCTTTGTGTGTGGTAGTACCTTCTCTTACTATTCAGGTAGGGATAAGGTTTAGATTAAACCAGGAAAGATTATCCATTCTAGGAGGGAGATTAGATAGATAGATTGATAGATAGATGATAGATAGAGATACAGGTAGTCCTCACTTAATGACCATTTGTTTAGTGACAGTTCAGACTTACAACAGTGCCAAAAAAACTGACTTACAACTGGGGCTCACACGACCATCGCAGCATCCCTGTGGTCACGTGATCACGATTTGGGCGCTTGGCAACTGGTTTGCATTTATGACCATTGCAGCATCCTGTGGTCATGTGATCGCCATTTTCAATAAACTGAAATAATAAATAAATAAATAAAAATTTTCGACTTTCCTGGCCAGCTTCTGGCAAGCAAAATCAATGGGGAACCACGTGATTCACTTAACAATCATGTGGTTCGCTTAATGACCATGGTGCTTCACTTAATGATCGCCATTAAAAAGGTAGTAAAATCAGGTCGAATTTGCTTAATGACCAGTTTGCTTAGCAACCAAAATTCTGGCCTCAATTGTGGTTGTTAAACGAGGACTACCTGTCGATAGAAATTTACTATGGCTTCAACTCCTAAAGGCTATGAGCAGCTTGGAAAGCCACCCTAAAGGAATGAGTAGAAAGACGTAATATATGGATGAGTCAGAATATTGGTTTGTGAAACTCAGTATTGCCTACTTTAATCTTCCTCAACATGGTGCCCTCGATATGTATTGGGTTTCAGCTTTCATAGTCCCCCGTCAGGGAAATCTCCACACCTCTGGAAGGCATTGGGTTGAAAAAGCTGATAGGGGCTGGGAAGGTTTGGGATGCAAGTCTGGAAAAGGGTCATCATCAGCCTGTAAAACCTGATTCCTTGAAAAACAAAAGCTACATAACATTGGAGTCGGTAGCTTTGATCAGTTTTGGCTGATAAATCAGATGTTCCCTTACATGGAGGAGAGAGACTTAGCGTCTTACTTAGGGTTACATCTGCTGGTGACCTCAAGTGTTGCATTATTGCAATGTGCTCTTCGTGGGCAGATTTGGAAGACGACCTAGAATCTGGCAGCATGAGTGATGGTGAACGCTCCCAGAGTTGTCGCTTTTTAATGACATCAGATCATTAAAATGGTTGAAATGTCAGTCCTGAAATTGCTGCACTGGTTCCGAGTCTAATTCCGGGGGCTTTGGGTACATGAAGCTTTTTATAGCTTAGGCTCAGGTTTCTTGCAGGATGGCCTTATCCTGTACACTCTTCCCTATGTTCTCAGGTCTTCAGTGGGGTATCTACTGTAGGTTCCAGGGGCGTGGTGGCTCAGCGGGTAAGACGCCAGGCTTGTCGATCGGAAGATCGCAAGTTCAGAGGTTCGAATCCCTAGTCCCGCGTGACGGAGTGAGCTCCCGCACTCGCCCCAGCTCTTGCCAACCTAGCAATCCGAAAGCATGCAAATGCAAGTAGATTAATCGGTGCCACTTCGGTGGGATGGTAACAGCGTTCCGCGTGCGTCATGCTGGCCACATGACTGCGGAAGCGTCTTCGGACAACGCTGGCTCTTCGGCTAAGAAACGGAGATGAGCACCGGCCCCTAGAGTCGGACACGACTGCACAAATGTGCGGGGGGAACCTTTACCTTTTTACTGTAGGTTCCACTGGTGGTAGATCTAACATCAAGAGCAAATTCTGTTTTTCTTGAGTGTGGCCTTTCTTACAGAATAAGATGTAGAGATTGCAGAAGGGGCTTAAAACATACAGTACCCATTTACCTGGGTTTTTCTGATTTATAGCACTCTTAGATTGTGGTTTATTTGTTAGGCATCACTTCCTGTTCCAGGAGAACACATTGAGTAAGTCTAGTGTCCACAATGTTCCTGGTCTGTGAACATGTCCTTCAATGACTCTCATTTGCTTCTTTGTCCCTTACTTATTTCTAGCCAATGGCAACAAGGATAAAACCCACTTTATTGACTAATGCACTCTGCAAAGTGCCATAGTTTGGAGGCATTAAAAAGCAAAGCAACAAGGTAGTTGTGAGATGCTAGAACACATGAAACCGCATGAAATGAAATGCCTCATTTTGCACCGAGCGCAGGACAAAACTCCAGAACATGTTTCTTTTGTTTCTTTGAGGTTCAGAGTTCTCGATATGACTGCTTCAGAGCTTGGCACATTTTGGGCGTTCTCCAATCTAGGCAATCTTAAGAAGGTCCAATGTCCCTCTTCTTCTTCCCAACTACTCTCAGTACTAATTTCCAGCCTGAAAACAATCCACTAGTAGCCACTAAAGGAAAACAAACATGTAAGAACGTAAGAATTGATCATGATTGTTTTTACAGTTTTCAATAGGGGCTGGTGAAGAGAGATTTCAAGGATGGAAAGACAATACTTTGTTGTGCGATCTTATGCAAGTTTACTCAGAAGTCGGTCCCAAGGAATGAACTGGAGTGTAGCTTCAGAAAGGTTTAAGACTTGTAATTGGATATAATCACAAAACAAGTAAAACCAAACCCACATTATTGGTAGATTATTTGTTGATGCTTTAAATGTCTCACCATTACTCTGTTCAGCCTAGATCCTCATGGACACACACTCTGAACACACACTCTGAATGTGTCCTTCACCGCTTATAACAATAATCACTTGGTGACTGCATTTGCTAAACAAGCTAAACTCTAAGCCTGGGTTTAAAAACCCAACTGTTGTGTTTGCTTAACATGCTATGCCCAAACAGATATACTGTATTATGGTTTAATGTAATGGGATGGTTCATACAACATGGTGGAGGTTCCTACTATACAATGAATCGCAAACTGCTTAACCTTATTTTAACCTAGTCTAATGTGTGGTGTGAATCCAGCCAATAGCATTATTGTAGTAGTAGTTTATTAATTGATTAGTCCTGTGACCTTATCAATACAATACAATACAATACAATACAATACAATACAATACAATACAATACAATACAATACAATACAATACAATACAATACAATACAATACAAAAATAAAATACAATAATAAAATACATATGTGATAATACATAGGGTCATAAATCAGATATATAAATCTCCCTTACAGGATACCCCAATTTGTTCAATGTATTGAGTTCTAATGACCGTTGCCTTAGTTATAAACTACAATGAATCGCAAACTGCTTAACCTTATTTTAACCTAGTCTAATGTGTGGTGTGAATCCAGCCAATAGCGTTATTGGTTAGGGGTTATCCACCTCTTTTTTGAAGGCTCTTAATGGACATTTGCCACAGCGTTTTCCTAGTCCAGGGGTGGGGAACGTCCAGCCCGTGGGCCATATAAGGCCCGCGAAATCATTTGGTCTGGCCCTCCCAAGGCAACCACAGGCCCTTCCGCATGATTGGCTCCCACCCGCAAACCCCACCCCCTTCTGTGCGATTGGCTCCCGCCTGCAAACCCCGCCTCCGGTGCTTGTGATTGGCTCCCGCCTGCAAGCCCCACCCCCTGGTCCACGAATGATTTTATAAATATCCAAATGGCCCTTGGCAGAAAAAAGGTTCCCCACCCCTGTCCTAGTCCATGAAAAAAGAGGAAGTGGGGTTGGGGCATAGTTTAAGCACAGAGGTGATATACTCTATTTGAATATAATACAATGTGGATGATGATGATGATGATGATGATGAAGATGATGATGATACTCTTTGTGCATTACATACATAAATGGGAAGCACATAACGACTTGGCAGTGAAGTGAACTCAAGACGTATCCCTTTTAAAAATATATCTCCCACACTGCCTGCACATGCAGAGGGGAGGGACTTCAATTGCTCTGGTGACGCTGTCGACCCCCGTGCAGGCGCCCCCAAGACCTGCAAAGTGAGCCTAATCCTGATCCTGACACCTGTGCACTGGGAGCATCTGAAGAGGAGCCCCTACATGGGCGTAGCAGTAACACATAAAGAGGGTTAAAGTCACAAACCCGATACCGTTGGTTTGTAACCTCTTGTCCACCTTCTGGTTCCACCTAATGAGCGTTGATATAGGTAACAGCCCCTACAGGAGAAAGCCCGGATTCTCCACCCTCCTCCAAGCTTGGAGGGGCAGCGGTTGAGAAATGGTGCTGCCGGTGGCTGTATCCTTCCAAAACGGGTTTGCGATTTGACGATGTAGGCACTGATCAGCCTGCTATTCTTAATGGTCCGTTACATATTAAGGGCAGCTTCAGCCACAAGATTTTTTTTAATGTGCTTCTTTTTCAGTAGGGACTCCCCCCCCCCCCCCAAATCTTCTTATTATGCACGAGCCACTTGGCCGTGCTGCTTCTTTTGTTTTTATATTTTGCATTCATTAAAAACCAGTCATCTGCATATTTTGTGACGCCTTCGGGGTCTTTTCTCCCCTTGATACTGGGGTATAAGTCCCATTAGCATCAATGGGAATTGGGAGCACACTGGGAAAGGAAAATATCATTTGGTACCCTTGGAGGGACACACACACACACACACACACACACACAGAGAGAGAGAGAGTATATATGTACACACAGACACAAACACAACTGAAGAACGTTTCAATCCAAAACATTGAGGATTCAATCCTATAATTGCTTCCTTTGAAGAAATGCCCAATCCTTCCATATAAGCAGACAAATGACATCCGGGCAAAATGTACAACTTGAAATGCCAGAAGTTGGACCTGTTTTATTTTATACAGAACTTATTCCGTCCTCTTCCCCAGTTGCCCTGTTTCAGAGTCTTAAAAACCAGGGACCTTTGGCATTTTTGGCCCCAACTAACAAGACTTTTTTTTTTTTAAAACCGTTCAATTGTGTCTGATTCTTGTAGACTGCCTGAACAAGTCCCTGCAGTTTTCTTGGCAAGGTTTTTCAGAAGTGGTTTGCCATTGCCTCCTTCCTGGGGCTGAGAGAGAGTGACTGGCCCAAGGTCACCCAGCTGGCTTTGTGTCCAAGGCGGGACTAGAACTCCCGGTCTCCCAGTTTGCCATTGGCTCCTTCCTAGGGCTGAGAGAGAGGGACTGGCCCAAGGTCACCCAGCTGGCTTTGTGCCCAAGGCGGGACTAGAACTCCCGGTCTCCCAGTTTCTAGCCTGATACCTTCACCACTACACCAAACTGGCTCTCAACAAGACTTCAATCAATCACAATTTACTCCTTCAAAAGAATGTATTATTCATTTTTATACCCTAAACTTTCTTCTACAAACTGATGCTCTCCAGCTCTTGGGATCTTCCACTCCCAAACTTTCCCAGCAGAAGGATTTGTTGAAATAAAAAGGGTTCCTTCCTGGACCGAGATGCCCTCTGAACGGTCACTCATGCCCTTGTCATCTCCCATATAGAGATACTGCTGCACTCTACATGGGGCTACCCTTGAGGAATATCCGGAAGCTACAGCTGGTACAGAATGTGGCTGCGCGGGCCATTCTGGGTGCACCAAGATCAGCACATATAACACCTTTGCTCCATGAGCTGCATTGGGTGCCGGTTTGCTTCCGGGTACAATTCAAGGTGTTGGTTATAATCTTTAAAGCCCTACATGGCATGGGACCAGAATACCTGAGGGACCATCTTATCCCCATAACATCGACCCGCCCCACCTGATCATGCAGAGAGGGCATGCTCCGGACCCAATCAGTAAAGGAGTTCCATCTGGCGGGGTCCAGGAGACGGGCCTTCTCTGCCGTTGCGCCCGCCCTTTGGAATATCTTGCCCCCAGAGTTGAGGCGGGTTTCCTCGCTTCCGGCCTTCCGGAAAAATCTGAAAACCTGGTTCTGCCGCCCAGCTTGGGACGAGAAAGGTAACAGCTCCTCCTGGGGATGGCTAGTACCATAATCCCCTCCCTATTTTTAAGACCAATTCACCTAGATTGGATTTTATACTTATTTATTATACTGTTTCTTGTAATTTTATATGGTATTTTTAATTGGATTTTTTATTGTAAACCGCCCAGAGTCCCCCGATTGAGGGAGATGGGCGGTCATATAAATTTAAATAATAAATAAATAAATAATAAGTAAATAAATAAATAAAAGTGTGTCTGGATTGTTAAGATTTTAAATGTGGCAGAGTTCAGTATTTTATATTCTGTAACCAAAATGTCTTTGGCTGACACTCTTGGTAAGGTGAAGAAGGAAGGGGAAGAGTGGGAGGAAAAATGATTAGTGAGAAATGGAGATCTCCAAATATATTGCCAAAAAGGACTGTACATTAAATATAATAATAATAATAATAATAATAATAATAATAATAATAATAATGTGTCATTATGCAGTCCACGTGATAGCAATCCCTGCCAGTGATCTATGGGGAGACCTATGGTTTGCAAAGATGCAAACTTTTAAAGAAAAAAAAAGTGCTTAAGGGAAAGGGTAGTAACCCCCACAATAATACAGTCCAGATCAAGATTGTTACTTCTTGAATGCTGACTATGGGCTCATTCTCACATCTCACGAAGTACGGCATAAAAATGCCTTGCTGATTTTAAAGGACCTATCCTCATGATTGGAAGGAAGGAGAAGGAGAGGACGACCAGCGGCAAGGGGGATGGACTCAGTTACAGTGGCAATCGGGGGCACCGTTGGGAGACTTGAAAGAACAGGTTAGGGACAGATCGTCATGGAGAAAATCTATCTATGGGGTTGCTAGGAGTCAACAGCAACTTGATGGTAATCAATCAATCAATCAATCAATCAATCAATCCTCATGGTGTCACCTCCGTCTCTTCCCCAGCTCATGGAAGTGGCCTAAATTCACTCTTAGCCCTTCCGGTTCTAGAGCTGCGTTTTACCTCTTCTTCGGTCACAACCCTTGCCATACAAATGCCTCCCTGATGCCTGTACCCCACCTTATTGAAGCGGGATCTGCCCAGCTCCTGTTGGCTACTTAAGGCTGCTGGGGGCATCCCCCCCCCCATTGCCGAGCACTGCCCTCCATATTCATTGTGGGTTGGGCTTCTGGCCCCCCCTGATTTCTGCAGTCCTCTATCCACATAGCGTAATGCTTTCCAAAGGGCTGAATGTTTTCAAGGGCTCATTACAAACACGAGTTTATTGGTTTTATGAAAGAAGGGAAAAAAACAGGGCTAGTTTTGTGTTGAGTCTGGTCTTTCGATGTATGGATGCATGCAGACCCTTTTCCTTCTCCAACTGCAGGCTGGCTTGGTGGGGGGGACATAGATAACATTTCACCCTATTTTTAACTTAGGCTGCTACAAACCTCAAGAGTCCCCTCTCTTCCCCATCTCCCCCCACCCTGATTCATCCAGGACTGGTGAAATTGACTAGAGGGTGAAGCCCTCCCTTCTCCCCGAAGGCTGATTAATTCCAACTCAGTGTTTGCCCAAGTTTTAAAGCAAATTGAGCCGCTAAACATGGTGTTGTTGTTGTTGTTGTTCAGTCGTTCAGTCGTGTCCGACTCTTCGTGACCTCATGGACCATAGCACGCCAGGCCTTCCTGTCCTCCACTGTCTCTCGGAGTTTACTCAAATTCATGTTCATTACATCGGTGATGCTATCTAACCATCTCATCCTCTGCCGTCCCCTTCTCCTTTTGCCCTCAGTCTTTCCCAGCATCAGGGTCTTTTCCAGTGAGTCCTCTCTTCTCATTAGGTGGCCAAAGTATTTGAGCTTCAGCTTCAGCATCTGTCCTTCCAATGAGCAGTCAGGGTTGATTTCCTTCAGGATTGACTGGTTTGACCTCCTTGCAGTCCAAGGGACTCTCAAGAGTCTTCTCCAGCACCACAGCTCGAAAGCATCAATTCTTCGGCGCTCAGCCTTCCTTATGGTCCAACTCTCACAGCCATACATTGCTACTGGAAAAACCATAGCTTTAACTATACGGACCTTTGTCGGCAAGGTGATGTCTCTGCTTTTTAATATGCTGTCTAGGTTTGCCATAGCTTTCCTTCCAAGGAGCAAGCGTCTTTTAATTTCATGGCTGCAGTCACCGTCTGCGGTGATCTTGGAGCCCAAGAAAATGAAATCTGTCACTGCTTCCATTTCTTCCCCTTCTATTTGCCAGGAAGTGATGGGACCAGATGCCATGATTTGAGTTTTTTTAATGTTGAGTTTCAAGCCAGCTTTTGCACTCTCCTCTTTCACCCTCATCAAGAGGCTCTTTAGTTCCTCTTCACTTTCTGCCATTAGGGTGGTATCGTCTGCATATCTGAGGTTGTTGATATTTTTCCCGGCAATCTTAACTCCGGCTTGTGATTCATCCAGCCCGGCATTTCTCATGATGTACTCTGCATATAAGTTAAATAAGCACGGTGATAATATACAGCCTTGTCGTACTCCTTTCCCAATTTTGAACCAGTCGGTTGTTCCATGTCCGGTTCTAACTGTTGCTTCTTGACCCACATACAGGTTTCTCAGGAGACAGGTAAGGTGGTCTGGTACTCCCATCTCTTTAAGAATTTGCCACAGTTTGTTGTGATCCACACAATCAAAGGCTTTAGCGTAGTCAATGAAGCAGAAGTAGATGTTTTTCTGGAACTCTCTTGCTTTTTCCATGATCCAGCGAATGTTGGCAATCTGATCTCTAGTTCCTCTGCCTCTTCGAAACCCAGCTTGCACTTCTGGTAGTTCTCGGTTCACATACTGCTGAAGCCTAGCTTGTAGGATTTTGAGCATAACCTTGCTAGCATGTGAAATGAGCGCAATTGTACGGTAGTTTGAACATTCTTTGGCATTGCCTTTCTTTGGAATTGGAATGTAAACTGACCTTTTCCAATCCTGTGGCCACTGTTGAGTTTTCCAAATTTGTTGGCATATTGAGTGCAGCACTTTAACAGCATCATCTTTTAGGATTTTAAATAGCTCAGCTGGGATACTGTCTTCTCCCCTGACATACAGGCTGGATGGGGAATTCTGGGAGTTGAAGACCACACATCTTAAAGGTGCTGAGGTTGAGAAATACTGGTCTAGCCTATAGCCTGGGATTCCTTCTTGGTCTCCTCTCCAAGTACTAACCAGGCTTGACTCTGCTTATGCTCCAAGTCCAGACAGTGGTGTCACTTGCTGGGACTGCATAGAAACCAATTTAGGCTTCCAAGTAGATCCTCCCCATTAGTCAGATGTGATGGGTTAGCCACTCTCGATGGCTTGCCAAATCATTCAGTCTTGAATGTACCACAACTAATGACAGATTGGCATACCAACAAGCATGCAACAAGGCTATCAAAGACAACAGCCTCAACCCTAGCAAACATTGCAAAGCTAAGACTAAACAGATGCCTTGTAGAGCATATAATGCCCTGGTAAAAATGGCTGGGGGAAAACAAAGCAGAATGAATGCCTAATCTAGGCATTAACATATTGGTCCAGCAAGCACTGAGCCTCAGCAGTCACAAACCTTTATTTGTTTCAGCTGTTGGAAGGAGGACATTGCATTTAACCCTGCTTTGTTCTATTTCTCATTCTCTTAGGGGAAACAGTAGGAGATCATTCCTTGAATGGAGAAGTGTGTTTGCTCAGGGGCAGAAAGTGCTGTGGAGCGAACTCCTTTGTGTCTGTGTGATGGGAAGCCACTGGTGATTTCTAACAATGCAGAAAACAAATGCCTTGCATTTGGGGCAAGAGAATCTTGGGGACATGCTTCAAATGTTAGAGCAAGGAGAAGAATGCTTTGGTCTGACTTCTCCAAAGGAATCAAAACTGCAGAGATTCTGGCCACCATGGCCCCAAGGACGGTGTCCAGAAGTACAAAATGGACTTTTCAGATTCTCCACCAAACCAGGCCAACTGGACAGAGGATTTCTCCAAATTTCTCCAGCAGAAGGAGAAATTCTCCAATGGTTTTCCAAGGGCAGGACATTTCCTTGGGAGGAACAAGAGCACCACCACCGGAAAACTTGAAGAGGTTTCCTCCTGAGGTCTATCCTTGGAATTGGATGGAAGAGTCAGAAGTAGGGAGACTGCAAATGGCGGGAGATGCCTGTAAAGTGAAAGCCAGAATTCACAAACAACCTTTGGCTACCTTGTCACTCCATAAAGGCAAAAACCACAGACTCCTAAAGCAAATGTTCTTTTATCAAATTGAATGAGAAAAGGAGGAGCAAACGCAGCAGAAATTTTCAGCTCAGGTTTAACTTGGCTTCCGATCTGCAAATTCTGATTTTGTGTCTTGCACTCTGGGACTCTTTCCCACACGTTTACGCTTAGATTGCATACATTTTCTTGAGTTCCTCTTCTCTGCCCTGCCTTGTGACTGTCCAATATTTCTTCTTTCCTTGGCAGCTTCTGATTGCAAGGCACAAATCTTGCAATTTGCACAAAAAATGGTAGAAGTTGGCAAAATGCTCCATAAACGGAATAACAACATCAATACAGGTAGTCCTCATTTAGAGACTGCCTCATTTAGTGACAGTTCGCAGTTACGACGGTGATGAAAAAGTAACTTTGCAACCAACCCTTGCATTTACGACCTTCTCAGGTCTGTAATGCAAAGGAAAGCTGAAGGAAGATCATCAGCACAGTTGTAGTTTCATTTAGCCAGTGCTGCACTTAACGACCAAGTTGCTTGTCCCAATTGTGGTCGCTAAACGAGGACTACCTGTAATAAGCAGTAGTAATAATACTACCAATAATAATTCTGCCCCGTGGGTGCTCACATGCAGAGGAGGTACCACAGTAAAGTTCTCTGGGAACTGGCATCTGCTAATGCATCCAAGTTACCTTTAACAGAGGTGATTTCAAATATGCCTCGATGCTACTCTGGCTTTTTATGACTAGGGTCCATACTTTGCCCTTGGAAAAAAACTTGCTTTAACATCCAATCCAGGCACATCCGTCCACACACCTAGACAGAGTAATTTATGTATTTCCCAGAGCTCTAGACGCATCGATGCGCATGGGTGATTTTTTATTTGCCTTCCTGAACCACTTTCCCCCTTATCTGCTGCTTTTGTTGGCCAGGGCAAAAAGCAATTCACATTTCCTTCATTCCAACATTTATTTGTGAACGTTGAAGTGAAATGCGTGTGGTGTCAGGAGTGAGAAGCCCAGTTAAACACTTTTAAAAACTCATCGATTTCAGCAGGAGAGTTAAATGTTTGTTTAGCTCTCCTCCTGAAATCAATGAGACTTAAAAGTCCTTTGCTTTGGACAGCTCGGGCCCGTTACTTTAGCAGAGAAAACTCTGCCAATTCTACTTCCTCAGTGCCAATTCTCTTTGGCCTCAGATTCTGTGATTATGCTGAGACAATGGCAGTACTTCATAATTATTTATTTCTTGACTATTCGATTCCTAAACTGCGCATGACCAAAGTCTCTGGGTGCTTTACAAAAACCAAGCAGCTTAAAAACAACAGATCCCACAATAAAATTAAATTATTAATTGCTCTTTAAGACATTTAAAGATTAAAAATTAAAAAACGCACAGCTGGACATTGCTAAAGGCCTAGTGGGAAAGATGCATTTTCGAAACCTTCTTAGGGCCAGAGGACGGAAGTCCTCATATCTCTTAAGGCAGATTTGTTGGGTGTCTCTCAAGGCCCATGCTGTGTTTTGAGGGGTGGGCATGCAGGAGAGGGCAAAACAAAGACTCAAGGACACACAGCCTTGTTCTTGAAACCTCTTCTTTACAAGGGTTCTCAATGAAGTTTTTGGACTACGGAGAGTAACTTGCAGCAACAATATAGAGATGTTATCACACAATAGGTCATGAGCAACTAACAAGGTTTTTATAGCCAGGCCAAAAGAGCCGTTCTTAAAGAGACGGAGGTTGTGCGGATCCAGAATTGGCCTTTACAGCCACTTACGGATCCACTGTTAAGATTTTACCCCTGGAAGACAATCTTACTCGGCTACGAGTGATCACCAAGAAGAAGTAGAAGCTATGCTCTGCTTCTGGCTTCTCTTTGGGAGACAGAAAGTTAGAGGAATAAGGATCAGCCTAGAAGATGCTCCACAGGTCTTCCCATTGTTTCAAGAATGAAGGATTCCTAGAAGAATCTCCTAGGTGTTATTTTAAAGACATCCCTCATCATTTGCTTTATTGCCCAACTTGTTCTGCTGCACATACCAGTACTTAGGATTTCTTCTGAAAAGGAAGGTATTCTGGCCAGATTCCCAATAAAAATATCTGAATTTTTATTAGATTGGCCAGGTTTGCTTCAGCCATACATAGCTGGGCATCATGAAGATGCCCTTCATAGAGTTACTCAATGAAGATGATTTGGTTCTTGCAAAAATGTGGGGAGTTTGCCCATCTGATAAATGTAATGTCATAACCTATGGTTTGGAACAATGTTTTTTTTTTTAAAAAAAACTGTGTAGACTGGAAAAAGGTTTGAAGCAGAAATCCTCAGCTAAGAAGGACCAAGGATCAGCTGATACCTCCTTGGAGGCACTGTCTTTGGAAGCCTCTGTCTCCAAGTAATTAAAGTAACATACAAGCAATTATGAATGGTACAGTTGGAGATTAAACCCAGTGTGCTCTCATGTCAACACATCCCTACCTTAAATCCAGCCAGTCCACCCCAAGATCTGGATGGCTCCCCCTCTACTGTTGATGAAGATTCTCAGTCATCCAGGTAGAATTGTCTGTAGGTTGAGTCATGGCAACTGGATTTATTTCTATCTATCTACACCAACAACTGTACACCTCAATTGCCCAATTTACAATGGGGTCCCCTCACCAACTTTTGCCCAGACTGAAGAAGCTACTTGGACAAGCAGCGAAACGTTTCAACCAAAAGAAAGAAATCCAGTTGCCATGACTCAAACTACAGACACCCACTCTACTGTTGTTTAGAAGAGCCATGAAGATCTGACTCTTCACCCAGGCCTTCAGCGAGGGAGAGGGAGACAATTCTGGGGACGTGGTGGCTCAGCAGGTTAAACTGCTGAGCTGTAGACTGCCAACCAGAAGGTCGGCAGTTCGAACCCCCCCGCGCAATGAGGTGAGCTCTCGTTGCTAGTCCCAGCTCCTGTCAACCCAACAGTTCGAAAGCCTAGCAAGTAGATAAATGGGTACCACCTTAAGTGGGAAAATTTGCTGGCGTCCTGTCGGGAAGTCGGTTCCACCGGAGGAGAAAAAGATCGGAGGAAGATCGAATGGCGGCGGTGACGACGAACCCGGAAGTAACATCTACAGGAAGTCAGCAGCCGGCTCAAGGTATCTTGGGAATTGTAGTCCGGAGCCTTAGAAGAGTCGGTTCCCTTACCCCCTCCCTTCACGCGCGGTGAATTGTATAATTGTATAATTGCATAAAGGATTGTTGATGTAAGCTGCCTAGAGTCCTCCATTAGGGAGGGGATAGGCGGGGTATAAATATCACAATAAATAAATAATAAATAAAATAAATTGCCATCTTTTTTTCTTTATTTTAAAGTTTCATTGTAATTTCTTTGTTTGATTGTTGTGAACTGCCCAGAGTCGTCGGGCAGCATACAACTTTAATAGATGACTATGGTTGATCGCATAGTCAGCCAGATGTTTAGACTGGATTTGGCATTTTTGTCCACCTATTGAGTCCTTCCCAAGGACCTGGGATAGGCAGATGTTGTTGTTTAATAATATTAAAGGCATTGTCACAGGATGTAAGCTGTTCTAAGTAAAGCTGCCTTTTGCATTTGACTGATGGTGATTTTGTCAGTGCCGATGGTGATTAAGTGGTGCTCCAGATGCTTTGGAATTGCACCCAAAGCGCCTGCTACTATTGGTACTACCTTTGCTTTCTTTTGCCACAGTTGTTCTACTTCTATTTGCATGTCTTTATATTTTGTGATTTTCTCCAGTTCTTTCTCTTCCATTTATTTTATTGAGCTATTCTATTATCTATTCTATCATCATCATCATCATCATCACCACCACCACCACCACCACCACCACCACCACCACCACCATCATTTATTATATGTACTCTTATTAGCCCTACCATCTCTGAGGAACTGTGTGGATTGTGAAAGACCCTTACCTGATCTCACAGTTTAAGACCTCTGCAAGGACGAAGAAGGTGAAGGAGGTACAGCTGGTGGTGTATCCTTTGAGCTGGAAGATAATGGCAAAACTGTATCGGCTGGATTGGCTGGCTCTGAAAATGGGACTGTGGTCTTTTCAAGATTTGCTTTCCAAGCCCCTCCCCCTCATAAAAGAAAGCTATATTTTCCAACCTTGGCAATGTCCAGTTGTTTAGACCAACTCCCAGTATACCCCAGCCAGCAGGCCATTGCAGAGAATTCTGGGAATTGAAGTCCACACATCTGGGAGCTGCCAAGGTGGGGAAACATTGATGGCTACAGGTTATGGCTCAAATTTTATAGGTGGACATCTACAGAATCTGTGCCAGTTTTTAAAATTTGTATATAGAAACCAAGATCCACTTTGATAACCATAACTATGTAAATGCTTAAAAGGCCATTGGGTTTGTCTTTGTACTCTTCTTTCATTAGTAAATCATTCATGGCCCTCTAACGTAAGAAACTCAGAGATGTAAGGTAAAAGGAGAGAATGCTTTCTCTCATTGTTAAAATAAAGTACAGTAATTTATTCTCCATATCTGCAGAGAGCTATGAAGGCTACAGGCATTTCTCCTTGTTAAATATTTACTAAGTGAAGCCTGGTTCGTAGAGTATTAATGGCAGTTTCACTATAGCCAAGTGTAACTTTCAGCCAGAGAAATGGAACTATTGAAAAACAGGCATTACTCTTCTAAAACAGTAGCTCCATAAAGTTTGGGGAGAACTTGATCAATGCATATGGAGTCACCAACTATATTTTATCATCATGTGTTGGAGGAACTGAGATCATGGGGTCTGTGTATGGTTCATGAGAACTCCAAAAGTTGGGTTAATTAAATAAATCATGGTTCAGTTAGCCTTGGGTAAATATAGTTGGCAAATATAGCCAGCAAGTTATTTAGTGTTATTCAAATAGAACAAAATTCCCAAGATTGCTATCAGGAATAAATATCCTAGTGTCCTCCAAATTGTTTGATCTCCAAGTGGCCATGATGGTTTGGTTGATAGGATTTGTAGTTCAAAATAACTAGAGGACTTAAGTTTCTTTGTCTCCGATTAGCCTGATTATAGTTTTGTTTGAGGATCAAATGAAACAGATGAACTTTTAAGCAGCACAGGATTCACCATTAGATGAAAGATTCAATTCACCATTGAAACTAAGAAGGGGTGTTAACCTGTTGAAAAGTTTTTGTGCTGGATAGTCCTAACAAAAGAATTGAAAGAAACTCAAATGATTTCTGAATTGATTTCTGAATAATTTTAAAAATTTCGGTAAATTCTTATTGAAAAGTTCACTGGACAATAATCTCAACCATCTACACCAGCCAAATCCACTAGATGCATCTCTTCCCCACCTGGAGAGACAATATTGTCCTTGTCTAAACATGGGGCTGTTAAAGATGAGTTAAAGATTGGTAAATGTGGAAGAGAAGCAAGAGGAAATGGATATGATTTATTGTATTTGTTCATTGATTGGGTGGGGAAGTAAGTGCTGGATAACCCCATGGGCCAAACTATATCGTTGGTTAGGGATCTTATGATGGGGAATCTCTCCTTCCCCCTCTACCATCCATTTCATCCCTGAATCATTGACATATCCCTGCTTTATTCCTGCATAGTGAAAGATGCTTTTAACAACCTGAGGTTCTACATCACCCCAAAGCAGAAATCTTGCTGGCCAATGTTCCCAGTGAGGTTGGCCAGTGATGTTGGCAAGGTACTGGCCAGCAAGATTTGGGAAAAGAAAAGCAACTGGTGGACCAAATTACATCTGTGGTTTCAACATTTGTCATCTTTGCTTCATAAGATTTGGCTCTCCAATTTTCAGTTTAAAAAATTCCAGAGGGTTTTAGAAGGTAAAACTCCCCCACCAACAAAATAAGGAAACTTAAACATTGGGTTCTATCCTGATGGTTTTCACAAACGAAAACCAGATTAAAAGCAGTGCTTGAAAAGCCATAACCTGTGATACTACCTGAGCTTCTCTGAGGAACATAAACAAGCAGGTGCCAGATTACAGTGCTAGTTTCATTCCTACAGAGAACAGAATTGAGGTATAAGCAACTGCACACTGCATGGCCCAGTTCACTTCTGGTTATCCTCGCTAACCAATGTTCCCTCCCGCTGACTGCTTGCCTGATACACATTTCCTCAGTGGCTGGGTTCAAACCACATGTGAGGTTCACCAGCTATTGCCTCAGCATGTCTGTGAGCCAGGCCACTCTGTTAAGCCAGAATATGAGCAGTTGGGAGGTATTGCATGTTATGTGAACCCAGTGATTGTGTTTTGTTAACAAGGGTTTGGTCACTGAATGGACCCAGTTCATCCAACTATCAGAGTTAGCATGGTTCATAGTTCACTGAGCTATGAAGTAACCACAGAGACTGGGTCTATGTAATAAATAAGGCTAAAATGGGGTGGGTAGTTTCTGGTTTAGGGTGCTGTGTGTACACAGCCTCTGTGTAATATACAGAATCGTTCCCTCACTCCTCTGTTGTCCTCCTTGAGTTCTTTCTATTAGTCTTAACATTTAGATTTTAATCTTCTTGGCACAGAAATAGGCTGACCATATTTCAGGATGGCAAAACGGGACGGGGTCTTATGTAATATTCTGTATTCATGAAAAAGACAGGGGTCTTTGCCCCCCGGTCCGCGTGATTGGCTCCTGCCTGCAACCCCCCCGGCCTGTGTGATTGGCTCCTGCCTGCAAACCCCGCCCCCGGTCCATGCAATTGGATCCCGCCTGCAAACCTCGCCCCCTGGTCCGCACAATTGGCTCCCGCCTGCAAACCCTGCCCCCCGGTCCGCACTCCAGCTCGGATCCTCCTTCCATGCTATTCCCGCCAGGTTTGAAAAACGGGACAAAATTGAGATTTTTATGAAAACGATGGGACGGTTGAAAAATGCTTAAAAAACGGGACTGTCCCGTTCAAAACGGGACGTATGGTCAGCCTACACAGAAATCCAAGAAGAGCTGCTGTTTGTTGTGGTAGTTTTCCTTTTCTAATTTTGTTAATAACAAGGACATTGATATATTGTCTGGTAGATCGTAACAGCGTTCCGCGCGCGTCATGCAGCCACATGACCGTGGAAGCGTCTTCGGACAACGCTGGCTCTTAGGCTAACAAACGGAGATGAGCACCGGCCCCTAGAGTCGGACACAACTGCACAAATGTGCGGGGGGAACCTTTACCTTTACCTAGATCGTAAGGAATAGTAATAGCTGGAGCTAAACCCTTGTTGCAAGACTATGAACTCAACCATCTGTGATTAAAGTAGGTGTGCAATTCTAGATAAGAATGGGCACCTCCAATAATACACTGGTATGTGCTACTACTAGGGCCTTGGGGATATAACTGGGTGGTTCTCAAATTATTATTTATTAACAAAGGTTCAGTTATAGTTGTGCCCAAGAGTGATTGGTGGAGTTGGATCAATCACCTCCACCTAGAACAACCTAAAGGCAATATCCTTATTTGCAGCCAGTTTTTCTATAAGCATGCTGAAGTTGATGGTTGTATTACTTTTTCTAATGTATTCAAAGCTCCACTGGGATTGTAAATCTTCTCAGTTGCTGCGAGCTGGTTTTCCTTCTTTACGTCATAAAACTAAACCCAGAGAGTTTATATTTTCAAGGAATCTCATACTAAAGCTTTGTCTGGACCAGATCAGCTCATACCGACTGGGAATCAAGTTGGCATATTCAAAATGCTGTTCCCCAAAGAAACACACATTAAAAAATACATTTATGAGAACTCCCATGACAGTGTTTCCTGGAATGACCATGTGGCCATGTACAGGTAGTCCTCGCTTAACCACCACAATTGGGACTGGAATTTCAGTTGCTAAACGAAGTGGTCATTAAGTGAATCTGACTTAATTTTATGACCTTTTTTGCAGCGGTCATTAAGTGAATCACTGAAGGTGTTAAGCAAACCATGTGGTCGTTAAGTGAATCACGTGGTTCCCCATTGATTTTGCTTGCCAGAAGCTGGTCAGGAAGGTTGAAGATGGCAATCAAATGACCATGGGACGCTGCAATGGTCATAAATGCGAACCAGTTGCCAAGCGCCCAAATCGTGATCATGTGAGTGGGGAGGACGCTGCAACAGTAAGTGTGAGGACTGGTTGCAAGTCGGTTTTTCCAGCACTGTCATAAGTCTGAACCGTCAGTAAACAAATGGTTAAGTGAGGACTACCTATAATGCAAACGCATTTTGGCTATGAAAAGAAAGAAAATGCCAAGATTCTTGGCCAGGTCCGACATTTTCAAAAATAAGTTTGATTTTTGGAAGTTTTCTGGAAAAGGATGAACACTAGTTGGATTTTGTTAACCCATGGACCCACCCACCCATATCTGTTCTCAGCACAATTGTTTTATATTCCCTTTCCAGAGGCGCATGTCAGATGGCTGTATTTTGTCACTTTCTCTAACAGTTATATCATTTCTCTATGAAATTGAAGAAATTTCTCAGAATTGAAGAAATTGAAGAAATTTCTCAGAATTGAAGAAATTGAAGAAATTTCTCAGAATTGAAGAAATTTCTCAGAATTGAAGAAATTGAAGAAATTTCTCAGAACTGAAGAAATCCATGTAGTGGACTGTCACCAACAGACCAAGCACAGACCATACAGAAACATTCCTTCGTAGCCATTCTAAACCTGCTATTTCTTTCTAATATTATGAGAGAAGGAGAGGAAAACCCACTTTTTCCAATACAGCGATGATAAATCAAGGGAAGGGGGTGGGGTGGTAGGTGTGCTGAAGGATCCAGAGCCACTGCAAAACTATAGGAGGCAGGATTTGTGTCTCTGCCTCTGAATATTTTTAAAAGAATAAAGTTGTGATCAACCACATCTGATCCTGTCTGGTTATCTTGCCTTACTCAACAAGCTTCCCGCTGGCTATTTGGCATTTCTACTTTATTTTATGTTGCTTTGAGTGGTTAACATTGTGTCAATCTCCCTGAATTACCCTTCAGTTGTTTTTCCCCTGGGAGGTTGCTTTGCTATTGAGGCACTTTGGTAAATGTTCAAGACCACGTATCAATAATACATGCTCACAATGGACAGGAGGAAGAGGAGGGGACACGGATGGACTTTCAGGAACATGATGTAGCCCCGTTCTCTGCCACGCTGCCACTTCATTCAGTTTATGTTATAGACAGTATTGTTAGTCTATTACTAACAATAGACAGAGGTGGGAACCAACAGTAGGGCTAATTATAAAGGCGGCCAGCTCATCTAAAATAGACTCACAGTGGCTTTTTCTGTGGTCAGCATTGGTGATTCTCAAGCTTTTTAATGCCTTCCACATTCATTGAGCAAGAACTGAAAAGCACCACTGGCATTAATCTTGCACGATGCACCTTTTAATAGATTTTACCGTTCCAGAATACAGGTGAGATATTGCATGGCTTAATGGAGGGACTTTTCTACATGCTATTTTTCAATGAGCAAGTGTTTCCATGAGAAGCGTTCAGTTACAGAACTTGCATATATAAAATGAAATACAACACCCAACAACTCTATACTACACAATCTGCTTTACCTAGACTCCAGTTGTGGTAGTAGATCATAAATCATTGGTTTCTTATATTTTTCTCTTTGGGTAGCCAGTGAAACATCATCAAACAAGAGGAAATGATTCAACATCCCCCAGTACAAAAGCTACAGATTTGTATGTATGAATGCAAATTTAGAAAGAGTTAAATAGAAATACAACTCAATCTACTGGTGAAAAAACTGTGACAAGGTCACCCCTGTGCCCACACAGTCTGTTATTCAACTGTTGTTCTGTTGATGGGCAATTTTAGGACCTCACCTCTCTTATTTATCTTTAACGTAGGCAATAGACTTGATGGTCCTTCAACATATGTAGGTCTCTCCTCTGACAGTTCTTCAAGCAGAGGACTGTCCTCTATCAAGAAAGATATGTGGCCACCTTAATCTAGCAGAGTCCAGAGATAAACCCCCAATTGGAAATTATTTTAAAGTCCTAAGGAATGTTCTGATGATCTCAAGGAACCTGAAACTAAAATGTCACATATTAGGAAGGGCTGTGGATCACATTTATTCCATAAAAAAGGCACAAGAAAACTGCATGGCTGAGCAAGAAGCTTCTGAGAGAACACACAGGGGAATCTGCAGGTAACTGAAGACAACCTGTCTACTTTTGCTGTCTTGTTAGTTTAACCTATAGCATCCTTGAATAATATTTCCCTGAAACTAAATGAGATTTTATCTTTCTTCTTTATGAATATATGACTATAGTAATAATCACTCTTCCCCTTCCTCCTTTCATTCCTTCTCTATGTTTTGATCATTGGCCCTTAATCCTTCATTCCTCCCTTCTTTTCTTTCATCCATTCCTCCCTTCTGAATTGTTTGATAATTAAATCCTTCCATCCACCCATCCATCCATCTATCCATCCATCTCCCAGCTCTGATGTGCGAACCATGCAAACAGAGCCCATGGTATTTTCACAGCGACAAGGAGCGTCCCTTGTAGCTTAATGGGGGCCTGTGCAATCACATGCAGTGAACATAATGTGTCCTCCCAGGGAAAATTTGCATAAAGGATAAATAAGAGAATCACAATGTGAAGTTTATTCATTTTTAAATCCTGCAGCGTTTGTGATTGAAGGCCCAAGCTCAGATGTTTTCCTGATGTGTACCATTAAGGCTCAGGGCTGTGCCTAATGCCTCTTCTGGTACTGCAGGGGGACGTAATGTGGACGTTTCCCTACACTGGAGTCTCATTTTCAGCACGTACCACTTGACTAGGGAGAAGGGAGCCTGCATTCGGCACTATCTTGCAGCAGGCCCGTTCTCTTTAATTTGCTATAACCGAGCCAGGGCATTAAATACAAAACATATTAATGTTCTCAAAGAACCCTGGAGGGTCTTTACCCCTTTCTTGTCAAAGGAGCGGTGCATTCCTAGAGGGAAGGTGCAGGCGTTTTGCCATGGCAAGAATGGTGTGTCTGAGACTGGCATGAACGCAGCTGACAGAGGGCTGCATTCCCTTTTAACTGACTTAGAGGAGAGAGAGGACCAATGCTATTTGCTTGTCTTATTGAAGATCAGGGTCAACAAAAAGGCCATGCGTAGACCTGCGTTCATGGCCATGATTCGATCAGAGACATTTCAACAGTACAAAAAGGTCTTAATGTAGAGATTCCCATGTTGGCAGCTGAACTAGATACTCAGAGTAGAGCAGATGCCCACACGTTGTAGAAAATGAGAAAATACACCATCAACAACATCAAAAAAGGGAGGGGATGGATCTGCATAAAATCTGAATGTGCTAATATGATACAGATTTGAAACTAATTGGATTAAAAACTGGAAATATAATTTACCAGAATAGCAAAAAAAAAAAAAAAAAAAAAGAACTGTTGACCTATAACAGTGTTTCTCAACCTCGGGAACTTTAAGATGTGTGGACTTCAACTCCCAGAACTCTCCACCCAGAATTCTCCAGCCTTCAGACTCAGGATATTTTAAAAAACAGGGCTGTCCTTCGTAAAGCTGGACACACAGATGCAGATTAGACAACAGGAAATCCCAACTAAGGATATGATACCCAATTAATAAACAAAGGACAACAGCTTCTAGCTATTGTAACTTTTCTGCCCCATTCTCACCCACCGCCTTGTCAGATCTGGAAGAGATCTGGAAAATTCACATGCTCTTTGATGCTGTTTTGTTTGATCATAATAAATGTATTAACTGCCAAAAGATTTTGGTTTTCATTTGTTATTTTTTCCCATGATCTAAAATGAGAAAAATCCTTTTTATGAGGGTTGAATGAAGGTTAACCCTAATTATTTAGTTTAAATAGGACTGTCACTCATTTTGATGTCCCTGTGACTTCTGTTGGATGCCTATGGATGCAGATTAGATGAGAGGAAATACCAATGAAGGATACAATACTCATGTGTCTTACTTTAAAGGTGGCAATCATCCGCTTGAAACAATGTCCAACCTAAATGAATATGTATTTATTTATAGTGAATAATTTTTTTTTAATCCATTCAATTCTGTCCGATTCTCAGAGACTGCCTGGACAAGTCCCTGCAGTTTTCTTGGTAAGGTTTCAGAAGTGGTTTGCCATTACCTCCTTCTTAGGGCTGAGAGAGAATGACTGGCTCAAAGTCACCCAGCTGGCTTTGAGCCTAAGACGGGACTAGAACTCACAGTCTCCTGGTTTCTAGCCTGGTGCCTGAACCACTGCACCAAACTGGCTCTCATAATCATTATATATTATGAGAGCCAGTTTGGTCTAGTGGTTAAGGCAACGGGCTAGGAACCAGGAGACTGTGAGTTCTAGTCCCACCTTAGGCTCAAAGCCAGCTGGGTGACCTTGGGCCAGTCCCTCTCTCTCAGGCCTAGGAAGGAGCCAATGGCAAACCAGGAGACTGAGAGTTCTAGTCCCGCCTTGGGCATGAAAGCCGGCTGGGTGACCTTGGGCCAATCCCTTTCTCACAGCCCAACTCACCTCACAGGGTTGTTGTTGTGGGGAAAGTAGGAGGAGGAAAGAGTATTAAGTATGTTAGCTGCCTTGAGTTATTTATAAAAATAATGAAGGCGGGATAGAAAACAAACAAACAAACAAACAAACAAACAATATTTAATTAAATGTACACCTCACCTTTGTGCTTAGAACAATGCTGAGTCATTAACAGGAAAATAAATACACAAGCAATGCAAAAATCTTTTTAAAACCCAACTGAAATGTAAAAGAAAGATAAAAACATACTAAGGGAAAATAGGGCCTTGAACTCCCCCACCAACACTGCCAGAACACAGTCTAATCATAGCATTCCCTGCCATTGTAAAATGATTCTTTTTCTATTCATAGTAACTGTTGTTGTTGTTGTTTTATATCAGTGTTTCTTGACGTTGCCAACTTTAAGACATGTGGACTTCAACTCCCAGAATTCCCCAGCCAGCATGGCTGGCTGGGGAATTCTGGGAGTTGAAGTCCACACGTCTTAAACTTGCCAACGTCAAGAAACACAGTTTTATATACTGCTGACTATTATGGTATCTTGGTGGTTTTCAGTAACAAAATAAAATCATAAAGCCAAATTAAATCCAAGGATTGTAAACATGGGTTCAAATTATCCACAACTGAGCCTGCCCTAAGTGTTTTAAAGGCCTTCAGAAGAGAGGAACATCCTCAACTCATCAGGGAGAAAAGCCACAAAGACGGTAAGTGATGCCCTCAGATGACCTTCATGAGCACAATTCATATCTATAAGTATAAATTAATGAATCTTCAGATTTCTTTTGGGATAATTAGGGTTACCTCTATATTGGCCTCAAAGACTAATTATTAAAGGCTATTCAGCAAGGAGTTCAAAGGAAAAGTAGCAGAGGAAGAGACATGTGCCTTCTGGGATAATTCTAGGCATATGTTATAGTATTTATATGATTATGATTATGATTATGGATTAATAAGTGGGTTGTTGATTTTGTTTAGTATATTATATTCTTGTTGGAGTTTTAACCTTTTATGGACCACCCAGAGTCACTGCTCTGACTTTGTTTAAATAAATAAACAAATAAACAAACCACTTTGAAGATTTTAGCCTCTGACACAGACCCGGGAGGGCCCACAGCAGGGCTGCACCATTTCAGACCAGAGTTGGGGGAAACCTCATGACTGAAATAAATCAAAGGCATGCAGAAGAAGAAGATGCGTTTGGATGCCAGAGGTCTCCCCGAGACTCTGCTTGGTCCCAGTTCACAATATGAATTTAAGCAGCACAGTTTGAGGGCTGCAATCCAAAGTGGGGGTACAGGGCTAGATTTGTTGTGGGGGGAGGTTCAGACCTTCCAAGGGATGAGATGGGGGCCTTTAGCATTAAGACAACCACTTTACTTCTCAAACTCCCCCCCAAATGCAAAAAAAAAATAGCCTACATCAGTGTTTCTCAACCTTAGCAACTTTAAGAAATGTGAACTTCAGCTCCAAGAATGGCTGGCTGGGGAATTCTGGGAGTTGAAGTCCACACATCTTAAAGTCCACACATCTTGAAGTTGCTAAAGTTGAGAAATACTGGCCTACATGTTTGTCCCTACAATGTTTGGGAACCCCAAAGCGATGCTTACAGGCCATGTGTGGCCTTAATCACAGTTCTTTGCACCCTTAATTTAAACCAAGTACATGTTTATGTATTTAGTTGTAAGCCACCTGTTCCCCATGGGTAGCTATCAATCAAAATCACTTCATACATTAAATTAATGACTGCTGGAACCAGGTTGTTGTTTTACTCCGATAGTCATGGTTCTGTGGTTTCCCTTTTTTTTTGTAGGATATGTGTTCAGTTGCTTAATTCACAATACGGTAGGCCAATGAAGCTGTGTTTACAGGCCATTCTCTCTCAGTGTGTGACGTCTGACATTTTGCTCCCATGTCTACCCTGAACAGCCTGCTCCACTGATGGAACCCCAGAAATGATAGTTTAAGCTAAAACAATGAGCAAATTTCTTGGACCATCTTCACAAAATCCTAAGTCTCAACCTTCTTGGGCCCTGGGAAGAGGTCTGATAGTTAAGGTGGTGTAAAGCAGGTTTAATACACGGGGAACTGGCTTGGATGATAATACAAAAGACAATGTAATTCACTTTAAAAACACCACCACCACCACCACCCAGGAATTGAGTAAGAGCACCACTTTCTTTTGAACTGTGCAACGGTAGAGCTGAGTATATACCGCTGCATAAAATCAATAGGAAATATAATTTGCAACCAAATAACTTCCTTTCCAAAGACAGGGAGGGAATAGTGAAGAAGCTGAACCTGAAGCTGCATTCTTAATCCTGCCATGTCCTTCTTCCTGGCTCTTCCACATGTCAGGCTTACGAAGCCATGCTGTGATAGGTGCCACAGGTAATGTTTATTCCAAACCCTGGATACAGCTTTAGCCACTATCCTTCTGAACCCACACAATCACTGGGTATCAGCGAGCCGCTTCTACTGAAAATGCTAAGGACCGACAGACTTCTCAAAATTTCAACTCTTCAATATGAATTTTTCTCTTCTTTCAATGTCACTATGCAGTAGAAGACAAAATACATATCCCCCCAAAATCCAAGGAGCATTTTTTAAACCCATTGTGCCATTCAATTTTTGAGGGGTTAACTATCCTCCTAGCAAATACAGTATAAATATGGGAATTTCTAAATGTATTGATACTTAAGATGCTGCAAGACTTTGTTCTTTCAGCCAGAGCTGAATAATGTCCCTTCTCCCCTGAAACTGAAATCGATTCATTGATTTTTGTAAGTTTCACAGCACAAACACCAGGCTGGCAGTAATACCTAGGGCAGAGCTTTCCAAACTTTTCATGTTGGTGACACCCTTTTTAGACATGCATCATTTCGCGACATACTCTTACAGCAGGGCACAAGGCAGGCACTAGGACCTGCATGGAATCACAGCAGGTTTGGAGGCAGCAGGGCACAAAGCAGGCACTAAGACCTGCACGGAATCCTGGCAGGGCAGGTTTGGAGGCAGCAAGGCACAAGGCAGGCACTAGGACCTGCGCAGAATCCTGGCAGGGCTCGGAGGCAGCAGCAGCAGCCGCGACACACCCAGACACTGCAGCTGACACACTAATGTGTCCCGACACACAGTTTGGAAAGCTCTGACCTAGGGCTAAGAATCTGGTAGTTATGTGGGTGGGGAGGTGTCTCAAAATGGCTGGGACAATTTCACAAAATTGGTGCAATCCGTAAAAATATGCCCTCCCTCTCCTTCCTTCCTTCCTTCCTTCCTTCCTTCCTTCCTTCCTTCCTTCCTTCCTTCCTTCCTTCCTTCCTTCCTTCCTTCCTTTTCCCTTAATTTTGTAGCTTTGGCTACAGTTATTAATATGCCAAGCACTATTCTGGAAGTCCCATTTGTTGCAAGTATGGAACCCACAACCTGAATTTGGAATTACAGTGAGGTTGGGAAAAAATAAAAAGCTTCCTTATTTCTATATAGCATCTGTTCTCCAGTCCTCCAGCAAATGTGTCCTATGACCTTCCTGGCTGTGGAACAGAAGGAGTTTCAGGCCAAAACATCAGCTAGTTTTGGTTTTCTTCTCCCACAAATCACTAACAGTGGGACCTCTTGAAATGAGATTGAGTTTGTTTGTTTGTTTATTTATTTATTTCAATTTATTCCCCACCCATCTCCCCTGAGTTGCCCTATAGTTACTCATGACACCAGACCTGGAAGGCCATGTGCATCCCTCAGCATCATGTCTGGACCATTTCCTGATCCCAGATTTCCCTTACCGATGCAACATCCTCAAAATATTTCAACAATCACACACTGCAAGGTCATTTGAGAGACACCTGAAGCCTTGGGAGATATGAGGTCAAACCAATGAAACTTCCTAAG
This sequence comes from Charina bottae, assembly GCA_023362775.1. NCBI lineage: Eukaryota > Metazoa > Chordata > Lepidosauria > Squamata > Charinaidae > Charina > Charina bottae. Next base: position 27,449,581 of record JALMGJ010000012.1, read on the forward strand.
ATTTGGTTTCCTTGTGTAAATGCTCACAAGAATACAGCAATCTTGTGCAAAACCTTGCACAAGATTAGTGAGATCATATGATATTGTCTCAATCCATGAGATTTCATACCCCAAATCATTTTAGTTTTAGGGTGTTGTCTATTGGGAATCTTCTGGACATCATTTTGCCAATCCATGCCCTAGCATCATTCATGTACACCCCCCCTTTTCATCCATGCAATATGGGAGGGACACGGTTAAACAATACTTAAATCCCACTTTCCTTTTAGCAGAATTTAAATCTTCTGCTATTTGTAAAATGAAAATTAGTGCATGCAGTTTTTTACTTGTATTCTCAGCCCAACTCAGCTGTTCCTAAGCTCTTACCTCCCAGTAGTTTACTGAATGAAACTCCATCTTGCATATTGGTACAAAGGATTGCACAGGCCATGCTTTTAATTTTTCTTTCCTCTTTAACCAGGGGTACTCCTTCAAGCCAATGTTTCCAGTGATTAATTGAACTAGCTGTTTAACAAAACCTCGCAATCCTGCTGTTTCTATGCATCTCTACAAAGAAAAAGAAGTTTGGAGGCTAAATCACTTTCAGATAAACCACAGAGGAACCCTTTGCATATACAAATGTTTGAAAATATTTTAATCTTTGATGGGAAACTATTTTGAGCGTTTGGAAAGGCCCAGTTAAAATACGTCGGATACCCTGAAGGAAAAGGTTGTGGGTTTGGGACCAATGGAGCAGAATCCTTCTCTTTTTAAATATCTTTGCATTCTTTCTACAGGTACAGTCCATTTCTACACTCATCCAGAAGAGAACGGGGACTCCGGGGATTTACTGTGCGGGAGAGGCTGAGTAGAAATGCGTGCAATGTGTGCATTTGAGTGTGAGCGTGTGTTTTTCCCGTTCTCTCTACCAGCGTGACTCGCTTGTGCTGTCATCAGCTGCCGTTTTGGTAAATGGCGAGTTAAACAGATATATCCAAGCGTAAAATCTAAAAAATGTTCCCCGTGGGTACCCGGGGGGTGTTGTTTGAAATCAACTACATATCAATTGAGCGTCGGCGAGCGGATCCGATGATACATTCCAGGCCACAGACGCCTTATAAATTACTTTTCTTTTTTTATTATTATTATTTTCTTTTTTGCTGGCGAGCCAGGCTCGCCTCGGCTCCCCAGAGGCCTGCGACGGAGCGCAGCGACGGGGCGGGAGAAATGTTTGCGCAGCTTGAGCACCCCCGCCATTAGCGGGGTTCGCCGCGGCGGGTCCGGCCCGGGCGGCCACCACACCCTGCGCCCCCCCCCCGCCGCCGCCGCCGCCCCCCGGGCTCTCCCGGCGCCCCATTAGCAGCCCCCTCCCCGCAGCACGCGCCCTCCCTGCCTTGCAATTTTTCTGTTCGCGATCCCATTGTTTTCTGTAAGTACAAGGTTAGATTAAATTACCGCGGGCTCTATTGTCTGTTTGTAATTCTCCTTGCACGCCGTGCTACTAATGAACGGGCAATTTAGTCAATTCTTTGCCACGGCTTCTGCCGGCGCGTCAGCCACTTAATTACTCCCGGCTTTCTCGCGCGGCTGTTGGATGGCGCCGCCGCCGCTCACTCCGGCGGCTTCCAGGCTTGTGCGCGGGCCCGGCCTACCGCGTGCTGAGCGGAGCCGGGCGGCCTCCGCTTTCTCGCTCCTCCGACAGGCTTCGCGGCGTCGGCCGAGGCGTCCTTTATGCCCGTCCGTCAGATGGGCCTCCTCCCGATGGGCAAAGTGGCAAAGTGACACCGAATTAAGAAAAGGTCTCAGCATTCCTAGTCCAGCACCTTCATCAACAGTCCTCTTGGGCTGAGAGGGGGGGACTGGCCCAGGGTCACTCCGAGAGCTTCCATGCCTGAGGTGGGACTAGAACCAGGATCTTCCCGTTCCCAGTCTACCACCTTCACCAATGGACCACATGGGCTCTTGGGCTGAGAAAGAAGGACTGGCCCAGTGCCATCCAGGGAACGTTCATCGCTGCGGTGGGACTAGAACCGGGGTTTCTCTGCTCCTAGCGCAAAGCCTTCACCACCAAGTGAGGTTAAAATATTCTTGCCAGAGCAGTGGATTAATCTCCTCTTGAAACCAAGTCAAGAAAACCGCATGGCTTGCAGTAAGGGGTTTCCCAACCAGTGAAAACGAGGTCCTATTACAATAAGGGCAATCCTGCAAGTAAAAGAGGAAATCAGAAATAGGGGGCTCTCTTTAGGACTCTTGAGATGGCTGAGGATAGAACATTCACTGTCTTCTCAGAATGTCCCATGTCAGTATCATTTTTTTCTCCATGGCTTTTTCACCATTGAGGTCAGTGGTCCATTCAACAGGAGGGCGTGAAGGAAAATCTCCAAAATAACGTGGGATTGGGGGGGTTCAAAAAAATCAAGATGGCGGTCACGACACCTTTATTTGGGATGCTATGTAAACCTGTCTCTCCTTGTTTTAGTTCAGCATCTTCACCCCCGTCCTACATTGGCTCTTGGCTTGAGAAAGCGGAACTGGCCCAAAGAAGAGCAACCACTTAGGCAACAGTCAGATAAGAGGCAGCTGAGCCCACAGAAGCAATGGAGGTGTGGCAAATGTCTCAGAAGGGACCCTCCTTGGTTTCCTGGACTGTGAAGGCGAGGGGGGGGAGAGAGGTACTTTCAGAATAAGAGACTAAAGGGAATAAAAAGAACAATAATAAGAACGGATGAGAGACTATATAGCAGAGCTTTCCAAACTTTTCATGTTGGTGACACACTTTTTAGACATGCATCATTTCGCGACACACTCTTACAGCAGGGCACAAGGCAGGCACTAGGACCTGCGTGGAATCACAGCAGGTTTGGAGGCAGCAGGGCACAAGGCAGGCACTAGGACCTGCGTGGAATCCTGGCAGGGCAGTTTTGGAGGCAGCAGGGCACAAGGCAGGCACTAGGACCTGCGCGGAATCACAGCAGGTTTGGAGGCAGCAAGGCACAAGGCAGGCACTAGGACCTGTGCGGAATCACAGCAGGTTTGGAGGCAGCAAGGCACAAGGCAGGCACTAGGACCTGCGTGGAATCCTGGCAGGGCAGGTTTGGAGGCAGCAGGGCACAAGGCAGGCACTAGGACCTGCGCGGAATCACAGCAGGTTTGGAGGCAGCAAGGCACAAGGCAGGCACTAGGACCTGCGTGGAATCCTGGCAGGGCAGGTTTGGAGGCAGCAAGGCACAAGGCAGGCACTAGGACCTGCGCGGAATCACAGCAGGTTTGGAGGCAGCAGGGCACAAGGCAGGCACTGGGACCTGCGCAGAATCCTGGCAGGGCAGGTTTGGAGGCAGCAGGGCACAAGGCAGGCACTAGGACCTGCGCGGAATCACAGCAGGTTTGGAGGCAGCAAGGCACAAGGCAGGCACTAGGACCTGCACGGAATCACAGCAGGTTTGGAGGCAGCCAGGCACAAAGCAGGCACTAGGACCTGCGTGGAATCCTGGCAGGGCAGGTTTGGAGGCAGCAGGGCACAAGGCAGGCACTAGGACCTGCGTGGAAGCCAGGAGGCAGCAGCAGCCGCGACACACCCAGACACTGCAGCGGACACACTAACGTGTCCCGACACACAGTTTGGAAAGCTCTGCTATATAGGTTCCCTCTCATGTTCTGCTTGCTGTGGCAAGATGAGTCTTTTAAAGGTCGTGCTGTAATGATATCTTCTCCATCTCATTCCCAGGCTGGTGCTGAAGCAGCCTATAGGTGGGTTTGGAAGTGGTGTTTTCCTCCTTTTCCTGACTCAGAACTTCCCATGTGGACAATCTAGGGTGCCTCGGGATGAACCTGGGGTGATATGGTTGCGAGCAGCAAAAAACGACTACTGCTGCTATTACTAAATTGGCCTGGCAAGTTGGCTGTGGAAATGATCCCTCCTCACCTGGTCAGTGGTTGCTGCACCTCCACGATCATTTGGCTTTGACTGAGAAAGCAGACACTTTGCTTGCACAACCTATTTATTGTTCTGTTTGGGGGTTTAGACACGGGAATAGTATTCTCGGAGAACAATATTCCCATGTTCAAACAAACAAACAAAACCTAAAAAAAAATTCACCCCTTCACAACCTCTGTGTGACTCATGTGGCAGCCCCCCTTCCTCACTGTGTGCAAGCGGTTAGTTTCTTCGTAGCAATTTCCAGACAAAATCAGCAAAGCACTAGCTATTTTTGCTGCGAGAATAACAATTTCATAACTTCCAGGATTGAGAGATCAATATTCCCATGGCCTGAACTTTTAAGAAAGTGTTATCCTGAATGACTCCATTTTTATATGTAATTTCAGTCCCCATAAGAGGAGAATCTTCAGAAGTTTTGTAGGTTGCATTTTTGCAACACTGGAATCATGAAGAAAGTACTACTTCTTCACCAAGGCCCTGATCTCTGGAGAAGCCCCAGGCAAGGTGGAAGCCCCCTAGGGCAGAGCTTTCCAAACGGTGTGTCGCTGCAGTGTCTGGGTGTGTCCTGGCTGCTGCTGCCTCCGAGCCCTGCCAGGATTCCGCGCAGGTCCTAGTGCCCGCCTTGTGCCTTGCTGCCTCCAAACCTGCCCTGCCAGGATTCTGTGCAGGTCCTAGTGCCTGCTTTGTGCCTTGCTGCCTCCAAACCTGCCCTGCCAGGATTCTGTGCAGGTCCTAGTGCCTGCTTTGTGCCCTGCTGCCTCCAAACCTGCTGTGATTCCGTGCAGGTCCTAGTGCCTGCCTTGTGCCCTGCTGTAAGACTGTGTCGCGAAATGATGCATGTCTAAAAAGTGTGTCACCAACATGAAAAGTTTGGAAAGCTCTGCCCTAGGGTATCTGCCCACTTGGTCTCCTTGACAACAGTTCTGTGGTAAGGGTGCCATTTGGTAAGGCTCATCTGTGGCCCTGGGGACTTGGGCTGCTGCAAACATCCCAGTGACAGAGCTCCTAGTTTAGGCTGGCCCATGGCGGGGTGGGAATTCTTCATGCATGAAGTTGCTTTTTCCCAGCCTAGCAGGAGAAGAATAGAAGATGCCAATAAGGCAACTCACTTTCCCCCCAGTTGACCAGAGTATCACACTGAATACTGGAGGTTCCAATTTCATATCGTTTATGTCATAGATACTAGCAGATGCCAGGTATGCTCTAAAGAGTTAGTCATCTGGGATTCTCCTCTTCAGTGAATTCACACTATGGGCTAGCCCACAAATGAGTTGTGCAACATGTAACATAATCACCCTTTTCTTGAATTAATTTCAAGAGAAACTAATTCTGGTAGCTTCTGTTTATGTAGCTAGACAACAGGATACTCAAAACATGAAGGTGAAGCCACCAACTGGATCTGCAGTTACAGATGATTCTGCATTTGAGGACAAAATGCACTGTTTGAATAATAGCTCCCTGCCCCTGATTTTCTTGCTTGTGATGCCTACAGATTAAATCTTAGGAAAGAGTGAATTTGCTAACGCCCATCTGAATGTAGATTTGATTTCAAATATTTGTTCAGTTCAAACAAAACACATTGAATTGATTTGTCAAATGGATGTGATATGATTTAGAGATTTGATTCAGTAAAACTGTAGTGCACATGAGTAAAAGCCCATTGAATCACTGGATCAATTTGAAGGCACCCAATTGATGTGTCAAATCAGTTTACTTGTTTGAACAAATCAGCAGAAAGTCGTGGCTTTGAATGGAAGCTTCACTAAAGTTGGTTAAATGTAATAGTGTGCTAGAGGTAAAGTTATAGTAAAATGTCAATTCAGAGGCAAGGGATGTCCATTAAATCCAAAATGTCTGTTAAATCGGAAATTATGTCATTTACTTTATTTGTGTAATTAGGTTATTGATTTTTTTACAAAATTTGCCTCAATTACATGATTATGTAATTATGTAATTATGCAAATATTGTAAATTGACAGAAATGACACAAAATGTCAATTATTTAATGGCATAAATTGCATAAATTGGGAACAATAATTTTGTCCATTGCAATGAAAGTCTGCTGAATGGAGGTGAAGTGACTTTAGCAAGATTTATTAAGAGGAAAGTAATAATGGAACAAGAACTCCAGCAAGTGATTCATTTTCCATTTAGAACCAATAAAGCTATGCATACATATGCCCTATATGGCATAGGGCCAGGGTATCTGAGGGACCGTCTCGTCCCGATAACGTCGGACCGCCCCACCCGTGCATGCAGGGAGGGCATGCTCCGGACCCCCTCAACAAGAGAATTCCATCTAGCGGGGTCCAGGAGGCGTGCCTTCTCTGCGATAGCGCCCGCCTTATGGAATATTTTGCCCCCGGAGGTGAGACTGGCCCCTTCACTCCTGGCCTTTCGGAAGGCCCTTAAGACCTGGCTCTGCCACCAGGCCTGGGACAACAGAGGCGGTAGTGCCTCCTGGGGTTGGCTGGCCCCGTAGCAATATGATCTATGCTACGATTCCCTACCCATCTTGGATTTTATCTATTTATATTGGCTGTATTTTTTAGATATTTCTAATTGTATAGTTTTTAAATTTTTAATTATTGTAACCCGCCCAGAGTCCCTTGCATGGGAGATGAGCGGGGAATAAATTGAAATAATTAATACATACATACATACATACATACATACATTAGGATGAGGTTTGTCTATGAAGGTTCTCAGTCATCCAGGTGGAATTGTCTGTAGCTTGAATCATGTCAACTGGATTTCTATTTTCTCAGTGGAAACGTTTCGCTCCTTATCCAAGGAGCTTCTTCAGTCTGAGCAAAGTTGGTACGGGAATCCTAAATATGTTTCTAGGTAGCTGTGTGACCTTACACCTGGGGGCATGGTTATATTGAGATGTTATTTTAAGTCCTTTTATTATCTAAAGGAGGATCGTTAAGATCACCATGCTGCTGTTGAGCTTGTGAAATGGTCTTAATCTTCCTAGGCACAGAAGACAGAGCCGGGAGAAAGATGGGAGAAAGATTGTGCCTGAGGCCCCCACCTCTATTCAAGGAAGGATTTTCCAAGTTGGCATAAATGGATTCCTTGACCCCTCTCTCAAACCACCTATCTTCTCTGTCTAAAATGTGAACATTAATGTCCTCAAATGAGTGTCCTTTTTCCTTTAAATGAAGATAAACTGCTGACTCTGGTCCTGTGGTGTTACTTCTCCTGTGTTGGGCCATCCTCCTGTACAAAAGTTGTTTGGTTTCTCCAATGTAAAGTTCAGAGCACTCCTCACTGCTAAATCTGGTAGATTTAGATTTGGTGAAGGCCCAATTTGGATATCCACAGGCCTTCAGAGCTGTTCTCAGGTGCTGATTTTCATTCTTTTTGGAATCCATGGAGGTGGGGATGGTTTCTGCTCTGTGTGACAATGTCCTGATGACTCCTAGTTTGTGCTGCAGTGGATCTACCAGACCTAAAACAGCGACAGATAGGGCTGAGACTCAGAATAAACGAAAGAACCTGGTAATTCCCTACATGGCTGGTGTGTCTGAAAAGATAAAACGGATATTTGGCAAACACCACATACCTGTATATTTCAAACCCACCAACACACTGAGACAGAGGCTTGTACACCCCAAAGATCAAACTCCAAAACACAAGAAAAGCAATGTAGTTTATGCAATCCAGTGCAGTGAGACCTGAGTGAATGTGGCTGACTATGGAAACAAATTAACACCCCCTGAAGGCCAGGCATTTTTTCTTGGCTGGGTAGAAGAGTGGAGTGAAGCAACGTGGGAGCTGAATTGATTTAGACGGTGTTTAGATGGTGTTTTTTAAAAGTCTTTGTTAACTTCCCAAAGTTGCATTAGTGAGATGGGCGGCCATATAAATCGATATCAAACAAACAAACAAACAACCCCCTTTGTTGCTCTGCTGGAACATTTGTGCACGTTTCTATGCCAACAGCTAGCAATCTTCCAGGATAAGCCATTGACCTAGTATGAGATATATTTGAATAGCTGTTCTGGGTCACGGCAAGGCCCATCCTAGTCCCGTGTTTTGTTTTTCACAGCAGCTAGCCAGTCGCCCTGGAGTGCTCACAACCAGGGGATGGAGATGCATCCCTTCAACTCTGCAACTGGCATTTTGAGGCATGCTGCTCCCTGCCTAAGGGAATACTGAGTCCAAGACTAATACCCCTCGATAGATCTGTCCTCCATGAATAGATTTGGCAAGGAGCGTAGCTGGCAACGGTGTCCTATCCCAGTCCTATTTAAGCACTGGTTCCTCATTCACAAGATCTCCAAATGCAGAGCAAAGCCTACAGGCCTTACATTGCAGTCCAAGGAACTTTTTCAGGAAGTAGCCTTTTTAAGTCCAACTCCTCATGGAATATTTCAGTCCTGTTGATTTCTCAGGTTTCCCTAATGACCATCCTGGTGAGGTTATAAGAGAAGTTGAAGCCCACTATAGCTGGAGGGCACCAGATTGGAGATGGCTGAAATATCAGGACATCTTCTCCGAGTGAGTTCACAGGAGGATTTTAAATAGCTCCATGCTTTTCCAAACACGAAGATATTACCAAATTTACCATTATGGATCTCCCCACATGAGGCATTTGCATTGCAAGGTATTATAACTAGGAGTAAATGGTTAAAATACAAGGATTTATTATTATTTGATGGTTTAAATTATAAACTAAAAACAAGAGAAGAATTAGAAAAAGAAGGCCACAATTGTAATCGGTATACATATTTACAAATAAAAGAGCAATTTAAGACTGATTCCAAAAATTTCAAATTTAAAAGTCATTCAGTAAATTGGGACAATATATTGTGGAGAGAGGAGGAACATTTAATTGCAAAAATGTATAAAATCTTAATTCAAAACAAAACGTCCAATTTACCTATAAAAAATTGTATAATCAAATGGGAACAAAATGTGGGTCATAACACTCAAGTTGAAAATTGGGAGAAAGTATGGTCAAAAGATTTGAATTTTACTCTTAATTACAACATGAAAGAAAACTTTTTAAAAATGATGTACAGATGGTATCTCACCCCAAATATATTGTCAAAAATGAATCCTGTCATACCAAATAGTTGTTGGAAATGTAAAAAAGAAACTGGTACCTTTTTTAATCTATGGTGGACTTGTCGAAAATCAAACAACTATTGGGACAAAATACATAAAATTATCTGTGAAATTACACAAGGAGATAACATCAAAGAACCAGAATTCTATCTATTGGGTTTTATAAAAACAGACTTGCATAAGAAACATGGGAAATTACTATTCTACTTAATAACTGCTGCCAGAATCATCTTCGCCAAATATTGGAAAGAGGACTATATACCTTCGATTGAAGAATGGACTATAAAAACAATAGATTTGATGCAAATGGCGAAATTGACTGATCAAATTAACGATAGAAATATGGAAGAATTTAATATAGTTTGGAGTCCTTTTTTAAAATTTATTCAAAAATCTCAAAATATTCAATTAGGAAATTAACACAAATAAAGTAAATAAGACAATAGAATAAAATGTTATATAAATATGTGATGGAAATGTTAGATGGGAAGTAAGAAGTCTCTCCTTTGTGTGTATTTTTTTTCTTTCCTTTTTTGTGTTTTCGGGATGGAAAGGTGAGTAGGGGTAGGGAAAGGAAGAATAGATGGAGTAAGGAAGTGGAGATAAAAGAAGGTTAAAGAAGGAAGAGAAAGAGTGAAAAGGGTGGAAAAGTGAGATGGGGTAGGGAAAGGTAGAGTAGATGGAGTTAGAGAAGGAAGAGAAAGAGAGTGAGAAGAAAAAAGGAGTTTATAAATAAACATTAATTTAGAAAGTGAAGAGGTTGGATAGTTTGTTAAAGAGGAGATATATATATATATATATATATATATATATATATATATATTCTTTTCTCCTTGTATGTAATGTTATACTATGTTTTATGTTATGTTATGTTATGTTATGTTATGTTATGTTATGTTGTTATGTTATGTCTGGTAATACTGTTTTTTTTGCCTTTTATAGTGTATTGTAATGTATTGTATTGTTATATAAAATAAAAAAAAAAAAAACAAATACGAAAATATTGATGAATGCAATGTTTCCCACTTCAACCGTCAAAGACCTTCAGTTGTCTTCTCTCTATGTGTTCTGCTTGCTTAATACTTACCCTCCTTATATATTTTGTGGCATTGCACATCATGCAAACTAAGCCTGTTTAATAAGTTTACAGATACATGTTAATTCAGTAACCAAGAAAAGTGTATTATGTGAACATAGTCTTTATGTTATTCAGGGCATCCACAGGGAGACTCCAAAAAGCCAAGATGGCTGCTGCAAGTGCATGAGTAAATGTAGGAATTCTGAAATGCTAATAACACAACTCCACGCAGCTTTTAATTAGTTTATAGCAGAGTAGAAGCGCGCCGGTAACTTGCACAAGGCTTAATCAGTTCAAAAACACAAAATAAACACACTTCACACGTTAATGTAAAGTAACATAAAAAGAGCTTACAGTTTATTGTAGATCACAGTTTCATGGTAGAAACGGTCCGTGTGTGTGAGCGATAGGTTGTGACCAAACCCACAGTCTTCTCAATGTGGCCTTGCTGAATGGAGGTATGAGCCATGAGGACAGTCATGGATGACCATCCTTCCTGGTTGAGATTCAAACAGAAAAGGGAGGAAAGGAAGGAGAGGAACAGGAAACTGGGATGCAAGCCCCTCCCACACAAAGCAGTAATATTAGGTTGCAGCAGAGCTGCCCCTCCTTCAAGCTTGTGTGAGACGTGCTTGGTTGAAACCCGATATCTCTAACAGTAAAGCCCCACCCCTTTTTTATATACATCACTTGGCAACACATGTAAAAAAGAGGCAGGGCAAGATGGTTGTGGCCGCCATCTTGACATCCCTGGAGAGATCATACAATTTGATCTAATCCCTGGCAATAGTTGAACCATTATCTGTGCCTCAGGTCTGACGTCCTTATGTAGCCCTTAAACGTTTTGTGGTCGGCCAGTAGACCAAAAAACCCAACAACACCCTTTACTAAAAGCTCAGTGGCAAACTTATTCCAACAGATTCTGATTTAAGTATAGAAATAAACCTCAGTTCTTTGAAGATCTGGGACAGCCAAGGGTTATGATTCTAAACGAAGCCCACTTGATGTCCCCCTGGAACAGAAAATCCAGTTTGTTTTTGGAAATGCATGTTATTTAATACCAGTTTATATCTATTCGTCCCTCCCAAACATCTAATGAGAGGGAAGGAGAAGCAGACAAGAGACTCTGCTCAGGAGCAAAGTGAATGCAACCCCCAGACCTGCTTCTCTGATGCTTTGTTATAATCCTTCATTGGAACTGACACTTTGATAGCAGTAGTTTTTCTAGGAAGTGACCTTCAGTGCTGTCCATTGATTCCCAGTGGCTATCAACCACTCGCAATTGGAGTGACAGGCCGGGTTAAAGGTCAGTCCTTAAATAAAGCTCCTGGATTACTAAACACCTGAAGTTCAGATGAAAATGGAAATCTACCACCTCATTTTATGTGACAGGTTACCACTAATGACACTTCGGGAGTTGGGAACGATGCTCCCTCTTTAACCCACATGCACATTTTTGTCCTGTTTACCACGTTGAAAGGCCCTCCTTGCCAGCTCTCGCTAGATTTGGTAGGGTAGAATCAAGAGAACGGGGAAAAGGCCTTGAAGTTTTTTGAATTAAAACTGTCCCTTTAAAGCACACTGATTAAGAGAGCGTTTTTAATAGGAAGAGAATCCTGAAGCTCTCAATATATTTGAGTAATGGACACGAACTATTTTTTCATAGGTTATAATTAGAGCATTCTACATGGACACACTCTATTCATGTCTCACATGGGATGCGGTTAAACTGTGAAGAGCTTCAGAATAGGTGAGTGCAGAATTAACCCTTCCCTTCCCTGTCCCAGTATTGCTACTTCTCCTACCAGTGAATCCCATAAATCAGTAACGTGTCCTGTGCAAAAAAGACAGGAAAAGATTATGGAAGACTGAAATAATTCCCATCTAAGGAAAGGTTACAATGTCTTGAACTCTGCAGTTTCGCCAAATAACAAAGGAGTGGACACGAGAGGGGTGCGTGGCGTGACGTGTGGAGAAAGTACAATAATTTTCTTTCCCTCATTATACTATAATCAGGGGAGCTCAGTGGTAGGAGCTTCATGCATGGTGACACGTTGAAAAGTTGCAATTGCCAACACCATGAAATGTAACTACCGTCGACTTCTGTAGCTTTAAAAATCCTTTGTTTAAACACGGAAGATATAGCAATTGTCAATAACAATACTACTAATAATAATTTATTACATTTATATACCACCCAACTCCCAGCAACTCTTTAGTAATTAGGAAATAGGCACATTTAGTACATTAGTACCTTTGATATCTCTTACCAACCTAGCAATTCGAAAGCATGCAAATGCAAGTAGATTAATAGGTACCACTTCGGTGGGAAGGTAACAGCGTTCCGCTTGCCAGATGACCATGGAAGCATCTTCGGACAACGCTGGCTCTTCAGCTAACAAACGGAGATGAGCGCCGGCCCCTAGAGTCGGACACGACTGCACAAATGTGCGTGGGGGAACCTTTACCTTTTTACTTCTGATATGCCTTATAAAACAATTGTTGAGTAATAATGGCAGAAGAAGATGGCTTCCTATCTTGAGGATGAGACTCCCATTGGGGCATTCAATTAGCCACTATAAGAAAGAGATGGTTGGATAAGCTGAGTCCTTTTTATCCAGAAGGAGTCTCAATCTAATGAGGAAATGACTTCCTCTGCCTTTCTTGAATCTTTTTCCAGTCAGTTTCATTGGATAACCCTGGTTGTCCCTGGCATACTTCTCCTTTTTTCTGAACTAGTAAAGGTAAAGGTTCCCCCCGCACATTTGTGCAGTCGTGTCCGACTCTAGGGGCCGGTGCTCATCTCCGTTTGTTAGCCGAAGAGCCAGCGCTGCCCGAAGACTCTTCCGCGGTCATGTGGCCAGCATGACACACGCGGAACGCTGTTACCTTCCCACCAAAGTGGTACCTATTCATCTACTTGCATTTGCATGCTTTCGAATTGCTGGTTGGAAAGAGCTGGAGCTAATGCGGGAGCTCACTCCGTCAAGCGGGGCTAGGGATTCAAACCTCCAAACTTGCAATCTTCCGATCGACAAGCCTGGCGTCTTACCCGCTGAGCCACCACGCCCCTTTTCTGAACTAGCTTCCCTTTAATCTGTTGACTTTTGGATGAACTGGGCTAGTTCTCATCAACCCAGGCTGTCTGAGGATTATGAGAATTGCATCTAGTAGATGTGAAAAGACTTAGGTAGTTGAATGAATGGGGTTGTAAATTAAATAAGCCTCAAATACTTTAACCTTTCTTTTACAAGGAGAGCCGCACAGGCATTTGATAGCATTGGTTGCGCTTTCTGAGTCTTCTCCACATCTACGACACTCCTTTTGAGATACCTTTGCCCCATCCATTCTTGTTCTCACTTTCTTGATATCTCAAAATCTGGGAAGGGGAAGAAAATCCCAACATCTGTGCTGACGGAACAAAACTTATTTCAGACAAGTATCTTAAAGGAATGACAACAAAATAAGAAGAAAGAAAGGATATGTTTTCTCTTACTCTAAGACCTTATGCCAAATTTCAGCCAGGAGCAAATTTGTATGGCCAGAGTGATAAATCAAAACTCAGTTTGTAATGATAATGCTGACACAGGTTCAACTGTAATGAGACTCAGGCACCATTGCAAAGAAATTAGAGCTACAAATTCAGAATTCCCAACACATATCAAGTTGAATGGTTGTTGCCAATCTTCCGAAGTATTTTTGTTTTGGGGGGATTAAAAACACCAAAGAGTCTTGTAGCATCATAAAGACTAACTGGTTTATTAGGGCAGAGTACAGATTTCATGGTATCAAATATAAGTGAATTTTCTTTTCCACAAAAGAGTTTATCCTACTATACACCAGACCACTAGTTTGTACCTATCCACATCAGAGTCTTACTAATATAGTATGAATTGCATTTGGATTAATATGTAGTATCTGGAACACCTGTCACCATTGTGGCATTCATTCCTTTAGGCTCCACCCATTTCTGTGGGTGTGGATATTTGCTGATCAGACTGACCAATCAGTGATCATCTTTGCTATTGATTGATCACCTTGGATATTGTTCTTTTTGCTCCCAGCTGTATAGGAGGGAATAAAGCATAAACACACCATGAGTTTAGATGCAGATGCAGAATCTTGTCCCATGTACCCCAGGAGGCTGATGACATCCTATAGCAGAGCTTTCCAAACTTTTCCTGTTGGTGACACACTTTTTAGACATGCATCATTTTGCGACACACTCTTACAGCAGGGCACAAGGCAGGCACTAGGACTTGCGTGGAATCCTGGCACAGGATTGGAAAGCTCTGTCCTATAGTATGACTTTATTAGGTCAGACCAAAGGAGCAAACTTTTGTAAATGAAACTCTGCTAACCTTGATTATAACAAATGACAATTTCTATGTATAAGCAAATGAATGTATGGAGGCAAAAACCAGCAAAATAAATCAGTGAAACATGTCAGGGCACTGATGGTGTTATTTAGTCTGGTAATGAAATGTTCACAAGAAGAGGCCTAAGTACTGAGATCACTAAGAACCCAACAATTATTCACATTAGCCTATGAGCTGTTTAATATTACTGATTGATTTGATTTGTGTACCACTGTAATCTGTTAAGGCTCCTGCAGACTCATTGGTGTGCAAGAGTTGGGGTTGTGATGATGAAATTGTGGATGTGGACAGAAGGGGCTGAAAGATCAACATCAGCTCATCTGTTCGGGCACCGGTGGGGTTCTAGGAACTGCCTTGCTGCAGAGTGCCATCCTATGTTTGCTCTCAATGGGACAAAATGCCATGTGAAGGTTTATATGATGGCAGCCTTAATTTTTTTGGTGCTGAGATGATAAGGAGGAATGTTTAAGGGATCAGCCAGTGGTTTAGATAGTTCTGTCTCTAAAACAAAATGCCTTGTCTAAAAAAGTTGGGTCAGTGGTGGGGAAGGAGGAGAAGGAGAAGGATGGAAGGGAGAGGAGGAGAAGGAGAAGGATGGAAGGGAGGAGGAGAAGGAGAAGGATGGAAGGGAGGAGGAGAAGGAGGAGGAGGAGAAGGATGGAAGGGAGAGAAGGATGGAAGGGAGAGGAGGAGAAGGAGGAGAAGGAGAAGGAGAAGGAGAAGGAGAAGGAGAAGGAGAAGGAGAAGGAGAAGGAGAAGGAGAAGGAGAAGGAGAAGGATGGGAGAGGAGAAGGATGGAAGGGAGAGGAGGAGGAGAAGGAGAAGGAGAAGGAGAAAGAAGGAGAAGGATGGAAGGGAGAGGGAGAGGAGGAGGAGGAAGAGGAAAAAACCTTTATTGTATAGCAAAAAAAGAAAGGAGGGGTAGTCAATAACATGTGAGAAAACAAGTGGAACTGAAGAGAGTCCCAAAGGTAATTTGCAAATCTGCTGAAATCCCGAACAAGCTTTGATTTAACCGAAGCTTGAAATGGCTTTTATTTACTGTCTATTGTGGAATAAATGACATCTCATAAACAGGTTTTATCCATTACCCAAGAATGGAGATAGCTGTGTTAGGGACATTTTTATCCTTTTGATACAAAACAAGATGTGCTATTGTGTGTTATTACAAATAGAAAAATCAATGCCAAGGCACACACCTCTGAAATTTCATTTTCGACAAACCTTATTTCAAAAAAGGAAGAGAGAAACAAGCATTTGCTAATAAATAAAAAGGCCCCCATAACTGGAGGGATTTACAAAACACTAAGCAAGAAAGAACAATAAGGAGGAATGAATTAAGTTATTCCACCTCCAATCCTGGTCACAAACTTGCATGTATTTTAGCCTGCTGCTCTGAATTCCCACTAGCCATGGAAATCAAGGGTCCAAATTAACTTGTTTTGCAGCATTCTGGGGAAAAAACTGTGACTGAGGTTGTGCAGTTCTCCTTCATTGCCAAGCAATCAATAGTAGAACTTTGCAAATGCTTCAGTGACAAAGGCAATATGTGCTCCCAAAATGTGGGAGAGGCTTGCATATTGCACCTGTCCAGAATTCCATAAATCAGATGTGACTTTTCCCAGGATTGTGCTAAAGCTGGGGAAGGCAGCCATGTGCTTCCCTCCCCCCAACATTCAGCTGCTTCAAAAAGTTGTGGTGGGTACGAAGGGAGTGCCCCCAAGCACCTGGATGCATCTTTCTGCATACAAATCCGAAGCACTGCACAATCCTAATAAATTATAAACAGGAAAATAGGTTTAGTCTAGTCTTCAATTTAGAAGCCATTCCCATGTCCAAATATCAGTGATAAGAGAATTACACATATCTTCCTCTTGGATAAGCATATTTAATTAGAATGGGCATCTGCAATTAGGGCTCATGATTGCATGATCGCTAGTTGTTACTTTTGGAACCCTGTCGGTGATCAACCAAAGCTCTGTGGATTTCAGAAGTATTCCAGACCATTTTGCATTTTTTTAATGCAGGAGTTGGAAAATTGTTTTTTTTTTTGTCACAAGTGCACATTATTTTATTGCTGCTTTGGTTTCTGCCCCTGTTTTCCTTGGTTTCACATGCTGGAGAATCCAACTGGTCAAACCAACTCCATGTGATGGTTACCTCTGAGGTCATAATACTTTATTATGTGAAGGTACCATGGATATTCCTACACAGAATCACCTGGGTAGCCACAGCCAATTGAATTTGCTGTCCGTGGGGGGCAAATAAGACCACAGACAGGGAAGGTAAAGATGAATGGAAATAATATTGATAGGGTAAAAATGCTCATGCAGCCAAGCTATGAGATACAGTAAATAGTTTGGCTGCGTGAGCATTTTCACCCTATAATTTAATTTAATCTGACAAAATTGAAATTAATAAGCATTCCATTCCATACTAGTATGAATGTGTTGCATTTTATTATAGCTAAAGGCTCTGAGTCATCAGTAGCACCCAGCATTAAAATTAGCCAGCATTAAAACCCAGCATTAAAATTAGCACCCAGCATTAAAACCCAGCATTAAAATTAGCCAGCATTAAAACCCAGCATTAAAATTAGCACCCAGCATTAAAATTAGGCAAATGCAACATTTGGCTTGCACAAAATGTTGGTCAAAACTTCTTCTACCTATTAACCTGTAACCTAGCCAGCATCACTGGCTGGGGAATTCTGGGGGTTGAAGTCCACATATCTTAAAGTTGCCAAGTTTGAGAAACACTGCTCTAATGTATTAGGATTTGCAGTTCTTAGAAGTCAAAAACTGCCCAGCCTTTGCTGGTTGGGAATTCTGGGTCTTGTTATGCCATCATCCAGGTGAGAAAGACTTGAACAAGGGAAATTTACTACTTCAGTGCTAAAACATACAGTATCTATGCAATTGCATTCCACATCACTAGCTTGATTCCCCTCACTGCTGTGACACACGCATGGCACACCAAGACAACCGCCACTGCTGTTTTCTGTTAATCCTCTTTTCATCACTTGGAAGCCTCCTTGGTTGCTGATACCTGCCAATCTGAAAGAGCGTCCTAGGAAAAATTCTATTCCTTGGACTCTAATCCAGCCACGGAGGCTGCAGATCCCTGGAGAGATGATTGTACTGTATAATGAAAGGCAGGGTATTCTCATATACCCCATGGCGACCTCACATATGCAAGACCACGGTGCTATTCCCATAAGAATTTCACTGAGCTCCATTCATTCATTCATTCATTCATTCATTCATTCATTCATTCATTCATTCATTCATTCATTCTGCTGCCCAACTCCCATTGACTCTGGGCGGCTCACAAGTAAAAAACATTTAAAAAATACAATAAGAAACAAAAATGATCAAAGAGGGCAAAGATGACAAGAAGAGGACAGGAACAAAAAAAGAAGCTAACCCGCAATCCAAGGAGGCTTCACTCATCCTCGTCGAAGGCCTGGGAGAAGAGCCAGGTCTTCCAGCCCCTTCAAAACACCCGTATGTCTTCCATGTCCTTGGAATGACATTTCCAAAAGAGATTCTCTTTTATCCAAGTGAATGAGAACTTGCAGGGGAAATTTGCAGCGTGGCACAAATTCAAATCTGTGTTTGAATAAAAGCTGATTTGTTGATCTGTCTGTCTTTGTGGAATTCATATTCTGTTTTAGTTTAGCCACAACAGACTGTATCCTTTATACAAATGCATAAAGATAGAATAATACAGTAATATAATAAAGAACGATAATGCAATGATACAGTCAAGTAAAATATAATAATACACCGCATAGCAGCACAACTGACTTAGATACAGTACATTCCATTACTTTTTTCCTGAAGGCCTTTTGGAAGTGGCTTCTGGAAAATCATGAGGGAGGGGGTCCTGCTCGCCTCTAGGGACCAGCTATACCAAAGGAGGGGAATAGGAATACTTCCAGAGGATACCTGCTTCTGTATCCCCCACCCATCAAATATTTTGGTAGGAGAGAACTTTCAACAGGACTTCTCTGCTTGAATGCAGTGGACAGGCAGATTCTGTCTAGGACGACTGGCCTTGAACATTCCAGGCAGTGTTTTTCAACCT
The DNA here is from genome assembly GCA_023362775.1 of Charina bottae. Taxonomy (NCBI): domain Eukaryota; kingdom Metazoa; phylum Chordata; class Lepidosauria; order Squamata; family Charinaidae; genus Charina; species Charina bottae. Next base: position 27,468,122 of record JALMGJ010000012.1, read on the forward strand.
TGACAACTTTAAGATACCTGGACTTCAACTCCCAGAATTCCCCAGCCAGCATGGCTGGCTGGGGAATTCTGGGAGTTGAAGTCCACGTATCTTAAAGTTGCCAAGGTTGAAAAACACCGATTCCAGGGCTTTAAAAGTCTTATCCAGACCCTTGAATTGCATCTGGAAACATATTGGTAGCCACTGTGGCTTCTTCAATATTGGGGTTCTGTGATACTGTAGTTGCAGGTCTAGCCCGTAACTAAGCAGGTAACTCCTTTCTTTACCACCAGAAACTTCTGGAACAGTCTTCAAGGGCCATCCCATGGAAAGCAAATTATAGTAGTCTAACTGATAAGTGACAAGTGCAGGAGTGACCGTGTTTATTATCCCCTCTTCCGCGAGAGGCCACCCTCGCATCCTAGCTGAAGCGGACAAAGTATGTAAAAATATTAAATATATGTATGTAAAAGAGTTTATTCAATTTGCAGGGCAGTGAATAAACAGAATGGAACGATGGCCAAAAAGGCATGTGAAAAAACATGTGAAAAAGGCAAATTCACCCATCTCTTGATCTATTGGTATCCTTAGGATTTTAATGGAAGAGGGTGCCAAATTCTGGTTTGAAGGCTGCAGAATGAAAGACAGCACACCTATACACACCCCATGGCCACATTTCTTAACTGAAGAGGGACAGGAACACCACACAGGGCCTATAAGGACTTCATTGACATTCTCTTCTCCTTTGCAAGACATTTTGAGAACCAATCCTCTATTGCTCCATTGCATGAGAGCTAGTAAGAAAAAAAAAAGAAGCCCACAGTAATTCAGCCTCCGATTATGAAGGGTGAATAAATCAAGTAACGCACATTCAAAACCAGCCCTTGATTGAAGGTTCGCTCTTGATGAAACCCTGCCAATTCATACACAGGTTCCCACACTTTATGTGAATCCGCTATTATGGGATTGATCATTTCTGTCGAAGAGTTTGCCTTATGTGAAAAAAAAATGCTATTATGAGATTTGTGCCGAAGGTCTGGAAAGATGCTGAGACTTCTTCGCACCAAAACCCTTTCTGCCCTCACTCACACATTTACCATTGTGTTGTGTGGTTGTTGTAGTTGTGCATCCTGTTTCCCACTTACTTCTGTGCTAGCAAAAGCTACCCCTGTGGCTATGGGGGTCAAAATGGGCACCAATATTTTTTTTCCAACCCCTTATCCAAAAGGAAATGTTCCAATAGAAGAGGATATCTGTAGCTCAGGGGTGGACTGTGGAGTCCTTGGTGCTCTCTGTGCTTGGTTGTTTGTTTGCAGACATTTCATTACCCAACTAGGTAACATCGTCAGTGCTAGAAGGGAGTGGGGTTTGCTCTCTGTTTATATACAGTAGCTTGCCCTGCTAGTGTTGGTGGAGGTGTGGTCCTCCCCTTGGTAGTTCCTTGATTAGGGTATTCTGCTACCCAAGGAACTACCAAGGGGAGAACAACACCCCCACCAATACTGGCAGGGCAAGCTACTGTATATAAACAGGGATCAAACCCCACACTCACCAGCACTGATGATATTACCTAGTCGGGTAATGAAACATCTACAAGCAAACCACCAAGCTCAGAGAGCACCAAGGACTCCACAAAAGGAAAAGTCTCCACCAGTTGAATCAAAGTTAGATATAGCACATCATGCCAAAGCCGGTGAAGGATCCTCAGTCCTAGGATGAGCTTTTAACCTGAGTAAATCTATTGCATGCAACGTAACGAAGAATGCTAATTAAATTCATAGTGCTGTGATGCTTTCTACCTCTTTGTCTGCCAGGATAACCACTCATGTTAGAAATCCAGCTGTAAAAAAGATGGGGGGAAATACTTCCATTGTATATAGCACACGAGACAAGGAAGAAAATGTGTTTGAGTCAATGGTACTTAAGAAGAAGGCTCTAAAAATTTATGAGCATATTTGTCTATGCATGAGGGCTACAAAATTGGATCCCACACCCTGCATCCCCCATTTTTCCCAATGGTTCAGTGTCTTGCTTTAAGTGAGATTTTGGGGGAATGTAACCCTAGGATGGGGCTGTAGATAGTCTGCATACTGAGCAGCTGATGGAAATACCAACATTCGCCTTAATTCAAGGGACAGCAGTACTACCCTGCGGGGTGGGGTGGGATAAATCAGATGAACATCATCTTGATATTTGTTTCTAAAATGGGACTAATTACATCCCTCTAAACATCTATATATCAGAGATATAAAGATATATTCTTAACCAATTAGGATCTAAATACATTTCTATTGATCTAATAGGAAGATATCTCATTAGCGCCTGAATAAAGGTCATCTTAAAAAAAATTCTCCAGATGAATCTTTCTCTGCCATTCCTTTCCTTTATATTGTTCCAGATTTCTGGCCAAAACAGACTTTTCCACCCTGCTGGCTACCTGTACACAAGCAGTTTATGGCAAAGAAAAAAAAATGTTTAACTAGGATTCCAATATTCCACAAAAATGTAAAAAGCAAGCAGTGGGAGAGAGAGGGAGGTGGAAAAAAACCCGCTTTCAAGTCTGAATCAGAACTTGCTGAGAGGAAATCCACTCTCAGCAGTTTTAAGCAGCGAGTTTTCTATTTCCATGTAAAACTATCTGTCGAAAGGTCAGGCAACATTTACAATAAGGAAAGTTTTATAGTCTCGTCTGCCCGCCAGCACCTGCTTGGGAAGATGAGGGGCGGGGAGGGAGATTCAATTTACCTTTCAGCCAAAATGCTCAGATTCCCATTTAAAAATCTAAGACCCTTGATTATTTATCGATGCCTTTCTGTTCTTTGCTGCCCGAGTCTTTCCCTGGCTGCAGCGTGGCCTAAAGGATTTTTTGAATTAAGTTCTCTTGAAGTTGCTTTCCCCTTGGGGGATAGCCAAGGAGGCTGCATCAGCCGAAACTCCCCCCCCCCATCAAACTGTTCCACTTTTTTACATCCATATCTACAATATGTACATTTATACTAATATCTATCTAACCTCTTATCTATCTGAAATAACATTGAGAAAGAGCAGCCAGCAAACCACTGATCTGGCGTCTTCTTTTATTTCTTTTCCTTTGAGGAACCAACCTGCAAACACCTGATCCGTATCTTTCTTTTAAGCTGTTTAAGGTTTTAACGCATGTTCTTGTTAGAAGGTTTTTACAGAGCGATTCTGACTTTTTAAAATTTATTGTAAATTTCTTGCTCCTTGGTCCTGTTTGGGGATTTACTTTGGAACAATGAAAAATGGGATTTTTAGAAATGAAAACAAATAAAAGAAATTCACTGCGCAGAAACAACTGACTGTTTCTGCCTTGCATGCCTTTCAGCTTTTCGGATGGATTTCTTCTGATCAGTTTAAAGGATGTGTGGCAGGTTATACAGTAATTCTTAATTTGTGACTGCCTTCTGTGCCTGTGTGTTTGTGTTGGGTTATCAGCAAGTTAACATTTTAGATTTCAGGTTGCCTTTTCAAAGGTTAAAGGTCAGAATCGTGCAGGCAATGGCTTTCTCTGTGACCCTTTATGGCAGGGGTCCCCAACCTGTGGGCCGCGGCCTGTTAGGAACTGGGCCGTGGGGCCCCCATCTGCAAACCCCGCCCCCTTCCACGCGATTGACTCCTGCCTGCAAACCCCACCCCGGTGCTTGTGATTGGCTCCCGCCCACAAACCCCGCCCCCTGATGCACGCAATTGGCTCCCGCCCGCAAACCCCGCCCCCTGGTCCGCGGAAATGCTGGAACCCCCACCCCCCCAGTCTGTGGAAAAATTGTCTTTTGAAACCGGTCCCTGGCGCCAAAAAGGTTGGGGACCCCTGCTTTATGGGAATGAAAGTTGGACTTTGAAGCAGCAGGATAGGAAGAGTATTGATGCTTTTGAACTTTGGTGTTGGAGAAGACTCCTGAGAATACTGGGGACAGCCAAGAAAACAAACCAATGGATGATTGAATAAATCAACCCAGAGTTCTCACTCGAGGCACAAATGACCAGACTCAGATTATCCTACTTCGGACACATAACGCGAAGACCCAGCTCTCTGGAGAAGGCTCTAATGCTGGGAATGGTAGAAGAAAAGAGAAGAAGAGGATGACCAGCAACAAGGTGGGTGGACTCAGTTACAGTGGTGATGAGGGCACTGTTGGGAGACCTGAAAGATCAGGTTAGGGACAGATCGTCATGGAGAAGTTCTATTTATGTGATTGCTAAGAGCCAACCCTGACTTGATGGCACATCAACAATCAATCAAATTACAAACATTGCTATTTTTTTTCTACAGATGCCATTTCACCCCCCTCAAGGGTTGCCATTTCAGATTCCAGTTGAGACGATAATGGAGAATGTCAACTTTCTCCAGCAATGTACATAAGAGGACAGTAGGTTAAGAGTCTTATCAAGATTCAAGGGCTGCGCTGGGATAGATGGTCATACCCAATTTCCCTATGAACATGCGCTGTAGAGAGCTGGAGTCTATGATCCTAATTCGGCTATGTTCACTTGTCCGCCAGACTAGGCAGTTACGTATCTGGAGGCATTATGAAAGGAATGCTCTCCATAAACAGCTGATTGTTGGAGTTCTTTCATTCCACATTGCATGGAACAGGAAATATCCTATGAATACAATCCCGTTTCCCTGTTAGATTCTGAAAGAACATCTATTTTCAAAGGTTTGTTGAGCATAATTTTTCCTAACCAAACTCTCTCTCTCTCGTTTATTGTTATATGGGATTCTTTGATTTATTGTTTGTTTTTATGCTGTTTGCCACCCACACTAGTTGAGTTAGGCAGCCTTAAAAATCTTTAAATAAATAAATAAACAAACAAACAAACACTCTACCTATTATCTCTAACTCTCTCTATCTCTATCTCTCTAACTATCATCTATCTCTTTGTGTCCATCACCCACTTGCATTACAGGCCTACAGTCTGAATTTGTTGTTGTTTATTCGTTCAGTCGCTTCCGACTCTTCGTGACTTCATGGACCAGCCCACGCCAGAGCTTCCTGTCGGCCGTCGACATCCCCAGCTCCCCCACAGTCAAGTCCGTCACCTCCAGAATATCCATCCATCTTGCCCTTGGTCGGCCCCTCTTCCTTTTGCCTTCCACTTTCCGCAAATTTAATGGATTTTCCATTCCTACTCAGGAGCAGAAGCTCTGACAGAACATGCGAAGTCCTGGTGTAAGACCTCACTTGTTTCATACCCATTTGAATCTTGGTTTCTTACAAAGAATTTCCCTGTGATAATACAGCCACCAGCTTTCCCTGGAAAAAGAAAGTGACTGTGAAGCCTGTGTAAAGTGCAGGGTTACACCATCAGTTGTTGGAAGCATATACAGGTTGGTGGATGGGAAGAATTCGACCTGGTATTTCAGGGATTTTGGACTACTGCTTCCATAATCTCTCTGGCCATGGGGGCTGGGAACCATGAGAGCTGGAGTCCCATCTGGCTGGAAGACAGCAGGTTGTCTATCTCTGCTGCACAGCATCCCAAATGTCTCTCTTTCTTCCCATCCTCCAGCAAATGGGGATGTTAATAAGGATGTGAATTAATGTAGTGACCTGGATATTGACACACTTTCATTTTGCTGCTTCTTAACCGCCACGGGAGGAAGACCCAGAAGAACTGTTAAGAGAAGAGTGACTACATTTAGAAAAGGAAAAACAGTCCCCATTAAACAGAGTGCATCCTAGGCCTGGCATATTGTACAAAATGATGTCATGAACAGTCCATTATATATCAATGTATCCCTCTCACACACATACCTTCTTGCCTTGTTTTTCCTACTCTTCTGGTTTTCCATCTTAAGTAACCAATAAAATATTTAATGGCAGCAAGATAGATCTTTGCATCAGAGATCTACATTTATAGTTCAGGCAGGCAGAACCTCAAAATGCCATTCAGTATCCCTATATAGTAGCAAATTGCCCATAATTATGATAGGGTATGCAGAAAGAGAGAGAGCTGGTACTCTATCGGCAGTGTGTATTGGAAGGAGACACCAACCTGGTGCACTGTAGAAGTATTGGGATTATAAATAGCAAGGACTGGGATTTCTGAGAATGCAACCCCAACAAATCTGAAGGCACCTGGTTGGAGAAAGGGTCCTAGTGGGTCCTGGCATATACCTACTGTGGAGTCCTTGGTGCTCTCTGAGCCTTGTTGTTACACCTCCACCAACACAAGCAGGACAAGCCAGGGTATATAAACAGAGAGCAAGTCCCACTCCCTTTTCGCACTGAAGATGTTGCCTAGTCTGGCAATGAAACGTCTGCAGGAAAACAACAAGGCTCAGAGAGCACCAAGGACTCCACAGTTCAACCCTGAGCTACAAATATTCTCTTTGATTGATATACAGTACCTACTGCCCCAGTTGTTACTACTGGACTGTTTCCTACTCTGTGATCACTTGGGTTAGGGTTTGGATTGCATTGGCCCTGGGTCTGGTCTTCACTCAGGAGTCAGCCTTTGGCACCCCAGTGGGAGCCGGCTGCATGCTCCTGCCCGTTCAATGTACTGTCAGAATACAGTGGCCATAAAAGAGGTTTGATGTCATAAGGTGATGTTGCTCATTACAGAAAGAGCCCCCAAGACTTACAAAATATATTAAACCTTGATTTATTTATATCTCAAAGGAAACTCAGAGAAGAAATATGTGGTGTGCCCAAGCGCAGGGGTTGGTGAAAGCAGTTGTGGTACGTGTGTGTGTGTGTGTGTGTGTGTGTGTGTGTGTGTGTGTGTTTCTTTTTTTAAAAGTTATAATCGTATTAGAAGGGGCTCTGCATTATTTACAAGCGCAAGGCTTAAATGCCGCAGAGCCAAACGATTTGTCCAGAGTTAAAAGTAGTGGAGATTTCACTCATCTCGATCAAAATCTCTAAGCAATGGCATTTTCCTAGCCCCGTAATTACCGACATTGATTACGTTCTGTCACTGTAGCTCCTCTGATTGGTCTCTGTTTAATATTTAAGGTACATAAAGAGATATATCTCGGAATATTCAAGAGGTTAAGAGATATTTCGGAAAGAGACAGAGAGAGAAAGGGAGGGAGGGAGGGAGGGAGAGGGGAGGAAGAACAAGAAAATAAACTGTTCCTAATGAGGTGGAAATACAGACCGGGCTATTGATATTTCACAAAGCTACTGTGTTTGGGATAGCTGTTGTCTGATAGATATTTAAAATGTGGTAAATTGCCTTTTAATATCTAGAGCCTTTGTCTTTAGCACTAGCTTCAGATGCAGTATTTTCGCCCGCCTTTTGGGCTTGTAATCTTAACCATAAATATTCAGCAGCTTGTGTTTGGCGTGGGTGTCTTTATTTTCTCCTTCAAGGGAAAGTTTGGGGTAGCTAACCATTTTAAACTGTCTTCAAGACAAGGCCAACAGGAGCTGTAGCTCAAAAGAGAGGCAGTCACCACTTACTATTCTCAGGCTTCCGAGTAACCTCCAAGTAGGGCTGCTTGGAAGGGTGTCCACAGGGGGGCTCAAAAGCATCTTGGTGGCAACCACGCCTGTGTGATCAAAGCACCACCCCTTTTTTACATACACTGCATGTGTAATGCGTGTACAAAAGGGTTGTGACTGCCATCTTGACATTTTGATCCCTCAGGGAGACCCCATGGAGACCCTGGAGAGACAGTGCTACAAAAATACTGGGCTAAGATGGGCCAAAACTGTGACTCAGTCTAAGATGGCTTCCTGTTTTCTTAACAAAATAAAGAAATTACAAAAGAATTATATTGTGGAAGGTGATAATTTAACAGCGACAGGGATTCTGCAGAAGCAAATGCCTCCAGAGTCTCCCAAAATAAATAAAAAGAAAACCTAGGTTTTCATCAAATGATGACGTGAGAGCAATAATAGCACCGGATGGGTTATGTTAATGGGCAGGATCCAAGACGTTTGGCTTACTGATATATAGAATAGCTGAAACCCAAGTCTACGTCATGCAACTGTAATGGCAACTATAGAGAAGATGTTTGCCACAAGTTCATCTGAATCCTTCAGAACACTGGGAATAGGTCTTCACCTCCAGGCCACATACATGTTTATTCTCACAGTAATTCTGTAGCATTTAACTTCATCATTCACCATACAGCTGGACCGAAATCTTTCCAATCCAGCAAGGCAATAGTCCAAGGTTTGCATAGATGGAACTTCCATGTTTAGCTAGAATGGTAACATCCAGTGAAGGGCTGGCTAGTGCCATGAATTTGCCGTCTAAGCATCATTGTGGTGCCTTACAAATATGCTGGACTACAATTCCCATTCCTATGGTCTGGCAGCAGTTAATGGGATTTGTAGTCCCATACACCCAGAAGGCACCCTAATGGAAAATAACTGCACCAGCATACCATGTGGCGATGAGCAGTAGTTTAGATGGCAAAGGCATGTGTTGGACTACAATTCCCATTTTCTCACGGGAGCACAGGATGATAGGAATTGTAGTCTAGTAGACCTGGAAGGCATCAGAGTAGGGAACAGTCAGTAAGTAGCATAATAAGTAGCATAATTTAACTGTTTCTTTTTTCTTTCCTGTGTCCTAAAAGTTTCCTTCCCAGTTTTCATCTGGAGAACTCTTCTTAGTGATTCTCTTGCCCATGTTTTGTTAATTATAGTAAGGTAAAGGTTCCCCCCGCACAGTTGTGCAGTCGTGTCCGACTCTAGGGGCCGGTACTCATCTCCGTTTGTTAGCCGAAGAGCCAGCGTTGTCTGAAGATGCTTCCACGGTCATGTGGCCGCAAGACGCTCGCGGAACGCGGTTACCTACCCACCGAAGTGGTATCTATTAATCTACTTGCATTTGCATGCTTTCGAATTGCTAGGTTGGCAAGAGCTGGGGCGAGTGCGGGAGCTCACTCCGTCACGCGGGGCTAGGGATTCGAAGTTGCGATCTTCCGATCGACAAGCCTGGCGTCTTACCCGCTGAGCCACCACGCCCGTTAATTATAGTGGTCAGACATAGTTCTGAGATTCATAAAAACACACAGATGACTGCAAATGAGAGACATTCTAAACTGGAACCAGGAAATTATAGAAAGCAAAATGGAAATCACCACCTCTCCCAACCAATGAACTATATTTCACAGAATCTAAGTGCCAAGCAGTTTCACTAAAGTGATATGGGAGGGCCCAAAGTTTGGACAGAATCTTGCAAAATCACTTGGGGGAAAAAATCATTAAAACACACAGCTGCAGACCCAATACCTGTGAATAGGTGGTGGAGGAGGAGGAGAACACTCAACGTTTTACAGACGAAAATACAATAATAAAGTAGCAAGCTTTAACAAGCTCTGTTGCCCACAGAGGCAAGTTTACTTTATACAAGAAGATGAGCTTTGGACGCAGCTATTCAAAATATTTTCCAGGAAATGGAGTTCCATCTCATCTGATGGGCAGCAACTTTTCCTTACCTCCAGGCCATTCAAATCTCTTTAATAAGAGGTTTGCTCACCCTGCTGATGGATGGGAGTTGACCATTTCAATTGAGCAGTGAGATGTTCTACTCAACTAGGGTGAGATAATGATGAAACCATCCGAATATCAAAGGGAAGTTTAGAAAACCAAGCCACTGCCACCACCCATAATATTTCCAAGGGATCAAGCACAATTTCTCTTTATGCCACACTAGCCAAAGGCAGCCAGGAAATCAGAAGACGTCTACTTCTTGGGAGGAGAGCAATGACAAATCTCGATAAAATAGTTAAGAGCAGAGACATCACACTGACAACAAAGGTCCGCATAGTTAAAGCAATGGTATTCCCTGTAGTAACCTATGGCTGCGAGAGCTGGACCATAAGGAAGGCTGAGCGAAGGAAGATAGATGCTTTTGAACTGTGGTGTTGGAGGAAAATTCTGAGAGGGCCTTGGACTGCAAGAAGATCAAACCAGTCCATACTCCAGGAAATCAAGCCAGACTGCTCACTTGAGGGAATGATATTAAAGGCAAAACTGAAATACTTTGGCCACATAATGAGAAGACAGGATACCCTGGAGAAGAAGCTGATGCTAGGGAAAGTGGAAGGCCAAAGGAAGAGGGGCCGACCAAGGGCAAGATGGATGGATGATATTCTGGAGGTTGTGGACTCAACCATGGGGGAGCTGGGGATGGTGACGGCTGACAGGAAGCTCTGGCGTGGGCTGGTCCATGAGGTCACGAAGAGTCGGAGGCGACTGAACGAATAAACAACAAGGACAATCAAGGGGTGATTTAGATGCCTGGTACCATCATGGGATTTTGTGTGATGGCATTGAGTTAGATTCAACTCCTGGTGACTCCATGAACAAATGCTCACCACCTTGATCTGTCCATAACTCTTGATCTGATCTGTAAAATCTTCCAGGGACATTTGTCTAGTCTCCTCAATCCTTCCATCCACCTTGTCCTTTCTTGTCTTTCCCTTCTTTTACTTTCCTCAGCTTTGCCAAGAACAGGAACGACGGCCGACAGGAAGCTCTGGCGTGGGCTGGTCCATGAAGTCACGAAGAGTCGGAAGCGACTGAACGAATAAACAACAAAGCCAAAGGCTGTGAGGCCACTCATAGTTTCCCCTATCCCTGTCTTCGATTCTTAACTGTTCAGGAAGGGTGTGGAAAGGCACTAGGGAAGTTCAACAAAACTTTTGTACCATTGTTGTGTTGCTGAGTCTTTAAAAAAGAAAGTGAAGAAAAATCCAGGAAGGAAAGGTTGCATCTACCAGACCCCAGAAAGCAAATACTAATTCAGAAGTCTACTCTCTCTGTCAAACATTTAGTGTATCAGCGGTTGATTGTTCCCAAGTAGAAAAGGGTTCGGTATATCCACCAGGCCTTTTGTCATGTTAACTGCTACCGATCAATGGATTGAGGTCAAGACTTCTGATGTAGGTGGAAGCTTAGAGGGAAAAAAGTCTCAAAGATTCATTTTTCCTCGTCTGGTAACACTCCGGTCACTTATTTTTTTCTCAGTTAGCCTCTGCTGTTCTAAAGTGGATATTGATCAGTGCTTTAATGCAAAGCTGTCAAATTAATTTTGCAGAGTTGGGATATGACTGGTCTAAAATGGCTTCTCCATCTGTTCTCTGCTACAAACCTATGAATTTTAATCATGACCAGAATGGGCTGCTGGCTTTTTTTGTTCGAAACTTGAATAGGAAAGGTTTAAACTGTAAATGCCACGAAATGGTGCTGTTTTGTTCTTTCCAGAGGCTCATGTGGCTGAGGTCAAAGAAATTATTATGTTGGCACATTCTTGTCAGATGCTTGGAATCTTGGCGGATATGTTTTTCTTTCTCACCCCCCCCCCCCCATTCATTTTTCTGACTGTCCTTATTTTGGCTTGTGTTTCTCTATGTGATTCCCCCCCCCCCTTGCAGTAAAGACAAGTTGTTAAACATTTGCAGGCCAATCAGAGAATAGCAGTCTTCATATATGATGCATTAGAGTTTGTGTTTAATTTTCCTTTTCTACTTTTCCTGGAGAACTTTATCGCAAGAAGATTGGCAATCTGTAGCTTACTAAAACTATCATAAACTGACTTGAACCTACTAGAGGTGAAGGGAATGAAGGGACAGAACCCCTATTATTAATTATCTTTTAATTAATTATCTATTAAGCTTATGAATGGAGAGACTATTGGATAAGTTTGGGCATGTCACTATTTTTTGCTATTCTGTGTCAAGTTCTGAGTATTTTAAGGAGGACACATAGTGTTGGTGTTCAGAAGGGTGTTCAGAATAAGGTGTCTAGAATTGGGAGAGTCCTACAATAATCCTTTGAAAATGTTTGCCCTGTTTAGCCCACAGAAGAGAAAGGGATGAACAGTAGTGCTAGGTGTCTGCAGGGTATGGTCCAAAAAATCAAGATGGTGGCCAGAACAGTGCAATGGAAGCTCTGCCTGTTTTTTTCTGTGTGACACTAGTGCTACCCACATTAAAAAATGGATGAAGTTTTGGTCATCTTGATTTTTTGGACCATATCTTGCAGATACCCCTGGAATAAGCATGTAAAAGAAATCCACTATGAATCTTCATCAGAATTGTATGATATGCCTGTAGTGGAAACATGCGGGAGACCTTTGTATCTCGAGGAGTTAGGTGGCATGTTTTGGTTTTCTCCCTCATACCTAGGAGATTAGAGTTTATTTTGAGTTATACTGATGTTTAACTGGCTTGTTTTTATTTCTGCTTGGCATGGGAGGGGGAAGAGAAGAAGAATATACCCACTCCTCCATCAGCCCTCCAGAACATATCTTTGTTGGAAGTGGGGGGAGAGAAACCCCCCAGCTTGTTAAGTTTAAGCATAAGTTCACTCCTCCAGCCGCCCCTCTAGCGGCTTGGAGTGTGGGGGGGGGGATGATAAGAAATTGTTTATGCTTGGGCACTGGCTTATCTGATGGCTTCCCAGGCTCTGGGAATGATGTCATGGACAGGTGCCGGGCCCCAGTAAGAATCCCAGTCAAGGTCAGGCTGGGCTTAGTCATGGGGTTTGGGAGCCAGGCTTTGATAAAAACCTTGGGATTGTCTTTTGAGTTTGGGAACTTTGATACAGGCTCAGGATGCTGGGTGCTGTGGGACTCAACAGCCATTCCTTTTGGGGTTATTCTCTGCTATCTTAGCCAAGTTCCTGGTAGCAACAAGGGAATAAAGGTACCACCTTGCTTGGTATGTATGATTTCTTTCTGTATGCTATGCTTGTTATGCTTTGTGTAATCTGTTTAAACTGTGTTTCTGTTTAACTTTGTTTGCTTAAGTTTATAATAAAGCTAAAGTTTCTTTATCCACTGGCGTGCTTATTATCACTGGATCTAAAAGGACCAATTGCCCAGGCACCTGATCACTGCTTGGACACTTGGCAATACAGTGCCAGAATGGACTCTATTGTGACATTGTCCACTGGGGGCAAATAAAATATATTGGTGTGCATGAGATCCTGTCAGAGTACACAATGCTGGGGCTGCCAATGTTCCTTCTAGACCTCAGAGTAATACGTTCTATTGAGTAAGCAGACACTCACAAGAGATTAGATAAAATAGTCTATTTACTCTATATGCATACGCAGTCAATACATAGTCCAATAACGTCCAACAGATACAGATGATAATGAAGATAGTAACGAGAAGAAGAATGAACACCAGAGCTCCTCTGCTTATATACTTAAATTGACCAATCACATTATAGGTCAAATTCATTATCTACCACACCCAGCTTAAACTATATCAGCTGTGGTATGAGTCACTTCTTTCATCATTCTTCAGCAATGGCTGCTGATAGAATGACTTGCAGAACTTAATGCCTCTCACCTGTCTAATTAATCTAGCTGTAAATTCTGGGTATTATACAAACCCCAACAGATCCTCTGCAGAAATTCATGTAAGAAAGCATATATTTGGAAAAGGTGGAACCCACAGATGGTGTGCATACTGCAATTATTCAGTATGTGGGCAATTATTAGCAGTACTTACGTGTTTTCAAAAATGATGTATTAAGATTAGTTGGGTTTAAAAGGTCTACATTGGAGAAGACTGTGTTCATTAATATGTATGAAAATTGTGTAGAAAAACATGTACATTAGGAAAAGTGGCAAACAACAATGAAGATCTTCCCATTTTTTCCCATCCCCTGCATACATTCTATACCTGTCATACTATCATTAGAACAAATGTAGATGCACTTTGATAATAATCTTCAAATATCTGAAGGAGATTGAATAAACTTTTCTACTGGAGCAGAAAGCTGGCATAGAACCAGGAGCTGGAAACTGTAGGACAGCAGGACTCAGCCAAGATTAGGGGAAACTTCATAATCATAAGTTTTTGACCTTGGAAAACCTGTTGGGGAAGTAGCGGGCTTTTCTTTCTTGGAAGTATTCAAGCAGACCATGGCAGGGCAACCTATGGAGATATTACAGCTGCCTTCTGCATTGTAGATCCTTCATTGAGCACAGGGTGAAACTACATCACTTTCAAGATTCTTTATCGTTATTTGACTCTATGATGCAAGAGGACATAAGGACTCAACTATTGCCACTACAAAGTGTTGCATTGTTGTGAAGTGAAGCAATGTAAAAACTGTTCTTGGATCATCTTTCATGCCTCATTCGTATGTGGATTCCATGTTGTGGAACAGTCCCCCTGTGGAGATCAAGCTAGTTCCCTCTTCACTGCTCTTTCAGAAACTTTGGAAGACCAAGAGAGCTTTCCTCCGATTTGATGCCACCATCTTTACTGTTATTTATCCTTATTTTTATTTTATTTTGCATGGCTTTACTTTGGTAGTGTTTTATTCTTGTTGTTTTTACCTTTGTGCCATGGATATCTTAACTGGTGGCTTTGCTATGTAAGCTGTGCTGTCAAGAGTCTTTTTGATGGTGGTGGCATAGAAATATATGTTTTTTAAAAAATAAAATAAAATATGTGAATGTCATTGCATGAAGTCCCCAAGCAAGACACATGCATGATATAAACGATCTCTAAGTTCAACTGTGGGCAAGGAGAACTTTGAATGTTTTACTATGAAGGTGTCTACTTGCCTGGCAGTCCATGACCTTCAAGACAATTTGATTTGGTTCCTGACATCTGTGTAAGATTTCAGTTCTGGCACTGTAAAAACTATGACTGTCTTATAAAATATGGTTAACTTGGTAATGAAATTCAACCCATTGGCTGGGTTTGCACAATCCACCGAATCATAAAATAGCGAAACTGGATTGGAACACCCAACATGCTAAAGGTCCCCATCCCCCAAACCTAGTTACATTTATAACCAAGGTTATTTTGTAATCTGGATGCAGCTTCTTGCTCTTCAGTGGACCTGTTTAGGTGGGTTGTGCAGATTCTGGGAGACACAGGTCCAAAGCATACCGAGAGCATCCAAGTGGGAAAGTTTGGCTTACCCATTATGTTTGCCTCGATGGACAAAAGGTACCCAATTCTGGATGACATCCATCTTGCACAGGGTGCTGGATTTGATTTCTATCAGACTAGAATGAAACGGCATTGGGAGATCATTATCTGACCTGGTTTTCAGTGTCATTGATATAATTGTACTGTAAATGTCATATTTGTGCATGATAGATGAATGTGGCATGTGTTCAGCTGGTAGGTGGAGAGGAGGAAAGGACAAGGGACATTCTGAGTTACCACATAGTGGGTCTCTTAAATCAATCCAGGTAGAAAAAGAAAACAGGGGAACTGGAGACGTAAAGGAAGAACAAAGCGAGACCATAAAAAAAATCAATAAACGTTGCCTATAAAATAAATTGAGATTTGTGAAACTCACTTCCCTCTGACGTCAGAGGTGCCAATTCAGTGAATTAATTTAAAGTCAGATTGAAAACTTATCTCAGTTTCTGTCTTGTTCTCCATCTCTTCTGCTGTTTGCTCAGAAGGGCCCCACTGCTCATTCTTTCTGGAACAGCATATGGAGTGCAGGGACAGTATCCTTAGCAAACGGAACTTACAAAAATTGTCAGCTGGAATTGTCATTACATAGGCCCTGTATGTCCTGGTTTGACCGTAAGTAGCATGATGAGAGTGACCAGACAGAAATATGGAGCTGTGGGACAAGACAAAGGACAAAACTGGTGGTAGGACCGGAGGATAAGCAAATTGGTATCAGAGGGAGGAGAAGGAGATGAAAAAGAATTAATCATCAATTTAATAAAAGAACCAGATTCCTCTGACCCTGTGAGCTTTCCTCTTAAAAGAGACCAACTGGACAATTGTTCATTTAGAGGATTTTATAGTACAGGTAGTTCTCACTTAATGACCATTCGTTTAGTGACAATTCAGACTTAAGACGGTGCTGAAAAAACTGAATTACCGGTGCTCACACTTACGACTGTCACAGCATCCCCGCAGTCACATGATCACGATTTAGGCACTTGGCAACCGGTTTGCATTTAAGACTGTTGCAGCATCCCGTAGTCACGAGATCACCATTTTCAACCTTCCCGGCCGGCTTCTGACAAGCAAAATCAATGGGGAACCACATGATCTGCTTAACAACCATGGTGATTCGCTTAATGACCACTGCAAAAAAGTTCATAAAATCAGGTCGGATTCACTTAATGACTGTTTTGTTTAGCAACCAAAATTCCGGTCTCAATTGTGGTTGTTAAGCGAGGACTACCTGTAGGTCTCATGGTCATCCTACAACCAGTTGTGATTGGATCACACCAAAAGCTAGGCAAGACTTGCTCAAGCAAAGCACAACTGGAACAGAAGTTCCTGTATAGTTATTCTTTTCCAAAGGGATCCAAGTGGGTAGGATCAATCAAAGGCTTGAGGATACTAAACTGCTGGTGCAGAGTGTACAAATTATGCTGTTGTACATGGAGTAATTTTGGAGTAAACTCAAAATTACTTGTTCCTCTAAAGCTTTATCCAGTAAAGCTTTACAGAAAATAAAAGGGTTATCCAGATTGGAGCGGGTTCATCTATTTTTCTAGAAATTCAACAATGGAGATTCCTACGTTCCATTGTAAACAGCTTAGTGCATTCAAAAGACTATTAATTCCAGAATTCATTGGTAGGCACCCCAAGGTTATTCTGTATCTAAAAATCTGGAAATCAGATTTAAAATCCAACATATACATTGTTTTGATGTTGTGATGTAGATTAATCTTGAAGTCCATTTTGGGCAAATCAGTACCTCTCATTCAGTGAGTGAAATCGTCCTCAAGCTCCCTTGCAGGGAGGTGGTGGGAAAGGAAGGGCAAACGAACCCTTGCTTTATTCTAAAAACTGGTATATGTGAACGAAAGGTGTATATCTTTCGGCAGTGCTAGTCAATATTCTTCTCTCTCAATAAGATCTCTCTGGAATAGGGAATGTTGAGACATATAAAATGGACACTCTAGAACAGAGCTTTCCAAACTGTGTGTCGCGACACGTTAGTGTGTTGGCTGCAGTGTCTGGGTGTGTCGCGGCTGCTGCTGCCTCCAAACCTGCCCTGCCAGGATTCCACGCAGGTCCTAGTGCCTGCCTTGTGCCCTGCTGTAAGAGTGTGTTGCGAAATGATGCCCTGCTGTAAGAGTGTGTCGCGAAATGATGCATGTCTAAAAAGTGTGTCACCAACATGAAAAGTCTGGAAAGCTCTGCTCTAGAAAAGCATCCTTGCCATCTTTCTCCAACTGGTCAATGTGATGCTTATATTCCTTCTCCTCCCTTGCCTGAGTTCCTATCTTTCATATTTATATTTACATTTACATTTACATTTACATTTACATTTACATTTACATTTACATTTACATTTACATTATTTATATTTATATTATTTATATTTATATTTATCTTGGCTTGCTTTTATTTATACTTTCCTTTTGGATCATCAGGTTTAATATTGCATATTTTATGTTTCTTACAATATTCTGTGCAACATAGTAAGGAAACAGGGGAGCGCTGGCAGCTGGATGCCAAACAGGCAGGGGAAATTTTGCCATCTCAGAAGTTAATGAAATAGCATGAAATAAGCTACTTCCAGAAGAACAACTGAGTCACACCTGTGGCAATGGAGGTCATAAAGCTTTGAGAGAACATACCAATCCACGGAGAGCCAGTTTGGTGTAGTGGTTAAGGCCCCAGGCTAGAAACCTGGAGACCGGGAGTTCTAGTGAGGGTGACCTTGGGCCAGTCCCTCTCTCTCAGCCCTAGGAAGAAGAAGGCAAGGGCAAACCACTTCTGAAAAACCTTGCCAAGAAAACTGCAGGGACTAGTCCAGGCAGTTGCCAGAAATCAACACTGACTCGAAGGCACAGCCACCCCAGTCCATAAGGACCTACAGTATTCATGTTGGGTGAGCAGTAATGGTCTACAAATGGATACACACACACACACACACACACACACACACACACACACACACACACACACACAGCTGGGACCACCGAGGACAAGTGCAGGCTGGGAAGCCAAAACGGGCAAATAGCTCAGTTGGCAATGCTCCTGCTCCGGGAAGGTTAACTCCTGGTTTCTCTGCTCAGTCATTCCATGGCGGAGAGTAGATTCTCCATTTGACCTCCTCAAATTGAATGTTCACTTTAGCCTAGATTTGCTGAGCTATTTGTTAATGCTTGCATACCGAGGAGGTTTTCTCCAGGGTTTTAAAGAAAAAACTCATTTCAATGTAAAATTCACAGCATCAGATTGAAATTTATTTTGAGAAGTGTTAGTGTTCCTGATTTTCAGGCCCTTACAATCACGTCTATGTCAGATGGTAATTACATGTTTTTTCTGCATTGGTAGGCATGAGAAAGGGGGGGAAAATGGAAGATAATGTTGTTCCATTGAGCAAGTGAAAGTTCTTTTGTGTTCTTTGCCCAGGGAGATTCTTAGCAGTAACAGGAAAGGGGGCCGCATCAGTATCCATCTATTACCACAGACAAAACCATTATTTTTTTTTAAGGACTTACGTTCTTAGACAAAAATATTGATTCTCTCTGTGATTCTTTGGTGAAATTTTATAAAAGAACAGCATGATGCAAAATTATAGATACTGTATTTAGGCTCCTGCAAGTAAAATTTATCAAAATATGATCATGATGCTCATAAACGTAGGACAAGCATTTTAAGTCTGCCTAATATCAGGATAGAAATTACTTATTTATCTATTACAATTATATCCCATATTTTCCCCCAAGGAGTTCAGATTATCCTATGTGTTTGATCCTCCATTCTACCCTCACAACAGTTTTTAGAGAGGTATGTTGGACCAAGAACACAGATTAAACTTCATATCTACCACAGAATTTAAACCTGGATCTTCCCAACTTAAAGCCAGCACTTTGGTCCTAAATTAGGCCTGGATTCATATATTGCTTTAAGCTACAAGCAAGTATTTTGATGGTGGTTTAATATATTGAGGAGAACCCAGCTGTTGTCACTTATTCAACAAACCTGGTTTAAAAATCACGGCTTAGGGCGATATGTAACCCCAGCTGGCTTGACATATCACATTTGGTCACAATCACAATATGGTTTACTTGATTTTGGCTTCATGTAGTGTTTCAGCCAAGCAATTGTGATTTAAAGAGTGAGGGATTATGGCTTTTCATTATGGTTGAATCAAACCACTGTGACTTTTCAGTAGGCTGTAGTTCAAATAAGCCATGATGTAGCAGGGTATGTAAACCTTCTTTCTTGTAAGCTTCTCTTGAAATAAGCAAACATAACCAAGCAAACTGGCAGCAGCGAGGGATAGTCATTGGGAATGAAAGAAAAAAAGATCATTATGGAGATGAGGGATGTTGATCCAGGGCCCACGGGGTTTGATCCTGCTCACCACAGCACCCTTTCCAGAGACATAGCACCAGTCTCCTGGTTAAGTAGGTCTAAGAAAACCCGGGCCTTAGAGTAGCATAGATGTGTTCCTGTATACATAGAGTGGTGTTCAGACGTGAAGCCCATTTAGCAGTCTGTTAGAACTACTGAAATGGAGCAGAGCATCTACACTCATGTACAGAAAAAGAATATTGTTTAAAAACAGAGCCCATGAGCATATTAGAGAGATCCAGGTAAGTCTTACACCTTTAGCCCACCTTAGCATAAAGAAACACACGCTTAGACATGGCAGTTATGAAAAGTAAGTACAAAAGAGTCCTTACGTTTATTCATTGCAGGTACAGCATTTTCGGTAGATAAATGATGTTCCATTTTCTTCTTTCTGTTCCCTAAACTTAGTTAACTCTTGCCCCTCATTGCTGGCAAGAGATGTGTGTAGAAAGGGGGGGAAATCTCCTAGGCCCATCCATGGCCTAGGATGGAGCAGCACACAGCCGTGTGCTTTGCTCCCAGTCAAAGGAGGAGAGAGAGAGAGGAAGTGGGAGTGGCCACAAACAGCTTCCTCAAAAGCATGGAGAGTTTGCATGCTAGAGCAACCATCCATATGCTGATGAGGCATGCTGGATTTGCCAGAATCTCCAACAAGACGGATGCTGATCTTGTATAGTTTATGTTGTTTTCTGTCTTGTTTTAAATTGTGAGCCGCCCAGAGTCAACTTGGAGTTGGGCAGTGCCTAAATCTAATAAAATAAATAAAGAATATACACAATCCCTTTCTGTAAGAAAATTGGGCTTAATCCTAAGGAAATAAATTTAGCATTACGGCAGCAGAAGGACATTCATTGGATTTCTTTAGCAGAGATTTATTTATTTAATTTTTTATCCCGCCTTTATTATTTTTATAAATAACTGAAAGCGGTGAACATACCTAATACTCCTTCCTCCTCCTATTTTCCCCACAACAACAACAACCCTGTGAGGTGAGTTGGGCTGAGAGAGAGTGACTAGCCCAAGGTCACCCAGCTGGCTTTCATGCCTAAGGCGGGACTAGAACTCACAGACTCTTGGTTTCTAGCTCAGCACCTTAACCACTAGACCAAACTGCCATGACTTCAGGGAATTTGTCCAGCTGCCAATGCTCTAAGTCAGAGGCCCCCAACTTTTTTGGCCTGGGGGCCACCTCTAGAATTTTATAAAGTTGTGTGAGGCTTTTAGCATGGGGTTCGCCCACTCCCAAAATATGGGAGGTAGCCAGTTGCAAAGCACTGATTTATCAGGATCATATCTGCCCTACCCGCCAACCTGCTTCTCCCTTCCTAGAAAGCATGCCTTATGACCTTGGCATACCTTTTTCCTTTTGTGCCTTCGAGTCAGTGTTGACTTACGGCAACTGCGTGGACAAGTTTTCTTGGCAAGGTTTTTCAGAAGTGGCTTGCCATTGGCTCCTTCCAAGGGCTGAGAGAGAGGGACTGGCCCAAGGTCACCCAGCTGGCTTTGTGCCTAAGGCAGGACCAGACCTCACAGTCTCGTGGTTTCTAGCCCAATGCCTTAACCACTAGACCAAACTGGGTCTCTTCTGCTTACCTTTACCCTTTCTCTAAGCATTATGTTGTAAACCGCCCAGAGTCTACTGTCGTGGAGATGGGCAGTGATAAATTTGAATAATAAATAAATAAATCTCTATAAAGTACATTGGTCTGCAGCCCGCCTCCATCAGGCTTACAGGCCCCTACTTGGAGTCCAGAGGAATTCAAAGAAACAAAAGTGAAGTTATAGGCTGGCTCTTGCTTTGCACAATGCCAACTTTTTAATTTCTTTAATTATTATTTTTTAATATAAGAAGTTAGGAAGGTCATGAAGTCTAGCAGGCCCATTGGAAATTAAATGTCTGTGCTGATACTCGTGAAAGTTCTGATTTCCTTCCTTCCTTCCTTCCTTCCTTCCTTCCTTCCTTCCTTCCTTCCTTCCTTCCTTCCTTCCTCCCTCCCTCCCTCCCTCCCCTCCCCTCCCCTCCCCTCCCCTCCCCTCCCCTCCCCTCCCCTCCCCTTCCCACCCATCCATCCATCCATCCATCCATCCATCCATCCATCCTGTTAATGTTATTCTTAATTTCTGTTCTCAACAGAAATATATATAATCACCTGAAATGTCTTCCAGCAATTGTACTCCAAAAAATTGGTTTTAATTTACAGTTTGAACTGAGTAAGGAAATACAATTCACACAGTTATTCCCCCCTTGTTTAAGACTTGCCCCCCTTCTGTCACATTAAATGTTACAGTTTTATTGCAGCTTATGGAAAGAGAGAATTAGGAGGACCTCTCTGCAGAATTAGGAGGACCCTCTTTTCCTCTTGAGGACTCTGAACTGTACACCCCAGTTCAAGGGTTCCTGGCTGCACCATTACCAGCATTACCAAACATTAAACCTCAAAGCTTAATCATGATTGATTACATGCTTAGAAACTCTAACTTTTCTATGCACTTTCGATTTGTAGAATTTAAAAGGACTTTTCTAAAATCTTAAACAGTCCTAGAAGCATGAATGGCTTGCCAGGGCAGGCCAAAATCAAATTCACATCACCTTCCTTCTGAGAAATTTCTTCATTCCAAGTGTAGGCATTAATGTTCATCTTTTTCATAAATATTTTTCTCCATCAGATAGATAGATAGATAGATAGATAGATAGATAGATAGATAGATAGATAGATCTATCTATCTATCTATCTATCTATCTATCTATCTATCTATCTATCTATCTATCATATTTATACCCCGCCTATCCCCTCCCTATCGGAGGACTCTAGGCGGCTTACAACAGATGCAGGCCATTTACTACATTTGCTTCCCTCTGATTCTCTAGCTGGGTTCGCACAACCGACTTAACCCGGTCAATTAAAAATCCAGTGTCTGCATTCTCACACATGCTAAAATTAGTTAATTGTAACTTTAGGTTGTTTTCGTAAGCTTAATGTCTTGCATAGGTTCTGCCCATTTGGTTAACTTATTAGTCAATGTGACTAGAAAAGGGATTAATTCTCTAATCATGTTTACCAACCCATCCTTGTTTGTTTCTCTTTCCCTTCTTCTTTTCTGCCCTCGTATTCCATGCTTTTGTCAGCAAAAGATTAACATGCTGTTTATTTGGGGTAATTAACTCTTTTGTTCATAAATCAATGTATTGTGCAAATTCAGTAAATCGATTGTTTCAGTAACCAGGGCAATTGTGCTGTGTGAACACAGCCACCCTGTTTTCAGGGTGGCCTTGTGACCTCCACTTTTTTTTTCAATCTAACCAATCCT
Source organism: Charina bottae (assembly GCA_023362775.1). Classification (NCBI taxonomy): domain Eukaryota; kingdom Metazoa; phylum Chordata; class Lepidosauria; order Squamata; family Charinaidae; genus Charina; species Charina bottae. The sequence goes on from JALMGJ010000012.1 coordinate 27,490,670, forward strand.
CAAGTCCAATCTACTGGGGACTGTGAACGTCTCCTGATCTTGAATTTTGTAGTTCCACATTTCTATGAAACCACTTGATGTGCACCTGCATATAAAGAAGTGTAGTAGCTTGATGAATGCATGGTGAGATGGTTCAGAGAGTCAGCAAGGGTGATCTTGTGACCAACTTTACAGTGACTCTCTCCTCTTCAAAGGCATTCTCCATTTGAAGAGATATCTAGTTCAAGTCATTTTTAAAAGACAAACAACCTTTTGGTAGTTGTTGTGGGTCTTCCAGGCTGTGTGGCCGTGTTCTGGAAGTTGTGGTTCCTAACGTTTCGCCAGCATCTGTGGCCAGCATCTTCAGGGGGCAGGAGCACAGATAGAAGCAAAATCTATCTGTGCTCCTGCCCTCTGAAGATGCTGGCCACAGATGCTGGCGAAACGTTAGGAACCACAACTTCCAGAACACGGCCACACAGCCCGGAAGACCCACAACAACCATCGAACTCCGGCCGTGAAAGCCTTCGACAATACATCAACCTTTTGGTAATTGAGAATTATACTTTTTTTTTGACAGGCACAGGGAATGATGAAGGAATGACCTCAAAGGAGACGAAGGCAAAACATTCGGGCCATTTTTGGAGGGATATGGACTTTTTTTTTAAAAAAAAAAAAAGCAAAATAGTGCATGTTTTAGTGCTTATTCAAGTGATCACCACTGAACATTGGCATTTCAGTGGCCCACTCTGGGAGGGTAGAAAACTGGATCTTGACCCATAACGCTGGGATTTTGCCGACCTTTGCTTTTAAATGCTCAGAGGGGAATGGAATGGTGTTGAATTTGCCCATCAAGGCTTCTGGACAGTAACCTTCTTGGCAAACCACAATCACACTAAAATGACATGCATTTGTGACCTCATAACACAAATATCTACATCAGTGTTTCTCAACCTTCGCAACTTTAAGATGTGTGGACTTCAACTCCCAGAATTCCCCAGCCAGCATTAGCTGGCTGGGGAATTCTGGGAGTTGAAGTCCACACATCTTAAAGTTGCGAAGGTTGAGAAACACTGGTCTACATTATATGCTTGCATCCCAGCATCTGCGGCAAGTATGTAAGTCATGCATTTGCACAGCGAGGTCATCACGCCTATTTTATCCTCTGCCTCTCTTGCCCCCTTCTGCCGGACCCCGTGCTCCGGGAGTGGAAACCGACTAGGTTCACCTTTCACTTCGTCAAACCCCTTGCCACTAGGGCAAGCGGCATTACATTTATATTTAAATGATGGCAATAATTTCCAAACTTCTTTTTACACGTATAAATTTACATCGGCACATTGCATGCAAATTTATGTCCTCTCTTATCCTTTCGGTAATGCATTTCCTTTTTGGGGGTTTATTTTTGTGGATGTCTTTTTTTTCTTTTTTTGGAGGGGGCAATGCTTATAGGAAATGGGAGGGGGGTCTCTTCTAGGATGTTTCCTCTTTTGCAAGGAGATAAGCATTTTCTTTCCCCCTTTGCTGGAAAGAAGCTTAGGCATCTCAAATAATATATGTAGCTTTGGGGTGGTTTCTGACAGTGCGATATTGTGTATAATAACAATTACCAATGACCTCTATTAGGTTGTCCAGTCACATTAAAACCAGCACATTTGGTACCTGCCATAGTCAATTTGCCTCAAGAGAGGTTTTATTCGGGGTGATATGATAGAGCTGTAAAGCAATCTTTTTTCATTTAAATAGTTTAATTGAGGAATGCTATCCGATGTCTCAAAATTTAATGTATACAGCAATTTGTTCTCTCTCTCTCTCTTTTTCAGAAACGAGTTGGAAGAAAATGACATCTGATTCTTATAGTAAGAAAGCAATTACATGTTGGCGCCTGCTTGGCCCATCTGCATATGTTTTTAAACATAAAAAGAAATTCTTAATATGTAATTGTCAGGTAATAAAAAAGGAGAAAATATTTTACTTTGCATTTATGAAGTAATTTTTCAAAAGCATAAGGGAATTGCATGTTAATGTTCCTACGTTTATTACCATTTTCCTAATGCTACAAGTTCAGACGTTTGGAAAAAAAAAAGGGGGGGGGAGAGTGCAAAGCTCACATCTAAGTGTGATAATACACTGTAAAGTAATTAGGGACAGGGAAAATTATAGAGAGAGGAATTGGTAAACCTATGCTCCAAGGGGTGATTCAAAGACTGCTAACATCAAGGGGAAAACTTTTGGCTAGATTCAAGAGGCTGCAATTGAATATTATTAGAAGTATTATTAACATTTAGGTCATTTTGGCCTTCCAACATGGAGGAATGATGGCTGAGCTGCGCTTGATACTGACAGAAAACATTGCCAAGTGATTGCATTTCTTCCGTTTTGTCTATTCTGTGGGGAGGTGGTAAAATTCCTTCAGAGAAACAATGGGAAAGCCTCATTCATGGTGTCCATCCTCCTCCTCCTCCTCCTCCTCCTCCTCCTCCTCCTCCTCTTCTCCCATCTTCCTCTTCCTCCTCCCCCCTCCTCCTCAATAATTGCCTTTTTAAAATACACTTTGGTCCACTGTTCCAATGTACAACAGTTGAATACCTGTAGTAAACGTCTGCATCCCGCCCTAACAGAATTGTGTTTTCTACTCAATCTGGAAAATGCCAGATTGCAGAAAACTGATCTCTTAGCATCTATATCAGCACTGTGCTTATGGCTTGCATTATTTTGCTGGAAGAAGGCTGAAACCCCATGGACATCTGGCCAACTTTCAATTGCAACAGGGTGGCCCTTCAAAGAACCCCCAGATTTTCCATTAGCCAGACAAATACTGACTTTTCAGACCCTGATGCCTATCATCTGAAGGACCGCACTGTTCTTCAAATTACAGATATACCTAGATGGACAAAATGGATTATGCATTCACTCAAGAGGCCTCATCTGTGAAGGAAAAGATTTTTTTAAAAAAGAAAGAAAGAAAGAAAGAAACCAACACAAATTGGAAATGGAATAGCTTTTTTCCATTTTTTACTCTTTTCTTTTTAACTCCCAGTCCAGTTTTTAATCAAATTGTATCCAGCAGTATTTCTAGGCCCTATTTAAAACTCACATAATAGCAGAATAGCTTTTTCCAGACTCTATATCCACTTAGTATTGCCTAACAAAGGAGCAAGCCGAAATCTCAAAGAAACTCTCCAAGACGCAATCTGCACAGCTGGGATTTTTTTTTTTAACCCCCATGAATGACTGCCTGAAATGTCTTTGGCTTCCATTTCTGGCATACTTAAGATCCCAATAATAATACCAATAATACTAATAATCAAAAAAAAAGGTCCCTGAACCAGCTAGGCTGGGCTTTTATACATGCGCTTGGGCCGTGCATTCTTGCTAACAATTTAGAGCATTAAGTAATTGCCCCAACGCTTGCCGCGAGACTTTCAGAGACCCCACTCCGAAGCAAGAGAGACAAAGGGCAGGCAATGCAATCCAATTGCGGTCGGCTAGCAGACAGATGGGTCCCCCTTTTCTAGTGCCGTCCCATCTATTCACGCCAGAATGTTTGAAGTGCCATAAGGTTCTAGTCCTTACCGTCTCAGCTGCAAGGATGACAACCAGAAGGGGAACGAAGGAGGTTCTGAAGAGGCACACTCAGCTGGGAAAAGGAACTGGTTAAGCCTCGGCTCTACATGGTTTGGCCTTCCTAATGAGAGCCTAGGGTTCTCATTAGGAAGGATAGGGGGGGGGGATAACGGGGGAGCACAAAAAGGAAATGATTTTCAGGCAGTCTTGTCTCTGTGTTTCATTGGATGTCACTTTAGGTGCATCTGGATGGGCCTGAAGCAAAAAACGGTGGCATCCATCTAGCTTATTTAATGTGCCTACTAAATTAACCCTCCTCACCATGAGGAAGAGGAGGGACTATTGGGGTACCGTTTTTGACACACACACCCCCATTAGGACTGGGGCATGTGAACTGCCCCAAACGAAATCCCACTTGGATATGTGTTAGCCCTTTGAGGTTGTCCAGACAAGCAGCACAGCCAGGAGTACCAGTTCTATCTTTATTGTAAGGTTGCATTAACAGAATCTTGCAAGACTGAAAGTATTTCGCCCCTCCTTGACTTTTACTCTCAGGAAAACTAGGGAGGGTCCCTTCTGAAACATTTCCCACGCCTTCCCTCCTTCTGTGGGCTGAGATACCTTTTACACGCCGGTTGCCCAGTCTGCGGCTCTCCCTCCTGTCTCCCAAGGCCATTCCCACAGACCATTACAATAGATCACATGGCTCCACCTGTTTTGCAGCTCCCCCAGTGTTGATGATGGCCCTTGGCTTCCAAAAGTGGCCCACCTCTGCTTTGGAGAATGGGAACTATGCACTGGGGAGGAAGCCTATGCATTGTATCAGTGAGATGTGCCCAGCTGGGTGGTAGCACCCAACTGATTTGGGTGGTCTCAAAAAGATTAGCAGGGCCTGACTTGTCTAGTACTTGGATGGAAGACCACAAGGAACACCCGGAGCTTAGATTGGGAAATAGTTAAAAAAAGTACCCTGGAAGAAATCAGTGGCAGCCCGTACTGGTGCCAAGGAAACCACATGGGCGTGTCCATGAAGACACCAGGAATAATAACAACAACAACAACAACAACAACAATAACAACAACAACAACATCATAGACAAAGTAATAGAAAATGAAGAAGCCAAAGTGCTCTGGGTCTTTAGTATTCAAACAGACAAACATCTGCCACACAACACCCCAGACTTAACAATTGTTTATAAGAAGTCTGGATAGTGGACATTGCAATAACTGGAGACAGCAGAATAGAAGAGAGAACTGGAGAAAATCGCAAAATACAAAGATCTGGAAATAGAAGTAGAATGATGTATAGTCGAATGGTTGTTGTGGGTTTTCCGGGCTGTGTGGCCGTGTTCTGGCAGCTTTGGTTCCTAACGTTTCGCCAGTAGCTGTGGCTGGCATCTTCAGAGGACAGGAGCACAGCTAGAAGATTCTCTCTGTGCCCAAGTGGAGGATGTAAAGTGTAAAGTGGAGGGAGAAGTAGAATGACTGTGGCAAAAGAAAGCAAAGATAGTGCCAATAGTAATAGGTGCTTTGGGTGCAATTCCAAAACATCTGGAGCACCATTTGAATACCATCGCCATTGACAAAATCACTACCAGTCAATTGCAAAAGGCAGCTTTACTTGGAACAGCTTACATCAGAGCTTTCCAAACTGTGTGTCGGGACACGTTAGTGTGTCGGCTGCAGTGCCTGGGTGTGTCGTGGCGGCTGCTGCCTCCGAGCCCTGCCAGGATTCTGCGCAGGTCCTAGTGCCTGCCGTGCCTTGCTGCCTGCAAACCTGCTGTGATTCCACGCAGGTCCTAGTGCCTGCCTTGTGCCTTGCTGCCTGCAAACCTGCTGTGATTCCGCACAGGTCCTAGTGCCTGCCTTGTGCCCTGCTGTAAGAGTGTGTCGGAAAATGATGCCCTGCTGTAAGAGTGTGTCGCGAAATGATGCATGTCTAAAAAGTGTGTCACCAACATGAAAAGTTTGGAAAGCTCTGGCTTACATCCTGCGACGATCCCTTTAACACCATCAAACAACAACATCTGCCTATTCCAGGTCCTTGGGAAGGACTTGATAGGTGGACAAAAATGCCAAGTCCAGTCTAAACATCTGGCTGACTGTGCGACCAATCATCCTCATCCTCATCCTCATCCTCATCATCGAAACTTGTATGCCACCCAACTCTCAATGACTCTGGGCGTCTCACAATCAAACAAAGAAATTACAATAAAACATAAATAAAAGATGGTAAGTGTGATGAAGCTCAACTCAAGGGACTTGACTTACTCAACAGTGAAGCTTAACCTGAGACCTCTAGGTCATCACACACTTGAGAACATTTCTCAGGCTGCTAGGAATTTAAAGTGGGGAGACAGCTACCTATGATCACCCTGAATTTTTCAGATGGTATAAACCAGAGTAGCTTAAAAAGTAATACATTAATATCTGTTGGTGCAGTGATAAAAGCCAACCCTAAGTATTAATAAACTTTTCATGATAACCCAGAAATGGACAGATACAAAAGTCAATGGCATCTCAATAGTTGGTATCAAATTCTAACACTGGAATCATGACCTTTGCAATATGGGCTATGCCTCATTGTAGCTACACTATATTGCAGCTGTCTAAGATAGCACAATTCATGAAGTTGAAGGAATGGAGAAAGCCGCAGAATGATGTATGAAGAGACTAATATTCAGATGGGAAAATGAATATTTTCAAGATGTCCCAAACAGAGGGACATCTTGCCTAATGTCCTTCCTTCAGGAGTCACGGGGGTGACCTTGACTCAGCATTCAAGAAGTTTGATGAGTCAGCAGAATTAGCCCCCATAATATTACAAACATGCATCACCCTGATGGGACTCCTGTTTGTTGCTTAATAGTAGATATTAATGAAGCAATTAATAGAGCTTCAGAGTGATTTCCATTGCCAACTGCTGCATCCAGCTGAGCCATTTTATTACAGCAGTGTCAAACCACTCTCAAAGGTCCTGTTCGGTCTCACCTCCACTGTTTCGTTAGAATGGCCACTGACTTCTGAAATGCTCATGTGCTCCTGTTTGGAATGATGCTGCAATTAGAGTTGTCATCCAAAACAGAATAAGACAACTTCTAGCAACGGACTTGATGGATTGCTCCTGAAAATTTTCAATCCTGTTCTACAAACCTCTAGAGTCCATGATTTATCCAGAATACTCTGACATGGATAAAATGGGGGAGGGGGGACAATGTAATCTTAGAGGGGAATTGAATCACAGGTTAGTATGAGTGTATATGTATATGTGGAGGGGCATTATGGGGAGGTCCAAAAGTCAAGATGGCAGCCACAACTGAAACCCCATTCCGTTATAATGAGCATTGTGATGCAACTTGGGGCCTTGGCCATATTGGATGTGCACCTCAATATATACTCGCATAGGTCTCTACAGAGGGTGCAAGTAATGTCATACAACTCATAGCATCATGCAAGTATGTGTGATGACATCATGACATGGGTGATGTCATTGTGGATTCCATCAGATGTCTCTATGGATAAATAAATGTTAGATACAGAAACATCATACATCTTCAGACACTTCTTCCAAAACATACTTCTTCATTTACACTTCAGACAACTGCCCAATGTGCTTTGTTTTGGATTGTCACAAGTTTAGAACAGCAGGGGCAACTGTAGGGAGATCCAAAAAGTTAAGATGGTGGCTGCGATTGAAGCCCCACCCCTTTTTATTTGCATTGTGGTGTATGTAAAAGAGGGGCGGGGCTTTAATTGCATAGTCAAAACCCACCGTCTTGACTTTTTTTTACCTCCCTCAGATGTCCCTGGGAATAGTAATGATTTCTGTCTTCACTTTACTTCCAGGTGTACTTATGTGGTCAACTATTTCAAGCAGGAATTTTCCTTCACTTATTTTTTTAAAAAATGCTAGGCCCTGACTTTGGAAGAAGCCTGCTGGTGGAAAAAAAGCAATTGTAAAAATCCCGAGTTTCAGTGATTGTTATTTATTTCCACAATTGGCAGCTGACTTCTGGTGAAATGCCCAGAGAACCTTCCTAATTTGTCAACTGTGTCACTTGACGCGTAAGACAATTTGTAAGGAGGGTGGATCAAAGTGGGTAATTGTGGGTGGTTTATGAAACTTTTTATGGGCATTTGTACAAGGAAAGCTTTTGAGGATTGTTTTAATGGGCCTTCCTGCTGCACACCAGCACTTCTCAATACTCTACAACACCCAGATTAATCAGAGATTCGGATAACATTCCTTCCTGTCTGTTATTTTTTTATTTAATAAGTTATAAGTTGTAATGGATCCTATTCATTCATTGATTAGTTAAAAGCCAGTTGTATTCCATGGGCTGGGGGAAAAAGGTGTATAGGGGCAAACGATGGTAGAATATCTTTGTTTTATCTCCATAGGGTCTTGGGTTACAGAACGGGATAGTACTATTGTACAATACAGTTGTAATGGCAAAGAGGGATAGGTGGTGTTCTCCATATTTTTCTGTGCTTTCCTGTTTAAAATGGCATTTTCACAGCTAGGTAAGGACTTAGCCTTCTGAAAAGTAAGCAGGCCTCTGCAGCCCACTGACCCCCTTCTCCATTATTAACTGTTTTCTCATGCACTTTAACTGGAGAATGTTAACTCTTTCCTTTACAAATGCTTTACCAAGTTGCTACTGTCTCCCACAAACTTTTTGATAACTACTAAATAAGAAGCATAAAGTATAAATGTGCTTAATTAGAAAGAGGAATAATTGTGGGGTCCTTGGTGCTCTCTGAGCCTTGTTGTTTTCTTGCAGACGTTTCATTGCCAGGCTAGGCAACATCTTCAGTGCGAAAAGGGAGTGGGACTTGCTCTCTGTTTATATACCCTGGCTTGTCCTGCTTGTGTTGGTGGAGGTGTGGTTCTCCCCTTAGGAGTTCCTTGATTGGGCTGTTGTTTGCTGCTTGGTTGATTGACTGAGTTAATAGTTCCTTGATTAGGGTCTATTGTGCTGTTTGATTGTTCCTCTGGTGCTAATCCTGGTGTTATTCTTTGCATATCTGGGTGTTGATTGCTGGCAAGGAGGTGTTCTGGTCTTTTGGCTTTTCTATTGTCTCTTATGAACGGTATGTAAATGTTTATCTCTATGTGTCTGTTGATGGCTGCTTTGTCTGAGTGCCAAGCTTCCAGGAATTCTCTAGTGTTTTTGGATTTGGCTTGGTTTAAGATGCTCACAGTTTCCCAGTTGAAAGTATGGTTGAGTCTGTCCATGTGTTGTAAGATTAAGGAGTTTTCATCGTCTCTTCTGACTGCTAGTTGGTGTTCGTGGATGCACTCTGCTAGTCTTCTGACCGTCTGTCCTACTATGAAGCCACTGTGTAGGACTGACAGGCAGAAGACTAGCAGAGCGCATCCATGAACACCAACTAGCAGTCAGAATGTATATGTATATGTATATGTATATGTATATGTATATGTATATGTATATGTATATGTATATGTATATGTATATGTATATGTATATGTATATGTATATACAGATATGCAGATATACATATATCTTGAATTCTTTAAACTGCAATTGATGCTTAAAACATATAAATAAATGAGGGAAGAGTAGGTACAGTAGTAAAAGCAGAAGTGTCTGCAGGGGACGGGGTCAAAAAAGGCAAGAAAGCAGGAGATCCATGTACTTGGCATCCGTTGTTTATGTTGATATAATTTGTTACTTTTTACATGTTTACCTAATTAAGAAAAATCCTGATGAAATAATTTCCTTGGTATAATATTTCCCTTTTATTCTTCTCTCTAGCTTCCCTTTTCTTTTCCTTTTCTATTATGCTTCAACTCCACTTCTCCAAGGACTTCGTATTTTGTTCTTCATTCTCATAGAAGACAAATGGCCCCTTGGAGACTTTAGAAAAAAAATTGAAAAGTGCAGTCCTTGAGTGAAAAAAGAACATTTTTAAAAAAGTGTAATCTCTGGCCAAAAAGAAAAGATTGCCAACCATTGCCCTGGTGAGGACAAGTTGTTCTGCATGCTGAAGACTGAAGGGAACTCGGAGTTTTATAGTGCTGGGCAAAGAAATTTCCCTGCTTTTTTTTTCTCTATCAGTTCTTGTTCAAATTGATGAAAGAGAATTTGCTTTTGAAATTCATTCAAAAGGGAAGGGAATTTCAGAGTGCAGTGTTCTTCAACCTACTCAGATCAGAAGTAGCCAAGAGTGGTGAGTAAATGCTCTGTTTTTCACTCTACAAATCCTGGTTCCAACACCCTTCAGCCTCTCCTACTTCTGTGGAGCCCTTGGTGCTCTCTGAGCCTGGTTGTTTTCTTGCAGATGTTTCATTGCCCAACTAGGCAACATCTTCAGTGTGAGAAGGGAGTGGGACTTGCTCTCTGTTTATACTGTATGTAGTGGTTTGCCCTGCCAGCGTTGGTGGGGGGGTTGTTCTCTCCTTGGTAGTTCCTTGATTGGGGTGTTGTTTGCTACTTGGTTGACTGACTGAGGTAATAGTTCCTTGATTAGGGTATATTGTGCTGTTTGATTGTTCCTCTGGTGCTAATCCTGGTGTTAATCTTTGCATATCTGGGTGTTGGTTGCTGGCCAGGAGGTGTTCTGGCCTTTTTGTTTCCTTCCCAGATATGCAAAGATTAACACTAGAATTAACACCAGACGAACAATCAAGCAGCAAACAAAATCCTGTATTCAACAGATGGTGCTTTCATTGGTTATTTTAATACAACGTGCTTAACCCAAATTATAATAGATTGAACCATAAGTTAATCAAATGGGCTAAGTTAGCACATCATTCTAAACCAGTATTTCTCAACCATGGCAATTTTGAGATGTGTGGAGTTCATCTTCCGGAACTCACTAGCCATCAACCATGCTGGCTGGGGAATTCGGGGAGTTTAACTCCACACATCTTAAAGTTCCCGAGGTTGAGAAACACGGCTCTAACCTCTGCACACAGAAACACAACACTTAGCATTAACTTTATGTGGCCTGGTTGGTGTGTTGGGAGGGCTCAGCCATCCAATTTAAAAAATCTTCAGTTATTAGGGTTTGATTGTACACTTATTTATTTATTTTCTATCCCGCCTTTATTATTTTTATAAATAACTCAAGGCGGCAAACATACCAAATACCGAATGCTCCTTCCTCCTCCTATTTTCCCCACAACAACCCTGTGAGGCAAGTTGGGCTGAGAGAGAGGGACTGTCCCAAGGTCACCCAGCCGGATTTCATGCCTAAGGCGGGACTAAAACTCTCAGTCTCCTGGTTTGTTATTGGCTCCTTCCTAGGGCTGACGGAGAGTGACTGGCCCAAGGTCACCCAGTCGGCTTTCATGCCTAAGGCGGGACTAGAACTCTCAGTCTCCTGGTTTGCCATTGGCTCCTTCCTGGGCCTGAGAGACAGGGACTGGCCCAAGGTCACCCAGCCGGCTTCCATACCTAAGGCAGAACTAGAACTCTCACTCTCCTGGTTTGCCATTGGCTCCTTCCTAGGGCTGAGAGACAGGGACTGGCCAAAGGTCACCCAGCTGGATTTCAGGCCTAAGGCGGGACTAGAACTCTCAGTCTCCTGGTTTGCCATTGGCTCCTTCCTGGGCCTGAGAGACCGGGACTAGCCCAAGGTCACCTTGCCGGCTTTCGTGCCTAAGGCGGGACTAGAACTCACAGACTCCTGGTTTGCCATTGGCTCCTTCCTAGGGCTGAGAGACAGGGACTGGCCCAAGGTCACCCAGCCGGCTTTCATGCCTAAGGCGGGACTAGAACTCACAGACTCCTGGTTTCTAGCCCGTTGCCTTAACCACTAGACCAAACTGGCTCCCATATATTGGTTTGAAGCAAAATATAAATTGATTGTTTATTTATTTATTTATTTATTTATTTATTTATTTATCCATCCAACTTATATCACCGCCCATCTCCCCCCACAGAGGGGATTATGACTAAATTCAGATGAAAAACAAATAGTGCTTAAGCACCTGATGTCTAGAGAGAGAGATGCCTTATTTATAATTTGAAATCAAGAGACTCTGTGGTATTATATCAGGCAGGTCTTCCTGTGCCAAGTGTGGTGTAATGTGATCAGGGCTAGAACTAGGAAGAACCAGGTTAAAATCCATACCTGGCTGCCAGGTGACTTTGGGCCTGTCGCTCTCCTGCAGCCCAACCTGGATGAAACCAATACATAACCCAAGATACCATACCTTCAGCTCTTTAGAGGACGGGAGGGATATAAATAAGCAAATGTGGGGGCGCAATAAGTCAAGTACTGCCTTCAAGATGCTATGATTCTTTGGTCTGAAATCTGTACTTCTACTGCACTTAACTTTGTGTGGGTTGAAACTGGCTCAACTCAGTTTGATTTCTTTGCAATGCCGCATATAATTGAACTCTGGCACTTGCTATGTTCAGGTGAATTTAGATCCAGCAGAGCTCTTCTTTAATTCACTCCCCCCACCCATAAGTCATTTAAATTCGTATTCATCCTGAAGCAAACAAATAGATAAGCCAGCTGGAGAGATGGGTGTTTTGTTCCAAGATAATTGCAGGATTTGGAAGGACCCCAGCCTTGCCAGGTAGCCCCGGAAGAATGCCTTTTACAGGACTTTGTCGAATGTGCTTGGCACCAACACACTGGCATAATTAAAGGTCTTTTCTTGTTCACTATTTGCTGCAGATTGGAATGCCAGGAAGATGATTGGTGGAGCTGAGTCCCAACCAAGCCAAAGCAGCTTTCCAAAATGAAAGAGCCAGTTCTGATTTCATATGGAGACCACCTGCAATAGGAGGCACTTTGCTTCATGAACGTGATTAATTACAATCCCATTTAATTGCAGGATCATAGTTCAAAGGATCACTGGGGGCCCTTTAGTGAGCTTTTTTGTCTTGTTGGAATCCCCTTTATCTATCCATTTTGAAGATGGTATGTTTAATTGAGGGCAAAAGGTAAGAATTTATTAATGGCTTCACTTCTCAGCAGATGCAACATGTGAATGGATAATGAAGAAAAATGGAATGATAAAATGCATTTGGTTAAGATGATACTTGCAATAATCCAGGGCAGTAGCAGAACATAGTCATAATCATTCTGCTAAATATGAATACCTTCTCCATCATATTTAGTAGATTAAGCCAGTTTAGCTGATAGAGAAGGTGTTCCTATTTAGCAGAATGATTATGACTATGTTTCACAACTGCCGTGGATTGTTGCAAGATGGGGCAAAAATAAGACCTAGATAGATAGGCAGACAATGTCCTAAGATGAAATGTGGTTGAGTTAGTTTTAGAGCTGCCCAACTTGTTTTGCACAGAGCCCAAAAAGTTTGTTTATTTTTAAGAGAGGACTCCCTGGAGAAGACCCTGATGCTGGGAAAGACCGAAGGCAAAAGGAGAAGGGGACGGCAGAGGATGAGATGGTTAGATAGCATCACCGATGTAACAAACATGAATTTGAGTAAACTCTGGGAGGCAGTGGAGGACAGGAAGGCCTGGCGTGCTATGGTCCATGGGGTCATGAAGAGTCGGACACGACTAAACGACTGAACAACAACATGTATGTATGTACGTAGTTATTTATTTAATTAGTCTCTCTCTGCTAAACGTTTCTCAAAAAATTAGGAAAAAAGCACCATAAAAGTCACAAAATACAATTAATCAGTATCACAAAATAAGCACCCAATTTTTTAAAGAAAAAACTCACAAAGTTTCTCTTTTGTCCCAGGAAGGAAGGAAGGCAGGAAGGCAGGAAGGAAGGCAGGAAGGCAGGCAGGCAGGCAGGCAGGCAGGAAAATGGAAAATCCTGAAGCCACCCCCATTTTGCATTACAATCTTGCTTATGGAAGTTTTGCCGCTAGCAAAATCATCGGGCCCCTGGTCTCCAAAAGACCGTGCGTTACTTGCTTAGAGACATTGCGGGCTAAATACCCCTTTATAACAGCCTGGCTGTGGGTTCCAGTTGACATGATTCAAGCTACAGATCACCGATGTAACGAACATGAATTTGAGTAAACTCCGGGAGGCAGTGGAGGACAGGAAGGCCTGGCGTGCTATGGTCCATGGGGTCACAAAGAGTTGGACACGACTCAACGACTGAACAACAAATTTATTTATTTACATGATTTATATGCCCACCCATCTCACACACAGGACTATATATACATTGTGTTCTCAAAGGGTTAAAGGTTCTCCAGAGTGAGCTTTCTAAACTATGATTAACAAAGGTTATTAGATCAGATTATTCTTGAGATTTGTACTTTCACATTGTTTAAAGGTTTCAGTGCACCTCACTTCAGGATGCTGTTTTCGGCAGGGGAAGCAACTAAAAAAAATCACAAAAGAAACAAAGAAATGCATAAACCCTCCTCCTATTCATTTATGTGGTTTACTTCCTAAGATGACTTTCAAGAAAGTGCCACAACTTTGTCCAACACCCCACAAATACATTTTTGGAGGGTTCCCCCCCCTACTCTGGTGCCTGCAGACAACATTTAACATCTCCCATGACCTGGGATATGTCTTTAAAAAAGAGATCTATGGAAAACTAAAGGATTGTCTGTCAGACTGAGAGGTGGGGGAAGTCGGCAGAATGAAAAATGGAAGCCTGGGGTGGCTGAATGGATGAGTGGGAGAAATTTCTGTCCATTCTAACACCTAAAGGGATAAAACCCCATGATAGCCTTCTCAACTGCTTAGGAGATAATGCATGTCCTGTTTGGATGAAGTAATGTGTTTTTTACTTCTTTCTATCTGGGAGGAATGAATCAAATATGAGAAAAAATGGAAAACATGATTTTCAACCCATTGCTTTTGATTAAGTGCTTGTACAGGTTGGGCCCTGAGACTTGCAATAATATTAATGGGGCATAAAGCATTCTGAAGAGGACAGGCCCAAATGCCATTAGCCTGGAATAAAAAAAGAGAAAAGGGATGGCAAAGGTAATGGGCCCACTTTTAACCTTTTTGTTCTTGCTGCTAAGAGAAATTGGGGTTCGTTGTACTTCTTGCCATCGTACCCCAACATAGGATGCTGCACTTTACTAGACATTGTGGGTGAGTTCAAATGTCTTGCGAAGGCCATATTGTGGTTTCTTTCTCTCTCTCTCTCTCCCCCCCCCCTCTCTCTTTTGGCTTTTTGGGTTATGGGAAAGCAACAATTAACATCCTCCTCGGCTGCTGTGTATTTTAATTTTTGTATTGATGACGGAACTTTGTTTTTAATTTATTTTAAGATTGTTCGCCACCCAGAGTCACTTGCTGAGATGGGTGGCCATACAAATTGACTGAATGACTGACTGACTGAATGAACAAACAAACAAACGGTAGTTGCAAAAGTACCATGTTGTTTGAGACACAGCCAATCTAGTTTGTAAAACATGGTGTAGACCCAGCTATTGGGGGTCTGTTCAACTAATTATAGTTGTGCAAAGTGTGACTATGTGCAAGCTTGTTGCCCCTCCCACTTCCTCTCTCTCTCTGATTCTTCCACCGATGGGGTAGGACACACGTGCCTTAGCTCCCTCCATGGAGAGGCCATGCCTAGGCCTCAAGCCCCCTTTCTCCACGCAGCCTCTGGCAGCAAACAGGGCCAGAGGTATACAGTTTAGGGAACAGAAAGAAGAACTGAAACCAATTTTCTACTGAAATGGCTGTACCTGGACAAAATAAATGTAAGAACTCCTTTGTACTTACTTTCTGTACCTGCAATGTCTAAGTGTGTGTTTCTTTATGCTTGGGTGTGCTAAAAGTACAAGAATAAGAACCTGAATCTCTCTAACGTGCTCACAGGCTGTGTTTTTAAACAATATTCCTTTTTCTGCCCACAGGTTTACACAACGTTAAGCTCTGCTCCATTCACTGGTTCTAACAGGCCACTGAATGATCTTCAATACATAACTGGGTATCATCTGCAATTTGATGATGCTTTACCCCATGACAACAATGATCTACCTCATGGGGCTTAATGTAGATGATACAAAGTAGGGGAAAGGGCTAAACAACAAAGTACCCAATAGCTCAATCTCCTCCCCTCCCATTTATGGAACTGACCCCTCTGGAAGGAAAGGAAGTACCATCAAATGGAACCCCTCACTCCCAGTCCTAGCAGCTAGTCCGGCGCGGAAGCGAGGCATGTTGGGGCATGTAGTCCGATGCCTGCAGCTGAAGAGCCGGTTCCCTGTCCTCTTCCCTATCGCGCGGTAATATGATATATGATGTATAAATTGATGATGTATAAATTGATATATACTGATGTTGTAAGCCGCCTAGAGTCCTCCAGTAGGGAGGGGATAGGCGGGGTATAAATAAGATAAAATAAATAAAAATAAATAAATAAATAGTCCAGAAAGATAACATGGTTGATGGCATCACATGTAGGTGAGACAGCCAACCAGACCAGGAGAGATGCACTTTCCCTTCCCAATCCCACCACAGGTCATCCATAAGAGTGACCAATGCAGTTTCCATCCCATGCCCATGCCTGAACCCCATTTGAAAAGGGCTTAAATAATCCATTTCATTCAGAGCGCCCTGCAGTTGAAACCCTGCCATCTTCTCAACAAACTTCCCTAAAAAGAGAGATGAGGAACAGGCTGAAAATTATCAAAGAGAGTTGGGGCAATGAATGGCTTCTTGAGGAAAGGGTATTCCATTCTATAGCCTTGGTAGTGTCAGTGTACATACTATGTCATAAGTCTATTTCATCTAATTCTTGTTCCTTTTGCTGATTATTTGTTTCATAAATGGGACATTTATAAACGTATTTCTGCATGCATTTTTCCTAAATATGCCTTTCTCTTATCCAGGGATTGGCAACCTGATGCCCACGGGTGCCCTGTAACTTGTGGGTGCCCTGTTGCTCATGACACCTCCAGTTGGTATTGATTAGGTATTGATTTAAAGTCTACAATCTCATTCAATTCTTAAATTCTTAGGATATCAGTGTTGTCTGAAGTCCCACGAGATTTTGGGTGAGAATTCCAACATCTCAGGAGACATCAGATAACAGCACTGACATCTCCTAAGATTTCAAGCAAGAAGAGTGAAATTGTGCTTTAAAAATGATGTCCTTCCTTCACTCTGCCTGCAGCATGACTCTTCCGCAGAATTTCCACCCTCATGATAGGAAACAAAAGATGGAAAAGTGCAAACCAGCCAGTCAGAAGAACTCCAGGGGCAGAATGTGGAACACATCATGAATTATTGGTGTCAAATCTGTAGGTTAAACTTAGCAAATTAAACAGAGTCAGTATGTCAGCAAGATTTGACCTGGATGACATACAGTCAGAATATAAGATCAATATAAGGAGCGGATTCAGTACATTTAACTTTTGCTAGAGGACCTGGGGTGCTATGAGGAGAGACACAGTGAAAGCCAGAGCAGAAACAAAGATTTTCAAAATTTCAGAGGAAAAGATTCAGGCAGTTTTCAAAATAGCTATCACCTGTAGCCAGAGAAAAAAGATGGACTAAGACCTTGGATAACCAAAAGAATGTATGGTGACTGAACACAGAAATTCAGGGCCACGCAAGGAAGGTCAAGGAAAATTGTCTCAGTCAAGAATGTCAACAAATAGAGGAAAATAACAAGAAAAGGAAAATGATACATATTTTTAAGAAGATCAGAGAAATAAGAGGAAACTGTACTTCTTAGTTAGGGCTTTTTGTTGTTGTTCAGTCGTTTAGTCGTGTCCGACTCTTCATGACCCCATGGACCATAGTAGCACGCCAGGCCTTCCTGTCCTCCACTGCCTCCCGGAGTTTACTCAAATTCATGTTCATCACATCCGTGATGCTATCTAACCAGCTCATCCTCTGCCGTCCCCTTCTCCTTTTGCCTTCAGTCTTTCCCAGCATCAGATGTAATGACCCCAACTTCAATGCCCTAATAAACACTTCTCGATGCAACTCATTGAAATGCGGATTAAGCTTTCTTCAGGATACATGTAAATTGAAGCACTCCTAAAGATCTGAATGCGGATTCCCACCAAAGCTTGCTAACTTAACTCTCCCCCTTGAGCGCCAATTTCGCAGACGCAATGATGTCAATGTCCAGAACTTTCGCTCCCCGTTCTCAGCCTCCAGCTCCTGCAGGTGGTTGACCTTGACGGCGGATTCTCCAGTCTCCAACAGAAGCCACAACACTCCATCCCCATTCCCCCTCCCTGCAGGTCACAGGCTTAACTACCTCTCTACTCCTAATGGCAGGATTCAGCTATGAACCCTGACATCAGGGTCTTTTCCGGTGAGTCCTCTCTTCGCATTAGGTGGCCAAACGTAATACCGGAAAAGCTTTAATAGCCGTGACTGAGATTAAAGGAAAATGGAAATACTAAAAGCCATAGACATCCACAGCTAGCCACAATGATGTCAAATTCATGACACACATCATGATATCACTGTGCAAGTGGTACAGTTGTGTAACAATGGCATGATGTCTGAGGCACATACAGAAGTTGCATCATTGGCATAACAAAGTATCCACGGAACAATTTAAAGCTGCAGGAGAAGAGGCAGTTAAAGTGTTAACAGCTCCAAGTCAACAAATATCAAACAAGACTATGTGGCCTAGAGATCTGCATCAAAAAATGAGAATTGTAAGGGAATATGCCAGTTACTCAACCATTCCACTAATTGCTCACACAAGCAAAGTTTTGGTTAACTACTTACAAAGAAGATTAGAATCATATACAACAGGAGAAATGTCAGATGAATAGGCAGTTGTCAGAAAAGGCAGAGGGACACAAGATCAGATAGCTAATGTAAGGTAACTAATGGAAACAGCAATAGAATATTTTTAAAAAGAGATTTACCTTTACTTTATTAACTAGAGCAATAGATAATGGTAGAATGTGGAATACTTTACATAAATGTTAAAAGGTGTGCCAGAACCAGACTGTTCTTCTGAGGAACCTTTTCAGTGAATTCAAAGCTCTTGTAAGAACTGAGTTTGCAGAAACAGATGCTTTAGGACTGAAAAAGGTGGTGTATTTATTCATTTAATTTATATGGCTGATGTATAATGAGAATGGCAAGATTGGAAGAGATGATAAAAAGGTAAAGGCTCCCCCCGCACATTTGTGCAGTCGTGTCCGACTCTAGGGGCCAGTGCTCATCTACATTTGTTAGCCAAAGAACCAGCGTTGTCCGAAGACGCTTCCATGGTCATGTGGCCGGCATGACACACGCAAAACGCTGTTACCTACCCACCGAAGTGGTACCTATTAATCTACTTGCATTTGCATGCTTTCAAATTGCTAGGTTGGCAAGAGCTGGGGCTAGTGCGGGAGCTCTCTCCGTCATGCAGGGCTAGGGATTCAAACCTCTGAACTTACGATCTTCTGATTGACAAGCCTGGCGTCTTACCTGCTGAGCCACCACGCCCCTAAGTGGAAGAGATGATAGCTGGAATTAAAATAGGAGGTTAAAACACTAACAATGTGAGATATGCAGGTAACACCACCTTGTTAGCCAGAAGTAACAAAGAACTCATTATGAAAATAATAATATATATTTTAATCTATTTAATTGTATGTTAATGATTTTAATTTTGTTGTAAACCGCCCAGACTCCCCCGTGGGGGGAGTTGGGCAATGATAAATTTGATAGATAGATAGATAGATAGATAGATAGATAGATAGATAGATAGATGATAGATAGATAGATAGATAGATAGATAGATAGATAGATAGATAGATAGTTGTTTATTCGTTCAGTCGCTTCCGACTCTTCGTGACTTCATGGACCAGCCCACACCAGAGCTTCCTGTTGGCCGTCACCATCCCCAGCTCCCCCATGGTTGAGTCTGTCACCTCCAGAATATCATCCATCCATCTTGCCCTTGGTCGGCCCCTCTTCCTTTTGCCTTCCACTTTCCCTAGCATCAGCATCTTCTCCAGGGTATCCTGTCTTCTCATTAGGTGGCCAAAGTACTTCAGTTTTGCCTTTAATATCGTTCCCTCAAGTGAGCAGTCTGGCTTTATTTCCTGGAGTATGGACCGGTTTGATCTTCTTGCAGTCCAAGGCACTCTCAGAATTTTCCTCCAACACCACAGTTCAAAAGCATCTATCTTCCTTCGCTCAGCCTTCCTTATGGTCCAGCTCTCGCAGCCATAGGTTGCGAGGTTACGGGGAATACCATTGCTTTAACTATGCGGACCTTTGTTGTCAAGTTAGATAGATAGATAGATAGATAGATAGATAGATAGATAGATAGATAGATAATAAAATAATAAAATAAAATAAAATAAAATAAAATAAAATAAAATAAAATAAAATAAAATAAAATAAAATAAAATAAAATAAAATAAAATAAAATAATAAAATAAAAAACAGAAAGTGGAAAATGTGAGTTAATGTTAATATTAATGTTATTGTTAATGTTAATATTAAGTTAATATTAAAAAGCCAAAATTATGAAGGCTACTCCATTTCTTCTGTGGTCCTCTTGTCCACAGTAGTAGATCTGGTGGTCATCTGATGTGAAGTGGCCCATTCCAGTCCATTTCAGTTCACTGACACCTAAAATGTCTATATTTAATCTTGACATCTCACCAATAACCACATCCAATTTGCCCTGGCTCATAGATCTTACATTCCAGCTTCCTATGGTGTGTTGATCTTTAGAACATCGGATTCGTCGTTCACCACCAGCACCGTCGGCCGCTAGCCGTCCTTTCGGCTTTGAGCTAGCTGCGTCATCACATCTGGGGCTAGTTGAACGTATCCTCTGTTCCTCCCCAGTAGCATTTTGACCATCTTCCGACCTGGGAGTCCCATCTTCCGATGGTATACCGACATATCTCTTGTTGTACTGATCCATTTAGTTTTCACGGCAAGAAAATTGAGGCAAGCACCTCAATGAAACCATGAGCTAAACCGTGAAGGGACACCCAAGATGGGAAGGTCGTGGCAGAGAGGTCAGACTAAATACGATCCCTGGGGAAGGTAATGGCAACCCACCCCAGTATTCTTGCCGTGAAAACTAAATGGATCAGTACAACCAGAGATATGTCGGTATACCATCGGAAGATGGGACACGAGGATACGTTCAACTAGCCCCAGATGTGATGACGCAGCTAGCTCAAAGCCGAAAGGACGGCTAGCGGCCGACGGTGCTGGTGGTGAACGACGAATCCGATGTTCTAAAGATCAACACACCATAGGAAGCTGGAATGTAAGATCTATGAGCCAGGGCAAATTGGATGTGGTTATTGGTGAGATGTCAAGATTAAATATAGACATTTTAGGTGTCAGTGAACTGAAATGGACTGGAATGGGCCACTTCACATCAGATGACCACCAGATCTACTACTGTGGACAAGAGGACCACAGAAGAAATGGAGTAGCCTTCATAATTAATAATAAAGTGGCTAAAGCAGTGCTTGGATACAATCCAAAAAACGATAGAATGATCTCAATTCGAATTCAGGGTAAGCCATTTAACATCACAGTGATCCAAATATACGCCCCAACCACAGATGCTGAAGAAGCAGAAGTAGATCAGTTCTATGAGGATCTGCAGCACCTACTGGATAATACACCAAAAAGAGATGTTATTTTCATTACAGGAGACTGGAATGCTAAGGTGGGTAGTCAGACGACACCCGGAGTTACAGGCAAGCATGGTCTGGGAGAACAAAATGAAGCAGGACATAGGCTGATAGAATTTTGCCAAGACAACTCACTGTGCATAACAAACACTCTCTTCCAACAACCTAAAAGACGACTTTATACATGGACTTCACCAGATGGTCGACACCGAAATCAGATTGACTACATCCTTTGCAGCCAAAGGTGGCGGACATCTATACAGTCGGTAAAAACAAGACCTGGAGCTGACTGTAGTTCAGATCACGAACTTCTTATTGCAAAATTTAGAATCAGACTAAAGAGAATAGGGAAGACCCACAGATCAGTTAGATATGAGCTCACTAATATTCCTAAGGAATATGCAGTGGAGGTGAAGAATAGATTTAAGGGACTAGATTTAGTAGATAGGGTCCCGGAAGAACTATGGACAGAAGTTCGCAACACTGTTCTGGAGGCGGCAACAAAAAATGTCCCAAAGAAAAAGAAAACCAAGAAGGCAAGATGGCTGTCTGCTGAGACACTGGAAGTAGCCCAAGAAAGAAGGAAAGCAAAAGGCAACAGTGATAGGGGGAGTTATACCCAATTAAATGAAAAATTCCAGAGGTTAGCCAGAAGAGATAAGGAATTATTTTTAAACAAGCAATGTGCGGAAGTGGAAGTGGAAGAAGACAATAGAATAGGAAGGACAAGAGACCTCTTCCAGAAAATTAGAAACATTGGTGGTAAATTCCAGGCAAAAATGGGTATGATCAAAAACAAAGATGGTAAGGACCTAACAGAAGCAGAAGAGATCAAGAAAAGGTGGCAAGAATATACGGAAGAACTGTATAGGAAGGATAATAATATTGGAGATAGCTTTGACGGTGTGGTCAGTGAGTTAGAGCCAGACATCCTGAAGAGTGAGGTTGAATGGGCCTTAAGAAGCATTGCTAATAACAAGGCAGCAGGAGACGACGGTATCCCAGCTGAACTGTTTAAAATCTTGCAAGATGATGCTGTCAAGGTGATGCATGCCATATGCCAGCAAATTTGGAAAACACAAGAATGGCCATCAGATTGGAAAAAATCAACTTATATCCCCATACCAAAAAAGGGAAGCACTAAAGAATGTTCAAACTATCGAACAGTGACACTTATTTCACATGCCAGTAAGGTAATGCTCAAGATCTTGCAAGGTAGACTCCAGCAATTCATGGAGCGAGAATTGCCAGATGTACAAGCTGGGTTTAGAAAAGGCAGAGGAACTAGAGACCAAATTGCCAATATCCGCTGGATAATGGAAAAAACCAGGGAGTTTCAGAAAAACATCTATTTTTGTTTTATTGACTATTCTAACGCCTTTGACTGTGTGGATCATAACGAATTGTGGCAAGTTCTTTGTGGTATGGGGATACCAAGTCATCTTATCTGCCTCCTGAGGAATCTGTATAACGACCAAGTAGCAACGGTAAGAACAGAGCACAGAACAACAGACTGGTTTAAGATTGGGAAAGGAGTACGGCAGGGCTGTATACTCTCACCCTACCTATTCAACCTGTACGCAGAACACATCATGCGACGTGCTGGGCTTGAGGAATCCAAGGCTGGAGTTAAAATCGCTGGAAGAAACATTAACAATCTTAGATATGCAGATGATACCACTTTGATGGCTGAAAGTGAGGAGGAGTTGAGGAGCCTTATGACGAAGGTGAAAGAAGAAAGTGCAAACGCTGGGTTGCAGTTAAACCTCAAAAAAACCAAGATTATGGCAACCAGCTTGATTGATAACTGGCAAATAGAGGGAGAAAAAGTGGAGGCAGTGACAGACTTTGTATTTCTAGGCGCAAAGATTACTGCAGATGCTGACTGCAGCCAGGAAATCAGAAGACGTCTACTTCTTGGGAGGAGAGCAATGTCAAATCTTGATAAAATAGTTAAGAGCAGAGACATCACACTGACAACAAAGGCCCGCATAGTTAAAGCAATGGTATTCCCCGTAGTAACCTATGGCTGTGAGAGCTGGACCATAAGGAAGGCTGAGCGAAGGAAGATAGATGCTTTTGAACTGTGGTGTTGGAGGAAAATTCTGAGAGTGCCTTGGATTGCAAGAAGATCAAACCAGTCCATACTCCAGGAAATCAAGCCAGACTGCTCACTTGAGGGAATGATATTAAAGGCAAAACTGAAGTACTTTGGCCACATAACGAGAAGACAGGATACCCTGGAGAAGACGCTGATGCTGGGGAAAGTGGAAGGCAAAAGGAAGAGGGGCCGACCAAGGGCAAGATGGATGGATGATATTCTGGAGGTGACGGACTCGACCATGGGGGAGCTGGGGATGGTGACGGCCAACAGGAAGCTCTGGCGTGGACTGGTCCATGAAGTCACGAAGAGTCGGAAGCGACTGAACGAATAAACAACAACAACAATATCACTCTTTTCCTAATATAGTCATTTTAAGATTTTTTTAAAAAAAATTGAGAACTGCAACAAAAATTCATCAACAGGGGACAAATAATATCATCCCCTGATCTTTATGGCCAATAGATTTGATGGCTTTAAAAGAGTTTTGAACAAATTCAAGGTGCAGGATAGAATTAAGTATGTCAATGGCTCTTAGTCAAGGCAAACAGGACCTGTACAATAATGTTGCATGAGCCTGTTTGTGGTTCCAACCATCCAAGTCTTTCTAACATACTCCATTCTCCAAAAGGGTCCCTCCTTGTGGGGGAGATGGGCGGTGATATAAAAGTGATAAATGAATAAATGTGATAAATAAATAGCCTTTGATCTGATGATCAAGTGATATTGCATACTCATGAAGCCTGCTCAGCCTTCATTGGCTGCTTCTCTCACAAGGATTTTTCTACTCAGTTATTTATTTATTTATTTATCAAATTTCTCTGCCGCCCATCTCGTATGCAACAACTCTGGGCGGCTTACAGACAATAAAATGACAGTCATTAAAACACTACAAGTCTAAAAATACAAAAATATAAAATATAACAATTCAAGATGGGCATAAGATGTTATTCTTGGCATGATCATGGTGCCACCCACCCCCATGAATGGCTATCCCCCCTCCCATCCCAAGTGAGGTGGCATAATCATGTCCTCACCCCCTTCTGGAAGACCAGGAGAGTGGGGGCCTGTCTTACCTCTGGGGGTAAGCTGTTCCAAAGGGCGGGTGCCACGGCAGAGAAGGCCCTCCTCCTAGACCCTGCCAATCGGCAATCCCTCATGGACAGGGTCTGTAACATGCCCTCTCTGCCTGACCGGGTGGGACGGGTCGATGTAACGGGTGAGGCAGTCCCTCACGTAACCTGGACCCATGCCATGTAGGGCGTTAAAGGTGATAACCAACACCTTGAATTGGACCCGGAAGCATACTTGCACCCAATGCAGCTTGCACATCAATGTTCTTATATGTGCCCTCCTTGGGGCTCCTAAGACTGCTCGCACAGCTGCATTCTGGACCAGCTGTAGCTTCCGGATACTCTTCAAGGGTAGCCCCATGTAGAACGCATTACAGTAGTCTATACGGGAGGTGACTAGGGAGCGTACCTGTAGGACCTGTAAGTTACCTGTAGGACAGCTCTTTCAATGACTCCCTTGAGGTCCCAAAAGATTTTCTTTTACATCAGCTTCTAAATATGCAGGTAGGACATGTTCCATATTAGTAGTCACCAACAATAAAAGACTACAGATATTGGTTTAAGAACCATCTTGGTTCTTGAACCTTCCCCAACCCAAAATAAAAACCTAGCCCTAAGTATCCTTGCCTTATGTTACTAGTGTGCGCCTTTTCTGGGCTGAGGGCCACACTTGGCCATTGTGTGTTGCGCCAGGGACCACACTCCAATAAGGAGACAAGGCCAGCACTAAGAAATTGGGGACAGGATCCAAAGTAATTTTAATTTCACTTCATTTACACTAAATTAAAGTACATGAATTACATACAGCTAGTTAATAGGATTGAAGGGGGTGTGATGGCTCAGTGGTTAAGACGCCAGGCTTGTCGGTCGGAAGGTCGCAAGTTCGGAGGTTTGAGACTCCAACACTGCATGACGGAGTGAGCTCCCGCACTCACCCCAGCTCTTGCCAACCTAGCAATTCGAAAGCATGCAAATGCAAGTAGATGAATAGGTACCACTTCCGTGGGATGGTAACAGCGTTCCGTGTGCGTCATGCCGGCCACATGACCGCGGAAGCGTCTTCGGACAGCGCTGGCTCTTCAGCTAAGAAACGGAGATGAGCACCGCCCCCTAGAGTCGGACACGACTGTGCAGGGGAAAACCTTTACCCTTAGTTACTAGGATTACTCCCTATAAATTTAATATTTTTTCCCTTACTTTGTAATACAAATTATAATTTGGTTATCAGTTTGTGAGCATCATTCAAGGCTTCCAACAGTTCCATGCAGCCCTAAAGACTTAGGCTTCCCAACTCTGCCTTGCTCTGAACCTGATGCTCTAGCAATGGCTTTCCCTAGAGCTTCCTATAGACCACACCTGCTACATTCATGATAAT
Organism: Charina bottae; assembly: GCA_023362775.1. Taxonomy (NCBI): domain Eukaryota; kingdom Metazoa; phylum Chordata; class Lepidosauria; order Squamata; family Charinaidae; genus Charina; species Charina bottae. The sequence goes on from JALMGJ010000012.1 coordinate 27,516,292, forward strand.
TTCTTCTCTGCAAGTTACAGATCATTCAGCTCTGTTGCCATTCCTTGCAAAGTGAAAGAGGAGGGGGAAAACGGGTGGGTGGAAATTCCATGACACCTCACGAACATAGTCCTTAGTGTAAATCAAGCATTCCCTGTCATGTTGATGGTTTGTTTTAGTCTAATGTATTTTATATTGCTCGAAAGCGTTGAAACCCTGCAGCTTTCCTCATATAGGCCGTTATGTGGTTATCATTAAATTGTCTTGCAAAAGAACATTATCGGTAATTATAGCATACACTAAAATCAAATGATCAGTCTGGGACCTTTAACACCAAGAGGAACCATTAGAAGTTAATCAAATAAAAGGATGAGAATAATTATGTTAAGATTAAGCAGTAATATACCAGAAGTTATATACTTTGTTGACTATATATCTTTATGCTTCAGCTTTTCTGCACTGGGTCCAAATCTGATCTGTGGTTTCATATGACAATATGTTGACACAGAATCTGAATGACAGTCTTTCATCTTTTTCCAGTTTTTCCATGAACTCTGTCTGTTTGGAATGGATCATGAAGGGTTCAGATCAACACAGCATTCAAAGCCAGAAAAGGGAGGATCAGTAGAACTGATATTTAAATAACAGCAAAACTGAAAAAACAAACAAACAAATCCATGGTAAGTGTAAAGGAGGTGACCTTGACAGAAATATGCAAGAACCATTAACTTGGCAAGGTGGGCTGAAACATTCTTTAAGCATGGGGAACAAGATGATATTCAGGAGCTGCTCAGGCAAACACCTCCCTGATTCACTGGGGTATAATCAGGCTTGCAAGATTCTGTTATTATAGTAAAGGTAAAGGTTCCCCCCACACATTTGTGCAGTCGTGTCCGACTCTAGGGGCCGGTGCTCATCTCCGTTTGTTAGCCGAAGAGCCAGCGTTGTCTGAAGACGCTTCCACGGTCATGTGGCTGGCATGATGCATGTGGAATGCTGTTTCCTACCCACCGAAGTGGTACCTATTCATCTACTTGCATTTGCATGCTTTCGAATTGCTAGGTTGGCAAGAGCTGGGGCGAGTGCGGGAGCTCACTCCGTCACGCAGGGCTAGGGATTTGAACCTCTGAACTTGCGATCTTCCGATCGACAAGCCTGGCGTCTTACCCGCTGAGCCACCACGCCCCTAGGTTATTATAGCCAATGTCAAATCAGGTAGTTTTAACCTTCCAGTGGAGTGGATTTCCTGGTCTGATCCATCTAGTGGGGCTGACAGTAAGGAAGCAGTAGATAATGAGGAAATTGGTTGCCAGCTAGCAAGGTGAAACTTAACTGGTTCTTGGTTGCTCACTTTGTTCTTGCAAACTTTAAGCAGCCTCTCTCAAGCTAATACCATGTATATGAGTTGAACTACTGTATATTCCCATCACCCCCACCAGCATGGTGGTCGTCCCCTTTACATAGAAGAGTCCAAACTGAGGAAGACTGACTCAATGTGATGGGGAAATATCCCTTCCTATAGACTGGAATTGACCAATTGCAGCATATTCTTGCAAGGTAGACTCCAGCAATTCATGGAGCGAGAATTGCCAGATGTACAAGCTGGGTTTAGAAAAGGCAGAGGAACTAGAGACCAAATTGCCAATATCCGCTGGATAATGGAGAAAGCCAGGGAATTTCAGAAAAACATCTATTTCTGTTTTATTGACTATTCTAAAGCCTTTGACTGTGTGGATCATAACAAATTGTGGCAAGTTCTTGGTGGTATGGGGATACCAAGTCATCTTGTCTGCCTCCTGAGGAATCTGTATAACGACCAAGTAGCAATGGTAAGAACAGAGCACGGAACAACGGACTGGTTTAAGATTGGGAAAGGAGTACGGCAGGGTTGTATACTCTCACCCTACCTATTCAACCTGTACGCAGGACACATCATGCGACATGCTGGGCTTGAGGAATCCAAGGCTGGAGTTAAAATCGCTGGAAGAAACATTAACAATCTCAGATATACAGATGATACCACTTTGATGGCTGAAAGCGAGGAGGAGTTGAGGAGCCTTATGATGAAGGTGAAAGAAGAAAGTGCAAAAGCTGGGTTGCAGTTAAACCTCAAAAAAACCAAGATTATGGCAACGAGCTTGATTGATGACTGGCAAATAGAGGGAGAAAAAGTGGAGGCAGTGACAGACTTTGTATTTCTAGGCGCAAAGATTACTGCAGACGCTGACTGCAGCCAGGAAATCAGAAGACGTCTACTTCTTGGGAGGAGAGCAATGGCAAATCTTGATAAAATAGTTAAGAGCAGAGACATCACACTGACAACAAAGGTCCGCATAGTTAAAGCAATGGTATTCCCCGTAGTAACCTATGGCTGCGAGAGCTGGACCATAAGGAAGGCTGAGCAAAGGAAGATAGATGCTTTTGAACTGTGGTGTTGGAGGAAAATTCTGAGAGTGCCTTGGACTGCAAGAAGATCAAACCAGTCCATACTCCAGGAAATCAAGCCAGACTGCTCACTTGAGGGAATGATATTAAAAGCAAAACTGAAGTACTTTGGCCACATAATGAGAAGACAGGATACCCTGGAGAAGAAGCTGATGCTAGGGAAAGTGGAAGGCAAAAGGAAGAGGGGCCGACCAAGGGCAAGATGGATGGATGGTATTCTGGAGGTGACGGACTCAACCATTGGGGAGCTGAGGATGGTGACGGCCGACAGAGGGCTCTGGCGTGGACTGGTCCATGAAGTCACGAAGAGTCGGAAACGACTGAACGAATAAACAACAACAAAGCATATTCTTCTGACTTTGTCTGAAATTCCCTGCTGGTTCCCTCTTACCCAGCCCCACCCTCAATGGCCACCTCCATGGTCCATTCAGCCACTTCCAAGGCTGACACATGGCCAATGGATTGGGCACTCTGCGACCAGGAAAAACATCTGGAAACACCAAGCACAGGACGATTGATTGCGGGAATGGACCAAGAACCACTTTGCTGTAATCTTTTGGATAAAGATAAAGGTAAAGGCTCCCCCCGCACATTTGTGCAGTCGTGTCTGACTCTAGGGGCCAGTGCTCATCTCCGTTTGTTATCCGAAGAGCCAGCGTTGTCCGAAGACGCTTCCACGGTCATGTGGCCGGCATGACATACGCGGAACGCTGTTACCTACCCACCGAAGTGGTACCTATTTACAGTATCTACTTGCATTTGCATGCTTTCAGATTGCTGGTTTGGCAAGAGCTGGGGCGACACGCGGCGCTTGGGTCTCGAACCGCCGACCTTCCGATCTACAAGCCTGGCGTCTTACCCGCTGAGCCACCACGCCCCTTATAATCTTTCAGATAGGGATCCCCAATTGTTTTAGGCCATGGGCACATTTGAAATTATGACAGCAAGTTGTACGCATGCTCACAAAATGTCTACCATGGTGAGCACGGCTAGTCACAAAGCATCCATTTACTAGGACTACCAGATGTGGTTGGCAAACATTCAGACAAACACTAGAAGCAGCAAAGAATTGCTCTTACTCTGGATTGCCCTCTAGTGGTTGTACCGTGTTTGCAGCCCAGATGTGGTTGCCCTACATTTACTGAAAGCAAACTGCTGATATTCCTGTGACACTCTGTAACACCTCAGCTTTTGGGGGGGACAGGGGAAGTTTACTTCCAAAGAGAGCCCTTGGCTGCAGCCCACGATCATTTTTATTTTCTAGAAAGGTCTCCAGAGTATATGTGTTGCTCAGAAGTATTCTTAGAAATAAGAAATTGTCCTTGAGGATGGATCTTTGCTTGCTGCCCACTGATTCATTTGTTTGCTTAACGTAAAGGATTTAAGGCATTAAATCAAATCAGGTGAGACACAGAGCCTTGTAGGCTCCAAGTGGGTTGGTGGTGGCCATAATGATGACTGAGGATGCCAGACTGGACACTCTGGCCTTTGGATGCAAGGACGGCAGGAACACACTTGGTGCCCAGTTCTCAACGGGGAGAAAGCCCTGCCCTTTGTCATGTCTTTGGCTGAAGGATTGTCTTCTGAGGAGGAGGAGGAGAAAGGGGACCAAGACAAAGCAATCAGAGAGTAAGACGCAGACAACAATGATGAGAAGGCATTAGGACCCTCTACTTTTGACCCTTGTGATTCAGACCTTCAGCTGCATCTCCTCCACCCAACCTCTGGGCCTGCTGCCATCTCCCTGTGAAGAGTCCCAGAGAAGAAGACAGAGGAGGGCTTAGCTGAGTAAACAAGTACCTGGCACAGGCCCACACAGAAGCAACCAGGTACTGGAAATCAGAGTTAAGCTGATGCCAGCCCTGCTCAGGCACAGTCTGAAAGCTTCCTGTATTTAAGGTCCCACCTGAGCAAAGTCTGGCACACTACACCTTCCTTTCAACCATGCCTTCCCTATGAAACTTTCCCGGAAACCTTGACTCTTGATGACTGTTGCCATGTCCCATTTCCGTGAATTTGGGCTGGTGGTGGGAATTCTCTTCTCTTGGAACTCAGACTTTATTGTTGATTGCAGTTTTGCTTTTATGGCCCATTAAATTGCTAGTTAAATGACTTAAGTCTTTGCTTGGTTGATGAAGACTCCAGAACATTCAAGGGGATGAGAGATGGGGGAAGGGGGAGGCTGGGAAATGAGTGGAAAGGAGATTAGACATCAGCAACCCCGGGGGAGGGGAGTTGGTTGATAGCTTATCTCATACGCAACTCAGTCCAGCTGGGAAGAAGCGTTTCAAATCATTTGAAGAAACTCCATCTTAATAAACTCAATAAACTTCCTCTTCGGTTTCCATGATTCTTTATTACCCCAAGACTAGCATTACTGAAGTTTATGTAATTCTTGATTCCTTGATCTTGCCCCGCTGCATGGGATTTGACAAAGAGAACCAGAAGATCATCAGCTGCATCAAAATCCATGCTTGCTGAATCAACATGGCCCTCTATGAACCACTGGATTTCTTCTTGGGATCATAGCAAAAAGCTGGTCCCGGTTCAGCCTTTTGTATGAGCTGTCTTCAGTTCTGTAGTCTGAGTTGTGCTTTGCCGTCCCTACAACAGGACTAACACTTAGCTCTAATTGGATGGAGTACAGGGAAAAACCAACCGGAGCATGGCCTTCTCAGCACTGACTCCCTAAGAGAAGTTCTGATAGGCCTTTACACCATATTCTGATGCCAAAGTACTTGTTCCATTCAAAAGCATTTAGCAAATGGTTTTCTGGCTATTTTTGAGTAGCTGGTTCAGATGGCAGTGTGGTTATACAGCTATATGGAGTTTTGGGTGAAGAGGTTTTGATTTGTTGTTGTTGTTGTTCAGTTGTTCAGTCGTGTCCGACTCTTCGTGACCCCACGGACCATAGCACGCCAGGCCTTTCTGTCCTCCACCGTCTCCCGGAGTTTACTCAAATTCATGTTCATTACATCGGTGATGCTATCTAACCATCTCATCCTCTGCCGTCCCCTTCTCCTTTTGCCTTCAGTCTTTCCCAGCATCAGGGTCTTTTCCAGTGAGTCCTCTCTTCGCATTAGGTGGCCAAAGTATTTGAGCTTCAGCTTCAGCATCTGTCCTTACAATGAGCAGTCAGGGTTGATTTCCTTTAGGATTGACTGGTTTGACCTCCTTGCAGTCCAAGGGACTCTCAAGAGTCTTCTCCAGCACCACAGCTCGAAAGCATCAAGGTTTTGATTACCTGCCATCAAGTCAGTGACCACTGTTAGCAACCACAGGGATAGATTTTCTCCAGGACACTCTGTCCCCAGCCTGGTCCTTCAGGTCTCCCAACAGTGCACCCCTTAAAGATCTTTGTTGGTGCGGGACTACAAAAACATTCTCCAGGTTCCCTTCCTTTAAGAGGAGCCCCCCTTACATTTGTGAACCCCTCTCTGTGTTATAAGAAAGATGCTTGGACTATCCTTCTATAGGCATATTTATACCCTAGATGGGATTCTTGTGGCATCTGGGAGATACACTATCATTATTTTATTATTTTCAGCAGCAAGGTATTGGGGTGGTGATATCATAACACTGAGAATTAACCAGAAATTGTTTCCAATCAAAGAGAATATTTGTAGCTCAGGGTTGACTCCACAGAAATTGTTTTTCCAGATTTTTGTCAAGATGTTTTTAAATTAATACAACATTTAAAGAACAGGGTAAATAGCTACATAAAAGAAAAAAAGGTGGAAAACAACATAGTGGGTGAAGAATAAAATATAGGGACATAAACAAAGGATTTACAAATATCATTATTTCCTTCATTCATTAAACATATAAAACTAGATTTTTCCCTTCCTTGCTGTTTTAGTTGTGTTAATTCTACATTGGCTGCATTTTGCTGCAGAAAATGGCAGGAAATTGCATTGCTAGTTCTCAATGATTTGTTCCTTAATGTTGGTAGCACAATTCTGGGGGCTATAAAAAAAAATCCATGGATTGCCAAGGCCTTACTTATAAAGAGAACCAGCATGTCAAAGAACTGGAAGGCAGCAAGATTTGGAATCCTGTTACTGGGTGACCTTTGGCCAGCAGTCCTTCTCAGCCTGAGCTGTAGAGAAGGACCTCATATGCCATCTTCAGCTACTTGGGGTGAATTATAATGTAATAATGAAAACTAAACTGCCAGTGTTACTTGTCTCTTTCAGCTTTTGAGAGTGGACATACAGGTGATCGCCAGGCTTGTCGATCGGAAGATCGCAAGTTCAGCGGTTGGAATCCCTAGCCCTGTGTGCGGAGTGAGCTCCTGCACTCGCCCCAGCTCTTGCCAACCTAGCAATTCGAAAGCATGCAGATGCAAGTAGATGAATAGGTACCACTTCGGTGGGTAGGTAACAGCGTTCCGTGCGCGTCATGCGGCCACATGACCACGGAAGCGTCTTCGGACAGCGCTGGCTCTTCGGCTAACAAACGGAGATGAGCACCGGCCCCTAGAGTCGGACACGACTGCCCAAATGTGCGGGGGGAACCTTTACCTTTACCTATACAGGTGATACATATAAATTCATGGGCCAACTTTGCTAATACAGCATGCATTTGCTTCTGGACTGGACCACCATTTACTACTAGATGGAACCAATCCAGTTGTGTTCAGCCGAAGTTTATTGTGCTCTTCCAACCCCTGAGACATTTTCTGGAGAACAGATCAGACGGCCAGAATAAAGAGGTGAGCTGGCTTTCCTTCAATGGAATGGATTTGGAATCCCCAAGTCATGCAAAAGTTTTTTTTTAAAAGGAGGGGGGGATCCTTCTTAAATTATACTTCATAGCATTTGAATGTTCTCCTCTGACCTCTTAAGGTAAATATCTGTTTCCGAAGAGACGAACCTCCTTCACTTCAGGGTCTCCTACAATTTGGCTCCAAAGTCAGCCATGAAGGACAACCGAGGCAGTTTTGAAGAAGAATGGTTAGGGATTTTCTACATGGCGTGATAGTTTGCAAAATGTCACCGGGTTTTTCCCCTCCTTTAAGCGTGTGGGCTGATTTATATCAGGAACAGAGAAAAGGGAGGGGGGGCTGTGTCTGCTTCCCCTGTCATGATACTGACAAAAACTGCTCTCCTGCATTGCAGTTAACAATTGGGGTGGGGCGGGGCAGGGACGCTCCAACTGGCAAGATTAGTTTTTTTCCTTTAAAAAAGATACTAATTATAGTATACAGGGGAATCGTTTTTTCAGAATCCTGATAGAGGAAAACTGTCTCGCTATGCACAAGAGTCCATGTAAAAATCCCTCCTCACAAGGGTTTTAGGATTAAGGGGGAAAATTTCTCATACATTTTTTTTTAATTTGTCAAATTTATAATACATTGCTGCTTTAGGAGAACTGCTAATTGCCTCTCACCTCCTTGTTAAATCCCTCATTCATAAAAGCAAAGTTCTGTTTCAACATTAAATAGGTACTCAGAGTTTACCATTGTTAACTATTTTTCACAGGTAACTAATGTTTGCAAAAATGCCCTATTAGGAAAGAGGAAAATGTGATTTTTTTTTTTTTTTTAAAAGATGCATTTTAAAAAAATTAGCAATGGCTTGGAGAAAAATCGGGATCCTGTGCGAAAGATGACCCGGTTTGTAACTCTTCATAAATTGAAAACATCCTGCTCACTAGATATTGTCATCCTAGCAAGTCCTTCTGGCTGGGTATCTCCCCCTCCTCTGCCGTGCTCCAAAAGTGTATTTTATGAGGCTGTTACTAGCTGGAGCTGCAAGGCTTACCCTAATGAATCTGTCACCACCGCTATTGATTGACATGCTGGTGTAAGTGAGACATGTGATTCCAATTGACTTCCTAATTACTGCTCTTCTGATGTCTCGCCAACTGGGAAGGTCAGAGGTTAATAGGTTTGATGTTCAGCCCTTGCTGCCTCTGGAACGTGGAGTTAAACCAGCTCCTTAGAAGTCAATATCTGAATCAAGTTCTCAAGGCTACTTTCAGAAGCTGATCAATTAAGCCTTCCTTTGCTTGACAAGAGGCTGATGGTGGAAAGGGAGGGGGGGCAACAGCAAGAAGAGGACATCAAGAGTTCAAAACCAGAAGCTTTAAGGTAGTTTATGGATGTTTCCTAAAGAATTAAGCCATTGTGGGCAGACAGTCATCCAGTGGGTCATTTTTAAACTGAGAAATACTGGCGTTCATGCTCCATGGATGCTTCATGACTTCCCCCTCCCCAATCCCAGAAATCCAGTTTGCTACTCTCAGATTGATTGATTGATACTCAACCCACTCTCTGGGCAATCATTAAACAAACAGGAGCTCTGCGCTGTATTGAATCACATCATCTTAACCCCAATTTATAGACAAAAATGGGTACAAAAATATTTTATTTTTATTTATAAATCAATTTCTATTCTGCTAGTCAGAGCCCAAGGGATCTCTTTCCCTCTCTCACACACACATCCACAAATAAATAAACAAATAAACAGATTAAAGCAATCCAATAAATTAACTTACATAATTATTGATCTGGATCTTAAAGTTTTGTTCCATAAGTGGGAGGAAAATTGCACTCATGGATGCTCATTCCATTTATAGAGCAAAACATTAGGATTCAGATTGTTCATATTGACAACAGCTATATTCTAAAGCACTTGAAATTTACTAAATGCTGCATAGAGATTATAAACATACATATATACGTAGATGATAGATGATAGATAGATAGATAGATAGATAGATAGATAGATAGATAGATAGATAGATAGATGATAGATAAATCTGCACAGCCTTTCATTCTAACAACACAAAAGGAAGAAGGAACTGCACACCAGACCCTTTTTCCCAGGATTAAATGCTTGAAAAACATGAAGGCAGGTGGATTTACTCCCTAAAGTAGCCAAATCCAGTACAATTCCTCCAGATTTTAATTGATCATGCTACATAGGCATACTAGGACTTTGCCTGAATGGTGGGCACACCATTTCTGAATATTCTTATTTCTCTTCTCCTCTCCTCTCCTCTCCTCTCTCTGTATTTGTTTGGATGTTAGGGGTTTGCACTGATCACAACACTTATTTTGGACCTCGATACTGTAGATCAGGGAACAACCATCTGATTATCCTGGCCATGACTCTGTGGTTTTCCAATTTCACTCGGGACCTCAGTCCCCACAATGGATCTCTAAGTATGACATTGGCTAAGACTGGAAATCACTATCATTGGAAATTTGCAGAAATACTCTTAAATGTCTTATGAGGAAATTTGCAGAAATAGTCATTAAATCCCTTTGAGGATGGCCTGCCAAATTTCAGACAACTATATGCAAGATGCTTGCTTGTTCTACCAGAATTGGATGAAAAGTTCCTACTATAGATGGGGATAAGCCTGCCATATTTCAGATGGATGTGTTCAGGCTTTTGTGTGTGTGTTGGGGGGTTCACACACGTGCACTCAACAGCATCTTACAGACAAGATTTCCAAATAAGCTGTACACCTTATAAAATGAATTAGCTAAGAATGATTAACAAGGATGGGTTCAGTGAATTTTGTGGAACAGGAGTCTTCAGATGGTGGTAGTGAATCTATCCTCTGTAGCTTGAATCATGTCAACTGGATTTCTATTTTCTCAGTGGAAACGTTTCGCTCCTTATCCAAGGAGCTTCTTCAGTCTGAGCAAAGTTGGTAAGGGAATCCTAAATATGTTTCTAGGTAGCTGTGTGACCTTACACCTGGGGCTAGGTCATGGTTATATTGAGATGTTATTTTAAGTCCTTTTATCATCTAAAGGAGGATCATTAAGATCACCATGCTGCTGTTGAGCTTGTGAAATGGTCTTAATCTTCCTAGGCACAGAAGACAAAGCAGGGAGGAAGATGGGGGAGAGGTTGTGCCTCTATTCTCCCACCCACCCTTTTTTTTCAATATATACAGGAGTTTCAGTCCTAACCTATTTGGAAGGTTTCAACTTGGAGAAAGCTGTTGTAAGAGATCATTTCCAAAAGTTGCACTTGATAGCAAATATATACTACTTATCCTAGAACAAAAACTTCACAGTTGTAATTGTTATAATGAGCTTCTCTGTCCCTCCCTGATAGAAATCCTTTGGAACTAAAGCTGTATTAATTGGGGCCACCTTAGATAAAATGTGCTGAAGCTCGATTAATTTTCTCTTCTGCACCTTGGAGGAACGTGCAGGAGATTCTTAACACACCTAGGGGAAACACTCTGAGATGATCAATGAAGCTAACTGAACCAACTTTTACGTTTTCTCAATGTCTGATAAATTAGGTCACATCCAAACAAACTACTTAAGTATAAGGGAGGCCCTACTTTATCACTGCTCCCCAGGGTTCAGAATTCCCACCACAGTTCTAAATGTGTGATACCAGAACTAAATTCTTGTTCTTCCTCAAAAACATGTTGATCATGGCTAGGACACACTTTATCCATACTTTCTAAAGACAACTTCTTCTTTTTTAATCCTGATGAACGACATGGAGACTTTTTCAGAATGGAATTATCACAGGAATCTTAGTCGCAGACAGGCTGAATGCTAGGCAAGCAGAAGAAGAGTGAAACGAGTCGTTTCTCACAATTTTGCAGCAACCGTTTACTTGTCTTGCTCCAGAGCTCACCCATCCATGAGTAGCACTTCAGACAATTATTTCTGTTGTACCCAGCTTTGTGGGGTGTGGGAAGGAGACAAAAGCAAGAGGCTGAATTTCTCAAACTTTTGCACAATGTGAAGACATACGAGATTGGATTGCAAATAAATAACACAGATATTAGACCTAAGAGGTGATTTCTGGGGTTATCAACATTTTTTTAAAATGAGCTAATTATGCAGGTGGCGTGAAGTAGAGAGTAAGCACTTTCTTCCTCTCTCATGTTACCAAAACTGGGGATAGCCTGGCAAAAAATTCTGCACAGAAGTTAGTCATTGTGTTGTTTATTCGTTCAGTCGCTTCCGACTCTTCGTGACTTCATGGACCAGCCCACGCCAGAGCTTCTTGTCGGCCGTCGCCATCCCCAGCTCCCCCATGGTTGAGTCTGTCACCTCCAGAATATCATCCATCCATCTTGCCCTTGGTCGGCCCCTCTTCCTTTGGCCTTCCACTTTCCCTAGCATCAGCATCTTCTCCGGGGTATCCTGTCTTCTCATTATGTGGCCAAAGTACTTCAGTTTTGCCTTTAATATCATTCCCTCAAGTGAGCAGTCTGGCTTTATTTCCTGGAGTATGGACCAGTTTGATCTTCTTGCAGTCCAAGGCACTCTCAGAATTTTCCTCCAACACCACAGTTCAAAAGCACAGTTCAAAAGTTAGTCATTAGGACTGTACAAAGCTCTGATGGGATAATTAGATCAAATCACCCTACCACCGCAGATCCATAAAAAGGCACCATGCTTACCAGACTGACCCAACCACACCACCTCACTTGATTATTTTGCTTTGGCCACTACAGTCACCTTTTGTGCATTCACAGCTTGTGGCAGTGAAGCAAAGTGGCTGGTTGAAAGGTCATCTTACCTCCTCATGAGGGAGCACATGGACTCCTATGTTCCACCTTGGTGCTAGGGAAAGCATATCATCTCCAATGCTATAAGCTGGTCATTAAGGATGATCATCCTCCCTTGGTGTAGGCCTAATAGTCATATATAAAGTAGAACCCCTGGAATCAAGACAATTTAAGTTAGTTGTGAATCAGTTAAGTCCCACTGATTTCAGTAAGGTGACTTGAACGATGTCCACATTTGGAACTAAATAAATCCAAAGAAAGCAAAACAAATCACTTCTTCGCACAATGGATCATTAATCGGAAGGAGCTGCTGCTCAAATATGTGGGAATTAAATAGGGTGAATAAACTAATTAAAGGAGAGGCCATCAACCAAAACTATGGCTATTGAGGAATTTCTTCTTCCAAATTCTTGATGCAAAGGAACTTGGTTACCAGATTGACTGAGGGATTGGAATGGGGATTCTTCTGATTTTGCACAATCAAGGAACTATTAACTCAGTCAATCAACCAAGCAGCAAACAACAGCCCAATCAAGGAACTCCTAAGGGGAGAACAACACCTCCACCAACACAAGCAGGACAAGCCAGGGTATATAAACAGAGAGCAAGTCCCACTCCCTTTTCGCACTGAAGATGTTGCCTAGCCTGGCAATGAAACGTCTGCAAGAAAACAACAAGGCTCAGAGAGCACCAAGGACTCCACAGATTTTGCACTTTTCCCAATTTTACAATTTGGTCCTTACATGACAAGAGCTGCTTTCCTAGAGGCTCTGAGCTGTCCTTTGTTACAAAGAATGAGCTGCATTGTATGGGTTCCTTGATTTTAAGGCTCTTGTCATGTATATATCAGCCTGCGCTTCCTAGATGTTGTTGAACCACAATTGCTATAATTTTTGATCAGTGATAATCCTGGGTGAAGCTGATATGACATGGAGATCAGGCAACATCTGGCCACAGTTTCTATTTATGGTGTATATAGGAATTTGTGTGTTTTGCGGGCTTCTGAGGAATAACATGGGACCCATGTGACATGAAGACACTACACCTATAAATGTCATCCCTGCTTCTGAATTTTTTTCATGTTATTTTCACATGTCAAGAGAGACATGGAGAATGAGGATTGTCTGATTTGTTTTACAACTTTCTGATCATAGTTTAGACAGTTGTTTCTAACAAGTCAAGCTTTGGAGAGAAGGAAGGTGAGAGAAAAGGGAGGACCTAGCATGGACCAGTATTCTGACTGATTACACACTTGGTTGAATTAGACAATGTAGATCATTTTGCCAATATGAATTTTGATGATGCTAAAAATGCAATTCTTCCGGGGGGGGGGGGAAGGGGGAAGAAAAGGTGGGACAGATTGCATGAAAGAGGGAAAGAAAAATCATTAGATGCTCCAGAACAGTCATAATTCACCCCTTTCTCTGTGTTATATACAAATAATGCCCAAGGGAGGTGGCCAAAAGCATCGTTTTGTCATCTCTCCGTTGTAGTTGACAGTGCTCAGATTCTCATTTATTGCTGCCAATTTCTCACTGCTGTTTTGAGCACGAGGCAACACAACTGGAGATTTTAATAAAACATTTGATCTCTCATTTTTAATTACAAACACATTTGAAAGTCTGCTGCAAATAAATAAACAAGTTAACCAAAAACTCATTGTTGAATCCCTCGCTGGGACGTACCAACATTTCATAATCCCACCCTCCTAATTCAGCTGGCTTTACTTGATCAGTGATTATATCCTGCACAATTTCACTTGAGCTCTTTAAAGAAGTATCTAGATGGCAGCCCTGCTCCAGAAACTATGTTTAATTTATAGGAAAATAGGCAGCAGGGTTCGAAAGGAGGTCCATAAGCCCAGGTGATTCCTTATGTTTGCCCAATTTGATTCTCTAGTACCATTCCAAAGAAAAGAAAAAAAAGCTGAAGAAACTCCCACAGAAGATGAAAGGTTGGTGTTCCTCTGCCCCCTGTAACTCTAAATGACATAGAGTTAAAAATGAGATGGTTCCCTCTAAAAAAAAGTGACATATCAGTATCTAATAATCAATTGTGACATCATCACATATCCAAATCCGATTGTCCATATCATTCTGTCCTGTGCTGCATTCCATGTAGTTCCTGATTGGCTGGGCTTGCCCATGTGACTCAATGAAGAGAAAGGAGAATTATGGGGAAAAAATGATTAGTGCGAGGCAGAGATTAGAAATATGGAGTCCTTGGTGCTCTCTGAGCTTGGTTGCTTTCTTGAAGACGTTTCATTGCCCGACTAGGCAAGGAAACAACCCAGCTCAGAGAGCACCAAGGACTCCACAGTTCAACCCTGAGCTACAGAGATTCTCTTCGATTAGAGATTAGAAAGATAGGGGAGATCAGAGGCAGCAAACAGGCCGAATACTACCCCAATTAACTCTCATTTTGGAAATATTTCCACCATGGCTGGCATTCCTATTTTCAGCCCAACATTACAACAAGGATGCAACTCCAACCCAGACTCCTAAAAAACCAAATCTGCAACCCAACACAATCCCCGCGGAAGCCTGCCATTTCATTGGTAGCCAAAGCCTACTTAATCTCTATTGCAACCGATTTTTATCACCTACCGGGGAGGCTTCGAGCCAAGAGGTAAAGTGACAATCTCTCTGCTGTTCCTTTCTCCATCTCTTCCCTGCTGTAGCCCTGGCTGTCAGGGCAGGGACCTGTTGTAGTATTTTGTGGTAAATTGCTGTGGGAACCAATCTGCAGTCATGCAATAAAACTTTCGTGAGACAGTGATGAAATTGTTTAGTTCTTTCTTCCCCTGGCATGAACATTTATCATTCCCAGATATTGCAAAATCAGTAAGAAGAAGTTAGGGATGGTGCCAGAGAGATAAACATTTATGTAATCCCAGAGAGAGAGAGTGAAATATACCTACTGTAAAATAAAATACAGTTAATTCTGCTGCATAGGAAGTCACCGGGGATTATCTGAGAGAGAACTCTGATTGGGATCTTTTTTATGCTGCGGTGATATAAATAGGAAGAAAATCTCTTGTTCTTGTCTTTTGCAGTCATCTAGCTTCTACTTATTTTCTCTCTTGTAACCTATTCTTTCTTTCATCAAATAGGTCCAATAATTTAATTTATTTCAAAAGGTATTTAATTCAAACTTCCAGAGGAATCTACAGTATCTGGTTAAAGGGGTATCTTTTTTAAAAAAAATAATTTTCTATCCTGCCTTTATTATTTTTATAAATAACTCAAGGTGGCGAACATACCTAATACTCCTTCCTCCTCCTACTTTCCCTACAACAACAACCCTGTGAGGTGAGTTGGGCTGAGAGGGACTGGCCCAAGGTCACCCAGCTGGCTTTCATGCCTAAGGCAGGACTAGAACTCTCAGTCTCCTGGTTTGCCATTGGCTCCTTCCTAGGGCTGAGAGACAGGGACTGGCCCAAGGTCACCCAGCCGGCTTTCAGACCTAAGGCGGGACTAGAACTCAGTTTCCTGGTTTCTAGCCTGTTGCCTTAACCACTAGACCAAACTGGCTCTCTTCTGCATTAAGTGTGTCTTCTACATTAAGTGTAAAATGTATCAGTCCTAAACACAAAGAGCCTGCGTTTTTGTGCTGTTTTTTTGCATACAGTATATATGGCAGGGTTGAAAATCTGAAGCAAAATATGCCAAACTAGACAAGGATGGGCAAGGATTATTTCTTTCAAAAAAAATGGGGAAGATGGTTAAGCATATCTTCCAATTTAGTTTAATCCTTTAAATGAATAGCATGTTTACAGTGAAGTCATATTCTTTGCCAAAATGGTTCTTCCATGCTTTGGTGCTTCCAAACATGATGATCTTGCATGGTCACATAAAAAGTCGAAGAAATATTGCAAAAGGGAACCAGCCTCTGTCAAAGGCCCTCAGTAGATTTTTTTCCCCTTTAAGGGAAGGACATACATCTGTCAGACCTTCTGACTAGCATTGCCCTGCCATGGATCTCTCTGGGATAAAAACCCAAAATCTGTTCCCAGAGGAACTCAGGATGGATTTTATTTATTATTTATTATTTCAATTTATTCCCCGCCCATCTCCCCTGCAAGAGACTCTTTTTGCTTGTTTGATTGAATGATTATGTGCCATCAAGTCATTTTTGACTCCTAGCGACCACATAGATAGATTTTCTCTATCCCTAACCTGTTCTTTCAAGTCTCCCAACAGTCCACCTGTCATCATTGTAACTGAGTCCATCCACCTTGATGCTGGTGGTGGTCCTCTTCTTCTCTTTCCTTCCAGCTTTCCCAGCATTTGAGCCTTCTCTAGAGAGCTGGGTCTTCACATAATGGGTCCAAAATAAGATAATCTGAGCCTGTTCATTTGTGCCTCAAGTGAAAACTCTGGGTTGATTTGTTTGAGATCCATTGGTTTGTTTTTTTGACTGTCCACAGTATTCTTAGGAGTCTTCTCCAACACCAAAGTTCAAGAGCATCAATGTTCTTCCTATCCTCCTTCTTTTATGTCGTTTAACATCTTTTTATACACCTCACAGGGTTACTTGTTTTACAGGCAGCTTTTGGTTCTGGGAACATGTGTGTTACCAAATAATTCACCAGTTCTGCTCTGGAAAATGTTTATTTAGGTTTATATCTTGCCTATTCCCCAGGAGCTCAACGCCACATGCAGCACATTGCCTCTTCTCATTTCCTCCATAGCAAAAACTTCACTGATGCTGTTTCATAGGTAGGTCTGAGAGACAGTGATCAGTCCAGTCATGATCCAATGAATTGTGGTTGAGGGTAGATTTGAAGCTTGGCTTCTGCAATCTTTGTCTAACATCACAACACTGGCCCTTTCCAGGAGGACAGTTCCAGTTTCTACAAAATGGTGATACAGAGAACAGAAATGAATGAGCATTAACGATGTTAATTTCCTCCCATCTTCTCCAAAAGAACCTTATTAGCAATTAAAAATAACAAGAGCTTGTTACAGCTTTTTATATCTACAGGTGGGTAGTATTTTCTGTTTCTTTTTCTTTCCAGATTCTTTTCTTTGTTCTGTTCCTCCCCTGTTTTCCTTTTTGCTGAGCTGACAATATATTAGCTCACTTTCACAAGCTAAAACAAAACAGACCAAGAAAAAATAACTCTGGAAATAAATATGATGTTCAATTATCACATCTATATCCCATCACACTATTATCTTCCAAGGTCAACATCTTTGTGGGAAGCAAAGAAAAGGAATAAGAAATAATAAAATAGAGAAGGTGACAACTAGATTATAAGAATTAATCATACTGTGATTGGTAAGCAGCATTCCCTAAATAGTACCTGCTTGGAATATACTGTAATATATTATGTTTATTTGATTAATACATTTATATCAGGGCTTTCCAAAGTGCTGCCGCTGGCGACACACCCAGTGGCGGCAGCGGCGGTGACACGCGCGCGCACGGCGACGGCGCGGGGGGGGCGTGCGGCGGCGCGCGCGTGCATGGCGGCCGCCGTCCATGCGCGCGCCGCCGCTTCCGGGTGGTGTGGCGACACACCACGCTGTGTGTGGCGACACACTTTTGTGTCGCCACACACAGTTTGGAAAGCTCTGATTTATATTCTGCCTTTCTAAGCAGTTGGTTTCTAGAATTCATGAGCAGCATTCAGAATTGTTATGTTCAGATTAAATTAATCATAATGAAGTTCCATTGAAATTAATGTTAGTTAAAGTTAGTTATGATGACTAATTGTCTCACTGGCTTCAACAGCGTTTCTCCTGGGTAATTTAAGCTGAATGCTCTTCTGTGTTTTAAAAATAGAAATGTCTAAATGCAGCATTAAAAGAAATAAGCTGAGCAATAGAACTATCACCTCTCAAACAAGTCATGCAAATGAAAGGTTAAATTAAAGTTACTTTTGACAGTTACGGTCCAACTCTCTCAGGACCAAAAGAAAAAGAAAAAGAAAAAGAAAAAGAAAAAAGAAACCGCGTTCCCTATGCACCTGAAAAGGAATTCCACATTTTCATCCTAACTAAGAAACAGTTCTGCAAAACACACAAACTGGTGGTTTCCAGGGATTAAAACAACTGTATGATAAAACAATAGTGTACAGGGTTTTTTTTTATTGCTGTAAGACATAGGTATTTAAAATGTAGGTAAACAGATGTTTATGAAGGTTCTCAGTCATCCAGGTGGAATTGTCTGTAGCTTGAATCATGTCAACTGGATTTCTATTTTTTCAGTGGAAACGTTTCGCTCCTTATCCAAGGAGCTTCTTCAGTCTGAGCAAAGTTGGTAAGGGAATCCCTTACCAACTTTGCTCAGACTGAAGAAGCTCCTTGGATAAGGAGCGAAACGTTTCCACTGAGAAAATAGAAATCCAGTTGACATGATTCAAGCTACAGGTAAACAGATGTTCTGCTGCTTTGAAGGAAAGTTAAAGAAATGGGAAAAGTGGATCCCTGATTTTGAGAAGGATTTCCAAATTCCAATTGTTTAACAATAACCCATAGGCTTCTGGTATGCACTGTGGTGATGCAAAAAATGATGGTTAATTGATTGGGCATATTTTGTTGGATAAATGCTAGCTTATAGGGAAAAATCAAGGCGCAGAGTAATCACACACAGAGTGGAGCTTTTCAAAGCTAAAATGGCTTTACTATAAATAAAAGCAAAGTTGTATATACAGTTACAGCGTTGCAAAAAGGTACAGACAAAGCAGAGTACATCTTCTCCAGTGCTTCCACTGACAAGACAGGAAAGGAGCTCACGCCATGGCAACCACTCACATAGCCAGGCATAGCTACAAACTTCCCAGTCCTCAGCAGAACACACATGAAGACATGGCTAAAAGACGGCAGGAGTCAAGAAGCAAGGAACCATGGTTTACAGCTGGGATATACACTTGTTCCAGCTTTCTGATTGGCTGACAGAACCAATGTCAGTGTCAATGGCTGACAGCTCATAGGCCATAGCACATACTATAACCTGTCAATGGGTGGCAGTGTTGCATGTGAGCAAGCATGTGATCTCCCCCTCCCTGTTCTTCCAGGGCTTCCCACGAAGGGATCAGGAGGAATTGTTCCCATGCGAACGTTTTGGGACTAGACGTAAACAATACATCACATGGTACCTTTGCTAGCCACCTGCACTTTCATATCTATGGAGATATGGAGAAGGACACTCAACGCTATGGGAAAGCTTGGTTTGTACCGAAAGCATTTTGCAATTTCACACGAGAAATCTGACAAATTTATATGGCTATCCATGTACCAAAGGAAGTCTGGGCAGTGTACAAAGATAAAAAGAAAACCAAATTTGTTGTTGTTCAGTCGTTTAGTCGTGTCCGACTCTTCGTGACCTCATGGACCATAGCACGCCAGGCTTTCCTGTCCTCCACTGTCTCTCGGAGTTTACTCAAATTCATGTTCATTACATCGGTGATGCTATCTAACCATCTCATCCTCTGCCGTCCCCTTCTCCTTTTGCCCTCAGTCTTTCCCAGCATCAGGGTCTTTTCCAGTGAGTCCTCTCTTCGCATTAGGTGGCCAAAGTATTTGAGCTTCAGCTTCAGCATCTGTCCTTCCAATGAGCAGTCAGGGTTGATTTCCTTTAGGATTGACTGGTTTGACCTCCTTGCAGTCCAAGGGACTCTCAAGAGTCTTCTCCAGCACCACAGTTCGAAAGCATCAATTCTTCGGCGCTCAGCCTTCCTTATGGTCCAACTCTCACAGCCATACATTGCTACTGGGAAAACCATAGCTTTAACTATACGGACCTTTGTCGGCAAGGTGATGTCTCTGCTTTTTAATATGCTGTCTAGGTTTGCCATAGCTTTCCTTCCAAGGAGCAAGCAGATTTTAATTTCATGGCTGCAGTCACCGTCTGCGGTGATCTTGGAGCCCAAGAAAATAAAATCTGTCACTGCTTCCATTTCTTCCCCTTCTATTTGCCAGGAAGTGATGGGACCAGATGCCATGATCTGGGTTTTTTTAATGTTGAGTTTCAAGCCAGCTTTTGCACTCTCCTCTTTCACCCTCATCAAGAGGCTCTTTAGTTCCTCTTCACTTTCTGCCATTAGGGTGGTATCGTCTGCATATCTGAGGTTGTTGATATTTCTCCCAGCAATCTTAACTCAGGCTTGTGATTCATCCAGCCCAGCATTTCTCATGATGTACTCTGCATATAAGTTAAATAAACCTGTCCGTCTTGACCAGACTTCATTGAGTTACGCAAGCCCCTTCGCCACGACAAGTCAGTGATCCATGAAGGGGTTCACTATAATATATATATTTTAAAAATGTGTTTGGTGAGAAGAGTTGAAGTTTGGCCACATATTGCAATCTTTCCAAATATATTTAAGGAGACAACCCATGACCCATTGGGTCATCATTTCAGAGATATTTCCTGACCAGATTCCTCAATGCCTTCAACAATGGCAGAGTTTCTAATGTATTGCCTTCACTGGAAATGTTCTTGAAAACTCAGGGAGATATTCAGAGATGTATCTGGCTTGAAAATAGCCCATGTCATTCATACTGAACTCCGAGAGACAGTGGAGGACAGGAAGTCCTGGCGTGCTATGGTCCATGAGGTCACGAAGAGTCGGACACAACTAAACGACTGAACAACAACAACAAAATTATAGTGAAAAGTCTCTTGCTGAGAAGGAAGCGTTTTTTCCCCCCAATCAAACTTTAGAACAAGTAAGAGAAGGCTGCCCCTGAGCTGACATAGCCTGTTCCATCCTAACAGGCTATTTTCAGATACAAAGCTTAAAATGGTTTCTGCGCAGCTCTCATTCCTAGTTTTCCAGAATTAAACTCTCAGCTGCTTCAGTTCTTTCCTCCTTCACCAGAGAGTTTCACTCTGGAGGAGTTGTGGTTGGCCTGTGGCTAGCAAGCAGGGAGATGCTGCAGGACTATGCTGTTTAACATTTACAGGAAGCTGCTAAGTGAAGTCATCTGCAGCTGACTGCTACCATCAGCAGGTCATTACCAGAGTCAAGTGAGACTGTGCCAGTTCTAGTCTAATGTCTGGAGGACGTAGTGTGCTAGAAGATGGATAATGTGAGGAAACTGAATCCTGATGTAATGGAAGCTCTATGGATTAATGATTCCCAAGACTGGGAATGAGGTATCTTCTCTTGGATGGCGTTGCATTCCCCTGAAAAAGTGATCCATGGTCTGGAGCTACTTCTACATTCATCTTTGTTACTGGAGTCTCAAGTAGTTTTAGTGGCCCAAAATGGTTTTGGCCAATTTTGATTAGCACACCAACTATGACCATTCTTTCTTCAGACGATAGTCTTTTATATACTACTAGCTTTCGGTTTAGGTTTTGGTAATGTGCGTGAGACTGATCTTGAAGACAAAAGAAGATATAAGGCAGAGCTTTCCAAACTGTGTGTCGCGACACAAAAGTGTGTTGCCACACACAATCTGGTGTGTCGCCACACAACCCGGAAGCGCTGATCATCATCAGCGCTTCCGGGTTTTCCTGTGGCGACACACCAACGGCGGAGCGCAAAAACCGAAAGCGGCAGCAGCGCTTCCGGGTTTTCCCGCGGCGACACACCAACGGCGGTTGGTGTGTCGCCGCAGGAAAACTTTGGAAAGCCCTGATATAAGGCTTCAAAAGGGAAGTGAAAATAGGTTTGATGACCTGTGGAGCAATCAGGGGTGTCCATAGGAGGGCTAAAAAGTCAAGATGGTGGCCATAACCATGGGATCATGATGCACATAAAAAAAGGCAGGGCTTCCATCATGTGGTTATGGCCACCTTCTTGACCTCTATGACCCCCTGATCAATAGTATTTTGAAAGCTAGATAGTTAGAGAATGGGGAGGGGAGACTGTCATCTTCAAGACTTAATGGGTTATTTTTCAGTGAAGATGGAAAAGTCTGGAAATATTGGACATGGGACAAGGAAAACTTTCTGTTTTCCCTGGACTGAAAATTATATAGAAATTGCCAATAATTTCTAGTGCCAATGGTTCTCTGTTCCCCTTGCAAGGGGTGAAACTTGTTTTATTGACACTGGATAACGTATCCCCTGTTCTAAGATTGTTAAACTCTCTTGCTTTTAAAAACCCATCATCCTATTTGTCACCAATGACCTTACAAACACAGTCTCTCGTCCTTGAATGTGTGGGCAAGAAAGTTGTCAAATTTCCAAGTCAAGTCCTCCTCCCCGCTCACCTCCTTTCCTTTCCCCCCCCCCCCCGAAACTTACTACAAAAAAATCAATTTCAATCAACACGGAGTGTAATATTATCAAATGTCAGCTGTTCAGGCCCTGTGCTTCGAAAATTATCCTTGACAGGTTCTTGTCGACTTAATTAAGTGCATCAAAAGAAAGGGGGGGGAAAGCAAAAATTTCTCCATCACCGGGTCTTTGCCTTTGAGCCCCCAAATGTTCTATTGGCAGCTCCAGGAAAAAAAGAAAAAAGATTACCTCTGGGGGTTGTATTGATAGATCTTTGCCTGATATTGGAATGATTCTGGGGCAGATAAATCACATTTAGATTTGTTAGTAATTGAGTAGAATTGATTGAAGGGTTTGGATGGCCCCAGAGAGAGATGGCTAGTCCTTTTCAGTTCTATAGAGGTTGTCATCAGATAAAGGACCTCGTTCGGCAAGATAGATCAAGGTCTAATTGTTTATATGATCAGCGATTGCTTCCCTTGCAACTTTCCCTTTCATCCTCATTCCCCCCAACCCCCCACAATTACGTGTTGCTAAATGTCATTAAAGCACATGTGCGTTCGGCATGGGCCGTAAATAAAAACTAATACAGAGGGATTGTAAAGACAATCAGAAGTGTCACAATAATTTTGGGAAAAGCCTATGATTGTTTTTTATTATTATTATTATTATCATCATCATCATCAGTGCATGTGGAATGTTTATAATAATGACCGTGGCATTTCCCTCTCTCATTTCACTTTGTTAAAATTCATACAAATCTTTCACCGTTGTTGTAATAAATTTACTTCCAGACAGGATCGTGTAGACTAATTTAACAGTATGTTGAGCTCAGCTAATGTAGGCCTGTTGAAATAGTGTTTTATCCACACAAGTTTGTTTTTTCTTCAGGTGGCTATCTCTGGGCATGTGTCAAATACCTTGCCAACTGGACTCTAAGTGGAACTGTTATTAGCTACTCAGCTTATAGCCAGTCAAGAATACCAAGTACAGCAGAGCTTTCCAAACTTTTCATGTTGGTGACACACTTTTTAGACATGCATCATTTCGCGACACACTCTTACAGCAGGGCACAAGGCTGGCGCTAGGACCTGCGGAGAATCCTGGCAGGGCTCGGAGGCAGCAGCAGCTGCAACACACCCAGACACTGCAGCCAACACACTAACGTGTCGCGACACACAGTTTGGAAAGCTCTGAAGTACAGTATAGTATTTAATAGCACTGCATTTTAGAAATTGATTGATTGATTTAGGTTATTCGTTTTTTTCAAAAAGAATAACTTCATTAAAAATGCAGAGCTAACTAAGTGGACAATACATTGCCCAGTTTAACATTTCAGGCTACATCAATATGTGTGCAGTTTCCAAATACCAGTAAGAAATCATTCCATTTCATTCTGTGTGGGTCAGATCCCAGTTCGTGTGCCTTGTCCAGTTCTGGGTACCACAATTTCCTAACGAGGTCTGTTTCACTGGTAACATGAACTCTCTTTCTCAAGACAGCCCATAGACACCATTTCCTCAGAACTGATATTAAACAGATTTGAAATCTCCTCTCCTGACTTCAGGTGATATATGCTTTCCAAGATGTCTGAGGAAATGGATCCAAGAATGCCACTGACCCGTGAGGCAGAAGACCTTACTTGTCTACTGAAGATGGTGATGGAAGAGGCAAGAGTGACATCCTTAACCAGATACTTACCTGCATCAGTTTTCTGATTGAAGCTGGAATCTATGGTCAGGGGTAGGAAAATGCAGATGGGCAGACAACAGTCAAGGTGTCAGAGAGCTATGGAGCAAATGCTTGGCTTAGATTTCAGGTACAAAGCTTACAGAGCAGCAGGGAGCTAGAAGCACTGGTCTGGAAGGCCTATCAGCCGTAACGTGCATAACTAATGGGGAGAAGGGATGGTGGTGAGAGTTGGTAGGGTGAGTTGCATGTGAGCATGAATGAAGTTTAGGAGGAGGAGGAGGCAAAGCAGGGGTGGTCTCACCCACCTTGGGCTATAGCCTCAAGTATTGCTGGTTTGCAGCCCCCAAGTTTAATATGTTCTTTGGTTTGAGAAAGATCTCCCTTCTGGGCTCTAGAGAAGTTGGGCTGAAACTAGCAAACAACCTATGGACCAAAAAGTCATCTGCTGCTGTTTCACAGGGTTTCCAGCATTGCATGGACTCCAGTTCAAAAGATCACCTTCTACCAGGGTTTCTCAACCTTGGCAACTTGAAGATGGGTGGACTTCAACTCCCAGAATTCCCCAGCCAGCATGGCTGGCTGGGGAATTCTGGGAGTTGAAGTCCACCCATCTTCAAGTTGCCAAGGTTGAGAAACACGGCCTTCTACTATGAATTCATGAGGGGAAAAAATAAAGTGGGCTGCCCTGTATGGACTTGACCCAATAGTCCTTCTAGTCCAGCTTTGCTTATTCTATCCTTCCCTAACCTGATGCCCTCACAGGCATTGGACTTCCAAATCCCATACTGATTGGGAAATTATCAGGGTATAAACAGAAACCATCAAGGATGAAACAATATACAATTCAAAGAGCAGTTAAGGAAGAAATAATACTGCAGTCAAGGCTGGTAGGACAAGCTACCCTATATAAACAGCCAGCAAACTTCACTTCCCCATGTGCTAATGTTGTTATCTAGCCTGGTAATGAAACATCTTGCGATCGACAAGCCTGGCGTCTCACCCGCTGAGCCACCACGCCCCTAGTGGTGCAAATGCAAGTAGATTAATAGGTACCACTTCGGTGGGTAGGTAACAGCGTTCTGCGTGCGTCATGCCGGCCACATGACCGTGGAAGCGTCTTCGGACAACCCTGGCTCTTCGGCTAACAAACGGAGATGAGCACCGGCCCCTAGAGTCGGACACGACTGCACAAATGTGCGGGGGGAACCTTTACCTTTTTAAATGAAACATCTGCAAGAAGAAAAACAAGCTCAGAGAATACCAAGTGTCCTGTGCCTGACTGCCTAACTTGTATTTTTTGTGTTTTTTACCTTTCCCCTTTCCCCCTTCACAGAATTGCCCCCCTTGCAGAGGGCAGAGATTGCCTAAACAAGCTATCTCTTCCCGAGCTGCTCTTCAAGCGGAGGTGTTCCCTAAAAGGTGCTAAAAAGGTAAAGGTTCCCCCCCGCACATTTGTGCAGTCGTGTCCACGGTCATGTGGCTGGCATGACGGACGCGGAACGCTGTTACCTTCCCACCAAAGTGGTACCTATTCATCTACTTGCATTTGCATGCTTTCGAATTGCTAGGTTGGCAAGAGCTGGAGCTAGTGCGGGAGCTCATTCCGCACGCAGGGCTAGGGATTCGAACTTGCAATCTTCCCGACAAGCCTGGTGTCTTGCTGAGCCACCACGCCCCACAGATTAATTAGCACCCATGGCCAGCTTGTGCTGCTATCTGAAATCGACAAAGACCCTAATCAGTTTCACCCTAAAGGCTTTCTTGCCTATACCAAGGCATTCCTTTCAATGTGTATTCCCCCCATGGTGTACTTGCTTACTTTCTTGTAATCTCTTCCTCTTCAATGAGCATGAATACAAACATTAATTTCCCCTTGCTAGATATCCCAGGACCGAGGTGTGGATTCCAAAGGGTGGGGGGAAAGGGCTATAAGATCTACCCCTTTTTCCCAGCTTCCCTGTGAGTCGAGTTCTGGAACATGAACCTTCCCTACCGTTAGGGCTCACCCAGCTGTTTGGGGTCGTATCCTCCTGACGCTGTAAGAATTTAGGGGCGATTTCTTAATAAACCTTTTTTAAGATTTATCACCATCCTGGTGTCTCTCTTGGTGTTCTCTTTCTTTGGTATCTGACCTGCAAATCCTAAATTAAGTGTTGACACGCAGATGAACGGAAACACCAAGAACCCAACAGCTCGGCCCTGAGCTACATCGATTCTCCACTATTGCAAAATCTGAAAGAGGCACATGCCTCTTCGGGAACGCTCCTGTTCCCCCAGGGCAATTTGAAGGGCATCAGAGTGGGAGAAGCGGATGCAGATTTTATAGTGCAGGAAGATATTCTAGCCAAAAATAGCCCCTTCAGTTGAATGCGGTACAGAAATGTAGGCCGAAAGAAGGTAATTGCAGATTTATAATTTTCAATTAAGGGTGCCATCTAGCAATTAACTTCCTTTGTTCTCTTGGGGAAAAGGGACTCTTTTTAGGTAACTCTGTAACTCCTTTTGATAAAAAGAGTTCCATATATATATATATAGGCTTTAGGTAAAGGTAAAGGTAATTCCCGCACAGTTGTGCAGTCGTGTCCGACTCTAGGGGCCGGTGCTCATCTCCGTTTGTTAGCCGAAGAGCCAGCGTTGTCTGAAGACGCTTCCGCGGTCATGTGGCCGGCATGACGCGCGCGGAACGCTGTTACCTTCCCACCGAAGTGGTACCTATTCATCTACTTGCACTTGCATGCTTTCGAATTGCTAGGTTGGCAAGAGCTGGGGCTAGTGCAGGAGCTCACTCTGCACGCAGGGCTAGGGATTCGAACCTCCGAACTTGCAATCTTCCGATCAACAAGCCTGGCGTCTTACCCGCTGAGCCACCACGCCCCTATATATATATAGGCTTTATGATGGCTTATTTTGCTCCTTCCCTACTATGCCAGTGATAAGGTCATAGACAGGTGTTTGAAAAAAATATATGAAGGGCCAAACTTCAAGTGGCATTTTGTAGTTTGAAAAGTGTGAAAGGTTTTTTAGCTGCAAATAGCTGTAGGAGAGTGGAAGCTGGGGCAACATTTAGTATTGTGCCTGGCTAGAGCAGGTAGGAATTAAACTGTTTCTCCTGTGATGGGGAAGCACCACACACACAAAACAGAACCACCTTCCTTTGCAGGGCATCTGGGGAAGATCTTAGCTGACTGGCAGGTTTATGACAGGGGAGTGATGGCAGCCAAATGTGGAAATCTCTGTCGTGATCCTCTCCTATTTCTCCTTTGAGATAACAAAGACTATTTTTTTCTAACAGTAAGGGCTGTACGTACTTAAGGGTTCATGCATTCTTAGGTCCTTGATGTTCTCTGAGTTTGGCTGTTTTCCTGCAGACGTTTCATTACCAAGCTAGGTAACATCATCCATGCATGGGGGAGTGAGGTTTGCTGGTTGCTTATATATAGTAGCTTGCCTGGCCAGTCATGGTTGGGTTGGGATTCTTCCTTGATGCTGATGGAGTTTTGAAGGTTAATAAAAGAACTCCAAGCAGCTAACAACAATCTTGCAAAGTAGAAGCATGAACCAAAAAAGGACTTGCACATTAAGCTTAATTATGTTCAGAAATAAATTCCGTCTTCACACAGTAGTTAGATGAAGAAAAAATAGAGATAGCTTACATTTATTCAGTAGATCTGGATACAAGTAGATTCATAGTAGTAAACAATCATCACCGGTTCTTTGTAGACAATCGTTATGGAAATGGAAATGTCTGCGTGCAAGCGAGATGAAAGGACGAGAGCTGCATTCTGCAGCACCTCCTGCTTGCAGGTGTGCCCAAAGAGTAATGGAGATTGTTAATCCCCCAAACTCAAAGAAGGAGAAAGGAAGTGGAAATCAGGTGACTCATGTGACATCCCACAAGCACAATAGAGATGCGTTTACTAGAAGGACCCCCCCCCCCTTATGCTTATGAGACAATGCTGAGTTGACCCCTGATAATTCCAACAGATGCTTCCTTGATTCGGGTATTGTTACTTCCCTGATTGTCGACTCCTTAGCAGCCAGCAGCCAGATAAGCAGAAAGCAGCACCAGATAATCAAGCAGCCAAACCGGAAAGAGTGAGAAAAACTGCTACACAAGGTTTTTGCAGAGACAGGGGTTGCTTTGGGCAATTTGCAAGAAAGAAGCAAATTGATTAAATATATGCTGTGCT
Source organism: Charina bottae (assembly GCA_023362775.1). Lineage (NCBI taxonomy): Eukaryota > Metazoa > Chordata > Lepidosauria > Squamata > Charinaidae > Charina > Charina bottae. The sequence continues at coordinate 27,544,281 of JALMGJ010000012.1, forward strand.
TTTGAAATGCTTGGTTTATTAGTGTGTATGTGCGTGGGGGGGGGGGAGAGAGAGAGACAGAGAAGAGAACGAGAAAGAGGATGATCAGCTAGGGCTGTGTTTCTCAACCTTGGCAATTTTAAGATGTGTGGACTTCAACTCCCAGAATTCTCCAGCCAGCCATGCTGGCTGGGGAATTCTGGGAGTTGTGGTCCACACATCTTGAAGTTGCCAAGGTTGAGAAACACTGAGCTAGGGTCTCTGCAGGACATAACGAGATTGTATTAGTGTTGTTTAAAGCTATATTACCTGAGTGATATTGTCTGTATATCAGTAGGGTTGTTTTTTTAGTGCAAAGAGTGAAGTAGCATTCTTTACTGTTTATCACTTAAGGTTTGATATTTTTCTTATTGAATGCCCCAAGAAAGAGGGGGAAATTGCCCCTTAGAGCTCCCACTGGAGGTTGGAGATTTGGCAGTGGTCCAGTTTCAACTGAATTCTCAGTCCCTGACTGGAGAAGAGTCGAATCCTTGCATCCAGCACAAGCTTCTGCATTGAAACAGTTGCAGCATAAACAAGCATCTAAATAGGTAATGATAGCAGTTACATAATCTTAGTCTTTATAGGGGAAGACTCAAGGGCTTAAGGTAGTTTCTGCATTGTGGTACTGCCTGTATAAGGGGCATGGTGGCTCAGCGGGTAAGACGCCAGGCTTGTCGATTGGAAGGTCGCAAGTTCGAAGGTTCAAATCCCTAGCCCCGCGTGACGGAGTGAGCTCCAGCACCAGCACCAGCTCTTGCCAACCTAGCAATTCGAAAGCATGCAAATGCAAGTAGATGAATAGGTACCACTTCGGTGGGTAGGTAACAGCGTTCCGCGTGCGTCATGCCGGCCACATGACCGTGGAAGCATCTTCGGACAACGCTGGCTCTTCGGCTAACAAACGGAGATGAGCACCGGCCCCTAGAGTCAGACACAACTGCACAAATGTGCGGGGGAACCTTTACCTTTACAAAAAACCAGTGGAGCTTAGATCCCACCATCATGGCCACCATCATGGCCATCATCAATTCTGTGGACACCCTTGCCCTGGACACTCCCAGCAGATTCCTCAAGCTCTGTCAGCTGTTCCAAATGGACTTAGTGTCACAGTTGACAGAAGGAAAAAGAGGGTAGCGTGGGTAATTACCTCTCACCTCTCTTCTGCATTTTCCTCATCAATATTTCAACACTGCATTTTCGTTCCACTGAACCGTGCTGGCAACAGGCAAAGATTGCCTGCAAAAGGATGTCTTAGTCTTAAATATAATTAGATCTAGGACCACACAGACTGCAGTATGATTAGTAAAATATATGATCATTAGATATTAGATTAATGGGTAGTGTAACGGGAAGCCCTTTCCAAGCAGAAATGAAATAGCTCAATTTGCTGTAATTGACTAGTCTCCCACGGAGAGTTGCAACTTCAAGAGATGGTTCCATCAGGTGTTAGAAGGAGTCAGGAATTGGCTTTCAGGGACTGGAGCAGAGCTTTCCAAACTTTTCATGTTGGTGACACACTTTTTAGACATGCATCATTTCGCGACACACTCTTACAGCAGGGCATCATTTCGCGACACACTCTTACAGCAGGGCACAAGGCAGGCACTAGGACCTGTGCGGAATCACAGCAGGTTTGGAGGCAGCAGGGCACACGGCAGGCACTAGGACCTGCGCGGAATCCTGGCAGGGCAGGTTTGGAGGCAGCAGGGCACAAGGCAGGCACTAGGACCTGCGCGGAATCCTGGCAGGGCAGGTTTGGAGGCAGCAGGGCACAAGGCAGGCACTGGGACCTGCGCAGAATCCTGGCAGGGCTCGGAGGCAGCAGCAGCCGCGACACACCCAGACACTGCAGCCGACACACTAACGTGTCCCGACACACAGTTTGGAAAGCTCTGGACTGGAGGAACCCATGAGGGTGCAGTTTATGCCAGTGACTCTCAAAAGGTTACTGTCTCAACAGGGCTGAGAGCTGACTTTGCAGCACAAAATGTGGAGTAACCGATCAAAAACTCTGAGTGGGGCTAAAAGAATTTCTTTTGTTTTATTTATTTATAAGATTTTCATGACTGCCCATCTTGTAGCACACAACTCTGGGTTGTGTAATAAAAACACAAGGAATAAAAACAATGCAACAACAACAACAACAAATTAAGAAAAACCAGGTGCCCGATCCATCAACTACACCCGTTCATCTCTTCAATCCCCAGGCTCTAACCATTCTGTCCCAGTGCCTGGGGGGAAGCCAGCTCTTCCCAACTTTCTGGAAGGCTAATTGGGCAGGGGCCTGCCAGATCTCAAGGGGAAGGGTGTTCCACCGGGCAGGGGCTGCTATGGAAAAGACACACTTCCTAGGTCCCACTAGAAGGCAACATTTGAGGAAAGAGACCTGGAGTGTGCCCACTCTGTCCAATCTAGTGAGATGGGTAGATACTGTCCTGTTTCAGGTTTCAAACTCACACTCACAGTTGCTAGGTGAAAACAGCAATTTACTCAAGGCAAAGTAGATAATTGGAAGACAGAAAGGAATGTAAATCCAAACAGAGTATCTTGGAAAGAAAGCTTGCTGGAGTAGTTTTATTTTCAACAGGAATGTGCAGAAAGACAGGATGGTCACCCACTGACCTTCTGGGGATGAGGGTGCACTAGATCTGGGTCTTCTTGCTCCTAGTCCTTAACCACTACATAATATTACTATATTATACATCATAGGAAAGTAGTGGATTACTACCAGTGAACGTAGTAGTAAACCATAACAATAATAGGATTTTCTGTGTTACCCTGGATGGAAGAAACTCCCTACTGAAACTTGTCGGGGCAGGTGGCCTATCCTAGAAGAGAGGACTGTGCCACAGGAAACACTGAGGCTGTTGGTTGTCACTAGGCTGGAAAAAGGACCAGGAACATCAATTACCAAGAGAAGAAGCTGGGTAGAAGCAGGAGAGAAATATTAAGTTGTGTGCTATGTGCCATCATGCTCGGGGGATCACCAACAGGTTTTCTACCCTTGGATTCCAGTACAGTATTACAACTTAAGTAATAATATGGGTAGTTTCTCTAATTTGGCATTTCTTTGGGGACTACATGTTTTGTATTTCTCAACCAGTATGTCGGACCACGGGGATTTGGACTGATTAATTGATATAGTTCAATTTTTTATATCCCACCTCTGAGGATGACAGCCCTCCCCATCTTACAACCAATCTAAACAAGCACAAATAAGTTCACATTAAATATTATTTCAAAAACAAATAACACATTTCTAGTATCTTTCCCAAGGGAGAGATGGTGGTAATAGTTTTTTAGAGGTGGTGGTTGGTCTCTTTCTTTTTCTCCCTCTCTTTTTTCCATTATCACACTTATAGTCTAATACCACTTTGATGGCTGAAAGCGAGGAGGAGTTGAGGAGCCTTATGACGAAGGTGAAAGAAGAAAGTGCAAAAGCTGGGTTGCAGTTAAACCTCAAAAAAACCAAGATTATGGCAATGAGCTTGATTGATGACTGGCAAATAGAGGGAGAAAAAGTGGAGGCAGTGACAGACTTTGTATTTCTAGGCGCAAAGATTACTGCAGATGCTGACTGCAGCCAGGAAATCAGAAGACGTCTACTTCTTGGGAGGAGAGCAATGGCAAATCTTGATAAAATAGTTAAGAGCAGAGACATCACACTGACAACAAAGGTCCGCATAGTTAAAGCAATGGTATTTCCTGTAGTAACCTATGGCTGCGAGAGCTGGACCATAAGGAAGGTTGAGCGAAGGAAGATAGATGCTTTTGAACTGTGGTGTTGGAGGAAAATTCTGAGAGTGCCTTGGACTGCAAGAAGATCAAACCAGTCCATACTCCAGGAAATCAAGCCAGACTGCTCACTTGAGGGAATGATATTAAAGGCAAAACTGAAGTACTTTGGCCACATAATGAGAAGACAGGATACCTTGGAGAAGAAGCTGATGCTAGGAAAAGTGGAAGGCAAAAGGAAGAGGGGCCGACCAAGGGCAAGATGGATGGATGGTATTCTGGAGGCGACGGACTCAACCATTGGGGAGCTGGGGATGGTGACGGCCGACAGAAAGCTCTGGCGTGGGCTGGTCCATGAAGTCACGAAGAGTCGGAAACGACTGAACGAATAAACAACAACAATAGTCTAATACAGTGTTTCTCAACCTTGGCAACTTTAAGATGTGTGGACTTCAACTCCCAGAATTCCATAGCCTACCTCCCAGGGTTGTTATGGGGAAAAAGAGGAGGAAAGAATGTTTGGCATGCCACCTTGAGCTCCTGAAGGAAAAGCAGGATATTAATACAAATCAGTTCAATTAATGTACATAATAGAGCCAGTTTGGTGTAGTGGTGACCTTGGGCCAGTCCCCCTCTCTCAGCCCTAGGAATCAGGCAATGGCAAACCACTTCCGAAAAACCTTGCCAAGAAAACTGCAGGGACTTGTCCAGGCAGTCTCTGAGAATCGGACACGATTGAACGGATTAAAAAAAAAACAAATCAGTTCAATTAATGTACATTTAGTCTGGGGGCTAAGATTATCCTCTTTCATACTGACAGCAACTCTGTATTAGATCTCCCCACTTCTAACATGGAGGGCTGTCTGATAAGGATTTACTCTGTTGTCTCAGAAACGCAAGGAAATCCAGGGAACCCTTGTGCAAACAGAAGCTGTTATTGAATCATGTGCCAATAGATACAGTATGTGGCTTCGCCTATTTACTTCTGCTTTATTTATTTTATTTTATATTTCTAACTTATATCACCGCCCATCTCCCCCCATTTCCGGAGGGGACTCTGGGCGGTTTACACAAAGCCAGCAATTAAAACATATAAAAATCTATAAAATACAATACATAAATTAATTAAATATATAAGACCCAAGAGGCTCTGATGTTAGGTTTTAAAAGAACTCTACGGAGCCAGCCATCCCCAAGAGGAGCTGTTACTCCTCCCATCCCAAGCGAGGTGGCAGAGCCAGGTCTTCAGTTGTTTCCGGAAGGTCATAAGTGTGGGGGCTTGCCTCACCTCCAGGGGCAGAATATTCCAGAGGGCGGGTGCCACTGCCGAGAAGGCCCGCCTCCTGGACCCCGTCAGATGGAATTCTCTTATAGACGGGGTCCGAAGCAAGCCCTCTCTGCATAACCGGGTGGAGCGGGTCGATGCTCTGGGGATGAGGCGGTCCTTTAGGTAACCTGGTCCCATGCCATGTAGGGCTTTAAAGGTGACAACCAACACCTTGAATTGGACCCGGAAGCAAACCGGTAACCAATGCAGCTCGCGCAGCAGAGGTGTCACAAGTGCCGACCTTGGGGCACCCATAACTGTGCGCGCAGCCGCATTCTGGACCAGTTGAAGCTTCCAGATACTCTTCAAGGGTAGCCCCATGTAGAGTGCATTGCAATAGTCTATATGGGAGGTGACCAGGGCATGAGTGACTGTACGGAGGGCGTCTCGGTCCAGGAAAGGGCGTAGCTGGCGCACAACTCGAAGTTGTACAAATGCCCTTCTGGCCACGGCTGCCACCTGCTCTTCAAGGACATCCGGCCACCTGTGGAGCCGTGCCCCTGAAGGCCACTATAGACTCTCGGATGATAACTGCCACCCCGCCTCCCCTACCCCGATGTCTCGGCTGGTGCCATACCTGAAACCCGGCCGGGCAGATCTCCGAGAGGGCAACCCCTCCTCCAGGGCCCAGCCAGGTCTCAGTAATACACGCCAGGTCGGCCCCTCCTCCGCGATCAAATCACATATGAGGGGGCCCTTGTTATTGCTTGCCTGATCCCAACACAGAAGGGCATCAAACTTGGATCTCTCCATCTGCATTGTGGGTCTCTTTTGAACACACACACACCCAGCTTCTAATGCACCAAGAGTGCCAAATGCAAGAGAAATAGGGAACCACACATCATTTTTGGCAATAAAATTATCTTGGGGGCCTTAAATTATTCTCCAATACCCTGCAACATTCCAAGGTGATCTTCGAACCCCACAACTCTTAACTTCCCCCTTTTCTTAAATAGGTTTCCTTATGGTTTTTAATTTAGTTTTTTTTTTCCTTAAGCCCCAGCAAATAAGGGAACCATTCAAATTGAAATGCTGGAATGAACTGAGCTGAACAATAAACTAAAAGACGCCTAGAGCAAGTCGAGCAATAAACAGGTTTTTAATTTCCCCCCCACCCTTCCCTCTCTTGAGTCTCTGATCGATGTTGCAGAAGTGGAAGGCTCCTCCATAAATTCTGAATTCCAAATACTAAATCAGTGAGCAAGAACCCAACTTTTGAAGATGTTCCCTCTGTCGGGTCCTTTACTACTGCTGGATGGATATTAGAACACAACTTTCATGACAAATAAATAAACAGATAGGCAGATGGGAAATATAAAGAAATAGACCAAAAAATATCCATCTTCCTTTCTATCATATATTTAACTCTGTCTAAAACAGTCTGGGTTTGATTGGTGGCATCTATTTCATCTATCGCTGTCAAAAATGTATTAGGAGTGATCTTTCCGTTTGACTTAATGACTAACAATTATTCTGGAATTTGGCTCAGTTTGTGCTACGATGAAAATTAACAAATTTCTTCAATAAATATAAAAGAAAGAATTGATAGATTGATTAGGTTCCATCAAGTCATTTATGACTCCTAGTGACCATGTAGATCAGAGCTTTCCAAACTTTTCATAGTATAGAGCTAAGTTATAGGAGATTAGGTGAGGTTTTTTGTTGTGTTGAAATGTTAACGAGTGGCTGCTGAGCATGATTAGCATGTTCATTGTTAGAAGTATTCCCATGTCCTGGTAGTTGAGCTTAGTTCGTTGACCTTTTGCAGGCTGTGTTTTTCAGGACTGGTAGCCAGGTTTTGCTAATTTTAACCAAAAATTAATTTTTAACCAAAAGCCACTACACCAGATTATACAGAGAAGCCATTGAAATTCACAAACACCAGCACAGTTACAATAAAAAAGAAGAAAGTCTAAAAATTAGCAAAACCTGGCTTTGTTGTTGCTTATTCGTTCAGTCGCTTCCGACTCTTCATGACTTCATGAACCAGCCCACGCCAGAGCTTCCGGTCGGCCGTCACCATCCCCAGCTCCCCCATGGTTGAGTCTGTCACCTCCAGAATATCATCCATCCATCTTGCCCTTGGTCGGCCCCTCTTCCTTTTGCCTTCCACTTTCCCTAGCATCAGCTTCTTCTCCAGGGTATCTTGTCTTCTCATTATGTGGCCAAAGTACTTCAGTTTTGCCTTTAATATCATTCCCTCAAGTGAGCAGTCTGGCTTGATTTCCTGGAGTATGGACTGGTTTGATCTTCTTGCAGTCCAAGGCACTCTCAGAATTTTCCTCCAACACCACAGTTCAAAAGCATCTATCTTCCTTCGCTCAGCCTTCCTTATGGTCCAGCTCTCACAGCCATAGGTTACTACAGGGAATACCATTGCTTTAACTATGCGGACCTTTGTTGTCAGTGTGATGTCTCTGCTCTTAACTATTTTATCAAGATTTGCCATTGCTCTCCTCCCAAGAAGTAGACGTCTTCTGATTTCCTGGCTGCAGTCAGCATCTGCAGTAATCTTTGCGCCTAGAAATACAAAGTCTGTCACTGCCTCCACTTTTTCTCCCTCTATTTGCCAGTTATCAATCAAGCTGGTTGCCATAATCTTGGTGTTTTTGAGTTTTAACTGCAACCCAGCTTTTGCACTTTCTTCTTTCACCTTCGTCATAAGGCTCCTCAAAACAAAAACAAACAAACAAAAAACCTGGCTACCAGTCCTGAAAAACACAGCCTACAAAAGGTTAACAAACTCAGCTCAACTACCAGGACATGGGAATACTTCTCACAATGAACATGCTAATCACGCTCATCAGCCACTCGTTAACATTTCAACACAACAAAAAACCCCACCTAATCTCCTATAATTTAGCTCTATAAATAGAACATTGCCACTCTACCTGGGCACAGAGATTTTGCTTCTATCTGTGCTCCTGCCCTCTGAAGATGCTGGCGAAACGTTAGGAACCACAACTTCCAGAACACGGCCACACAGCCCGGAAGACCCACAACAACCAATGAGAAGTTAGCCTATTTAACAAGAACAGCTTCACATTGTAAGAACACCCTCAATGGATCAGATTAAAATTCCATCTAGCCCAGTGTTATGTTTCCATGTGTTGGAGTTCAACAGTAAACCTCCAAAAAGCTTTTTCTAACCAAGGGTTAGAAAAAAGAGATCAAGGATGAGATATACTTGCTTGTCAATAGTGAAAGAGATGGATGAAAGGATTAAAAAAATCTGTGAAGAAGATTTGGAAATTGTAGTTTATCAGAAGCTGATTATGAACCAGCCATATGAGTTGCCTGCTAAAAAGACAAACACAAAGTTAGGTTGCATCAATAGAAGTATATTTTCCAGAACTCAGGAATGTTTCCATTCTCTTCTGTGTTGGTCAGATGCCATCATGAGTATTGTGTCCAGTTCTGACACTCTATCCTAAGAACAATTCAGTCAAACTGGAATAAGTTTAGAAAAGGACAACAAGAACAATGGAGGTCTTATAAAGGGAGAGAGAGGGAGCTGGAAATGCTTTGTCTCTTCTCAAGCATCGCAGGGTACAGAGTATAAAACACTTGACTTAATCTACAGGAACGGCTGAATGTTAGGAAATGTTTGCCATCGGTAAGAGAAGTTCAACAGTAGACCTAATAGAGTTGGTATTGGCGGTGTTCAAGCAGAAGCTTGACAGTCATCTGTCAGGGATACTGAAATTGGGATTTCTGCATTGAGTAGGGGCTTGACTCAAAGGCTTAAGCAACCCTTTCTAATATTATGATTATATGATTTTTTTTAAAAAAAATAAAGTATCAGTTGCCATAGCCAAGGTTTTCTTTGCCAAAAGGATCCTGTGTCCTTAACAGCTGCAGGTGAGCACAGGTGAACGTCTTCCAGCTCTCAGATGCTACAGCCTAGAGCAGTGTTTCTCAACCTTGGCAACTTTAAAGTGTGTGGACTTCAACTCCCAGAATTCCCCAGCTAGCATGGATGTCTGGGGAATTCTGGGAATTGAAGTCTACACACCTTAAAGTTGCTAAGATTAAGAAACACTGGCCTAGAGGAGGCATCAATTGTTTTCGCTGAGTGTCATCAAAGATCAGAATTTGGACAAACATAATGTCACAGACTGAAGCTAGTCCTGCTTTGACTAAATCAGTATTCACAGAATGGTTAGGAAAGATTGTGTGAGCTATATAAACAATAATAAATAAATAAATAAAATACAGGTACATTTATAAGAGCTGCTGTTATAAACCTTGTGACTTCCTTCCCTTGTGCATTCAGTTTATGCAATTCTAGCACAGTGCTTGAGAAAGTTGCTGAAATTCTATTTACAGAGTTTGGAGAGGCATCAGGTGATTTGAATTAGCAGATGGAAAATGTATTAAAATATTCATCTTGCTAATAAAAACTCCTATTAAAAGGCTTGTTGGTATATTAGACACCTTTGCTTATGATTCATAATATTTCCATATCACAATGAAAATCAAATGTTGCTTTTTTAAATGCCATCAAATTATATTTTCTATTAAAATCTTAATAACAAAAGCAAATTAAGCAAGGCTGCAGATTACACATTAGCAATAGTGTTTTATTTATCATAATTCACACTCTTCCTCTCTTGTTATGAATTATTGCATCGTAAAGCACAGTAGCTCACAAAATATACTGAGATGGGAGAAAAAATAAATTAAAAGATAACATTATTATTTGTTGTTTATATAGCTCCACCATCCTTTGCTGGCCTCCGGGTCTCTTCCTTCCTTAAACAAATCCACTTTTTTCCCCCCTGGCTCCTACTCTTCCAGAATTTCCTACCAGAATGTCTGTGTCAGCCTTGTAAAATAGCCTTTTATATGTGTTGAGACCATAATTCCCAGAGTAACTGGGAACTCTGTAAGCTGTGTTCCCAATACATCTGTAGGACATCTGTAGCTTGAATCATGTCAACTGGATTTCTATTTTCTCAGTGGAAACGTTTCGCTCCTTATCCTTATAAGGAGCAAAACGTTTCCACTGAGAAAATAGAAATCCAGTTGACATGATTCAAGCTACAGACAATTCCACCTGGATGACTGAGAACCTTCATAGACATCTGTAGGACATCATGTTGAGGAAATTTGACCAATATCAAGAACTGCAGGGCTACCATATCTGGGCGGCAAAACTCCAGGTAACCATGAGATGGCATCAGAAATACACAGAAATAGCACACTGCTACCATCTTGTGGTCCTCTGGAGGTTTGTGGCCCAGATTTGGTTGCTCTAAGGCAGTGTTTCTCAACCTTGGCAACCTGAAGATGTGTGGACTTCAACTCCCAGAATTCCCCAGCCAGCCATGATGTAAATTATGATTAAAGTTATTATTAAAATTATGATGATCAAAGATGTATGAACTCCCAGAATTCCCAGAACTTTTGTGTCCAGTGTGGACTCCTGGCAACTACATGATCTAGTCCCTGTAGTTTTCTTGGCAATATTTTATGAAGTGGTTTGCCCTTGCCTTCTTCTTCCTAGGGCTGAGAGAGAGAGTGACTGGCCCAAAGTCATCCAACTGGCTTTGCATCTAAGGCAGGACTAGAACTCACATTCTCTCAGTTTCCAGCCTGGTGGCTTAACCACTACACCAAACTGGCTCTCTTGGATAGCTTTAAAAGTAGATTGGATAAATTTGTGGTAGACCCATCTGTCAATGACTATTTGTCTTGAAAAGCCAATGTTATCTCTAGGCTGGGGGCAGCGTGCCTCCAAATATCAGTTGCACAAGAATAGTAGCAGAGAAGGGTAGATCCTTACCTCCCCCTCGTAAGCATCTCAGAAGTATTTGATTGGCTGCTGTGAGAAATAAATGCTAGAATAAGATGGACCTTGGTCTGATTTAGCAAAACTATTCTTATATTCTTTATGTTCTGACATATCTAGTAGGGAAAAATAAATATCAAATGATGGCAACTGAATGCTATTAATGGTCCCTCGAGAGCTATTAATCATGATGACTCCTGGTTCAGAGGTTGATTGAACCGTAATGAAATTTGCTAGACAGCAATGTTGGGAGAGATCAGTTCTCATCAAGGTCTCCTGTTAAGGTTCTTGTAGGTTGGTCATTGTGGGCAGAACACAGATGAACCCACAGTCAGATCCACTTGGGTTCTTAATCTCTTCTTGGGAAAATCTCAGCAGGAGTAGAACATTTGGCATCTTACTCCTGACCATGACCTGATTCATAGAGCTGGAGGTCCCACATGCAATCACTTTTAGGAGAATATGGACCCACCAGCAGGATCAACGCTAACTCAAAATCACAGGGAGATGCCAGCTGCATATAATGCTACTCCAAATAATGCTACACTCACATGAAGCTTCCTTTATTTTCAATCTTGTTTATTTAGGCACTGTTTGCCTCAGGGACGTCCAGATCTTCATGTGAAGAAGCTGGTTCATACGCTACCAAGAGAAATTCAGAAGGCGCTACTTTCGCAGGGAAGAAAACTTCTGAGAAATGGCAAGGCAGATTTCAGCCCAGTATTAGATAAAATCATTCTGGTCAGAAATAATAACATTTTTTAAACAAAATCTCTGGGCTGTTTTGCTTTACTCCTCTGTTCTCAGATTAATTTGCTCCAAGTTCATGCTAACGACTCATTTCGCTGATAAACATCCATACTGGGACTAGAACCCACTAGACTTTCATCAATGCCTCATCCCCGATTCTTCCTAGTGGGCTCACATTCCAGAAGCCACCCCAGCAAAATCTGGATGGTTCAGAGTAGGGGTCCAAAGTGATGGTCCAAGTCCACCAGACCAGTTTTACTTGCAACTCAGTGATAGCATTTCTCTCTCCAGCTAAGCTGTGCTTGTTCTTACTTACTTGGTGATGATTATGAAGCTAATTAAAACATGCTAAGAGAAGCACTATAAACCTGCACAGCACATGAAGCAAATTAACCAAGTTCAGTTTTCCTGTTTCATTGTGCTTTTATTATGATGTTGTTTTCAAATGAATTTTGAATAGTTTTCTTAATCTGTTTTATTTTTGCTTCGGAGCAGCCCAGCCTTAGCAAGACCCCCATAGGAATGATTCTGAGCAATGTGATGTGATATCAAAATACATATCTTGATTTTCTGGCTGCTTTAGTTATAATTAAGCCATTTTGAAGGGTGAAATTAACAACAATTAAAGAAAAAAAAGCACCCTGTTTATTGATCCAGGTGCAACGCATGGATACATCTGAAAATTCGCCTTCAATAGCATCTTGAAGTCCCACTAGTTAAAACAAATATCTGGATCTTCTAGGTTGTAGAGCTGTTTTTATTCTTTATTTTAAGAAAAAATAAAGTCTATGTTTATCTAGAAGAAACACATGTGCTTCTTGTATACTGGAAAAAATAAAGCAAGATGGCCAATACTGGGATGAGAAGGGTCCTCTGAAGCATTGCTCCCCTTTCCTGCTCTGCAAAACTATCCTGTCCTCTATTGCAGGGGTACCCAACCTTTTTGGCACCAGGGACCGGTCGTGGAAGACAATTTTTCCATGGACCGGGTGACGGGGTTTGCAGGTGGGAGCCAATCGCGTGGACGGGGGGCGGGGTTTGCAGGCGGGAGCCAATCACGTGGAGGGGGCGGGGTTTGCAGGCGGGAGCCAATCACGTGGAGGGGGCGGGGTTTGCAGGCGGGAGCCAATCACGTGGAGGGGGCGGGGTTTGCAGGCGGGAGCCAATCGCACGGACCACCACCGCTCACCTGCTGTGCGGCCCACTTCCTAACAGGCCCACAGGTTGGGGACCCCTGCTCTATTGGAACTTTTTGTTGTGGTTAAGGATCCCATCGATAATGATTAGCAGCCACTGATAGATCCATTCTCTGGCAAGAGAATGCATAGAATGGCTGGTTGCAGTTTAGTGCTATATTCTTGTTCAATCAAATCTGGGTTTGGGGTCTGGTTTTTTTGGTCTAAATATTCCTGTCATTGGGATTACAGTGACCATGCTGGCTGGGAGGGGATGCCAGTGGTTGCCCAACACATCTAAAGAACATCAGATTAGGTAACTATTCCTGATGCTTTGGGGCAAGAGTACAATTGAGAAATTGTTGGATACTTATGTCTGGTTTTGTTTCTGGATGCAAATGATCTGGGTCATTGGTCCAGAATGTAGGGCTGTGGGCAGTTATGGGTGCTCCCAATAGGCTTCTGGGTGCAATTCAAGGTGCTGGTTATCACCTATAAACCCTTCATGACATGGGGCCAAGTTATTGCAGGACTGCCTTTCTCCGATGGCTTCTGCCCACCCCACTAATCGGGCAGAATGGGCAAGCTCTGGGTCCTGTCTGCTAAACAGTCACCTGGCGGGACCCAGAAGGCACAGCTCCTCTATTGTGGCACTTGTCCTTTGGAATGCCGTATCCCTGAGGTTTGCTTGGCCCTCACCCTGCTGGCATTTCATAAGTCCTAGATGACCTGGATGCCCCTCAGGTATGGCGACTTGAAGTTGGTTGAGCCCATTGGTGTGATTTCTTTTTTATTAGTCCAATTGCTGTTATCTGAGTTGGGTTAAATTGTCCTCAAGCACCAGTGGGTTATTATTCTTATTATTTGTGTTTTTTTCTCTCTTGTTGTGTTGGTTTTTAATCCGACATTCACTGCCCAGAGTTGCAATTCTGCTCTGCAAGTTGCAGAGTGAGATGGGCGGCTGTATAAATCATTATAACAAGCAAACATACAAACAAGTACAGGTAGTCCTTGTTTAGCGACCACAATTGGGACTGGCAACTCAGTTGTTAAGCAAAGCGGTCACTAAGTGAAACCGTGACTGTGCCTAAGATCTGACTTCAGCTTTCCTTTGCTTTACAGACCTGTGAAGGTCGTAAAAGCGAGGATTGGTCGTGAAGTTACTTTTTCATCACCAATCAAAGAGAATTTTCATCACCGTCATAACTGTGGTTACTGTCCGAGGCAGTTGCTAAACGAGGACTACCGGTATCCTTATATAATTGTTTCTTGCTTTTAAAGTGTAAGCCGCCCAGAGGTGTTTGGAGTCAGGCAGCCTCTAAATCATATTAATTAATCAATCAAATCAATGCAGAGAAGAAAGAGGAAGAGGAAGAGGAAGAGGAAGAGGAAGAGGAAGAGGAAGAGGAAGAGGAAGAAGGAGGAGGAGGAGGAGGAGGAGGAGGAGGAGGAAGAAGAAGAAGAAGAAGAAGAAGAAGAAGGAAGAAGAAGAAAAAAAGAAGAGGAGGAGGAGGAGGAGGAGGAGGAGGAGGAGGAGGAAGAAGAAGAAGAAGAAGAAGAAGAAGAAGAAGAAGAAGAAGAAGAAGAAGAAGAAGAAGAAGAAGAAGAAGAAGAAGATGATAATATTAAGTTTATATACAGCTTCACACCCAGAAACTCTGAGAGATCCCCAGACCAACAGAGGGATGTGAACTGATTGGCCATCATATACTGTTGGACGTTGGCATTGCCTGCATTGCAATTGTCTGATAGCACCCTTTACCTTCACAAAATGTGGAGGTTTGAGTCAAATGCTTTCCAAGTATCGGCACATTCAGAAAAAACCGAGTGTCAAAATGTGCAGGAGAACGTCTCGGAGATCTGTTGCTCAGGGCACGTGCCCTTTACAGAGATGTGCCCTTTGTGGTCACCGCGAAAGTAGCGCAGGGCTCACCATCTTGCTGAAGGTGGCCGGCCAGCTGCTCGATGCAGGGCCGCGCTTCTCCGCCACCAGCATGACCACTGCTCCAATCTGGGATTTTAGCACTTAAAGCATCCCTTTTAGCACCATGCGCCCCCCTCCATGCCTGGCGCTGATGTATGCAAACTTAATGGCATATTATGCATTATGTCCTTCATTACTGCTTAAAAATTTATCAGGCCATTATGCATTTAGTGGCTGGGGAGGGTTAAGGTCAAGTGAGGAGAAGGGGGTGGGCGGGGAAGGCGCCTCTCCATTGAGCATTGTGGACCGAGGGGTTAATTATCCCCAACCCCAACCCAAATCCCTGAAACATTAAGCACAGAAGTGGAGATTAAAGGCAGGCAATGCATTATTTACAGCAAAATAAACATTAAACGGGGTAATCCCAATCTGTGCTTAATGCAGGATTTCTCCACTGGGCTGGGAGAAGGAAGAAAAATGCGTCAGATTTAGGACTTTGCCTAGTCAGACAACAGTCTCTGTTTCAAAGGGAAGAACTTGTGATGCTGGACCTTCAGAGAAGAGATAGGAACCAACCGACAGTGTCCTCTTTTAAGAACCTTCAGCCGTAGGATGTATTCTTTCTCCTCGCAAGATGGCTTGACTACATTTGGAATGTCTGGGCTGTCTTACTATGGGCACATTCACATGTCCGAATCCTGATGTGAAACCATTCTATTTCTGATGTAACATACAGGTTGTCCTCGCTTAATGACCACAATTGAGACCGGAATTTTGGTTGCTAAGTGAAGCGGTCATTAAGCAAATCCAACCCAATTTTACGACCTTTTTTGCAGCAGTCGTTAAGTAAATCACCACAGTTGTTAAAGTGAACCAGGTAGTTGTTAAGCGAATCACACAGTTCCCCATTGATATTGCTTGCCAGAAGCCGGCTGGGAAGGTTGAAAATGTCAATTACCTGACCATGGGATGCTGCGAAGGTCATAAATGTGAACTAGTTGCAAAGCACCCAAATCATGATCAAGTGACTGCAGGGACGCTGAGACGGTCGTAAGTATGAAGACCGGTTGTAAGTCCGTTTTTCCATCACTGTCGTAAGTCCAAACTGTCACTAAACAAATGGCTGTTAAGTGAGGACTACCTGTAGGCCTTTGATATCTCCTACCCATCCTTTGTCTAGATGTGGGAAGCAGGAACACCCCCAAGGAGGTAAAAAAAATCAAGATGGGGACCCTAACTGCACAATCGAAGACCCACTCCTTTTTACATGCCTCATGTGCAATGCACATAAAAAAGAGGCGGGGCTTTGATCATGCGTCACAGCCGCCATCTTAAATGTTTGACTCCCCCAGCAGACACCCCTGATGAGAAGTGAAGTGGTTCGGTTCACATTTTAATATAAATGTAAATTTTCCACTTCAGAACCAATATGCAAACTGGAAATGTGGTTTGCTTTCAATAGCCAGTGGACGTAATTTTGCAATGCAGTTCACTGGTTTAAAATGTGTACCTTAGTGATGAAAATGATGAACAAAATGGCATTACCGGGGTGGTGGTGGTGGAATTGTTTGCAAAAATGTGCATATTTAGGGGGAGGAAATCTGCAAATGCCTATACCTTAAAGAAATGCACAATTCAAAAATGCACACAAATTTTTGGGTACACCTTTTTTTAAAATGACAATTTCGTGCGGGTATGAGATGTGTTTTGGAGAACTGAGAAATGGAGCAAAACTGAATGTGATGGAACAGTCTTTCATGCCTTCTGTTGCCAGAAACCTTGGAGGTTGTGGGTTCTCTGTCTCTGGAGGCTTTTAAGAAAAAACAGGATGGCCACTTCTCCGGGATGGTTTCATTGATTTTATTTTATTTATTTTATTTATTTATTACATTTATATCCCACCCATCTCCCCCACAAGGAGGGACCCTGGGCGGTTCACAACAATTTAAAAGAGTTAAAACAATAAATATCAATAATAACAATATAAAATTGCATATATATACATATATATATACATACACCTACAACATCATATAATTTGATCCAAAGGTGGTAGATCTTATTCCATTTTCCTGGATATTGCAGGGGGTTAGACCCACAATCCTTGTGGTCCCTTCCAACTGCACAACTCTATGATTCAGTGATCTTTGTCTGGACTTTTCTTCTCCTAAAGAAGGACTAAGGGCCTTTCCTCACAGCTGAGTTAACGTGCACTTCATCTGTTCCTGAACTGATAGAAAACTATACTGGCATGAAATTTCTGTTGACGCCAACCAGGTGCTTATGCGGTGTGGGGTAGACAAAGCAGTTGGCTCTGCTGGTCTCCCTTTCCTGCCCATCTACCCACCACAGACCAGCTGCAGGAATAGGGCAGGTCTGACTTCAGGGTCTCTGCCCTCCACCTCCTGTGCCCTCCTCCTGAACCCTATTTGATTGCAACCCAAGCTACATAAAGTTAAAAAGAAAAAAAATATCAGAATCATAAAGGAGCTGAAAAGAGGAGGTTTCCTTTCTTTATATAAGGACCAATGCCAGCTTCCAGATTCTTCCATGTTTTGCATGGGACGCAATGGGGAGGTTTGGTCACATCATTCCACCATTAGACTATTTCAGCCTTGTGCCAGACCGTAAGAGCCAGGGAGTTAGAGCATTTTAGGGCCACTGATCCAATGCTGTAGCATCCAGCTGTTTGGGAAGGCAACAGCAGAATGCCAGCAAATGACAGTGTCTGGGTCCTGAGGACATGCCGACATCAGCCTGAAACAACCAATGAGTGCCGCTCTGATCCCACCCACTACTGGTCACCTGACTTTTCCAGTGACATAACAGGTGAAGGGTAACAAACGGCAGGTCATTGCTGTTGGTTTAAGGGCAATGCATACTTCAACACTGGCCCAGCTGTGGATGGCTTAAGCAGGCCTCACTCCTGGGCTAGCAATGAGATGAAGTCAACGTCAGGAGGACACAGGAGGAAAATATTTGTGCCATGGTGAGATTCAAGTGGGGAAAGGCTCAGAGGGGACTCCCAGTCTGATGCTGAATGGAGAATATTTGATGTTGATTACCAGGAAGTTGGAAAAAAGCATCTGAAAAGCCCTTAAGACCTGGCTTGGGTCTTAGGTCCAAAAAGAGCAAAAGAGCTTCTGTTTTTCTACCTTCTCAGCATGCTTGAAAATTTCAATTTTTTTCTTGATGCTGTTTGTGAGCTTCCTTGATAGCTGGTGGTGGTGAAGGTTGCAACAGCTGGTGGCTGTTTCTTTCCATCATTCTATCAACTTTCCATCATTCAGATACCTTCCCATTGTCCCATTCATAGAAAAGCCAATGTGTCGACCATCTTCCTAATGACTTCCCATGAAGCTTAAATGCAACATGAGAAGGCCAGAAGCCCAGGAGGAAGAAGAGTTAATTATACAATGGAAGACGAAACATTTGCATGCGGTCATCTTGATAAGTACAAGAATGTCATACCCAGAAATCTTGCTTAAATAAATAATCCAATTGACGGTTCCACAGGGTGGGTCAAAAAATTCAAGATGGCGGCCACAACGTGAAA
Organism: Charina bottae; assembly: GCA_023362775.1. Classification (NCBI taxonomy): domain Eukaryota; kingdom Metazoa; phylum Chordata; class Lepidosauria; order Squamata; family Charinaidae; genus Charina; species Charina bottae. The sequence continues at coordinate 27,562,563 of JALMGJ010000012.1, forward strand.
TTAAGGCCCCACAATTCCACCTGTGGATGCCTTCAGACATCAACGTAATCACTGATGGAATCCAGTCACTGTTTATCTGACTAAGAAAAACAAGTTCTTAAGGTAAACTTATGTCAGCTCCGTGAAATATGGTTTGTTATAACGAAGCCGCAGAGATAATGTTGTTTCTAATTTCCCTCTCTCAGTCAGAAATTAAATAAAAAGTCATGTCTAATTTATAATATTGGATTGAATCTAGACAAGGACCCCATGCGGGGAACTTATGATATATCCTTCTCAGATTTTACAGCCATTGAAAAAGATTATAAGCTTTTTTTCTCCTTCATTTGCCTTCTCTTTTAGGCCATTTACATTTCTTCTGAACTCTCTGCGTTTTATTTGATGCTCTTAAAAGTGCCAGTGTACATAATAAGTCAATCAAGAATTTAAATGAAGAAAAAAAAATTCCAGCTTATGGGGAGGGGGGCACTGTTTTGTCTATAGCAAGCATATGCACATGGTAATCCGAACTCTACCACCTAATGGCTTTTGTGACATCGTAATAAATATTATTGAACTGAGGACAGGGGGAGGTGGACGAATCAGAATCTGAAAAATGAGAGCAGATCCATAGCTAAGACGGGGGGGGGGTCACCTATTACCCATATATACAGTATCATGCTTGCAAGCCAGGGGCCAGGTTTCATGAAAACACTTTTAATTCCCCTTTATTGAATGCTGCCTGGTAGCAGTGCTTATTCTTTATTCCCTCTCCCTCCCTTAATATTAATACCTTAAAAAAGACAAAACTAAATCTATTTCAGTGGAAAAGCTGGATATGGAAATTCCTCCTTTGAGATGAATGAGATTTTGACAATGCAACACTGTATTTTTACTCAAGTTTGTTAGCAAAGGATGAATGCTAAAGAGGATGAATTCTGCAAGTAGCTTCATGTAGCCAAGAAAGAAAGAAAGAAAGAAAGAAAGAAAGAAAGAAAGAAAGAAAGAAAGAAAGAAAGAAAGAAAGAAAGAAAGAAAGAAAGAAAGAAGAAAGCCAACTTGTAGTGGTGAAGGGTCAAGGAAGGAAGGAAGGAAGGAAGGAAGGAAGGAAGGAAGGAAGGAAGGAAGGAAGGAAGGAAGGAAGGAAGCCAACTTGTAGTGGTGAAGGTGCTGGACTAGAAACTAGGAGACTGTGAGTTCTACAAGTAGTCCTTGCTTAAAGGCCACAATTGGGAACAAAATTTTGGTTGCTAAGTGAAGCAGTCATTAAGCAAATCCGACCCGATTTCATGACCTTTTTTGTGGCAGTCGTTAAGCGAATCACTGCGGGCTTTAAGCAAACCACATGGTCGTTAAATGATTTTGCTTGCCAGAAGCTGTCTAGGAAGGTTGAAAATGGTGATCATGTGACCACAGGACGATGTGATAGTACTAAATGTGAACTGGCTGCTGAGTGCCCAAATCATGATCACATGACCACGGGGACACTGTGACGGTCATAAGTGTGAGGACCGGTCGAAAGTCGGCTCTTTCAGCACCATCATAAATCCGAACCGTCACTAAATGAATGGTTGATAAGCGAGGACTACCTGTAGTCCTCCCTTAGGCACACAAGCCGGCTGGGTGACTTTGGGCCGCTCCCTCTCTCTCAGCCAAGCCTATATTATATAGCTGTTATTGTGGAGACAATAGGAGGCAGGAACATTATGTACACTGCCTTGAGTTGTACAGAATAAAGGTGGGATGTTAATCTATAGTAAGGCTGTGAAGTGTTTGGGATCCGATTCTGAAAAAGTGCTTTGGCCTGGGTCAGTGCATATACAGTGGGCAGCACCTGTCTGTGTCTCGTTAAAGCAGCCGCATCTTTCGTGTAAGTTGCAGACTGCGTGTTGCCTTCAACCTTCTCCATACAGAATCCCAAAACTTCTGTGGAGCGATGAAACAAAACTGAAACTTTTCGGCCTAATGGATCAGCGGTATGTCTGGAGGAAGAAGAATGAAGCATACGCTGAAAAGAACACTCTGCCTACAGTTAAGCATGGTGGTGGCTCGGTGATGCTCTGGGGCTGCTTTGCATCCTCTGGCACTGGAAACCTGCAGCGTGTGGAAGGCAAGATGGATTCATTGAAGTATCAGGAAATCCTAGGAGAAAACGTCATGCCATCTGTAAGGAAGCTGAAACTTGGTGTCATTGGACCTTCCAACAGGACAATGATCCCAAGCATACCTCAAATTCCACTAAGGCTTGGATGCAGAAGAAGTCCTGGAAGATTCTACAGTGGCCATCACAGTCACCTGACTCGAGCCCCATAGAAAATATCTGGTGGGATTTGAAGAAGGCGGTTGCAAGACGCAAACCCAAGAATATTACTGAACTGGAGGCCATTGCTCATGAGGAATGGGCTAGGATTCCTCGGGAACGCTGCCAGAAGCTGGTGTCTGGCTATGCATCTCCTTTGCAGCAGGTCATAACTGCAAAAGGGTCCTCAACTAAGTCCTGAAGATGCTTGCCATGAAGGGGCTGAATAATTTTGAGACTGGAGAAGTCATTATAAGTTGCATTTTCAGTTGAATTTGGGGACACCACTTGAAGCATTGGTTGTGTTGAGCTATTTCAATTGCTTTTGTTTGATTTGTTCATTGCAAACAGCTGAAAGTCTGTAAATTTTGACAATAAACCTGATTTGCAATGGGGGTTGAATAATTTTGATTGCAACTGTATGTTTTAATGTCAATTCGGCCACCAAAGGGGTGCCCTCTTTCCTTTTCTAAGGAGTTCCTCATTTTAAGTGCTTGGTTTTAGCCAAATGCAACCATTTCCTCCAGGCTGTGTATGTTTTCCTACTGCATTTGGCCAATGCTGATCTGTCTCTTAATTAATTAGGTTGTTACTTGAAAAGCAGTTATAAAACTTCTTGTGTTCCCTTATTTTTATTTTTATTATTAATTTTAAAAGTGGAAAAAAGAACCATGAAAGAATCATCTATTGCTACTACAGGTAGTCCTCACTTAACAACCATTTGTTCAGTGACAGTTCAGACTTATGACAGTGCTGGAAAACCTGACTTACGACTGGTCCTCACACTTATGACCATCGCATGTCCCCATGGTCACGTGATCACGATTTGGGCGCTTGGCAACCAGTTCGAATTTATGACGTCGCAGTGTCCTGTGGTCATGTGATTGCCATTTTTGACTTTCCTGGCCAGCTTCTGGCAAGCAAAATCAATGGGGAATCACGTGATTTGCTTAACAACCATGTGGTTCGCTTAATGCCCACTGCAAAAAAGGTCGTAAATCGGGTTAGATTTGCTTAATGACCGGTTCGCTTAGCAACTGAAATTCTGGACTACCTGTATCCACAACTGTTCTTAACCTGCTCCAGGCTGGAGGGAAATATCTAACCAGCAAAGAATGGACTTGCCCATAAAAGCACTGATTTGCTTTTTGAAAATTGAAACTTGAACTATTGGTCTTAGAAGGGCCACGCTGTGTTTAAAAAATCAGAGGTAGTGATTTAAGCAAAAATGACATCTCCAAATAATAATACTTTCTACTCCCAGGTCTCAAAACGGTATGTCAGCCTGAACATTTGAATAACAGCCCCCCACTACCCCCCTCCCTGCCTTGTCTTATCATGTCTAAATCTGTCAGGGACGTCGGATTTTCTTCCTTAAGTGGGTTCAACTATATCACAGGTTGCTGTGGTAATGTTGGACTGGGGCAGTTCTCCATTTTATGTCCTTAAATATTCATAAGAAGATTTGCAGCATTAATATCTTAGAGGGCTTACAAGAACACTTAAATAATATGTCTAAGCTTCCCTCAGCAGCCCCCGTCCACTCACCCCCTCTGAAATGTCCCAGGCTGTTCTCATTTGTGTAATGCATTGAGCTATGTTTAATCATTGCTCTGGGACTTGGCCAGTGGTTCTGTACTTCCCCACTCACCAGTGTAATTACAACCTCCATGCCTTTCTCATGGCCCTGGCCTGTTCTGGTTTTACAAAGAGAAAATGCAAGGTTAGTCAAGATGAGCTTAATGCATGGGAAACGAAACTGTTCTCATTTACACACACAGACCCATTGCATCTTTAAGTGGAGGCCATTCATAATAACACCTGCTTTGAGTTTTTTTTATTATTGCTACTATTATTATTCTTCATGGAGAAAAGTAGGCCAAATAGAATATTGATTCATTGGCCATATTAAGAATGTGGCCGTTAAAAATTGGTTTCAGAACATTTCTCAATGAATCAGTAAAACGGCTGGATTGATTGTTTCAGTAAGAAGACTGGTATACAGGAGAGAAATGAAGAGGTGGCATCCAAAGGAAGAAGAGACCAGTTGGGCAAGGCTATTCTACCTACTCCAAGGTCACAAAAATCTAGTCCTCCAGAATATTTCTTCAAGCAAGAGAATAGAAAGAGGGGAAGAGCTGCCTATGGAAGCCATTGGCTCTTCAAATGAAATGTCAGACAAGCTGGTAAACATTCAAAATAGGTTCTATCAGGTGTGGAATACAGTACTTGGACACACCCATGATTGTCTGCTGAAATAAACAAAGAAAAAAATAAATAATGCAGAATCCCTTATTTTTGAAAATATAAAACCCAGCCCTTACTGTGAACTTAACCATGACTTCCAATGTTTTTTTGGATGGGGGGAGGGGAATTCAAGCATTTCTTCAGACCTGGAAAAATTTCATTTGAGACTCAGAAGACCTGTGGCACTAGAACAGATGGAGCATGATTTGGTTTGATTTCAGCATCCCTCTCCTTCACTAAGGTACTCCAGCTTTTTCCAACCAAGTTGTCAGGGAGATAACTGGCGGAGAAGGAGGGGGCTCCCTCCAGGGGGAGAAATGCATGCGTAGTACTGAATCGCTTTGCTTTCCTCCCAAGAGGCTAAAGAAGGCCCCGCCCTGATTTCTTGGGCCATTTCTCTGAGCATTACCAGTTCATTTTAGTTTAGCTGGATTCTGTCTAGGAGAGTAGGACAATAAACATTAGAGCTTCAACTTCAAGTCTCAGCGTGTTTTCCTTCACTCAAAGTCAGGACACAAGTGCCCTTCAGGTGTATTTGATATCAGTTTCCAGTCATCATAGACAAAGGAAGGCTGGAGTAGGCACAGAAGTTCGACAGATCAAACGGGAAAGCCAGAAGGTCCAACAGCCAACACATGCACCTTCAGGTTTTTCAGATAGAAGGAGCATCAAGAAGGAGCTGGTCAGTGACCTTTTGGATGTACAAGCTTCCCCACCAGCTCTTCCAGATGTGGAATTAGAAACACTGATGAATCAGGATGTCTAGGTTGACCTTGTGTGTCTGGCCACTCCTCACCTCTCCATAAAGCTGTGTTCCACTCACGATAACCAAGGTGGCAAGCAGATTTGTGGGAACTTGGTTTGGACTTAACCCAAGGCAACTGCATGTATCTTTGAACGGAGGGAAATGCTGAAAACCCAGCTGTGCTGGAGATGCCACCAGCTTATTTGATCTGATGACAAACTCTGAGCTAAATATGGCTTGGTCTAAATCAGGTCTGTTGTGTCGTTTCTACATGTATTCATGGGCATCGGCAGGAAAGCAAAGCTTCATCAAAATAATGGAACTCTGTGATGCAAACTTTGCCCCTTCCATACTGGGGTGCAACATCGCAATACAAAAGAGGTGGAGTTTGTGTTGCAGTCTCACAAAGTGTGTTTCATTATTGCCCCCTACCCCACTATTATAGGGGGTACGGTGGCTCAGCGGTTAAGATGCCAGGCCTGTCGATTGGAAGGTCGCAAGGTCGGTGGTTCGAGACCTTAGCCCCGCGTGACGGAGTGAGCTCCCGCACTCGCCCCAGCTCTTGCCAACCTAACAATTCGAAAGCATGCAAATGCAAGTAGATTAATAGGCACCACTTCCGTGGGATGGTGACAGCGTTTCACATGCATCATGCCAGCCACATGACCGCGGAAGCGTCTTCGGACAACGCTAGCTCTTCGGCTAACAAACGGAGATGAGTGCCGGCCCCTAGAGTCGGACACGACTGTGCAGGGGAACCTTTACCTTTACCTTTTACCCCACTATTATAGCATTCACTCAATTTTTCTCTGGATATATATTAAAAAGAAGCAACAACCTGGAAGATGTATTTTTGGATTTGCATGCTAGTGTCATTCAAGTACCCTAATGTACACTTTTAAAAAATGCATATTCCCCAAATATACACTCCTTTCCTTTGCAACTTTCCTTGAACAGACTGACTTTTGAATCCAGTTTTCCAAAATCACCCTTTTGTGCATATTTTTCAATGGAGAATGATAGACACTAGCAGACCCTGATGTATTTCTACACTGTGATGGAGCGTGCTTTGACAAATCACATCACTTTACATCTATAGAAGTATACAGTAGATTTTATTTACAGCCCTGCTTTGAGCTCTTCTTTCAATGTGAGCCATTACTCTGATATACACTAGGTCAGTGTTTCTCAACCTTGGCAACTTTAAGATGTGTGGACTTCAACTTCTGGGCTGGCTGGGGAATTCCAAGGCTGGCTGGGGAATTCTGGGAGTTGAAGTTCACACATCTTAAATTTGCCACGGTTGAGAAACACTGCACTAGGTATTAGACCAGGGCTTTCCAAAGTTTTTCCCATGGCGAGACACCAACCAACGTTGGTGTGTCGCAGCGGGAAAACCCGGAAGTGCGGCAGAGCGCAAAAACCCGGAAGTGCTGCTGCTGCTTTCGGGTTTTGCGCGCTGCAGTTGGTGTGTTGCCGTGGGAAAACCCGGAAGCGCTGATGATGATCAGCGCTTCCGGGTTGTGTGGCGACACACCAGACTGTGTGTGGCGACACACTTTTGTGTCGCGACACACAGTTTGGAAAGCTCTGTATTAGACCAAATGCTCTACTTTCTTTGGAGAATGGATCATGATTACAGAAATTCCCATAAGCAATACTGCTTGTCATGTTTGAGAAGAGATTGTGGTCAAAACCTGGAAGAGGATGGGCCTCTTGGAGACAGCTGGTCTGCTACAGATGAAAGGCTTCATTCTGCATTTGCACATTGCCTGTTTTCCAACTTTGGGAATCTGTGCTCCAAATGGGAATCATCCTGAATGTTTCTTCTGCGGCTGATCGCCTGAGCACTAATCACATGCCTGGTTAATTTGATAATGCACATAATGTTTCGGAGACTCCCCTATTTTCATCGCTGCCTCTTCGCTTCAGGAGATTAATGAGGTGAAGAAAGAGAAGATTGTTAGAAACCTGCAGCTACCTGTACCTCCCAAGAAGACAATGGGAAGCAAAGCTGCCAAGAAGACTTTTTCCACGAGTGTGTACGGAGCATAATTATAATGGAGCGGGGGTCGTCCTTTATAATTATGCACCAATAAGCAGTTATCCAACTGTGCGATGAATGGCAGAGATTAAGGAGTTTTTGTTCCAGGGTGGACTACTTGGAAATTGCTTTATATTCAAGTACATCTCCAGGACAGCAGGAAACAGGTTTAGCCCTCTCTTGAATGGTGGCCCCATTGGGTTTTCTGCTATGGGAGTTGATGTCATTCACTCCTCTACGGAAAGGAATAACTTCCATCTCATTGATACCAACTGATCCAACTTTGAGTGGAAGCATATGTAGGTGTGGTATATGCATTTGATAATGCATCTCTATCAGAGATGTCCGTGCGGAGGGAGATGAAGAAGGCAAGTGAATCACAAATGTCATGCATGATGACATCATAACGCACATGGTGTCATCATGGCCTTGCTCGCAGCTCTTTTCTTTGTAATGTCCAACCCCTTCCCTGCAAACATCATGTTACAGAATGACATGTTCGTAGCACCAGGTCAAAAGTTTGGATAGTGAACAGAAGAAATGTTGAATGAAGTGATAGAGGTAGAAGAGCTATTCTTATACTCACTTTAGTTATGAGGTAGCCAGAAGCATGAAAGAAGATCCAAATTGTTAAACACAGTTTTTAGGGACATCCATGCTCAGGGCACCAAGCTCCTAAGGGCCTACCAAAAAAAAAAGTAGCACTCACCCACTTAAGTCAAAAGTATATAGGTCTATAACTAGATTATGAAACTGATATATTTATCTATAGATCTAGGTTGAGGGTCCACAAATGTGAGACTGCCGAGAACCTATTCAGACCTTAAGCCACTCCTAGAAATTCCAGGGGTTGTTGGCTAGAGTAGGAAGTTGACTAAAGTATCCCAACTCACTTCTGTAGGGCTGCAGAGGTGTCTTGAGAGTCCCTTGGACTGCAAGGAGGTCGAATCAGTCAATCCTAAAGGAAATCAACCCTGACTGCTCATTGGAAGGATAGATACTGAAACTGAAGCTCACATACTTTGGCCACCTATTGCGAAGAGAGGACTCCCTGGAAAAGACCCTGATGCTGGGAAAGACTGAAGGCAAAAGGAGAAGGGGACGGCAGAGGATGAGATGGTTAGATAGCATCACCGATGTAATGAACATGAATCTGAGTAAACTCCGGGAGACAGTGGAGGACAGGAATGCCTGGCGTGCTATGGTCCATGGGGTCACGAAGAGTCGGACACGACTTAACAACTCAACAGCAACAAGAGGTGTCCATAGGGCATGGTCAGAGAAATCAAGATGATAAGTGACAGTGCAATCAAAGCTCCACCTGTTTTGTTATGTTTGTCGCATGTGCAGAGTTCAATCATGGCTGTCATGTTGACCTTTTTTACCACGCCCTGTGGACACCTCTGTTAGATCGCCAAGTAAACCACATGGTTGCAGCCAGAGGAGTTGAGCTAGACTTGAGGTCATCTTTCTATTTTCACTCATCTGGGATGTATGCTTCAGCTTTCCAGTCTAACCCACCATCCTGGGATATCCTCATGGTCTCCTGTTCAAGAACTAACCAAGTCTGCCCCTGCTTAGCTGTTCTGGGATCAGCTAAGGTCAGCCTTCCTGGAAAGGAGAAATGGATTGAAATGTCTGGATATTTGGGATATATATCAAATAGGAAAGGAAATAGGAAGGATTTCTGAAAAAAAAGGGGGGAGGGAACCCTCACCTGATTTGTAGGGCAGGAAAAGACAAAGGAAGAGGACATATAAATACTGGACTGCATATTTGGATAATGTCAACATTATCAGGACAACCCTAACGTGTGCAAATTGGGCAGTCCACCACCTGCCAGACTGAAATAAGGTGGTCTGCAGGAGTGGCTCAAGAAGGTCAACTCTCTGAGAAAGGAGGGTGACCACCAACTAGGAGTGGAGAAAGATGTCCACCAACAATGTGTTGCACCATCCTGTGCTCGCTCCTACATACTCCTTTCAGAGTGACCACAGTTCCACCACATTCCATCTGTCTGAAGAAGCCCTCAAAAGAATTCCTTGTGAGACTTCTGGTGAGGATTCATGGTGAACTAGACATATCCTGAGGGACCGTCTCGTCCCGATAACGTCGGCCCGCCCCACCCGTGCGTGCAGAGAGGGCATGCTTCGGACCCCCTCAACAAGAGAATTCCATCTAGCGGGGTCCAGGAGGCGTGCCTTCTCTGCGACAGCGCCCGCCTTAGGGAACATCTTGCCCCCGGAGGTGAGACTGGCCCCTTCACTCCTGGCCTTTCGGAAGGCCATTAAGACCTGGCTCTGCTGCCTGGCCTGGGACAACGGAGGTGGTAGTGCCTCCTGGGGTTGGCTGGCCCCATAGCAATATGACCTGTGCTACGGTCCCCAATTCCATCCTGGATTTTATTTTATTTTATTTTATATTTGGATATACTTTTATACATTTCCTATCTTGTATGGTTTTAAATATTTTAAATTTTTAGTTTTAATTATTGTAACCCACCCAGAGTCCCTTGTATGGGAGATGGGTGGGGAATAAATTAAATAAATAATAATAATAATAATAATATCCGAGGGAGTGGAGATGGCATTGTGGCGAGATTGGCAGCCAGACAGCATTTTCTGGCCAGCCGAGCCTCTCTGGATAAAAGAGAGATCGTGAGATCGCCCACTTTACTCCAGACAACTGCTCCTCATGAGTAAACTGCAGGAACGGAGGTTTCTGCAGTCATTCCCACCAAGCTCACAGCCGCAATGTAGCCTTACAGACACAAAGTTCTGCTGAGCCTCATTTGTTAATCACTTTTGGAAATTGCTTATTAATAGCTTTTCAACTATTAAGAACCTTTCAATTGACAAGTTTCATAAGATGCAGTTTAATCCTTAACCAAAGCAGTTTTAAAGCTAAGTTTAAGGACATTAAACAATCTTTTTTTTTTTTAATAAACAGCAAAAGGGGGATTAGAACATTGATTTTGGAAAGTTATAAACAGACTAAGGGTCCAGGTGGATTTTAAATAAGATTTTGAAATTAATCATAAGAATCCTTCCCATGGGAAAATGCTGTTGTTTTGAATTCTTAAAGGAAAACATGATAGGATGGGAATTTGAATGATGGACACTAGAGGGAACCAGAAGGAACTAAAGATTACAATTAAAGAAGAAGAATACTTAAATTTATCTTACTAACACAGAATGGAACAAAATATTTTAACACCAGACGTATTCGAGGATATTTGTGAGCAATGGATCCAGAAGTTAATCTTAAAAGTATCTGCCATTATAGATAAACTGCTTTTAAAAGATGTTATAAGAGAAACAAGTTTTACTGGACAAGACTGAGATTCATCTGAAAGTGGATTTAAAAATGACAAGCTACAAGAATGATACGGAAAAAGATGTTACACTGGATATACAAATGAAACCAGCTGATGTCTTAATAATTACAAGGGATATACAAATGGCAAACCAAAAGAGTGACTTGGATAACTTTCTTATATTGGATTTACAAAAGAGACTTGTTAAAATTCTGAAGGATTTTGTGACAAAGAAAAAATGAAAAGAAAACAAGCTCTAGGACATTATCTGCAGAGCAGGGCTTTCCAAAGTTTTCCCGCAGCAACACACCAACCACCGTTGGTGTGTCGCCGCGGGAAGACCCGGAAGTGCTGCCGTTGCGGCAGCGCGCAAAAACCCGGAAGCGCTGCTGCCGCTTTCATTTTTTGCACGCCGCCATTGGTGTGTCGCCGCGGGAAAACCCGGAAGCGCTGATGATGATCAGAGCTTCCAGGTTGTGTGGCGACACACCAGACTGTGTGTGGCGATACACTTTTGTGTCGCAACACACAGTTTGGAAAGCTCTGCTGCAGAGATTAAAAATCAAGATTGTTAAAAGTAAAAGGAAGGAATATAAAGTGGGTTTATTTGATCAAGGTTAAAATAGATGTGTTGTTATTTCTGGGAACCCTTAATGGACCTTTGCTGACCAGGCCTGAATAATGAGGTTTTAAGGATCTGTTTATAGATAAGAGATGAGATATAAAATTATTATGTAAAAAAAGAATACTTTGTGAGATGGCTGTGGAGATGAGCACCACACCAGCCATCTCACCATGCTTTGAGGACCTTCTCTGCACACCATAGGACATGATGGAGACCTGTGCTAAGGAATAGATTGGGAGACAGAGGGTCTACCAACTGCCTGTTCTGGTCTGTCACTCCAGGTGGTTTAATCATTTTGCCAAATGGTAGGACCAGCCCCGATCATCTAAGATGCCTCAAAGAAAACCTTGATGAGACACACACATGAATGTTTCCCCTTAATGTTGGGTTCTTCAGGAAATTCACAACTTGAGGCATTTTGCATCAGGAGAGCTTGAGACCTTTGCTCTTATCTGAGCTAGAAAAATAACCTCATCTCTAAGAGTGAGCAGCAAGCAGAGGGATGTGCTTTCATCCCTTGATCAACAGCATAGGCAGATTAGATTTCTGCTTTCCAGAACAGCAAAGATAAGTCAGCCGACCACATAAATGGAGATCCACATCTCTTCCACTGTTGGTGAATGAGAGAGGCCAACCATGTTATGCTTTAGAAGTAATTGTTTGCGTTGACTTTGATTACATCATAAATTGACACCTGGCCAAGAGATAAAACCTAGGTTTTGGCCTACGGAGAAAGCTTTGCTCGCAACAACTCTTTGCAAACTAAAGCAGAGCTATAGATCACATCCATAATCCTCTGGAACTCATTATCTCCTAATGCTATTTTCTTTTTTAGATCATTAGAACAAAACTTGACCTGACCTGTGAACTATGCAATTGATTGCTGCCTTTAAATGGTCAACAGCCCATTTTCTAATCGATAGGATGGAATAATTTTATACATATTTAAATTATATATTACATTAATGCTTGTTAAATTTATCTACCACTTTCCTCCCGGAGTTCACTTGACATTCACTCTGAATATGATCTGCACATTTGTGTTACTTTGTGCTTAGACGGAGAAGGTGAAAGAGACAGGAAGAAGAAATGGATGGAAGGAAGAAAACTGGTATGTCATTCACCTTTACACAAGCTCATTCAGAAGCTCACCTACAACAGAGAGGGTGCATCAAGGTGACTGTATGTCTATGAAGGTTCTCAGTCATCCAGGTGGAACAGTCTGTGGCTTGAATCATGTCAACTGGATTTCTATTTTCTTAGTGGAAACGTTTCACTCCTTATCCAAGGAGCTTCTTCAGTCTGAGTAAAGTTAGTAAGGGAATCCTTAAATATGTTTCTAGGCTGGCTGTGTGACCTGGCACCTGGGGCTAGGTCATGGTTATTTTTGAGATGTTTGTTTCTAAGTCCCTTTATCATCTAAAGGAGGATCGTTAAGATTACCCTGCTGCTGTTGAGCTTGTGAAATGGTCTTAATCTTCCTAGGTGTGTTCCCAGGTGCCAGGTCACACAGCCAGCCTAGAAACATATTTAAGGATTCCCTTACTAACTTTACTCAGACTGAAGAAGCTCCTTGGATAAGGAGTGAAACGTTTCCACTAAGAAAATAGAAATCCAGTTGACATGATTCAAGCCACAGATCAAGGTGACTGGTTTTTCTCCTTTGAGATAATAATAATAATAATAATAATAATAATAATAATAACAACAACAACAACAACAACTAATTCAACCTGGAAGGAAAGAGAAGAACAGGTTGATGGACTCAGTTACAGTGGCAATGGATGCACCATTGGAAGACCTGAAGGACCAGATTGGGGACAGATCGTCATAGAGAAAATCTACAGGTAGTCCTCGCTTAACAACCACAATTGGGACTGGAATTTTGGTTGCTAAGTGAAGCAGGCATTAAGCGAATTTGACCCCATTTTACGACCTTTTTTGCAGTGGTCATTAAGTGAATCACTGCAGGTATTAAGCAAACCATGTGGTTATTAAGTGAATCACACGGTTCCCCATTGATTTTGCTTGCCAGAAGCCAGCCAGGAAAGTTGAAAATGGCGATCACGTGACCATGTGATGCTGCAATGGTCATAAATGCGAACCAGTTGCCAAGCACCCAAATCGTGATCACGTGACCGTGGGGACGCCGCAATGGTCATAAGTGTGAGGACTGTTTTTTCAGCACTGTCGTAAGTCCAAACTGTCACTAAACGAATGATTGTTAAGTGAGGACTACCTGTATCTTGAAGGGGGCGTGGTGGCTCAGCGGGTAAGACGCCAGGCTTGTCGATCGGAAGATCGCAAGTTCAGAGGTTCGAATCCCTAGCCCCGCGTGACGGAGTGAGCTCCCGCACTAGCCCCAGCTCTTGCCAACCTAGCAATTCGAAAACATGCAAGTAGATTAATAGGTACCACTTCGGTGGGTAGGTAACAGCGTTCCGCGCGCGTCATGCCGGCCACATGACCGCGGAAGCGTCTTCGGACAACGCTGGCTCTTTGGCTAAGAAACAGAGATGAGCACTGGCCCCTAGAGTCAGACACGACTGCACAAATGTGCGGGGGGAACCTTTACCTTTTTTACCTGTATCTATGTGGTCACTAAGAGTCAACTCCGACTTGATGGCACATAATCAATCAATCAATCAATCAATCAAGTCTACTAGATTAAATGAATAAGTAAGACAGCCATTGAAAATGTGCACTTACTGAGATTTCTTGGAAGAAAGGAAAAAGAAAGAGAAGCAAAAACCAGATCCTAGAGGGATGCTGCATTTTGTCTCAGCTTAGGTTGAGGTGTCCCTTTGAAATGAAATAGTGCTCTGCTTCATAATCCAAGTGACCATGTATTGAACTCTATTGTTGAAATGAAGCCGCTGATGGAATTGAATTGGCCCCATCTCAATGAAATATTGAGAAGGAGCACCTCAGTCCAGGAGATGCTTTAGCCATATTGAGGCTCCATGGAGTAAAGTCTTTCCCTGATGAGGAATATGGACCATCTGCCCAAACCTGTTAGGAACCATAGTTAGGGCAAACCCACTCCAGTGTAAAAGACACTGGCCTGGTTCACCCATTGCTCAACCCTCATGATGTAGTTTGGCTTGGCATACTGAATAAAGCCAAGCATAATTGCTTTGGTGATGGGCAAACTAGGCCGTTATGGTTTGTTTCAGCAAATATGACTAAACCATGTTTTTTTCCCTTTCATGGCTGCACCATGAAATTACAACACCTATAACAAAGAATTTTTGTTGCCGCCTCCTGAACAATGTTGCGAACTTCTGTCCATAGTTCTTCCGGGACCCTATCTACTAAATCTAGTCCCTTAAATCTATTCTTCACCTCCACTGCATATTCCTTAGGAATATTAGTGAGCTCATATCTAACTGATCTGTGGGTCTTCCCTATTCTCTTTAGTCTGATTCTAAATTTTGCAATAAGAAGTTCGTGATCTGAACTACAGTCAGCTCCAGGTCTTGTTTTTACCGACTGTATAGATGTCCGCCACCTTTGGCTGCAAAGGATGTAGTCAATCTGATTTCGGTATCGACCATCTGGTGAAGTCCATGTATAAAGTCGTCTTTTAGGTTGCTGGAAGAGAGTGTTTGTTATGCACAGTGAGTTGTCTTGGCAAAATTCTATCAGCCTATGTCCTGCTTCATTTTGTTCTCCCAGACCATGCTTGCCTGTAATTCCAGGTGTCGTCTGACTACCCACCTTAGCATTCCAGTCTCCTGTAATGAAAATAACATCTCTTTTTGGTGTATTATCTAGTAGGTGCTGCAGATCCTCATAGAACTGATCTACTTCTGCTTCTTCAGCATCTGTGGTTGGGGCGTATATTTGGATCACTGTGATGTTAAATGGTTTACCCTGAATTCGAATTGAGATCATTCTATCGTTTTTTGGATTGTATCCAAGCACTGCTTTAGCCACTTTATTATTAATTATGAAGGCTACTCCATTTCTTCTGTGGTCCTCTTGTCCACAGTAGTAGATCTGGTGGTCATCTGATGTGAAGTGGCCCATCCCAGTCCATTTCAGTTCACTGACACCTAAAATGTCTATATTTAATCTTGACATCTCACCAATAACCACATCCAATTTGCCTTGGCTCATAGATCTTACGTTCCAGGTTCCTATGGTGTGTTGATCTTTAGAACATCGGATTCGTCGTTCACCACCAGCACCGTCGGCTGCTAGCCGTCCTTTCGGCTTTGAGCTAGCTGCGTCATCACATCTGGGGCTAGTTGAACGTATCCTCTGTTCCTCCCCAGTAGCATTTTGACCATCTTCCGACCTGGGAGTCCCATCTTCCGATGGTATACCGACATATCTTTGGTTGTACTGATCCATTTAGTTTTCATGGCAAGAATACTGGGGTGGGTTGCCATTACCTTCCCCAGGGATCGTATTTAGTCTGACCTCTCTGCCACGACCTTCCCGTCTTGGGTGTCCCTTCACGGTTTAGCTCATGGTTTCATTGAGGTGCTCAAGCTCCAGCACCACGACAAGGTAACGATCTCCTTTGCTGGAGTATATGACTGTATAATATATGAATTACATGGTTGTAAGCCGCCTAGAGCCCTCCAGTAGGGAGGGGATAGGCGGGGTATAAATAAGATAAATAAAATAAATAAACATCTACAGGAAGTCAGCAGCCGGCTCAAGGCATCTTGGGAATTGTAGTCCGGAGCCTTAAAAGAGTCGGTTCCCTTACCCCCTTCCCTCACGGGCGGTGAATTGTATAATTGTATAATTGTATAAAGGATTGTGGATGTAAGCCGCCTAGAGTCCTTCATTAGGGAGGGGATAGGCAGGGTATAAATATCACAATAAATAAATAAATAAATAAAAATATTCCAGTTTTGATCAATGCAGTGGGCCATGCAATGGATTGGTAACTAATTCATCTGTTTCCAAAAAGAGGGTCTGTCACCGGAAGATGCTGGCCTGTGCAACTGATGTTTTCCAGAAGGCTGGACGAAGTGAAATGCATGTCACAGCAGGTGAGGGCTGAGATGCTTGGAACCAAGGGAATTGGGGAATCTCTTCCTTTCAAGTAAGACAAATTTGTGTTGGGTAAGCACCAAGTCTTGCCTGAGAAACCAATTGGAAAAGAATGATAACAGCCCCAGCGCTAAGGTTCATCAAAGTCATCTCTTTCAGGTAAGCTCATTTTTCATAAGCCAAAGGGATATTTACCTGAAGTACACCTGTAAGGTACAGCCGACAAGATTGAGCAAAACGCCGCTTTATTATATTTCACACCCTGATGATTCAATGTGATGGGAAGGAAGGAGAGCAAGATCGAAGAGGGTTATTAAAAAAATATCATATTGTATTTTCTCTTGGTGGGGAGCTGAATGCATGGGTTAGGTCACAACGCTGGCTGCCTCGTGGTTTGCACCAAGCTGCATGTCTCATTTAAACTTAATTTGAGGATACGATCAGGCAGATACAGTTCTTGCCCTTGGCTGTTACTGATACTGGTCAGCTTCGTGAACCCTGGGATCACCCAGGTCATTCTGTTATGGACCCCAAAGTCTTGGTGGCGGAGCCTGGTCCAGAAGGGCTCGGCCACCAAGCTCCAGAGAATTACAACACCTAAAGATTCAAAGCCAAACAACAGAGAAACTCAGGCCAATATGAAAACAAAACGATGTGACCGCAAAAATGGTAAATGTAATTTTAGGCTGCATCACAGCAATGTGGTTGCCACGGGGGAAGTTCTACCCTATTCTGCATTGATCAGACCAGCCTTTCTCTACCTTTTGACCCTGAAGGAACCGTTGAAATATTTTTCAGGCCTCGGGGAGCCCCTGCACATTCAGGCTCAAATATAGGCCAGAAGTACAAAATTAATATATTTGTTTAATGTGTAGGCCTGTATATTTGCCTTAACAGTGTTCATAAACTGAAAGTAAAGCATGAAACTTACCTCTTTAATGTGAAGTTGCCTGAATTTGAAATAATTGTTTTAATAAATTGTGATCTCCCAGGGAACCCCTAGTGACCTCTCGCGAAACCCTAGGGAGCCACGGAACCCTGGTTGAGAAACCCTGGATCAGGCCCTACCATGAGTCTTGTATCTAGTTCTGGTGGATACCATACTAACGGAGGATTCGGACAAACTAAAGTGAATCCGCAGAAGGGCAACAAAAAGATGAAGTCACTGGAAACTAACGGCTGATCCATACTTTCTGTTTGCCCCAACACGGTGATGGGCCATCTACCATTTTGGGAACAGGAACAGATGACATCATCTCAGCTCATCCTTCACCTGCTGGGAAGATGTCCTCCAACAGAGTTTTCTGACTCCACATCAGAAATCTGGGTTTTCCTTCTCCTTTGGTTCAAGTAAGGCAGTCCAGTGCACCTCTGCACTTCATTTCATCCTATACAGCAGGGGTCCCCAACCTGTGGGCCACGGCCCACTAGTGGGCCGCGGCCTGTTAGGAAGTGGGCTGCAGGGCTCCCACCTGCAAACCCCACCCCCCGGTGCACGTGATTGGTTCCCGCCTGCAAACCCCGACCCCCCGGTCCGTGGAAAAATTGTCTTCCATGACCGGTCCCTGGTGCCAAAAAGGTTGTGGACCGCTGCTATACAGATACCTCTGCTCCAGTTGGCTGGTGTGTGCTCTGCCAGGCACACCCTCCACTCTCTCTCAATTACCAATTCATCCTGGGCTGCTCCATGAAAGACTAGACCACCCCTCCCTCCCTCCCTCCCTCCCTCTCTCTCTCTCTCTCTCTTTCTCTCTTTCTCTCTTTCTCTTTCTTTCTTTTGTTCAGTAATGGAAGGTAAAGTGCTCCTCTTTTCTTTGTTTTTAACTGGGTGAAACTGGTCAGAGTTCTGCCAATTTTCCCCTCTAGCCCAGGAAAGGGGAGGAACTATAAATCTTTTGGGTTTTTTTTCCCACAGTCCTCCAAATATATACTCATAGAATGAAAAACCATTGGCTAACCATTCTGCTGCTGGATATGTTTAAGCAGAGACTGGACAGCTGTTGGTTGGGGGTGTTTTAACTGCAACTGCAATATGCTGAGGGTAGACTTAATGATCTGACTGGCCATTTCCACCTCTGTGATTCTACGTCTCCCTGAAAATAATGAGTCCGCTCAAGAAGACATCTCTATTTGCAGGTAGCCCTTCTGACCGGCTTTCAGTGGTGCAATGGAATATTTAAACTCCAGGATTCAGAGTGTTATGGAGGCTCTTTAGTTGTTATTACACTGTCATAAGCCCGCCCTGGTCATTCTGCTGAGCAGAAATTTGGACTCCTGCACCACAGTTCTGCTGTAATGTGGCCGACTCTCATTTTGGATACTGCTGTGGATCTCTTCCTTCAAAACACTAAACAACTAAAACCTCAACTGTAATGAAAAAGTGTTGTGAAGGCAAACATGACATAGACCGTTTGTGTGTTACTCTGGAAAAATTGGCAAACTCTCTAGGAAATGTCATTAGGGGGTAAAGTATTACAATTTTGCATTGGAGAGAAGGTATAAAAGATATTCCAGTCCATATATACCCAGATATGCACAGAGTTTTCATGAATGTGCTAACTAACTGCTTCAGTCATTCAGTGAAGAGGAAGAGTGTGCAAGAAGACACATGGATCCATGTGGGAATACTCTGTGTGCAAGCAGCTGCTGGATCTGGACTACTAACCCTACAGACCTGAGGTGGCTTACTTGTGAAGCAATGCCATTGACTTCCATGGGACTTACCATGAGTAAAGAGGTTTAAGAGGGTAGAAAGAATCTGGAATCTCATAGTATGGCTAGTGGTAGACCAAAGGAGGGAGCCATTTAAAAACAAAAACAACCTACCGGTCTCTAACAAATCATGTGCTTTGCCACTGAGTTAGGAATCTGCTCCTTCATTAATGCAGCAATGCATGCCAGGCCATGGAAAAGCTGACAAACAACTTTCCTGTTAAGAATAGACATGCAGGGACATTACTGTATGGCAGGAGTGAAGAAGCTACTAACATCCAGATATTGCTGAAATATTATGCTCACTATGCTTATTGATAGGGGCTAATGATATTTTGTTTTTGCTGATTACTAAATTTATGGAGTTGTTACAATGCCTTACACAAATGCATTGTTTTCTCTAGGGCAGTGTTTCTCAACCTGGCAACTTTAAGCTGTGTGGACTTCAATTCCCAGAATTCACACAGCTTAAAGTTGCCAAGGTTGAGAAACACTGCTCTAGAGTCAAATCAACATCCCCCAAGTGTTTGTGTGTGTGTGTGTGTGTGTGTGTGTGTGTGTGTGTGTTTGCAATGTTGGGTCTCCTATGCCTAGCACAGCCTGGTCCTCACAGGGATTTTGTCAGTCAACCAAAAGTACAACCCAGGTTTAACAATTTTCAATCAGAGAGGAATTCTTCCAAAGATTTGTTTTGAATTCTTTTGTGAAACTTAAATCTCCTACATGTCTCCCTTGTTTTGATACATAATATTCTGCAAACTTTTGCAAGACAATCCCATAATTGTTTTCCTTCTTCTTCAATAAGCTGCATACCATTAAAAAGATCAGGTGCTGATATGGCTGAAAATTGCTATTTCCTACTCATCTTCTTTGGCACTATCACCTGTGACCAGCATATAAGCATCAACACTCTGCTGGAGCTTTTTCCAGACTTCAGCAATGTTAGCTGAGAATTGCAGGTCTTTAGGTATCTTTAGATACACCATTGCTTCATGTTTTGTTTATTGCTTTATCTGCTTTTTTAACTCCATTCTTCTACCATGGCTACTCTAGTGCTGATAAAGCAGGAAGAGCCTTGCTTAATACAGGACAGGTCAAGAAAGTCAAGATGGGGGCTATGGCCATGCAATCAAAACTGCTATCTTGACTTTTTTAACCCAGCCAGCAGAAACCGCTGGCTGCTAACAAGAACCAGGCAAGGAGGCAAAGGCCACAAGTGATGAAATCTGGGTCACGAGATCATGAGACAAACCCTTTGACCCACATGCCTGTGTCTAACGTTGGGATGCAGGTACTGTATGAAAGGGGAGAGTTTGCATTGTGATGTCATCATGCGTGTGATGTCGTCGGTGGATGCCAACTCTTTTATTGTGGATTTTGGTTCTACCTCTATAGAGCAGTCTAACATATATCCAGAGACTCACTGCTTTGCCAACCTGTCTTGGACAGTTCTCTATCCACATGAGAGTCAAAGAAATCTTAAAGCAACTGTACAACTATGACCAGCTGTAGGGCCTTTCCCTACTCATGCCCAACCCTAAGACCAACCCAACATACTCAGCCGGGCAATCTGTTTTTCCTGCCCTGTCCCCATGATGTTGTCTTCCTTTTGCCCTCAGCCCATATGTGTGACAGCCTTAAGTTCTCCTGAGATGTTCCAGTGTTAAAGTATGCTTTCCCCATTATTCTGAAGCAATCACGTGTGTAAAATATCTTTGGCTTAGTCTCCCTAACCCTAACCTTGGAGGGAAATCAGGAGATGCAGTGACTTAAAACAGGAGCATTAGAAGTAGCGTAGGGATCAGCAATTGGGAGAAGCAAATCTTGTGCCGGTGTAGTTTTCTGCTAGCTCAAGGATGATGAAGAGCACCTCAAATCAGCAGTGGAGAAACTAGACACACACACCCAGCATGGGCAACTGATGGTAGAAGACATAGTTCATATCCTTTGTAGGGTCATTGGTTCTTCTCACAAAGGCATGCCACAAAGAACAGCTACCATCCCCTGCTTATTACCAAGGCCCCCTTCAGTTCATTGAATCCTAGCTTGGTGATCAAGAAGAGTAGTAACTCAGCGGTAGACAGCAGCATCCAAAGGAGGGGTTGGGTGGGGCAGA
This sequence comes from Charina bottae, assembly GCA_023362775.1. Taxonomy (NCBI): domain Eukaryota; kingdom Metazoa; phylum Chordata; class Lepidosauria; order Squamata; family Charinaidae; genus Charina; species Charina bottae. Next base: position 27,583,659 of record JALMGJ010000012.1, read on the forward strand.
ACGATGAAAGCACCAGCACACAGGCAAGCCTCACCCTTTTCTAGGTGGGTCATGATGTTGCACCCATGCCCAAAGCAGAGGAGCAGAGTCTGCAGCACGATGGCAAGACCACACCATGGGGCAACGTTGCTCTTGTCAGTTGGACAAAAGCAGGATGTTTCTGTGGGTGCCCACAGTGCTAGAACAAATATTCAACCCTGGCATCTCTTAAGAGCCCTGAAGACCTGGCTCTGTTCCCAGGCCTGGGGTTAATGTGTTTGCTAATGCATTAGTTGGGGCCTGTCATATTTGTACCGTTTATTGTTCTGGTTGTTTGAGTCTGGGCTGCCTGTTTACGTTTGTGTTTAATTGTTCTGTTTTAATTGTTTTCTGGATTTTGTAAGCCGCCCCAGAGTCTAATGAAGGGGGCAGCTATAACAAATTTAATAAATTAAATTAAAATTAAATTAATCTCCAAGTAGGGATGGTGGACAATTTCATTTGCTCAGTATTTTTAAACGAAGCAACCTCAATTGCACGGACCTGATAGATATGTAGGTTTCCTTCAGACTGTGTGCACTTCCAGTTGGCAGAAGCAGTTCTCAATGTAAAAATTCTGTGAAAAGTCATTTATTACCAGAAAACGGCTGTTAAAGAACACGTGCAGAACCAGGTTAGATAAAGACCTAGCAGGTGCATTTGTACAATGTTAGCTTTCATTCAGGCTAAGTCTGGCTTAGTTTTTCGTAGCTTCGCATATTACATGAGCCCATCCTATTTGCTTTGTTTCTAATGCAATGAACTGAGAAAATAGGCTAATTCTATACCTAGGCCACAGGTGAAAGGGAAAATGGATGTATGAAAAGGAAAATTGGGTGAAAATTTGTGGGAATTTTCATGCATGCCTTTTTAAAAAAATCACAAAAGGACAGAACAGATCCATGTTTGAATATAGAAGTGTTATTATTTTTAGATTATTTTATCCCACCTTTATTTTTATATATAAATAACTCAAGGCAGTGAACATACCTAGTACTCCTTCCTCCTCCTATTTATCCCACAACAACCACCCTGGGAGGTGAGTTGGGCTGAGAGAGGGTGACTGGCCCAAGGTCACCCAGCCGGCTTTCATGCCTAAGGCGGGACTAGAACTCTCAGTCTCCTGGTTTGCCATTGGCTCCTTCCTGGGCCTGAGAGAGAGGGACTGGCCCAAGGTCACCCAGCCAGCTTTCATGCCTAAGGCGGGACTAGAACTCACAGTCTCCTGGCTTCCAGCCTGTTGCCTTCACCACTAGACCAAACTGGCTCTCTTCTTTTTCATTTTTTTATCTCTTTCTCCAAGGATGGAGAAAGACATATCTCCATCTGAGATCCCCAAGGTAGTATCAGACATGACCAGCCTCAAAAGTAGCTTCATGTGCTGATATCCTGAAATAAACATACATTTGTAGTACATGGCCAAGGCTTTTCCATCATGTGTCAGCTGCAAACACTTGCTAACTAGATTGTCCTTGTTCCTCAATGAGATCTGCAGTGACCAAACACATTGCAGTGGCCTTTGTGTGTTTAATGCACTGCATTCTGAGTTGGGAAATTAAAAAACAATTACTCAAGAGGCAATGCAGGGTCAGAAAACAAATTCTTGCTTTGGAGAGAGGTTAATGCACCTGGATGAAAGCCGAGAACATTTGCATCTACGCTGGTCATTAATCCATGGAATTGTAATTTGTGAAAGAGAAATCAATCTGGGTCAGGAGCAAAGCCTCTAGTCTCAAAATAACGGGTTGCCTTCTGCATTGCATCTCGTTAAGCAAGACCCAGGTACATAATGGCCTCAATTTCCATGCATGCTTTTGCAGCAGTCCTGAGGAACTAATAGCAAGTCTAAATGAAATGTATCCATTGCCTCTCCATGTCCTGTTAATAGCCTGGAGTTTGGGGCTCGAGCAAAATGTTTTTAACAGGAGGAAATGGCTTTGATCCATGTGCCAGCTGAAAGCAATTGATGATCCGATGCGCTCATTCAACGAAGTGCTTTGCACTACTGACTTCCCCTGAAATTAATAGGACTTGGGGTCCAAGTTAAATTTTTTGGAAATAAAGTTAGGCCAAGCTTTTGAGAGCATTGAACATAACTGTAGGACAGTTGCTCTCTGCTTATATATGGCCCAAACTTAAGGTCTCTAAAAGGAGAGAGATCAATTCTATCTTGCATTACTGGAGCTCTGCCCAGTGAACTGGGGGACCTGGAGCTAGACCAGTAACGGTTTGAATGGCCCATTATGGGCATGGTCTTTCCACTCCAATTCATAGCCGAAACCAAACGTACAGTGTCAATCATTTATTCAGCTCAGAATATCTTTTTTTTTTCTTCAAAATTTTATTAGAGTTTTAAATATACATAGTTAAAAGGGTGAAAATGAAAAAGAAATAGAAATACAAATCAAAGAAAGAAGTAAAAGTGTATAGAAAAGTAAAAAAAAGAAAGAAAAAAGATAAGACATAGATATAGTCAACTTCCGATTTATCTCTGGGCTTAGTAGTTCAGAAAAAAAAATTTCTTACATGCTAGTTCTATATATAACATACAAAAACATTTCCTGTCTAATATATCAATCCATATATATTTTATATTTCAAAACCCCAAATGAGCTTCGGCTCAGAATATCAATGGTATATCTGAGTCAAATAGTTAGAAAGTTCTATTTGATTTGGATCTGTGAAGTCCTTGGTGCTCTCTGAGCCTTGTTCACTGAAGATGTTAACTAGTCTGTCAATGAAACGTCTGCAAGAAAAAAAAACAGGCTCAGAGAGCCCCAAGGGCTCCACAGTTCAACCCTGAGCTACAAATATTCTCTTCGATTGATTTGGATCTCCTAATCAATTCAGGAAAAATTCTGCACATCTCTGGAAGGATCCAAATCACCCAAGTCAAGCAATTTGGAGGCATGATTTGGCCATTTGAATTGACTTTCTGAATCCATCCAGATTCCACTCTGATTTAATTAAGATGTTAGCATCAGTCCTTTAAGCCAGGGTTCCTCAACCTCAGCCATTTTGAGATGTGTGGACTTCAACTCCCAGAATACTGGAGTATTCTGGGAGTTGAAGTCCACACATCTTAAAATGGCTGAGGTTGAGGAACCATGCTTTAAGCCAAAGAATTAAAACCAAGAAAGAGAGAAAAAATTAGATAATTTTGAGGAACTATGTTTTATATGTATAATACTGGACAGAAAGTTCTCAACTGAGGGTTGTTGATTTGTTTGTTTTAATTTGGGGAGCGTACAAACCAAAAGAGGAAGGTAATCCCTCTCCTTTGGGCAGTTTGGACTGAAATTTAAGTAGGAGAACAGAAGTGCCCAATGGTAACTTTTACTCTGATTTTAAATGGTCTTAGATGAGAATGTATATATTTTGAAATGTGGGGAGTCAGCCTTGCTGTTTGACAGCCTTCACATTTTGTTCTGCTGTCATGAACATGACCACTGCCCTTAGTCTCATGAATATATGCATTTATGCAGAGTTTTCCCTTCTATACATTTTTAAAAAAATAATTAAAAATTAAAATACGGAAATGCATGCAAACATTGGATTTCAAGTGATAATTAGGTTTTAGTCCAGCGTTTTTCAAAGTTGGCAACTTTAACATGTGTGGACTTCAACTCCCAGAATTCCCCAGCCTGAATTCTGGGAATTGAAGTCCATACATTTATTTATTTTTATTTATTTATCCAACTTTTATCACCGCCCATCTCCCCCCAAAAGGGGGACTCTGGGCGGTTTACAACAATTTAAAGTTGCCAAGTTTGAAAAACACTGTCTTAGACTGTGTCTTGGTTCAAAAATGCAAAATTAATTATCTTGGCATTCAAAAGTAAACCAGACAAACGTCTCCCCCCATCTGAAAATAGACACTGTTCAGAAGTTTAATTTCCTTTCCAGATGCCCTGCTCCTCAAATGTTCTTCTGTTCTTACAAAAGGGGGATTCATCCAAACTATGGCAGGTATGGCTTGGCATGAGGACTACGTTCAACCTATCGAAGAGAATATTTGTAGCACAGGGTTGAACTGTGGAGTCGTTGGTGCTCTCTGAGCCTTGTTGTTTTCTTGCAGACGTTTCATTGCCAGACTAGGCAACATCTTCAGTGCGAAAAGGGAGTGGAACTTGCTCTCTGTTTATACTGTATACCCTGGCATGTCCTGCCTGTGTTGGTGGGGATGTTGTACTCTCCTTGGTAGTACTTTGATTGGGTTGTTGTTTTCTGCTTGGTTGATTGACTGAGTTAATAGTTCCTTGATTAGGGTCTATTATTCTCCTAGCAAGGAATAAACAGTGTACGTTCAACCTTCCACGCGTGTAGGTGATCAGCCATTGTTTATTCCTTGCTAGGAGGCAACAGTGGTAGGAACCTATTAACTTTATAACTCCTAGTGGGCTTTGGGATGAAATAGAATATAGGACAAGATGGTGTTTCAGTCCAATCCATCATTCCTATTCTTTGTAATCATATATCATAGTGATTTTACAAAAGCTGGCAATTATTGTATTTAAATAGAGGCTGCTGGAGTCTAATAAGATATCCATTCTACCACACCAGTTCCTACTCAATTCACAGCTAGTGAATTCCTCTTGGATCAGTTTCATGCCACTGAGTTTTCCAATATACAGTAACTATGTACTAGCTATCAGCAAGTATTGTAACGGGGGGCGGGGGCAGGCTAAGTATATCAATAAGTCTTTGCACAGATCTCATTCTTGGCATCTGTCTTCCACTTAAATCCCTTTGGCTTTCCACTCCCCATTTCTACTTCTTGACATCCATTAAATTTTCAGCCTTATAGCCAGAACCTCGGTTTGTCCAAAGCTTACAAATGCTGCACGTTGCTTTATCCAGTCCGGTCAGTCCATCAATAAAGTTGAGCATCAAGTTTGCCTGTTTTTTCACTCTTTGCAGAGGGATTATTGTAAGTTATGGAGTTGTGCTGTCTGGCAAAAGCCCTTCTCTTGTAGCACAGGGAAGACACGAAACATCACTTCTCAGATTCTGCTAAACAAAACTGTAAAATATTTAAGTAGAAGTAGATGGGATCTTTGTGTTCAACCAAAGGTCTATGTTGGAAGTTGATGAAAGTGATGGCACACATTTCTTTAGAATCCTTGAAATTGCCATGGATATCTGATTCCTGTCAGATGATGAACAGTAGTGGTTTCCTCATCTTACCTTTTTATAAGATAATTTCTAGCAATTCACAAAAATACCAAATGCATTAAAATACTGAAAATGCAATCAATGTGGAAATTTAGTCATATGCAAGCAGCAGATGGGAAGGAACATTTTCATATTAGTCCTCATTAAAATAAAAACATTTTGTGGGATTCAGGCGTACCTTTACTTAAAGAAGACCCACCAAAGTAAGTGAGATTCATTAGTGATGACTAATTTTTATCTCAATTATTTCGTCAATTATTTCCTAAATATGATTAGGTTTGGAGTCTAACCCAATGTATATACCTGTTCAAAGTTTGACATAGTTTCCAGGCCTATCCACTGCTTTTATTACCTCAATCTCCTGTGTTGAAAACAGGGGTCATTTCCTATGGTGAAGAAAAACCTAGACTTGTGAATATAATGGCGGTACAGTATAAATACACACACACACACACACACACACACACACACACCAAAAAGGAATAACTTTGCTCCCTATGTCTTATCTCTCTCTCTTTCCTGCTTCTTCCTTTGTTATGAAGTTATTCAGAGTCAAACTAGATTACCTAGAATAATTAGCAATATTAAGGAGGAGCAAACTCAGATGTCCATGTGACTTTTCTAACATTTCCCCAGACAGAAATGACAGGATGCTAAGTTCAGCGGTTGTTTCCTGCTGTTTTACATTGCGCAATGATAAATGATCGCTTTGTGTGTGTGTGTGCATGTACAATTTGTTTTCCTGCTATATCCAAAATGCAGAGCGAGAGAAATTAGAGGGAAATAAAAGGCATGCCAGTCCACTGAAAATCCCCTTATTTGGATCGAAGGGGGAAACAATTTCTTAGGCCTGTTTTATTTGTCATCTAAATGCAGACAGGAAGAAAAATATAAATATGGAAGACCACCGCCGGCATTTGTGGCCATGTTCTTCCACTTAGATCCCCTGAAGGTGTGTGCAGGGTTATATCTACGCTTTGGATAAGTTTCATAATAAAGGGGGGGTGGGGGTGGGCAGAAGGATTGCTCTCTTTATTATTTCTTGCATGGGGCATATTTGTGTGTGTGTGTGTGTGTGTGTGTGTGTGTCTCTTAAAACAACTCTATTAGCGCTGAGCGAGCCACCTTAAGCAGCGTCTGACAGGTACAAACCGTTGCCTCCAGCCTGCCCCGTTTGTCTGATTTTTCTGCAGTCTGAAGGTTGACTCGAGTCATTTTGCACCCAATTACTTTGCAGTAAATTCGTCGGATGATTCTTGTCGCCCAGTATTGATCCAACGTGTCACCTTGAACTTGTTTATTGACACATCAAATTCCAAAGGCAGTCCTAGTTCAATTTACCACTTCCCAATTATGGTATTTATATGATGTCACCGGAGCTTTTCGCCATTTCGGACGAGGGCTATTTCCCTCTTCCTTTCCACCATTCAACACACATCCCCCCGCCCTCTATCAACATCCACACTCATCCACACACACACACCAATCACCCCAGCGGCTCTTGCCATTTTACTTTGACCTTTCCTGAGACAGATGGCAGCCCATAAAACACATCATTAACACACGCGTCAGTTTTACCTCGCTTGGTTTGCAAGGAGTACTTTGCTCAACAGAATTTTCCCCTCTTTTTTGTCTCGTCCACTGCAGCTTTTCAGAAATGGCCCTTCAGAGGGTTGAAGAGGGAACTGGCAGGTTGGAACCCACAGCCAGGCTGTTATAAAGGGGTATTTAGCCCGCAATGTCTCTAAGCAAGTAACGCACGGTCTTTTGGAGACCAGGGGCCCGATGATTTTGCTAGCGGCAAAGCTTCCATAAGCAAGATTGTAGTGCAAAATGGGGGTGGCTTCAGGATCTTCCTTCCTTCCTTCCTTCCTTCCTTCCTTCCTTCCTTCCTTCCTTCCTTCCTTCCTTCCTGGGACAAAAGAGAAACTTTGTGAGTTTTTCCTTTAAAAAATTGGGTGCTTATTTTGTGATACTGATTAATTGTATTTTGTGACTTTTATGGTGCTTTTTTCCTAATTTTTTGAGAAACGTTTAGCAGAGAGAGACTAATTAAATAAATAACTACGTACATACATACATGTTGTTGTTCAGTCGTTTAGTCATGTCCGACTCTTCATGACCCCATGGACCATAGCACACCAGGCCTTCCTGTCCTCCACTGTCTCCCGGAGTTTACTCAAATTCATGTTCATTGCATCGGTGATGCTATCTAACCATCTCATCCTCTGCCGTCCCCTTCTCCTTTTGCCTTCAGTCTTTCCCAGCATCAGGGTCTTTTCCAGTGAGTCCTCTCTTCGCATTAGGTGGCCAAAGTATTTGAGCTTCAGCTTCAGTATCTGTCCTTCCAATGAGCAGTCAGGGTTGAGGTACATACATACGTAAATGTATATCTGTCATGTCTTTCTGCTTCGAAACTGCACAAACCCTGCCTTTCTTTTTCAGCAGTCATGATTAAAACAAGCACCAGCCCTTGCACCCCCATTGGGGTGTTGGACATACATGTGAGGTATAGATGACAGCTTGCCCACTTCTGCTGTAGATGGAGAATCTCTTGCTCATTTCAAGCTGTTCTCTACATTCCCTACCTGGGCTAGAAATAGCAAAATGAACTGTATAGAAGACATAAATAAGAATGTCCCATACCACTTAGGGTTAACCTGCTTTCCCTGAACTTTTTTGCCCTTTTTCCAGCAACACCTATCATGTCAAAGCTGGTTAGTATCTATTTTTTGTCAAATCTACCTAGCAACAGCCAGGACAGGAGAACAACAACAAAGGAACCATTCTCTGTTTTAGGATTCATTGGACCTATTAGGAAAAAGGTTGGAGTGAGAACAGAAGCATTCCACCAAGTAGCTTTGTTTTCAGATGTGTAACATACAGTAGGCAATCCCAAGTCAATAGGTTCTGGATTTCTTCCTCCAATCCTTTCGTGCAATGGGAAAGATGCCAATCTCTTCTGAGGAGATGAGCCATTCCACCCTTGGATTTGGTTTTCATAAGAGCTACTAGCCATGTTAACAGTATGAGAATTCTTTCTTAGATTACAAAGCTCTTCCTAGCTTGGACCCTTGTTACTTACAGAACTGTCTTCTTGGATTAGAATCTGACCATCCAGTGCATGTAATTCAAGAAGGTATGTATGGTCCCCCGGATGGGGGTCCTGAAGCAAGCCTTTCAAGGAACAGCTTGCCCTCCAAGGTCAGCAGTTAACCTCTCCCTCTCTATTAACCTTTAAGAGGACCGGAAAAATGGTCCTCTTTCACTAAACTTTGAGTCATCAAGTGCTATGTTGGCTATTCCTTGTTTCCTATATATTTGTGGTCTTTATAGATTACATTTTTTACGGCTACTTTTATTTTATTTGTGTTTCTCTTTTTTAATCTGTTGTGAGCCACTCAAAAGTCTTGGATTGGGATGGCCTATCACTTCTGCTCAATAAACCAATAATAGTCACCATCTTTGACTTGGGAAGGAGCACCAACATTTCCTTCTAGATTTAGTGTCAAGCAGGCTGGGGAACCCTTGGCCGTTCTGATCTTGTTTAACTCATCATCCCTCAGCAACAGTTAAGGAATGACAAGAGTTGGAAGTCCAATAACATTTGGCAGGTCACAGGCCTGTAGAATTTCAACAGCTTTCTCCTGCTTAAGTCAGAAATAGGGTCCTTCATAATGCAATACATTTGTGATCTGTTATCACTCTCACCTGAAACCTATCTGTATCCCAGCTATTAACATATCTACACTATGAAAAAGGGCTGAGAAGACTTTGCTGCTTATTTAAAAACGTAAAGCTTCCCCCTGGCACATTTGTGCAGTCGTGTCTGACTCTAGGGGCCAGTGCTCATCTCCGTTTGTTAGCCGAAGAGCCAGCATTGTCCGAAGACGCTTCTGCGGTCATGTGGCCGGCATGACGTGCGCGGAACGCTGTTACCTACCCACTGAAGTAGTATCTATTAATCTACTTTCATTTGCATGCTTTCGAATTGCTAGGTTGGCAAGAGCTGGGGCGAGTGCGGGAGCTCACTCTGTCACGCGGGGCTAGGGATTCGAACCTCCGAACTTGCGATCTTCCGATCGACAAGCCTGGCATCTTACCCACTGAGCCACCACGCCCCTATGCTGCTTATTTACCTTTACAATAAAGGGGCAAGTAAATTATTGTAATAAATAAAGGGGCAAGTAAACTCAAGATTTTTTTTGTGTGTGTGCCTTTCAGGCAGTCTTGACTCCTGGTGACTGCCTGGACAAGTCCTTGCAGTTTTCTCAGCAAGATTTCGGAAGTGGTTTGCCATTGCCTCCTTCCTAGGGCTGAGAGAGAGAGACTGGCCCAAGGTCACCCAGCTGGCTTTGTGCCTAAGGTGGGACTAGAACTCACTGTCTCCTGGTTTCTGGCCTGATTATCTGTGTCTATACAATGCAAACAACTGCCAACTAACTATCCAGCCTGGGCTTGCACAAAAGACTAAGCTAAAAGAAGCTTAGCTAGTTTGTGGTTTGATGTGTCATGCAGATTCAGCCAGGGGAGTCTCAAAATAGTTTGCTTCCTGACAGAGGAGGAAAGCCAGCCTGTGGCTTCCATGGGAGAAGATAAAGGGGGAAAGGGGATCTACATGGGGTTCAAAAAGTCAAGATGGTGTTTGAAACCCCATCCCATGTTGATGTGCATGGCATGCAAGCTGATGTAAAAAGGGGCGGGGCTTCAATTGCATGGGTGCAGCCACCATCTTGACTTTTTTGAACCCCCGTGGCACCCCTGAAACCAGAGATAATGAAGACACCTTTAAGACCATTCACCTGCCCCTGAATAATGATGTTTCCCATCTATTCTACCTATGCCTTAATTGTGCTTTCAATGACAGCCCCTGTGATTTGTCTCTTAGGTTTACAAAGGAGCCACGGGGAATTAAAACACATCCCCATTGGCTCAGGCCTCTCTTTGATTTGCATAACCCCATCCAGGCATCTTTTCTCGGTGACAGAGTGTCACCTTAGAAACACGAGTCAAGCTATGGCTCTGGTTTATGCCGTATACACCAGATGAGATATTATAGTGTTACAATTAAAACTTTAACATGCTAATTTATGTATGTAGGCTTGTTTGCCTTATGAAGGCTTCTATGCTGCTTCAGTCATGCAGTTCTAAGTGGTCTGCAGCAAAACATACACTATATACAATGCATCACAAGAATCCAAGAACAATCAAATATGTCAAATGACAACAACAGCAAAATAATACATACTGTCAACATACATTCAACTAAATTGAAGTATAAATAAATAAATGAAATAAATAAATAATCATAACATTGTCATAAAAACCAAAGCAGCCAGATTCATCTCAACTCAGGAACATCTCCCATTCTCACTTCAGTCCCCAAACACACATTTAAAAAGCCACTTTTTAAAGGTCTGTAGCTTGAATCATGTCAACTGGATTTCTATTTTCTCAGTAGAAACGTTTCACTCCTTATCCAAGGAGCTTCTTCAGTCTGAGTAAAGTTAGTAAGGGAATCCTTAAATATGTTTCTAGGGGAACATATTTAAGGATTAACCCATATTTAAGGATTCCCTTACTAACTTTACTCAGACTGAAGAAGCTCCTTGGATAAGGAGTGAAACGTTTCTACTGAGAAAATAGAAATCCAGTTGACATGATTCAAGCCACAGACTGTTCCACCTGGATGACTGAGAACCTTCATCGACACACTTTTTAAAGGCTTTCTGAGTGAGGGCGGGTGCTGTTGGAGATTGATGGGGCCAGAATGTATGTGTTAGCTTATAACATTTGTATCGTGTCTTCCCTCTGGGAATTCAAGGTGACCAACGTGGGCAAGATTCTCCCCTCATTTTACCTCAGAGCCAACCTATGAGGTAGGTTGTATTGAGAATTAATTTTCGCCTAAAATCACCCACTGTGTTCCCTGGTCAAGTGATGATCTGAACCTACACTTCCTTGGTCCAAGTCCAACATTTTAATTACTGTATAATGCTGTTCTAGCTCTCCCATCATGTCTGGGATTTCATCTGATGGAGAGGTGGAATTTAATCTTTTTCACAGAACCATACAGTCATAGAGGGGGGCGTGGTGGCTCAGCGGGTAAGATGCCAGGCTTGTCGATCGGAAGATCGCAAGTTCGGAGGTTCGAATCCCTAGCACCGCATGACGGAGTGAGCTCCCGCACTAGCTCCAGCACTTGCCAACCTAGCAATTCGAAAGCATGCAAATGCAAGTAGATGAATAGGTACCACTTTGGTGGGTAGGTAACAGCGTTCCACGCGTGTCATGCGGCCACATGACCGTGGAAGCGTCTTCGGACAGCGCTGGCTCTTCGGCTAACAAACGGAGATGAGCACTGGCCCCTAGAGTCGGACACGACTGCACAACTGTGCGGGGGGAACCTTTACCTTACTATACAGTCATAGAATATAAGGGTTGGAAGGGCTTTCAGAGGTCATTTAGTCCATCCCTCTGCCCTTGCAGGAAAGAACCACTACAGGAACCCTGACAGATGGCCATCTAGCTTCTTCTCTGCAGTAAGTATTCCTGATGAAAAGCATTTATTAGAAGCTGCTATTTGAGAAGGGAGGAACACTCCAGTACATGCATCACTGCTATTCCATTTGTGCACCAATCATTTCTCTGTTCATGGTTTTAAAAAGTACACTAAATGCAAAGATGTTTTATATCAAGTCAGCCCATCCTGGGCCTGAAACTCAGCCCTGGAAACTGACTCCCTGGCTCCGATCCATCCAGGTAATAGGCCTTTTAAATATGAAAAGCATTAAAATGCTTTAACTTGTGCAAAAGCAGGCCAATTGTCACCACCCCACACCCCACAAAGAGGAGAGCTGGCAACCATTTAATCAGGTTATCTTGCTTGAACCTCCTTAGAGCTCAGGGCGATGGTAAAGACAAATAGGAGAAATCCATACTTGTCTGGTAGATAACTTATCACTTCTGTCAGCCTCCAGTTGCTGAAATGTACTTGGAAAACAATTGTGGGGGAGGGGGAAGGAAGGGTGGAAGACAAATCACCTCTAATTTTTATTTCTTAACTCTTTTATCTATGACATCCCTCAGCTCTGAAAGAACTCTGGAGCTATATCTCATATTATGGTTCTCTAATGTTTTTGCCAGGACATTTATTTGTCTTGATTCACAGATCCCTTTCTTTTCCTGTCTTGTATGCTCCTTCTTTCACAATACCGCTTCTGTGTGGTTTGTGATACCATCTAGAGCAGCCTTCTTCAGCTTGACAACCTCCAGAGGTCTGGACTTCAAATCCCATTGTCCAGCCAACACCACCAATCTGTCACCATGATTGGCAACTGTCACATGATTGGCAAGTTGATGTGGCAACTTCTGGTGTAGCAGCCCCCCAACCCAAATGTAGGCAAAAGGGGAGATATTAGCATAATACTTCCCATGGGAACCGACTTAAAAATTACAGAATAGGCTCAGTTTCACAGAATCTCCATTAGAGTTAACGTGAAGCCAAAAAACCGGGCAGGTTGGATTGGAGGAAAGTATATAAGAACTATTAAGCATTGGAACAGCTTGTCTCCCGGAGTTGTGGGTGCTCCATCGCTGGAGGTTTTCAAGAAAAGATTGGACAACCATTTGTCCGAGATGGTATGAGGATTCCTGCCTTGGGCAGGGGGTTGGACTAGAAGACCCCCAAGGTCCTTCCAACCCTAGGATTCTACAATTCTATATGGTGAACTACAAACCTATATGTAACAGTGGTGATTTGGGATGGATTTTTCAGATCAAGGACTCATCCAAAAGTCCACTACATGTGATGGACACCCCTTTGCCCACATATCAGATCTGGTACCACAGAACTGGTACCACAGATAATATGTCTACCACATATCAGATCTTGTACCAGAGCTCTGATCTGGGATCTAATGCAGGAATAGGCACCTTCTGGGCCCAGCCAGCATATCTGGACAATATAACTGGACAATATATCTGCACAATATAACAATATAGTAATATAGCATATCTGTACAATATAACATGGATTCTTTTCTAAACAGACATCATCCAAAGCCTTTTCCTACTCACAAAAGGCTTCTCCTTTAATATTTTTTAAAATAAAGATGGGGCTCAATGTTGATGCTTTGTCTTACAATACACCACTTTCCCATTTGATTTTCTTTTAATTAAAATATTTTTTAAAAATTAAGTCAGGTGAAGTAGTGGCCTGATAGGCACCGTGAGAATTATTTGCTAGCACCCTGGCAACCAAATTCACCACTTGACAAATAGCTTTGCAATTAAATCTCTGAAGTGCCCTATATTACACAAATATGACAAGAAGTGTAAGTAAGCCTGCACCGTTTTCTCGCCCCATCTATTGTCCCCAATTCACTCCAGGAGTATCCAATCCCAAGGAGAGGGAATACTGAATCAAAACAGCAATCATGATAATAACAACTGCTTTATCCCTGGTACTTAAAACGCTGTTATTTCATTCATTGTGTTTATGGACTGTGGGTGTTTTGAAAGGCTGGCACATGACCTGAATTCTCCACTTTTGTGAAGGCAGAAAACTGTGTGAGTGAAATTCAGCCCTGCTAGGAAGTGGGCCATGGGACTCCCACCTGCAAACCCCGCCCCCCAGTGTGCGCGATTACTCCACCCCGGTGTGCGCGATTGGCTCCTGCCTGAAAACCCTGCCCCCCTGGTGCACGCGATTGGCTCCCGCCTGCAAACCCCGCCCCCCCCAGTGCACGCAATTGGCTTCTGCCTGCAAACCCCGCCCCCCCGGTCCGTGAAAAAATTTTCTTCCACGACCGGTCCCTGGTGCCAAAAAGGTTGGGGACCGCTGTTATAGAGACATCCAATCTTCATTGTGCCTAGTGACCACAATCAGAATGGCTTTCTACCTCTTCAGTAATGGTTGAGTGTGATGCTTTGAAGATGCTAAGTTCCTAATGGGGAAACAGCACAGAACATGGAATTCTGGAATGCATGGAATAGGATATGTCTTAAAAAGAAAGCATAAAAACTATCATATCTCCAACTAGATCCAACTTGAGCTACACTTTAAGATTCAAGAGCAGTATCTCCCAACCATGGCAACTTCCAAAGGGGTGGTGGACAACTCTCAGAATGTTCTACAATGGCCCTGCTGCCTGGGGAATCCTGGGAGTTGAAGTCCTCCTATCTGAAAGTTGCTATGGTCTGGAAACACTGCTCAGAAGGAACTTTGAGTGAGATGGGCGGTGACAAAATTCGAAATATAAGTAAATAAATAAATAAATAGATAGATAAATAAATAAATAAACCTAAATCTCACTTATTTCAGTAGTCTCTGCTGACTGGTTCCCATCCATTGTGTGATCTTTCGCTACTGTGAGAACTTCTGTGTGACAGTGGTGTCTGCAGGGCATGGTTAAAAAAAAACAAGATGGCAGCTGCCAAGGTAACATAGAAAACAGGTGGAGCTTCGATCACACCTTCACAGCTGCCATCTTGACTTTTTTTTTTACCATACCCTGTGGACACTCCTACTGTGTAAGACAGTAAAAGTTGAGAAATGAGGTGCTGATTGTGGAAGCTCAGCTCTGACCCACCAGGCTGGGGAAGATTCAAATCAAGTTGCTTTTTGTTTTCAACTGTTTTAAGAGTATATTTTGGCTTGTCAGACTTTTTCTTCTGATGTGTTTCACACTTCATCTTTTATTATTTAGATCAGTGTTTCTCAACCTTGGCCACTTTAAGACGTGTGGACTTCAACTCCCAGAATTCCCCAGCCAGCCATGGTGGCTGGGGAATTCTGGGAGTTGAAGTCCACACATCTTAAAGTGGCCAAGGTTGAGAAAAACTGATTTAGATGTTAAAGAATACAGCTTTGGCAAATCAGTTTGATTATTTTCTTAGTGAATGTTTGTTTCAAATTTCTGGACCATGGGAGAGACATTTGCACTTGAAAAATTGTGCCTTCTGCACAGAGCAACAGACAACAAAGTTACATTTTGAGAGGCAGCAACTTCCTGGGCCTGGCTGGGTTTCAGTGGGGTGAATCCTGGGTTTGAGGGCTGCCGCTGGGAGAGAGGTTGTAAAGGAACGCCTTCAATCTGAATCACAAGACAGGAGGTGAACTTAATAAAAACTTAGCAGGAAGCTTACTAGCAACTCTTTTTGCTCAGGGCGTCTCTTTGTTTCCCAGAAGCCAAATGAGACCGGACAGAAAACAAATGCTCCCCTGCTTGTAGCTGGTGGATTTATGACATGTCAAGTTTAAATAGCATCCAGAAAGGCTTTAAATGGTCTGGGTGGGGAGGGGAATCTATTTTTCAACTCTCCCAAATATAACAGGATGGCCCCGGTGCTACATGATCAGTTCCACCACACCCACAGGCTTGGGATCCCCCTGGTTCCCATTTTTATTCTGATTTCATCTGTTCTTGTCCTTTTTTATGGGTTTCACATGTACCAAAAATAGCCTCCACTCGACTTAACAATATCAAATGACTGAGGCAAGCTTTGGATGCCAATTAACCAGGCAGGTACCTTCCAGCCACCATGGCAAATTCTCTGAATAATTAATCCTTAGCACTAATGAGACCCATTGTCTCTTCCTTTTCGGAGAGCTTACGCACTGCCACTGCCACTGCCAAGTTTTGCTGATAATTGTTTGTCTCTTTGGAACAGAGTCATTTTTTTGTTGGTTTGTTTTCCTACAGGAATAAATTCACTAGCCCTTTAAATTGGGGAAGGGAAGGAAATGGGAGAGGGGAGGGAAGGGAAGGAGGAAGGAAGGGAAGGGAAGGGAAGGGAAGGGAAGGGAAGGGAAGGGAAGGGAGGAAATGGGGAAGGCAAGGCAAGATATATTGCTTCCTTTTTGGAAGAGAGGGCCAGACAAATTTTAAGGATCCTTTGAAGCAGCTTTCCCTAGCCTGGCGTTGTAAAAGTTTTCTTGGGGTGTTTCTTCTGCCCTCTCCAGGTAGCATGCTGGATGAGGATGATGGGGGATGAGATCAACCCACCAAAATATGTTTGGTGGTGATTTAGATCTGCTGGTTTGGGATAAACTCCAGCTAGAAAACATTGCCTAACAAGAAAAATGTACAGTGCTTTTTAAAAGGAAAAAGGAGAGAAAAAGACCCAATACTTTTGGTCATTTAATTATGCGTACAGCATCCAAAATCAGAATAGACTTTTAAGATTCCTGTACTTTTCCTCCGCCCAGAAAATACTGAACTCTGAAATTGGACACAAGGGTTTTATAAACATATAATCTTGATATACGTATGTTGCAGGACAGGACAGGATGGGAAGAGATACTACCTTGCACAAGTATATGTGAAAGAACAGTGTGATCCAGAAACACACTTTTATTTCAATGGGGCTTGTGCACCTGAATTCCCTGGCAGATTCCAGGCCGTTGGGTGACTGCTAATGTTCATTTTGCACACATATACTCACTTTTCCACATACATACACCCTGTACTTTCTGTTTTCTGCACCTGGAGATATTCAGAAATAACCAAAATACAGAGAAGGAGGAATTGGGCTAAGATACTAGGGCATCATTGGGAAAAAATTGACTCTATTTATATTGTATTGGAGTTTGTGTGGGATTGTAAACCGCCCAGAGTCCCTGTGAGGGAATTGGGCGGTGTTAAATCAATCAATCAATCAACTAAATAACTAAATAACTAAATAACTAAATAACTAAATAACTAAATAACTAAATAACTAAATAACTAAATAACTAAATAACTAAATAACAACTAAATAACTAAATAACTAAATAACTAAATAACTAAATAACTAACTAGGCTCAGGATGAAAACCATTACAACATTAAAACATATCTCTTTAACAGCCACCTCCCTCTCCCTCATGCCTCCACACATACACCCATTCTGGGGAAAAACAAGAAAATCTTGAAAAACGGTGTCCTCACCCCCTGCAGCCTTCAGGATTAAAAAAATATATAAATTTTCCAAAAAGTAGACCTTGGCCACGGAGCGACTGTCTGCCTCTACATTAAATATAAACCCGCCCTCGCTGTTAACAAGGTTATTGGTTTGTCAGTGCTCCGGATACATTCTTCCGCTCAGCCTTCCCAGGCTGACAGATGTGCTGGGATTGTAGACCATTTCGAGGGCATCAGGTTGAAGAACAGTGTTTGGGTCATTTCACTGTTGAATATGTTGGGCTCTTGTCGCGTTCATACCCCAGGCAGGATCAGACCTCTAGTATTTACTTTTCATCACCCTTAAAATCAGTAACCGGACACTGAATTATGTTGGAGTGAATATCATGATTAATTGACCTGTATGCTGTATGCTGGTATATATTGATTGGGTAGAAGTCAATTTATTATTAGGGACAATCCATCTATTTATATCCTGGATATAGACTTCAAGTCTGATGGAGGGCTCCCATCTAACAAAATAAAACAAAGGAAGGCATTTATAGTAGACCAAACTGTCAGCTTTTTTACACGCACTTTTTAAAAATACTTTTTAAAAAAGTTCTTTGTGAAAAGTAGAAGTGAAATGATGATCTGAGGAGGTCTGATCTGAAACCTGGATTTGGATTTCTGAACTGATTCAGATTTCCAGATTGGATTAGTGAATTAAAATGTTATGGTTCAGAACAATTTCCCAATTAACATTCCTTTCTCATGTGCCCCAAAATAATGGAATCATCAGACTGATTTAGAAGTAACTGTTGTGGCAATTCAATTTGAATCTGTTACTGAATCCAGGAAGACAATTCACCCTGGAGATTTGATTGACCTTCATATCAAATATTTGCACATCCCTAGTTGTCAGGATATTTATTAAGGATTTTTTTTTAAGTATGAAATTTCAGTCTTATTTTATAACTAAATAGGCTACAACTATTCCACTATGTTTCTACTTGCCATGTAGCTATTAACAGTAAGAAATATAAAAGAATAAAAGAGGTGGAAATCCGAACTTATCTATGCAAAAGTATTCAAATTTGTGAGAATCTCTTGGAAAGAAACCAGACAAAATTTGTACGTCACAATGCCCATAAAAGAGGGACAGGGCTTTGATCACATGGTTTTGGCTGCCATCTTGACTTTTTTGACCCCCCTGCAATTAATTGAAATGGTCTGGGGACCTCCACGGAGCAGACAAAAAGGTTATAGTAGTGCCTGTGACTGCATGATAAAAAAACCTGCCCATTTTTTATGTGTCTAGCAGATGTAACATCTTTTTAAAAAGGGTGGGGCTTCAATCGCTTGACAGTGGCTGCCATCTTGACTTTTTTGACCCCCCTCCCCATGAATGCCCCTGCTATAAGCTATCATGGCTAAAAAATCCCCAATGTTTTACACAGAGACTGAATATTGCATCGTCAGTCAAATGAAGTTTGACGTCATTGTTCAAAAAATAATTGAGGTCAGCTTTTCAAGAATGAATATATTCCAAATATTCCAAGTCCTCTCCTACAGTCTTTCCCAGCCTGGCACCTTCCAGTCATGCTGGATAACAACTTGGGTTTGGCAATGATCGGCACTGGAGTCCCAACACACCTGGGTTGGGGAAGGTTGACTTACTATGACGGTGAGAATGAAATACACAGATACGGCTTCTCCACATGCATAGTTTTAAACTCACATTGTAAAGAGAAAATACACTTAGAGATCTGACATCCAAACAAGGTTATTTACCTCCTGGGAGGCAAATAATAGCATTCATGGGATGCATCACAGTCATTCTAGTTATGCCTGTTTGCATAGTGCTTCTGATTTATTAGCAGGATTGCAGACTTTAGTCATTAAAAAGAAACAAACAGAATGGTTCTGATTTGGCTGCAGCTCCAGGTGGAGAGAAGGAGCCCAGTTCAGCCCGCAGTGGCAAACCAGAGCTACTCTGGCATCCTGGTTGGGTGGTTGAGCTAGAATCAGGCAGACTTTGAACCAGGCATAACTTCTAAGTGCTGCCTTCTTAGGGGGAAAAAATGGGAGAGCTATATAAATCTATGGCGGGAAGCATTATACAAATCTAATGAGAGGAATACAGAACCACCATAATGGAACTACTGATTTGTATAATAGTTAGTGACCCCCTTATAGTGAGATTTAAGACTGGTGGTTGACACCCAGAACTTCATTCTTCTCTGCTATCCTGCCAACTAAAACGATTCCTCCCTCCTTCCTTCCTTCTTTCCCGATCACCTTGCAGCATCCATTCCATTTGTGTCTCCAAGTCCCTTTGAGTCAGTCTTGACCCCTGGCAACTACCTGGACAAGCCCCTGCAGTTTTCTTGGCCACATTTCCAGAAGTGGAGTGCCCATGCCTTCTTCCTAGGGCTGAGAGAGAGGGACCGGCCCAAGGTCACCCAGCCGGCTTTCATGCCTAAGGCGGGACTAGAACTCTCGGTCTCCTGGTTTGCCATTGGCTCCTTCCTAGGGCTGAGAGACAGGGACCGGCCCAAGGTCACCCAGCCGGCTTTCATGCCTAAGGAGGGACTAGAACTCTCGGTCTCCCGGTTTGCTATTGGCTCCTTCCTAGGGCTGAGAGAGAGGGACCGGCCCAAGGTCACCCAGCTGGCTTTCATGCCTAAGGCGGGACTAGAACTCTCGGTCTCCCGGTTTGCTATTGGCTCCTTCCTAGGGCTGAGAGAGAGGGACCGGCCCAAGGTCACCCAGCCGGCTTTCATGCCTAAGGAGGGACTAGAACTCTCAGTCTCCTGCTTTGCCATTGGCTCCTTCCTAGGGCTGAGAGAGAGGGACCGGCCCAAGGTCACCCAGCCGGCTTTCATGCCTAAGGCGGGACTAGAACTCTCGGTCTCCCGGTTTGCTGTTGGCTCCTTCCTAGGGTTGAGAGAGAGGGACCGGCCCAAGGTCACCCAGCCGGCTTTCATGCCTAAGGAGGGACTAGAACTCTCAGTCTCCTGGTTTGCTATTGGCTCCTTCCTTGGGCTGAGAGAGAGGGACCGGCCCAAGGTCACCCAGCCGGCTTTCATGCCTAAGGAGGGACTAGAACTCTCAGTCTCCTGGTTTGCTATTGGCTCCTTCCTAGGGCTGAGAGAGAGGGACTGGCCCAAGGTCACCCAGACGGCTTTCATGCCTAAGGAGGGACTAGAACTCTCAGTCTCCTGGTTTGCCATTGGCTCCTTCCTTGGGCTGAGAGACAGGGACCGGCCCAAGGTCACCCAGCCGGCTTTCATGCCTAAGGAGGGACTAGAACTCTCAGTCTCCTGGTTTGCCATTGGCTCCTTCCTTGGGCTGAGAGACAGGGACCGGCCCAAGGTCACCCAGCCGGCTTTCATGCCTAAGGAGGGACTAGAACTCTCAGTCTCCTGGTTTGCCATTGGCTCCTTCCTAGGGCTGAGAGACAGGGACCGGCCCAAGGTCACCCAGCCGGCTTTCATGCCTAAGGAGGGACTAGAACTCTCAGTCTCCTGGTTTGCCATTGGCTCCTTCCTAGGGCTGAGAGACAGGGACTGGCCCAAGGTCACCCAGCCGGCTTCATGCCTAAGGCGGGACTAGAACTCTCAGTCTCCTGGTTTGCCATTGGCTCCTTCCTAGGGCTGAGAGAGAGGGACCGGCCCAAGGTCACCCAGCCGGCTTTCATGCCTAAGGAGGGACTAGAACTCTCAGTCTCCTGGTTTGCTATTGGCTCCTTCCTAGGGCTGAGAGAGAGGGACTGGCCCAAAGTCACCCAGCCAACTTTCATGCCTAAGGCGGGACTAGAACTCACAGACTCCTGGTTTGCTATTGGCTCCTTCCTAGGGCTGAGAGACAGGGACTGGCCCAAAGTCACCCAGCCAGCTTTCATGCCTAAGGTGGGACTAGAACTCACAGACTCCTGGTTTGCTATTGGCTCCTTCCTAGGGCTGAGAGACAGGGACTGGCCCAAGGTCACCCAGCCGGCTTTCATGCCTAAGGCGGGACTAGAACTCTCAGTCTCCCGGTTTCCCATTGGCTCCTTCCTAGGGCTGAGAGACCGGGACTGGCCCAAGGTCACCCAGCCGGCTTTCAGACCTAAGGTGGGACTAGAACTCTCAGTCTCCTGGTTTGCTATTGGCTCCTTCCTAGGGCTGAGAGAGAGGGACTGGCCCAAAGTCACCCAGCCAACTTTCATGCCTAAGGCGGGACTAGAACTCACAGACTCCTGGTTTGCTATTGGCTCCTTCCTAGGGCTGAGAGACAGGGACTGGCCCAAAGTCACCCAGCCAGCTTTCATGCCTAAGGTGGGACTAGAACTCACAGACTCCTGGTTTGCTATTGGCTCCTTCCTAGGGCTGAGAGACAGGGACTGGCCCAAAGTCACCCAGCCAGCTTTCATGCCTAAGGTGGGACTAGAACTCACAGACTCCTGGTTTCCCATTGGCTCCTTCCTAGGGCTGAGAGACCGGGACTGGCCCAAGGTCACCCAGCCGGCTTTCATGCCTAAGGCGGGACTAGAACTCTCGGTCTCCCGGTTTGCTATTGGCTCCTTCCTAGGGCTGAGAGAGAGGGACGGGCCCAAGGTCACCCAGCTGGCTTTGTGCCCAAGGTGGGATTAGAACTCACAGTCTCCCAGTTTCTAGCCTGGTGCCTTGACCACTACACCACACTGGCTCTCATCCATTCTGTTAGGGTCAGAGCACTGAAAGAACTGCAGAGAGCTATAGGATTTCCTCAAAATGGGAGCACAACATGTCTCCTATGGGTTTCATCCTAACACTGGTTCAGGGGTGCAAACCCTCTAACGTAACTCCCTCCCACCTGGCAGGTGCAGTTTTATGCAGAAGAAAGGGATCATGTCCCCATATCCCCTTGTAGGAGGACCTATCACATCCTTAGCTTACTGAGAGACCCCCTCCAATGTAGATTCACCAGCTGATCCATCACCCAGTTGGTAGGAACCTGTGGAGATGACGAATCCAACCGATGGGCAGGCCAAAGAGTGTTTGCCTGAAAAAGAACTCCTAGTGAACAAGGGACAACTCACAAGTAAACCCCACCACCCAATAATTGAGGATTGTTTCAGAATCCTTTGCCTGTTGACCTTTGTGAATCAGCTACCTACTGCTTTGTTAAACTCCCTTCAACTTTGGTCCTGCTTTATTTCAAGATACAGAGTATAAGGTCTATTTTCCATCTTGGAAATCATTCCACGTATATTTCCCCTAGTTTTGCTGTCAACAGACTGGAGGCTACATCCTTATCAATGACTCTACCATTCTCCTCCTACCATTGATAAACCCAATCCCTATGTTTTGAGCATCAAAATCCCCCAGAATCCTTTTATTGATTGGCCTCCACCGTGGAAGCCCAAACTCTGTTAGAAACACTAAAGCTTAATAAAGCCATTAAGATCACTTCCATCATTCCTCCTTTCGGACTGTGGCCCCTTAATCGCTGCGAAGCAGCAGACTGTCATCCAAAACTCATTCAGAAGAACGATTGTATGCTCCATAAAGTGCATATTGGAATAATATTCCAAAGTACCACAGAAAGCAAACAAATGACTCAGCAAAACGAAATGCTATTTTGGGGCTTTCTAGATTCTTGCTTTGAAGGCAGTTGACCAGCTCCATTCAAAGTGTCTCAAAATGTTGGCTGCATTGCCGATTTCACCTTCACAAGTGAAATTGTGAAAGCAAGGTATAGAAGAGAAATTTCAGAAGAGAAAATCAGAAATGGTGCTTTTATTGGTAAGTGAATGTTAACATTAATATTTGTGCATCAAACAGTTTGGTTTTCTTTATAAATATAGATTAGTTACTACTGTTTCATGGGGAAATGCTCTTGTATCTTAATTTTGTAACTATAATATTTCACATTTAAAATGACAAATAATCAAGTGTTCAATTTGTTGCAGTTTAGTTCCCCTCTGTGATATTCTGGATTCCCATCATGCTTATGCATGGGAGGGGAAAAAACATGAAAGAAGATTAACCTTTGGGGATCCATCACACAATTTCATACACTTGGTAAAGACCTTCAAGGTAATATCAGCTACATGAACATTTCCGTGTTGCATTCTTGGTAACAGTATAGATGTAGTTTTCAATTTCCTTCTTCTGACATTTTTTAAAAAAATTCCCAATCTAGCACACAGTCCTGTAATTCCCTGATGGTCTCCAATTCAGATTCAATCCTGTTCAGCTTTTTAAGATCAGCCAAGATGGAGCAGCAGCCCCCAGCCATAGCTCATACAAGCTGCAAAACAAAAATAGAAACTAAACTCCCAAACCTTAAAAGATTTCATGGAGATCTCAAAAGGGTTCCCCTAGAGTTCCACGAGAAGTCACTAGGGTTTCTCTGGGAGATCATGATTTATTAAAAAAAATATTTCAAATTCTGGCAGTTTCACATTAAAGAGGGAAGTTTCATTCTTTATTTTTAGTTTAAGAACACTGTTCATGCATCTATACAGGCCTACCCATGAAACAAATATTTTTATTTATTTTTATTTATTTTTCAACTTCTATCACCGCACCATCTCCCCCAAAGGGGACTCTGGGCGGTTTACAAATACAATATATATATTGTATATATTGAATATAATAATTTTGTAACTTCTGGCCTATTATTTGAGCCTGAATGTGCAGGGGTTCCCTGAGGCCTGAAAAATATTTCAAGGGTTCTTCCAGGGTCAAACGGTTGAGAAAGGCTGCTCTGGACCTTCGTGGTGGGGCGGTTTCCTCTCAACAAGAATGCCCATCTCATCCCACTTCCACTCTGTGATCCCCACCCCCTCCCCACGGAATGGAGAATTGGCTTGGCTGTTCCCCTCAGCAGGCAGCCCAGCGGCTTTCCTTCTCTCGCTTTATGAAAAGCCATCGTTGGCTTCCTTCTATTCCTGGCCCTCCTCTTAGGTCCATCACATCTGGTCTGCAAAACATTAGACCAGAGCTTTGTGGGGTGTTGCTGGCTATTGGGGTTCCAGGTGCGGAGTAATCCAAACAACGTGTTTTAAGGCTAACAATATCTTTATTGATAGCATAAGGCAATAATGGATGTATGGTGCATTATTGCAAAAAGGAAAAAACAAACCATACGCAGAGTTCCATCACCAGAAGTGAGGAAAGAAAAAATCATGGTCTGTGCAAAGACCAGGCGTAGTTACAGTTCAGATACAAAGTACATGTAGATAGCAGTCAAAAGAAGCATAGAAAATGAATGAGTTAGATGAGTACCCATAGTTCATAGTTGAATTATACCCATGGTTCAACATTCTGATTGGCTAGGCCATTTTTCAGCTTCACATTTTAGTAACAGTTGTACTTACTATAAACCGCCATGGGATGGCGGTGTTGCATATTGGCTTTTCTTTGGGACGCTGTTCTCATGGGAAAAAGAACTGGTATCACATTTGTTTTGACTAGAGAGAAAAGCACATCTGTTGTTTACTGCTTTTTTGTTATGGGAAACGCTTACAGCAGAGGAACTTGGAAAATTCCACTTTCCAGGCTAGAGATTCATAGTGAAGAAAATCCATTCGTTTGAATCTTACATAGAATAACTTTAACAAATAACCTTAACAAGCTTTCCAAACTTTTCATGTTGGTGACACACTTTTTAGACATGCATCATTTCACGACACACTCTTACAGCAGGGCACAAGGCAGGCACTAGGACCTGCGTGGAATCACAGCAGGTTTGGAGGCAGCAGGGCACAAGGAAGGCACTAGGACAGAGCTTTCCAAACTGTGTGTTGGGACACGTTAGTGTGTCGGCTGCAGTGTCTGGGTGTGTCTTGACTGCTGCTGCCTCCAAGCCCTGCCAGGATTCCGTGCAGGTCCTAGTGCCTGCCTTGTGCCTGGCTGCCTCCAAACCTGCCCTGCCAGGATTCCACGCAGGTCCTAGTGCCTGCCTTGTGCCTTGCTGCCTCCAAACCTGCCCTGCCAGGATTCCGCACAGGTCCTAGTGCCTGCCTTGTGCCTTGCTGCCTCCAAACCTGCCCTGCCAGGATTCTGCACAGGTCCTAGTGCCTGCCTTGTGCCTGGCTGCCTCCAAACCTGCCCTGGCAGGATTCCGCGCAGGTCCTAGTGCCTGCCTTGTGCCTTGCTGCCTCCAAATCTGCCCTGCCAGGATTCCGCGCAGGTCCTAGTGCCTGCCTTGTGCCTTGCTGCCTCCAAACCTGCCCTGCCAGGATTCCACGCAGGTCCTAGTGCCTGCCTTGTGCTTTGCTGCCTCCAAACCTGCTGTGATTCCGCACAGGTCCTAGTGCCTGCCTTGTGCCTTGCTGCCTCCAAACCTGCCCTGCCAGGATTCTGCACAGGTCCTAGTGCCTGCCTTGTGCCTTGCTGCCTCCAAACCTGCCCTGCCAGGATTCCACGCAGGTCCTAGTGCCTGCCTTGTGCTTTGCTGCCTCCAAACCCGCTGTGATTCCGCGCAGGTCCTAGTGCCTGCCTTGTGCCCTGCAGGCACTAGAGTGCTGGTAAGAGTGTGTCGCAAAATGATGCCCTGCTGTAAGAGTGTGTCACGAAATGATGCATGTCTAAAAAGTGTGTCACCAACATGAAAAGTTTGGAAAGCTCTGCACTAGGACCTGTGTGGAATCCTGGCAGGGCTCGGAGGCAGCAGCAGCCGCTACACACCCAGACACTGCAGCCGACACACTAACGTATCCCGACACACAGTTTGGAAAGCTCTGCTCTAGACAGCCTCTTTTTTTGTCCTGAGTTTTGCAGGTCAGATCTGGCTGTCCTAACTCTCCCTCTGGCCCACTGGGTGGAAGGCTGGATCCAGCAGCATCCACTAAGAATTATCATCTAACAGTGCAAGAATCCTGCTGCTTGTTTGGCTGGTGAAGCCAGTGGTGGATAAGATGTGTACAATCCACATACGTGTCTTTACAACATACATCACCTGGTCTTTACAACAATCCTGAAATGTAGGGCAATATTATTATCCCCATATTACAGACCGACAACTGAGGCTGAGAAAAATGCCTACAGATATCTAGTGACTTCGTAGCAATGGTTAATCCACGTTCAGCCCCTTTATTCCACCAACTCCGAAAGAGAGATTGATCACACCCTAATAACTGGTCCCTGACAAAATTATCCCTAATTGACACATATCCTCTATCCCATAAATCCATGTAAAGCAGGTAATTGCCCTGCCAGATACCTTCCTTTCTTTTTTAATTATAGTTTACAGAGAGAGAAGGTGTCATTAAAACAGCATTTGTCACTCCGCAGAGATAACAGTATATTCCTGGGTAGCCCTGATTGTAATGAGAAGGCAATGCACTATCATTATTACCAGTGCCTGTGGCAGTCAAGCACCGAGTTTTTAATGGTACCAACTGTAACTTGAAAGATGTCATTGAAGGAAAAGGACAGGAGCTGGGGGAGAAAATGGTTCACAAATATACATGGTGAGAAAAACGTGCTAACACACGTCTGAATATAGTTTGCAACCATTCCATGCAAACACAGAAACATCCCTTGTATCCATAACTTATATCCTGATAAAATTCAAATGAGAAAGTTGTTTTTTTTAAAAAAAGAGAGAAGTTTCTAGTCCTTAAGGTTGTGAATATATGATTATAAAGCATGTGAGCAGTGCCTTGTGAACTTGCAGAGGCATCAAATGAGTCGTGTTCGCTGGAATTTTAGATGTAAGAAGTTCAAAATTAACTTGGACATTCCTTGTCTGGGGAAAATTCCAAGGAATTCTAAGAGATTAAAGATTTTTTTTTAAAGTAGCTCTTTTCAGAAAGGTATCTGGAATTCCAGATTTAAATTACATCTAGTCAAGTAGGATCTGGGCCAAATTGCTGCCACAAGGAATGTTGTTATTCTGCTTTCTGTGCAATGATTTTTCTCATTCAACACTTTTGAGGATTTTCCAGACATTTTTCTCCTGTTAAGATCCTGTTGTTGTTTTTTTCACGGGTGGGTAGTGCTATTTTGCCTATACACACACCAACACCCAGTATGTAGAGTTGGGAAATAAATGGCAGGGAGCAGAATTGCAATTCTGAATATGTTTGACAATCTGGCCCAGGATGATTCTGAACAAGGGGAGTCAGACTTTGATCATGGATTTTCATAACATATTGAAAGAAAAGCCAGAACGCATCTAATAGCAATTTAATTTTCCATCTAATACAATAGATTTTATTTACATGATCTACCAGTCTGCTCTGCCATATTGAAACTGACAGACTGTCCAACCTGTTTTGGTCTCTAATTATTGAAAAGAGACAAACCTCTTTTTCGAGTGACGCACTCCCACCTCCTCCGTTCTTCGGAGATTATAAGATGAAAGGGGTCCCTGGGTGATTTATGTGGCCTCCTCCCCTTCTTCTGTAAATAATGTTTAATCACCTTATCCCACTACATTTTCATCACAGCTCCTTTGGTCTGATTTTGGAAATCATATTAAGAGAGAGAGAGAGAGAGAGAGAGAGAGAATTTGGATCTCATTGCTTAAAAATCTCTTACTTAATGTCATGTTCATTTCTCCATATTTTCCAAAAAATGATCAGCAACTTTGCAGTTGGATCCCGTGAAGTCTATTTATTTGGGTTCCGTTTACAGTATTCCGGCTGTTGTCTGTGCCCTGTAGTGTTAACAGAAATACAAGCGCAAAGTTTCTCCCTCCCAGCTTATTGTTATTGTTACTGTTATTCCATGCAATCATCTGAGTTGTTAATACACATATAAGAGAAATGTACACATTGCATTTCTTCTTCTTTTTTTATAATAATTTTTAAAGATACAAAGAAACCTAATACAAACTAAGAAAAATATAAAAAATAAAAAGTGCAGAGAAAAGAAAGAAAGAAAGAAAGAAAGAAAGAAAGAGAAAGAAAGAGAGAGAGAGAGAGAGAGAGAGAGAGAGAGAAGAAAGAAAGAAAGAAAGAAAGGAAGGAAGGAAGGAAGGAAGGAAGGAAGGAAGGAAGGAAGGAAGGAAGGAAGGAAGGAAGGAAGGAAAGCATTTCTCTCTTCCATCTTCAGTTCTTTTCCTCCTCTTTCCACATCGGTTTGCAAGGAAAGAAAATTGAGTTTGGGGAGGCTGGGCCATGCCAGCTAAAAGCACCTGCCTGGGATGCCGGGCCCAGATGCCTGCAAACATTCAGGAGCCCGCAATGAAATAAAAGAGCTCCCTTGACCCACCCTGCTTTGACCATGATTATCAGCTATGTTAATGCAAGTCTGTTATCTTACTTCCCAAAGCCCAGCCCTGGGAAGAAGGAAAACCAAGAATGCATAAAGCTATTATTGAGCTGGGGGGGGGGGCATTACGAAGAAAACACCATGATAGAATAGCCATCACTTGACCTGAATGTGTAACTCATCTTCTATTGGGTTGACCTTTTCCTGGAAAGTAATGGATGGACCCACCTGTCTTTCAGCGACATTGCTGGCCATAATGGAGAGCAGCTTATCTTCCCCCTCCATCCTTGTGTTGCTTTGCAATTAAGATAAATCTTCTGCATATGTCACCAGTGGCAATCAATAGGCTCCTTTAAAGAGATATTTCCAGATTACCTGGTGTAAGTCTGGCATTTTGGGTGGCACATGCAGGAAGAGATTCTCAGAATGCACAAATTTATTTATTTATTTACCAAGTTTGTACCCTGCCAAAGGTCCCCGGTGGTTCACACAAAAGAGATTAAAACATCCACTGCCAAATTAAAACTAACACCAAACAGTATAACTGCAATTAAAAAGCACAACATGGTGTGTAAACTCAGCAGGTGGCCCACCCCACTCAACCCACCCAAGATGGGTGTCATTCTCCAATCACCCACCCAGAAAGAAACTCTGTTTTCAACAACGTCTGGAAGACTCTCGGAGTAGGAGTTATTCCAGAGGACCGGTGCTGCTATCAAGAAACCGTGCCTCTAAGTCTCATCCCCCCCCCCCCACCACCACCCAAAAGTTAGCCAGGATTCTTGCTTTTTAAAGAAACCAGTAGGGGTTAAGCCACTACATACAAAATACAACCCTTGCTTGGACGAAAGAGATCAATCTGAAGGCCACGTTGCACATCCTCAACAGGGGAGGGGGGTGTTCTCCAGCATGACCAATTCCCAGAATTCCCCAGCCAGAATGGCCATAGCTGAGAATTCTGGGAGTTACTCCAAACTCCTGGAGGATGTCCAATTTGGGGAAGACAGAAAATGGAGATAGGGGCTGGATCTCCTGGCTGTTTTGTTTTTGTAGTTCTTGATTCCAAAATGTTGACTGACTTACTGGATTTAGCCTGGAGAGAATGGGTTTAGGCTGGTGAGAAGGACCTCAATTCAGTTCCTAATTCAGTGGTAGGTTGCATGATATCAGGGGAAATGATCCATTTTTCTGTATAGAGAGAAGCAGGTCATCCAGCTTGTGCCTGACTCCAGTGGAGAAGATTCACATTAGACTAATTTGCAGAAGCCAGCCTATTTCTCCCCCCTTGGAAAGATGTGAGATAACTTCAAGTACTCTTGCCAGACTCATCTGTGACTTCTCTCTCAATTGACACATTTTCTACCGCTTCTCATGATTGTTTGATGGGATTTTAATATTGTATTATTTTTCAACATAGGCTGGAAAATAATTTTGACTTTGTGGATCCCTGAGAGGGTCTTGGGGGACCCCCAAGGGTCCTAGGACCACACTTTAAGAAACGCTGATATAAGACTACTAGGTCCGTAAAGGTTAACCCAAAATGATAATAAGAAACAGCATCTGTCATAAATAAAAGGAATAAGCATTTTTGTCAACATCTGTCCCTAAACTCTGGGACTTCTTGATCATCCTACGCAGTGAATCTTGGCTTTCCTTCTGCCTAACCAGTCTGGCTGACTGCAACATGTTGAAATGAAGGCTCCCCATTTGTAATTGCTTTATTAATATTTATTAAGTGAGCGCTAGCTTCAGGTACATTCTTTAATAACTTATTTATAAAGCGTGCTTATGAAATACATTAAAAATGCATTCTTTAACAGATAATGCCTTAACAAGCCACTGTGAAACATGCTAGCCAAAGGCTAAAGTGCTGACCACATCCAAACAT
Organism: Charina bottae; assembly: GCA_023362775.1. Classification (NCBI taxonomy): domain Eukaryota; kingdom Metazoa; phylum Chordata; class Lepidosauria; order Squamata; family Charinaidae; genus Charina; species Charina bottae. The sequence continues at coordinate 27,613,819 of JALMGJ010000012.1, forward strand.
GGGAATGTGCCGAGTGCAGAGGAAGGGGAGGGGAGGGGAGGGAAACACCAAACTGGCTGTCTAATATTAGTATTATCCATAGTCTAAATCAGTGTTTCTCAAACTTGTCAACTTTAAGATGTGTGGACTCCAAACTCCCAGAATTCTGGGAGTTGAAGTCCACACATCTTAAAGTTGCCAAGGTTGAGGAACACTGCTCTACAGAATGCCTTCTTCTTCTTCTTCTTCTTCTTCTTCTTCTTCTTCTTCTTCTTCTTCTTCTTCTTCTTCTTCTTCTTCTTCTTCTTCTTCTTTCTTCTTTCTTCTTTCTTCTTTCTTCTTTCTTCTTTCTTCTTTCTTCTTTCTTCTTTCTTCCTCCTCCTCCTCCTCCTCCTCCTCCTCCTCCTCCTCCTCCTCCTCCTCCTCCTCCTCGAATCAGTGGGGCACAGACATAGATCCTGGCAGGTAAAAGGGCTGGTGCTGCTGGGTAGACTAAATATTGTAGGAGGAGGGCCATATTAGTCTATGAAAGCAAAAAATCAGAAGAAGTCTGGTAGCATCTTTTCTGACTATTAAAATTTAAAATAAATTAAAAATTATTAAAATGTGTTAGTCGGAAAAGATGCTATCGGACTCGGACTGTAAATTGTGCTGGTCCTTTTAGGGGTAGCCAAGAAAGAGAAGAGGAGGAAGGGGAAGAAATTTAAATCCCCCCACCCCCCAAAATCTCTTGATTTCCAAGATTTCTAAGACTGACCATGGATGGAAACTTTGCACGGAATTACTCCTGGATTTTCTTTTAATATTAGCAGGATATTGGCAAAGTCATGCATAAAAATTATTTGGAGTTGGGTTTGTAATGCTTTTAGAATTCATAAAATGTTTCCTTCTGCAATTTTCCAATTGCCACTTAATTAAGCACATTTAATGTCCATTAAATGTGCAGCTTTCACAAACATTTTATTATCATGTTTTATTAAAAAAAATATTTAGCCACTAAAAATGCTGCCATGCACTTAAATATTGATGGGCACCAAAATTAACATGAAACAACATCTGTGTTTAGCCAATGAGTAGTTAAAATGTGTTCCAAAATTTTCCATTTAAGAAATGTTCAAACATAAATAATACCCTTACAAAATCTGCATTTTTAATTTTAAAGAGCAGGATTGGCTGCTTCTTTTTTTTAATATAAACATCTGTTTGTTGAAAAAAGTCACTTTTAAAGTCAATATTGCATTACATTGTGAAATGTATTGTGAAAATGACATCCTTTTTGGAGACCGCCAATAGCAAGAAGATTGTTTCCTGTGTCCATGAAGAAACAGAGGGAAAATTTAAGATTCTACATGATAGAGAAATCAGCTAAATTATGTTTAATAATTTTTCATTTTAAAAACTGCATTGGCACAATCTGTTTCTTCTTTCTCCTTTCTCTGCAGTGTAGAGGTAAAACTGGACTGAATAACCTTGTGTCCTAAGCTGAATTTTTGTATGTTCATTGGACAGATTTCAAAAGCTCTCTGAGCAATATTTCCACTATTTCCTTGGGCAAAACTTACCATCTGCTCCCAGCAGCATTGGAGAAAGAAATGCAGGTACATTTGAAAGGCTTAAGGGGTGACAAGGACATGAAAAGGGTTAAGGGGTGACAGGCCAGAGATAGAATGGGGAAACGTCCGTCATTTTCAGCTGTTACCCACAAATCAGGGCCGTTGGTCCACCTCTGTCATTCCAGAGACAATAAACACAGAATCATAAACTCTGTAGTACGAAGGATTGCCAAAGGTTATCTAGTTGGATTCCCTGGTAGCACAGAAAATCCTCAGCCACGCAGCCTCTGCCAAGCAGAGAGCTCACTGCTATCTAGTCCTGATAAAGTGGATGAATCTGGTCCTGCTGAGATGAACAGGGTTTTGGGGACTAGCAGTCGGCCACCTATATATTAGACCCATGTCCCTGCTTGTTGACTAAGGCCTCCCGGGAGGGGATGTGTGGTTGGGTCCTGGCAGTGGTGAATTTTGCTTTGACGGAGGGATTGGTTCCACCGTCCCTTAAAGAGGCCGTGGTGTGCTCCCTCCTCAAGAAGTCATCACTAGACCCAACCGAGCTAGACAACTTTCGACCAGTGTTCAACCTTCCCTTTTTAAGGAAGGTTCTTGAGAAGGTGGTCACACAGCAACTTCAGAGAACTCTGGAGGAAGCAGATTATCTGGAACCTTCCAGTTGGATTTCAGTCTTGGGTACAGGACCAAAACGGCCTTGATCATGCTTATAGAGGGCCTCTGGCAGGAGCGGGATGGGGTTGGTACATCCTTGTTCACCTGAACTTTCAGCTGCTTTCAATACTACCAATCACATTACCCTTCTGGACCAGCTTGTTCTTTTCCTTCCCCTGGTCCAGTTGTAGTCAGTGTTGATGGGGGGGGGGAGATGTCAAGCCCATGGCCCTTGCTGTTTAACATCTATATGAAGCCACTGGGTGAGGTCATCCAACGACATGGAGTGAGGTATCATGGCTCCTGTTTGAGGAACAGGTGGCAACTGTGGCCGGAAGGGCTTCCACACAGCTTCATGTTGTGCACCAGTTGTGCCCATTCCTGGACCGAGAGGCTCTGCTCACAGTCATTCATGCTTTAGTCATCTCCTGAATGGACTACTGCAATGCACTTTACATGGGGCTGCCCGTGAAGAGCATCTGGAATCTGCCGTTGGTTCAAAATGCAGCAGAACGGCAGTTATGTGCATTCCTAGATAGGCCCATATTACACCTCTGCTCCATGAGGTCCGTTGGTTGCCATGCGCTTCTGGATTCAATTCAAGGTGCTAGTAATTACCTATAATTCCCTTCATGGGATAGGGCCAGACTGTGTGTACCCATCCCATCAGTCCAGCAAGAGAGACATGCTATGGGTCCCGTCTATTAATGAGTGCTATCTGGTGGGACCCAGGAAGAGAGCTGTTTCCTGGTGATTAGCACCAGAGGAACAATCAAACAGCACAATATACCCTAATCAAGGAACTATTAACTCAGTCAATCAACCAAGCAGCAAACAACAGCCCAATCAAGGAACTACTAAGGAGAGAACAACACCTCCACCAACACAAGCAGGACAAGCCATGGGATATAAACAGAGAGCAAGTCCCACTCCCTTTTCGCACTGAAGATGTTGCCTAGCCTGGCAATGAAACGTCTGCAAGAAAACAACAAGGCTCAGAGAGCACCAAGGACTCCACGGTTCAACCCTGAGCTACAAATATTCTCTTCGATTAGAGCTGTTTCTATCATGGCACCCGCTCTTTGGAACATCATCCTCCCCCAAGATCAGAACAGCCCCAACCCTGTTAGCTTTTCACAAAAATGAGAGCCCTGTGAAGTGGTTATGCTGATGGTGATTTCTTCTTTATCTTGGCTGCTGGTGATGTTTTCTTTGTTATGCTTTGTTGTTAGCCATCCAGAGTCAATTTGATGAGAGTATACATTGGAATAAATAAATAAATATCTATAGAAGAGCACCCCAAACATTCCTACTATATAAACTAAAATCATTCCTAATATTTACTCAAAATCCTATTTATATTACCTGCCCCAGAACAACTGAGAACTAAGTTGCTCCAATCTGGCCCTAGCAGACCTTAGAAAAAATTTAAAAGGGGTATTCCATGACTCATGAGGGGCAGTGGCTCGGCTGTGTCCATGGCGTTTTACAGTTCAGATTGCTCTTAATGAGTTTTTCCTAAATCTCGCTGGCAAACAGCTGATGTTGGGATCCTGGCCTCAGGCTGAAATCCCAATCATATTTAACCTGGGAATAAGCCTCATTGAGTACAGTTGGAGTTCTATATAAATGGGCAGAGGACTGTGCAGTGAAAGTCATATATAAAGGCCTTGCACGTACATAAATAAAATATGTATTTGCTTTAAACCTTCATGCGTTTAAACAAATCAACAAACAAAAACTTAGACCTATGATTTTGGCGACATCTCATTACCCTCCACCCAATTCCACTATAGGTTAGATTTATGAAAGGCCCCCCAACATTGAATGTGATATCTGAAGAAGGTTGCTTAAGTCTGCAGACAAATTGATTTTTGTTGGACACGCCTAACAGGATTGTTTGTTTTTTTAACTAGTAAAGGTAAAGGTACCCCCCGCACATTTGTGCAGTCGTGTCAGACTCTAGGGGCCGGTGCTCATCTCCGTTTGTTAGCCGAAGAGCCAGCATTGTCCGAAGATGCTTCCACGGTCATGTGGCCGGCATGACGCACACGGAACGCTGTTACCTTCCCACCGAAGTAGTATCTATTTATCTACTTGCATTTGCATGCTTTCGAACTGCTAGGTTGGCAAGAGTTGGGGCGAGTGCGGGAGCTCACTCCTTCACGCGGGGCTAGGGTCTCGAACCTCCGAACTTGCGATCTTCCGATTGACAAGCCTGGCATCTTACCTGCTGAACCACCATGCCCCCATGTTTTTTAACTGCATTGCAATAAAATTTTGACCATAGCCTGTGGACACCCCTGCTTTCCTTCATTCCTCCTTAAGATTGCCTTTCACTTCCTTCTCTTATTTCATGCCTCTAGCACTACATAATGCTGTGTAGCCAAGTCCTGAGGGCTGACGTGTCTCTTTTCCTTATGTCGCTGAAAGAATCCGGCACGTGACAAAGCGGATGCATTAGTAACAGCAATATTTCTTTATTGACTTGTTCATTCTATTTATCTTCTGCCACGTGCTTCAAAATGCCTTGGGTGGCTCGCGACAATTAAAAACTATAAAAACCCCTCAATCCAACCAAGCGGTTGCTTTGAAAAAGGAGCAGCCTAAATAACAAATAGCATCACAGCCAGTGGAGCAAATTATTCCAGAAACAAGAGTTAAAAGTAGTACGTGTGTGAAGCTAATAACCAATTTTCAAAAGATTGAGAAAACAAGAAATCAAAACGAAGGAGATGTCATGGATGGCCATTGGAGACCTAAACTACATGGGAAAGGCATGCAAAAGAGCATGATCTTTGGACCAGCAGTGTTTGCAAACTTGGCGATATCCAGATGTGTGGACTTCAACCCACAGAATTCCTCAGCCAGTATGGCTATGCTGAGAATTCTGGGAGTTGAAGACCACATATCTGGAAGTTGCCAGGGTTGAGAAACACTACTCTAGATCTAATCTCTTTTAAATATTAAAACAGGTTCTTTCAAAACACAGGAAATGGGTTTACCAGCTCGGTCAATTTGACCAACCAAGACAGAGTTGTCTCCTCCAGCTGACTTCCCCAGCCACCTTCCAGATGCGTTGAGCCTTTGCTCCCCGTGCGTAGCAGTGATGCCAACTCAAAATTATGGGAGCTGAACTCCAGCACATCTGGAGGGCAGCAGCTTAAAGGAAATGCTGATTTACTCTGGCTTCAGGGGTTGAGTTCTTCAGGGCCTTCAACCTTAGATGTCCTCCATCGCCACCTTCTACCTGATTGTATTGACCTAAAAATTGCACTGGGAAACGTCTTCATGCAAAGGAGAGGCTTGATTGGTGCAGAATGGGGGTCATTTCCTCCCATGTTAATGTGTTGGTCCGCCTTCTGGCCTGATTATCCAAGCTCCCTCCGTGACCCTCCTCTTCCGTTGCTACCTCTCCCCCCTGCTGGAAGCTAGAATGGCATGACTAATTTCATTTCCTTCCCTTTAGTTTGTCTGTTGGTGACATCCTTTCTGATGTGTTTAATTCATTCTCAATTCCTTATCATCAACGCAACGTCCCCTAAGGTTACGAACGGAGCTTCTGAAAGGGGATTGGGGGGGAGAGAATAGGGCTGCATAAATTTGCAGAAGTAATCACTAGTCTATCTTAATTTTTTTTTCTCGCTGCCCATGGAACCATTTACTAGTACTTCTGACTGATCTTACCGTTTCCCCCCCCCTCCCCGCACGTATTTATTTTGCAATGGCTAACTCCCCCTATAGAAAATGCTACGGTCAAAACTTGTCATCATCCCTGTAACCTCAAGGCAGGTTCCCAGGTCCCTCCTTCTAATTTCAGAGTTTCTCAAATTTACAGCCGCTGGAAATTGAGTACAAAATCCATTATCATTTGTATATTTTAATTATGTAAATGAGGCAGCTCAGCTGCGCTGTCCGAGACCTGCAGGGAAGCCTTCCTTCTATCTGGGTGATTACAATTTATCCAGTCGAGTCACTTTAATTGTAACCAGCTAATTACATTGTTTCATTTGGCTTTAAGAAAAGTCAGAGGCAGACGGAATCTCTCCCTCCCTCCCTCTCTCTCTGTGTGTGTGTGTGTGTGTGTGTGTGTGTGTTTGGAGGGGAGGACAAGCAAACCTTTTGAATTAACTTCTACAGGTCTGACATCTTTTAATGGGAGCCAGTTAACCTGCAGAAACAGCCGGGGCTAAACGCAGGAGACGGAACAACGCTCATGATTTGAACCAAACCAGGAACTGCTGATAAGATTAAAGCAGGCTTGCAGGCCCAAAACGGGCAAGGATAATTCTCAGCAGGGATGTCCTCAGGGGATGGTCAAAAAAGTCAAGGTGGTAGTTGCGATGGTGAGATCGAAGCTTTGCCTGCTTTTTGTGTGTGTTGTGCGGACACCCCAGCTTCTCAGTAGGACAGCTCCTGAAGTAGCAGTATTACATGGGCAAATTTGGATGTGCCTATGACTAATCAGGTAGCTGCAGGCTGACCCAGCTGAAGCTTCTCAGTGGTCGCCATGGGCAGCCCCATGTAGAGCAAATTGCAGCAGTCTAGCTGCCAAGTGAGAAGGGCATGAGTGACCATCCCAGCCTTGCTGATGGGGCATTAATCTAGACCCTCATCCTGCACCAATTGTCCCAGTTTAACAGGGATCGTTCCTACTCTTCTGATTGACACTTTGGGTAACGCATAAACCCTCCTTTGCCTACGTAGATGTCTTCTCAGAATGCCTTGGCCCAAATTGTAGCCTTGGTTTGCTAGGGCTGTGCCGTTCTTCGGAGTTCATCCGCCACTCCCTGAAAATGTGCTTCTTCACATCTCCAGCAGAGATGCATGTCACAGAGGGCATACAGTACAGGCAGGCAACTTCTGAGAATCTCTTGGAACAGAGGGTGTCATATTGTTATGACCATCGTGCAGGAAGCCCTGATTTGTGTTCAGTTACTGGTGGCTCAGCGGGTAAGACGCCAGGCTTGTCGATCGGAAGGTCGCAAGTTCGGAGGTTCGAATCCCTAGCCCCGCGTGACGGAGTGAGCTCCCACACCAGCCCCAGCTCTTGCCAACCTAGCAATTCAAAAGCATGCAAATGCAAGTAGATTAATAGGTACCACTTCGGTGGGATGGTAACAGCGTTCCGCGCGCGTCATGCCGGCCACATGACCGCGGAAGCGTCTTCGGACAATGCTGGCTCTTCCGCTAACCGCCCAGAGTCTACCGTGGTAGAGATGGGCGGGGATAAATTCAAATAACAAACAAACAAACAAACAAACGGAGAAGAGCACCGGCCCCGAGAGTCGGACACGACTGCACAACTGTGCGGGGGGAACCTTTACCTTTACAGTTAGTGAACAACCCGCTTGTGAAGAATCCATTCCGGGCATTTCTCATTCATACCACGTCTCTGAATCTCTTTTTCATGGCTCCCACCTGGGCCTTCAACCCCACCCCAGATCCAGGGACGTCCAGAGAGAAGTAAAAACAAAAAATCAAAATGGCGAAGTCCTGTTCCAGTGGTGTCCCCCGATTATGGACAAAAAAGTTGAGAATGCAGCCAGGATGTTGCAATTGAAGCTCTGCTGATTTTTTAGGTGGATAGCTCAAAATTGGGCAGTTGAAATTGGGTAGCAGACTTTTAGACAGTCGTGCGATAGCCCAGGAAAACAGAACGGTGACGTGTTAAGCCTTTGGATGGGCCTAATGCAACTTAGACGACAGAGAAAAATAAATAAATAAATAATAAACCTAAATTAACCCTGCCCATTGGCATGATGGTGTAACGCTCACATAAAAACATATTTTTTTCCCCTAAAGCAGAGCTTTCCAAACTGTGTGTCGCGACACAAAAGTGTGTCGGCACACACAGCGTGGTGTGTCGCCACACCACCCGGAAGCGGCGGCGCGTGCGTGCACGGCAGCAGCGGCAGCCACTCCCGCCGACGCTGTGCACGCGCGCGCCGCCGCACGCCCCCCCGCGCCGCCGCCGTGCACGTGCGCCCCCCCACGCCGCCGCCGTGCGCGCGCGAGCCGCCGCCGCCGCTGGTGTGTTGCCAGCGGCGGCACTTTGGAAACCCCTGCCCTAAAGTATAGCCTCTGTATCTCAGAATGTTGCTCACTGGCTGAGATGGCAAAATTGACTTCTTTGATCAGAGGAAAGATAATATCTACATTTATTGCTGACTGGAAACCCCTTATAGAGTTTTTGCGTAAAACAGAAAAAAAATGAGCTTATGATTTATGGTTTTGATGATTAGACAGGATAGATTATAGAAAGAAGAGAGTTATGTTGTAACCCATAGAGTAAGAGGTAAACTTATGATTGTACTTATAACTGCTGTAAAGAAGATCGGAAGCTGCTTCTTTGTATCTTTTTTCTTTCTTTTCTATTTTTCTTTCACTTTTTTTTCCTTTTCTTGCACTTTTAGCTTTCTCTTTGATTTCTTTCTTTTTATTTTCTTTTTCTTCCTTATATTAATTTGTATTAGTTTTTATCTTCCTTTTTAAAAATCTTTAATAAAAATTATTTATATGTGAAAAAAGAACGTTTCTCACCGATTCATCGCAATCCTCAAGAATATTTGCACCACGCACCAAATTCTCTGTGTGCTAGTAAGTAAAATTCAGAGATAGATCAAAAAGAGAAAAATGTGCCTCATTAAACAGGCGCAATGGAATTCTTCCTCAATCTGGGGGGTTTGGCGTGTTCCTGATGAGCAACTTGTCTCAAAGAATACAACTCATTTCAGGGTACCACTCTAATACAGGCATTTCCAATCCTGCCCGCATGTCCTCCCCCCCCCCCCCCCCGCAGCAAAACTCTGAGCAGATGTTAATGAGAAGGAAGTGTGGGCCCAGATAATATTTTCCCAGGATAAACATTTTCCAGGCCTCATTCAATAAAGCAGCAGTAACCACCATCTTCTTGCATTCCCTTGCCACCTACAAAATAATCTTATGGAAAAGAAATTAGTACATTAAACACACCCACAGAGAAGCTGCGTGCCCATCCATTCTTTTTCGGGGGGCGGGGTGGTTTAGTAGTCTGCCGAAGACTGAGAGACATGCAGCGTTTCCTGATTTTCTTTACTGTCCTTTTCCAAAATAATCTCATTTTGTAATGACTGAACCCCAAGGGCTGGGCACAATAGAAACAGAGAGGGGAGCCCTTAGGGTGGGTGACCGGTTTGTTAACAAGCCACAGACCCTTGGCCAGGGGTGGGGGAGGGAAAAAAGGGCAATGAACATATTTATTTGGTGGTTCTAAACAACAAAGACATCCTGTTTCTCTCATTTTCCCCCCCGGATGTTTATCCTGAGCCAGGTTAATCATGAGAGATGAGAGGAATGAATGCCACCAGGTAACACTGCATGAGCCCCCAGCCGCCTTGGCTCTTCCTCAGATGCTCCCAGTGGTTCCTTGGTGCCTCTCTCCACATTACAGGATCAGAATGGATCTTAAGAAGTCACCCAGTCCAGTGTTTCTCAACCTCAGCAACTTTAAGATGTGAGGAGCATCTCCCAGAATTCCTCAGCCCATCTAACACTGGGCTGGAGAATGAACTGATAATAAAGCCCAGATGAAACTTGGCCTCAGTTATGTGCAGCCCTCAGACCATGCCGTGTGGGAAATGTGAGAGTTGTGGTCAATGGGAAAGGTTGCCATACTTTGTGGATTCCAAAAATTCCAGAATGGATGTGCACCAAGTGCTGTGCATTGGGTAAAGGAAAGCTTCTCTTCTCCTGTTCTGAACTTCTGCTGGTCCGATTTGTACTGGATGACCTCCAGCGCTCCAGCGCTTTCAGAGAGGAAGGAAAGTGAAAGTATTTTTGGAAAGATATCAAAGGGACAAACATTGCAGAATAGCTGAAGTTTGAAAGGTCACAAACGGAACCATGGCATAAGATGGTAAATACCTTCTGCTCAGAAGAGCATATTTTCTTACTTGGTCCTCCCACTTCGATTTTTACAAGGGATCTCTCTTCTTTTGAAGCATTTACCTTTAACTCACAGTTTGGCACCATACCTATAAAACCTTGGACTTTGTTGTGCCAATAATATGGCTTTACCACTGCTCTCTCTCTCTCTTTTTCTCTCTTGTCATATGATAAGAGATTTCAAAGTGGATCCTGGGTGGTGAATTAGGTGCCAAGTGTGGGCAAGTTGGAAACCATTGTTTTAGGATGGAGAAGCACAAAAAAAATCCTGTTTCAGGCAGCAGTTAAATCGCCCCGATTCCTCTTTGGGGTAAATTCCACTTCCCCACGAGAAGCACATCTCATTGTGCGATGCACCTTTTCGCTCAAGATGCTAAATGTCAGAACAAGGCCTTAGGCCAGTGTTTCTCAATCTTAGCAACTTGAAGATGTGTAGGCCTCAACTGGCTGGGGACTTCTGGGAGTTGAAGTCCACCCATCTTCAAGTTGCCCAGGTTGAGAAACACTGACTGAGGCTGAAAGGGAACTTTTTAAAAGTGAGTGTGAGAAGCTTGGGTTGGATGCAGAAAAGGGCACACCAGGAACGCAATGGAAAATAAAACCAGTATGATGAGGCCCAAAATAAGAAGAGGGGAGTTCCCAATTTATTCACACTCACAATTTAACCTCAGGAACAAACCGAAGGAATGAATGGGAGGAGACTGTTACTGCTGCAGTAAATTTAATTTATACATCTCTCTGTGTACCTTAGGTGAGAGATCTTGGGATTTGCAACCATGGTGAGGATAAAATACATTTATTGGCCTCATTCAGCATTTCTGAATGGGATTTGTCTTGGTTTATTTGTCCCTAAATGTTGTGATAGCCTAGAATGGGGATATATACTGCAGTAATGTTCCTATATGTATTTACTGTGACCCTGAGTCGGTCCTTAAATAACTCGGAATTTATTGCGGCCAGCTCAGTTTCATTCCCTTGCAGATCCAAGCCTTTATGGACTGCTGTTTTCAGAAGAAAAATCAACTTGACATCTGTCAAATTATGCAGCAACCATTGCTATATGTTTAGGATGAGCTGCTGATTAAATAACCAGGCTGGCTGGAATGATCTGAAGAGGGACCAAGGGAACAGGGAAGAGATCTGTCAAGCAGATTTTCTTAACTGGAATGAAATTATGCATTAATAAAAAGCCAGAGGATTAAAGTACCTGTGAAATCAGTAGTCATAGCCAATATTGCGAATATAGAAAATGGAAGGTAATAGGGATATTAAAGTCAGAACATCATTTTAATTATCTTTTGGCTGGGTTCACACAATATGCTTAACCCTGTTGTTGTTTATTCGTTCAGTCGCTTCCGACTCTTCGTGACTTCATGGACCAGCCCACGCCAGAGCTTCCTGTCGGCCGTCGCCATCCCCAGCTCCCCCACGGTTGAGCCTGTCACCTCCAGAATATAATCCATCCATCTTGCCCTTGGTCGGCCCCTCTTCCTTTGGCCTTCCACTTTTTCCCACTGACCTACAGTTTCATGAACATTTCAAAAGTACATGCCAACAGGACGTGGTGTCTACGTTCCTACCACCCACATATTAACTGACCATGTTATGCACATGATTGGGGGAAATGTTGCCTTTGGAAAAACTGATGCCACAGAAGTCGAACTTCATCCGAACTTCAGACTTCAGACTAGAGTCCAAGAGCCTGCAGACAGACAGACAGACAGACAGACAGACAGACAGACAGACAGACAGACAGACAGACAGACAGACAGACTGTAGGCTTTCACTCCAAGGCTCTAAGCCTAGTTTTTCTTCACTCAGCCTTTGGATAATTCCAAAAGACTTTGGGGGAGACAATGTGCCATGGAACTCTAAGCACAGCCTCTATTTCTCATGCATCTTGGGTCAAAGTATTTTTTCCTCCCTTGTTTTTTTATCGATGGTCCAGTCAATCGCAGCATATGGAAGAAATAACTTCTGCAGTCCATCAGATCATCTCAATATTTTGGAGGTTGCTTTTTCCAGGAATGAAGCCAGAGCAGTTGCTCCCCATTAAACACAAGCCCTGGGTTCGTCTGAAGAACATTGCTATTGTTCCTATGCACATTCAGAACACGGCAAAGGGCTATGACAAGAAGGGTAGTTATTGTCTTGAACTGAAATCTGGAGATCTGAAGAATGGAGTGGACCTTGTTCTCCAATACTCTTGACTCCTCAGTGGCTACCGGCAATAAAACCTGGACCAGGGATCCTGTGGGTTTCCACCGTGGTCGTAATTCCTTGTGGGACGCCAAGACAAGCACATGGGAGTCATGCAGCAGAGTTAAGAAGTCCTCGCAGCAAGTTCAGGGCTTCCTAGGCAAGACATGAAGGTCCTTAAATAATGCAGGAGCATCCTTTTGTAATGCACTGACCCTTGAGCATTATACATCATTCACTCTGAGGCCCCCTCCCCTCTAATCCAGTCTGTCCAGGCCCCCACTCCCACCTGCACATTATTAATGACCTTTTATGAGAATTAACGGAGAGAAAAGCATCAGCTATGTATCTCCTGCATTTTTAAAAGCCTCAGCCTACTTTATCTGCTGGGGGGGAGGCAGATTTCATTTGGTCTTTGCTTTTTGCCCTCATATACTCTTTTGTAAAAACCACCAGAGTGATTTAAACAGTTGGTTATGCAAGTGCCTCTCGAGATGATTCGATAGCTTCGGCTGTCCGCAAAGCAAGGATCAGCGTCTGTCGACAGCCACTACAAGATTTCCAAGTAGAAATCCCACCTTGAAATTCCAACTTGTTCTTGTTATTTCCATTGGAGGAAACCGCTTTCAAGATATTTGCAATAGCAGGGGTGCCCATGGGGGTGGGGGGTCAAAAAAGTCAAGAGGGCGGCCTCAACCATGCAATCGAAGCCCCACCCCTTTTTATTTGGGTCTTGACGCATATAAAAGAGGTGGGGCTTCAGTCTCGTGATTGTGGCCACCCTCTTCATTCCCCCTCCCTTCAATAAACCTGGTCTTACAGGAGCTGCTGCAGAGGAACAGCACAGAAGAAAATTGGGAGGAGACGGGAGGCCCTTCCACGTTATCTGAGTTACAGGTAATCCTCACTTAATGACCATTCATTTACTGACGGTTTGGACTTACGATGGTGCTGAAAAAACTGACTTACAACCGGTCCTCACCCTTATGACCGTCACAGTGTCACCCCTGGTCAGGTGATCACGATTTGGGTACTCGGCAACCAGTTTTTATTTATGACCGTCGCAGTGTCCCATGGCCACGTGATCGCCATTTTCGACCTTCCCGGCCGGCTTCTGGCAAGCAAAATCAATGGAAAATCATGTGATTCGCTTAACAACCATGCTTAGCAACTGAATTGTGGTCATTAAGTGAGGACTACCTGTATTGGATCAAGAGGCAGGAAAAATCAGAGGTTTAAACAGTAGAACTAGTCTTTATTTATTTCTTTATTTAATTTCTTTATTATTCCCATTTATATATTGCCAAATCCCAAAAGGGCTTTTGGCAGTTTACAATATAAAATAATCCAGAAACAATATACAATAAACAATGTATAAAAGAAAAAGGTTATTATATACACAAAAATGGAAGAATGTAGAAATACCTACAACGGAGGAATGGATGGTGAAGGTGGCTGAATTTGCAAAAATGGCTAACCCAGCCTTTCTCAACCTTTTGACCCTGGAGGAACCCTTGAAATATTTTTCAGGCCTCGGGGAACCCCTGCACATTTGGGCTCAAATATAGGCCAGAAGTTAGAAAATAATTATATTCGTTTCATGGGTAGGCCTGTATATAGGCATTTTCTTAAACTAAAAATAAAGAATGAAACTTACCTCTTTAATGTGAAGTTGCCCGAATTTGAAATAATTTTTTAAATAACTTGTGATGTCCCAGGGAACCCCTAGTGACTTCTCGCAGAACCCTGGTTGAGAAACCCTAGACTAGACTGACTTGCTTGATTAGGGAGGGAACAACTACAGCACTACTTTTATGAAAGACTGGAAACACTTTATGTACTTTTTGCTGAAAATAGATAAAAATAAACTGATGACTTCTGGATTTAGTAATTAATAAGGGCAGAATATGTGGCGAAGGGAACCATGTTATATAATTTTGAAGGGGAGAAATGGTTTTAAACATGTTTATAACTGCTGTGTAGAAGATCGGAAGCTGCTTCCTTAACTAATTTTTTGTCTTCTTTTTCTATTTTTTTCTCTCTTTATTGCTTTAACACTTTTTATTTTTTTCTTTTCTAACTCTTTCTTTATATTGTTTAGCGTTTATCTCTTTAACATAGTAAAATTATTCAATAAAACCTATATATATAAAAGAAAAGGCCCATGATATTCTCAACAATTTTCTCCAGCATGACATTTTTTCTTTGTTCAGCTTTGCTGATGGTCCAGCTTTCACAGCCATATGTTACAGCTGGGAAAAGCACGGCCTTGACAATGCATATTTTTGTTGTGATGTTAGTGTGATGTCTCTGAACTTTAACATTTTGTCTAGATCTGCCATAATTTTTTTCCCAAGTAGCAGATATCTCTTTATTTCATAGCTACAGTCATAATCCCTGTGAATTTCTGATCCTGGGAAGAAAAAGTCTTTTACTGCTTCAATGTCTTCTCCACGTATTTGCACTGCATTGACATTGTCTGTTGACATAAAATTAAAAACTGGTGTTTGCATTCTCTTCTTTCACCTTCAACAAGAGATTCTTTAAATCTGCCTTGCTTTCAGAAATCAAGGTGATACCATCTGCAGTCTGAGGTTGTTGATGTTTCTCCCAGTATGTTAAGATTGCTAAAAATTAGTAGGATAATGTTCTGATTCAGGGTCATTTTTAAGGTTGCCCGATCTCCAAACAGTTGGGCCTGGGTGAAATATTCACCAAGAAAACAACAAGGACAAGTCTATGAGGTCAGGAGAAGCTGAGGTTGGTTTGAGGGAATTACCTATTTATCTACTTCAGAATATTTTTCCAATGGATTTTTAGATATTCTTTAGAATGTCATTACTGTACTTTTTATGTTTGCAACACGTTGTATCATAAGGATCCTAATTTACAAAACTGTAGGTGCAAATTTTTCTTTTGCGGTTTGACATACATATTTCCCTGGTTGAGATGCAAATCTTACTGATGTTGCAAAAGAAGGGCCAAATTTCCTTGTAGAGGAAATGATGATGGAATTTTTGTACATCTCTGAAAAATAGCAAACTGTTGCGTCCTTTGAGCTCTGAGGGCTGTGACAATGTCATGGGGAGTGGAACAAACGCTTTGGCCCAGTTGCATGTATTTGGGAGTTTCAAGATGCAACAATGACAGTTGCAGATGCCAGTGTATCCATTTGGGGCCTTATTTGAGTGGGAAAAATATCAGCGATTGTGCCACTGAATATTGACAGCATAACCAACAAATACTGGTGCAATCTCGGGGTGCAAAAATGGGACTGGGGCCATCGGAGCATATGGCCCATGGGTTTTGTATCCCAGTTCTGCAGAGAAGGAGAATGCCAGCCCATTGTTCTAAAAGATATTGGAGAGAATATTCATCTATTACTATAATCGGTTTATTAAGCATACACACACACATACCCTACTGAACAGTCTTTTCCCCTTCTAATCTCATTTTCTTTTTCCCTTCCGGCCATTTGTTTGCATTTACGAACAGCACAAATTATCCTAACATTTGTGAACACTTCATCAACACATTCCCTCCTCCAGGCATTCTACAGTGTTAATTAATGAATTAAACACTACTGGATAAGTAGGTGGCTTCACAGCTAGGCAACCCTTGTCTTTTTCTATTCGGCTAGGGATCAGCCACTGGAAGCCTGTGGGCCTGTGTGTGCCCATCGAGAGGATCCACAGCACTTTCTCTCCCCAGCACCCATGCAAGGCAAAAGGGAGAGAAAAGAACAACTTGGTTGTGGCTTGACAACAAGCCAGAAATAATGGAAATAATAATAGTATTTTTTAGTATTTTTGCTACAAACCTACACATTTTTCTTGCAATCCTACACATAGTTAACAGGAAATTATCAATATTTAGTACAGTGGGATTTATTGAGAAGAGAGCATTCACAGTTGAAATATTAAAAGACTTCTCATTTACTTGCTTGATTTTAGACCTCTCTCAAAATCTTTTCTCCAGGAGTTCAATATTCCATACAACAGCTAAAAACTTTATCCTTCTATTATGGACTGAAATGGAAGCAATTACAACGTAGTGAAAGGATTTTGCCTAAGACTGCTTCCTACGTTGACTGCCCAGCTAAAATAGGAGCCAAGTTTTTTATTATTTTATTTTATTATTTATTTTATTATTTATTATTTTATTTTATTATTTATTATTTTATTTTATTTTATTATTTTATTTTATTTTATTTTATTTTATTTTATTTTATTTTATTATTTTATTTTATTTTATTTTATATTTATTATTTTTATTATTATTTTTTTATTTTTATTATTATTTTTTATTATTATTTTTATTTTTATTATTTTTATTTATTTTTATTTTTATTTTTATTTATTTATTTTATATTACTGCCCATCTTCCCCCGAAGGGGGAACTCTGGGCAGTTTACAATAAAACCGGAGTTAAAATACAAAACAGATCCCAATGGAAGTGGAATAAATATATAATATCATTATAATTATTAAAAGATATAAATAGAATAGACGGCACTTTGGAAAGCACTGCAATAGGGACAAGACGGTCCTTCAGATAGCCTGGTCCCCTGCCATGTAGGGCTTTAAAGGTGATAACCAACACCTTGAATTGGACCCGGAAGCAAACTGGAACTCAATGCAGCTCGCGGGGAAAAAAATCAATTTTTTAAGGATTATATTATACTCACTCTTTGCGGTGGGGAGGTCCTCTCCACAGCCTCAACGTGGCGAGTTGTTGGCAATAGGATGAGACAGCAGACAATGTTTGGGACTGGGATATATTTGGAATTTTGAGAAGCTCCAGTGGGCACTCTCACAAAATGGCTGCAACAGTAGGGCTGGCCAGCCACAAAGCATCCATTTATCAGAAGGTGAACTAACCCCCCGCCCCAATGTTCTTGATCATCCAATGGGACCTTTGTGGATCCAGAAGGCATTCATATAAATAAGACAAGGCTAGGCTGGTGTTTTGCTTTGTGGCACATCAATTCCCTATTTCACTTTGTTTTTAATTAAAAGTAGGACCTATAGGGGTGCGATGGCTCCATGGTTAAGACGCCAGGCTTGTTGATCGGAAGGTCGGCAGTTCAAGACCCGAGCGCCACATGACGGAGTGAGCTCCCGCACTCGCCCCAGCTCTTGCCATCCTAGCAATTCGAAAGCATGCAAATGCAAGTAGATGAATAGGTACCACTTCGGTGGGATGGTAACAGTGTTCCGCACGCATCATGCCGGCCACATGACCGTGGAAGCGTCTTCGGACAGCGCTGGCTCTTCGGCTAAGAAACAGAGATGAGCACCGGCCCCTAGAGTCGGACACGACTCTGCAGGGGAAACCCTTTACCTTTTTTTAGGATAGACACCATGGGAGATGTCTGTAAACACCCTGATGCCTGTGATTAACGTGGTCATGGAACACAGAAAAAACAGGTGGAGCGTCAATCACACTGTTGTGACTGCCATCTTGACAGTTTTGACCACACCCAGCATATACAGTACCTCTGATGATCACAGAGTCTCGTCTAACTGCTTTTGTGGGATTGCAGAGTGGAAATACTAATGTGAAAATGGAATATGGCTGGGGTTTCATTTTCTTTTTCCTGCATTGGAACTGCTACTGATATGATATCTGAACTGCAACCCACCAAACAATTTTGGTGTATATTTTATTATCTTTTATAGGGAGTTAATGGCTTCCCAGTTTGAAAATACAAGCAGGTAGTTGGAACAAAGAAAAACCATTACAAATATATTGGGAACAATTGTGCCATCAAGTTTAATTTATGTTTAGGGGGAAGGTTTAAAGCAGGGGTTCTTAAACTGGGGTCGCCAGATGCCTTGAGGGTCTGTGAATAGATTTCAGGGGGTCCATGAACCTGAATGGGGAAAAATACCACATTATTTTCACGAACCTCAAACAGATATTTAGCTTGTCTTGTTATTGACTTAATGGACTCATAAAGAAGCACATATATTACTATATTACAGATTTGTTATTTTTTTTTTTTTTTTTTAACAAATTTTATTAGATTTTAATTTTACATAGATAAAAGTTTGAAACAGAAAAGAAAATGGAAATACAAATCAAGAAAAAAGAAAAGATAAAAAAGTGTAGTAAAGGAAAAAAGAAAAAAAGATTTGGAACATTGGGAAAAACTGCAATTATCATTATTAGGTAGAATTTCAGCAATTAAAATGAATGTTTTGCCAAGAATTTTATATCTTTTTCAAACACTACCTATATTGGCATCAGAAGAACCTTTTAAACAATGGCAGCGAGATATT
The DNA here is from genome assembly GCA_023362775.1 of Charina bottae. Classification (NCBI taxonomy): domain Eukaryota; kingdom Metazoa; phylum Chordata; class Lepidosauria; order Squamata; family Charinaidae; genus Charina; species Charina bottae. Next base: position 27,632,426 of record JALMGJ010000012.1, read on the forward strand.
TCTAAGTTTATTTGGCAAGGGAAAAAACCAAGAGTAAAATATAAAGTATTGCAAGACTCTAAAGAAAGAGGAGGACTAGGTCTACCGGATTTGAAATTATATTATGCTGCTTGTTGCTTGGTTTGGATTAAAGAATGGATAGTTTTGAAAAATGAAAAATTATTGAATTTGGAAGGACATGAATTAAGATATGGATGGCATGGATATTTGTGGTACGATAAAGTTAAAGTTAATGTGGACTTTAAAAACCATTATATTAGAAGATCCTTGTTAAGAATCTGGAATAAATATAAATTAATCTTATGTTATAAAAGACCCTTATGGATTTCTACACAAGAAGCATTCTACAGAACAGAAGTAAGAAATAAAGATAAATGGTTAACCTACAAAGACTTTTTAAAGAAAGAACAAGGACAATATATAATTAAATCAATAGAAGAATTGGTATCAGAGGGATACAGTTTTCAATGGCTTTCATATATGCAGCTCGTAGAGAAATTTAAATTAGATAAGAAAGACCTTGAATTTGAACAAACCAAATCGGAATTTGAGATACAACTATGTGAGACAGATGATCATCTAATTGCAAAAATGTATAAATTATTGTTAAAAGGTGAAATGGTAGAGGAACAAGTTAAAGACTGTATGATTAAATGGGCTAAAAATATTGGCCATAATATTCAAATGCAACAATGGGAAGATATGTGGACCAAAGGGTTAAAATTTACTTTGTGTTATAATTTAAAAGAAAACTTTTATAAGATGATGTACAGATGGTATATGACCCCACAAAAACTTTCTAAAATGTATGGAAATGTCTCCAACTTATGTTGGAAATGTAAAAAAAAAGAGGGGTCTTTTTACCATATGTGGTGGACATGTGAGACTGCAAAGAAATTTTGGACTCAAATACATGCATTGATGCAAAATATATTACAAATTCGAGTTCCATTTAAACCGGAATTTTTCTTACTGGGAATAATTGATGGACAACCTGGGAAGCAATTTACAAGGATTATGCAATACATGATTACAGCAGCAAGACTTATTTTTGCACAAAATTGGAAAAACCAGATATCGCCTACAATACAAGATTGGATGTTAAAATTGATGGATATGGCAGAGAATGATAAACTGACATGTTTATTAAAAGAAAATCCAAATAATTATTTCCTTAAAGAGTGGAAACCATTAACTGACTATTTACAAGATGCGGGAGGGGCAAAGCTTATATGGGGATTTGAAGATTAAAATATATATATATTGATGTAATAGACAAGAAATATTCTTTAATATTATATATAGACCTAGCATGTAAGACAAAATTTTTAAAATACCATGACCAGATACAAATCGGAAGTTGACCAAATTCTGTTTCAGCTTTATCTTTTTTTCTTTTTTCCTTTACTACACAGATTTGTTATTTTTTAATAATTACATAACTGTATTTGAGAGAGCCAATTTGGGGTAGTGGTTAAGGCACCAGGCTAGAAACCAGGAGACTGTGAGTTCTACAGGTAGTCCTCACTTAACAACCATTCATTTAGTGATGGTTCGGACTAACGACGGTGCTGGAAAAAAAACGACTTACGACCGGTCCTCACACTTACAACACTTGCAGCATCCCCACAGTCACGTGATCACAATTTGGGCTCTTGGCAACCAGTTCGTATTTATGACCGTCGCAGCATCCTGTGGTCACGTGATCACCATTTTTGACCTTCCTGGCCAGCTTCTGGCAAGCAAAATCAATGGGGAACTGCGTGATTCACTTAACAACCATGTGGTTTGCTTAACATCCATGGTGATTCGCTTAACGGCCGCCGCAAAAAAGGTCGTAAAATCGGGTCAGATTCACTTAATGACCGCTTTGCTTAGCAACCAAAATTCCGGTCCCAATTTTGGTCATTAAGTGAGGACCACCTGTAGTCCCACCTTAGGCACAAAGCCAGCTGAGTAACTCTGGGTCAGTCCCTCTCTCTCAGCCCTTGGATGCAGGCAATGACAAGCCACTTCTGAAATCTTGCCAAGACAACTGCAGGGACTTGTCCAGGCAGTCGCCAGGAGTCAACACTGACTTGAAGCATGTCAATACATTTTTCTAAAAAAGGGCCCATAGGCTTCAGCAGACTTTCAGGGGCCCATGGCACAAAATCTTAGAATTCCTACTTTAAAGAAAGCCCAGCCCACACACTTGATCTCAAAAGAGGAAACTTCTTAAAAATGAACAGACTGATAAAAAGACAGTTCATACGCAAGATTTAAGAAAATGAGTGTACTTAGAACTATGGTAATAAAATCCTAGAGTTGAAGGAGCTGTTTAAGCTATTAGATCCAGTCCATGCTCAGTGCAGGAATCCAAATTCAAGTATCCCCAACAAATGTTTATGCAGACATTGAACACATACATTGAATGGAAGCTCATCACCACCTCTCTGGGTCATTGGTTCCCCTATCCAGCTCCAGTTTTCTCTGACATTCAATGGAATCTGCCTTCTGTTAACTTGAATCCATTATTATGGCCAGCATTCAGGAATCTTCTTCGGCGTGACATCTTAAGAGTGCCACCATATCCTTCCCTTCCCTTCCCTTCCCTTCCCTTCCCTTCCCTTCCCTTCCCTTCCCTTCCCTTCCCTTCCCTTCCCTTCCCTCCCCTCCCCTCCCCTCCCCTCCCCTCCCCTTCCCTTCCCTTCCCTTCCCTTCCCTTCTAAACATGGCTGAGCATATCTGGGTTACAGTCCCTTCGTGGTTCTCATCCCCTTCCACTGAATCTGTTCCATTCTCTCTCAGACATTCTTCAAGAGTGATGCCCAGAAACTCAGCTAGAACCTTAGCTAGAACATGTACCATGGATCAGGAAAAGCACAGCCAAGTCCTAGAGGCCATGAGCAAGGGTGACAAGAGGGTAGCTTTCCAAAGATGGAGGTTTTGACCAAATAGACCAGTTTGGTCTAGTGCAGGGTTTCTCAACCAGGGTTCTGTGGAACACTAGGGTTCTGTGAGAGGTCACTAGGCTCCCTGGGAGATCATGTTTATTTAAAAAATTATTTCAAATTCAGGCAACTTCACATTAAAGAGGTCAGTTTCATTCTTTATTTTTTTTAGTTTAAGAACACTGTTAATGCATATATAAAGGCCTACTCATGAAACAAATATAATAATTTTGTAACATCTGGCCTATATTTGAGCCTGAATGTGCAGGGGTTCCCTGAGGCCTGAAAAATATTTCAAGGGTTCCTCCAGGGTCAAAAAGTTGAGAAAGTCTGGTCTAGTGGTTAAGGTGCTGGGCTAGAAACCAGGAGACTGAGAGTTCTAGTCCCGCCTGAGGCATGAAAGCCGGCTGGGTGACCTTGGGCCAGTCCCCCCCTCTCTCTCTCAGCCCAACTCACTTCACAGGGTTGTTGTTGTGGGGAAAATAGGAGGAGGAAGGAGTATTAGGTATGTTCGCCACCTTGAGTTATTTATAAAAATAATAAAAAGGCGGGATAAAAAGAAAAAATTATGAGAATAAAAAGGAACCCAGAACCACATAAATCAAATTAAACTAGATTCTAAGGGAAGAAAAAAAATGCTATCAGGAAGGATTTCACTGAGACCAAGGTAACCTGCTAGAAAGACAGATGAATTAAATGGGTACTAAAAGTAGACATTAAGGACATTGAAAAGAAACTGCTTGGGGTTTGTTTGTTTTTTCTTTGTTTGGGGGTGTTTTGCACCTATTGTCACTGCAGAAGATGCACATCCCTGCCTGAAATTCTGTTTTGGGGTAGAAATCTGGAAAGCTAAGCAAACAATGATGACAAGAGATGTTAGTCCTCAGTTTACTGACATCTCCCAGTAGTGTCAAATTAGGGTTAGGGAGATCCACCTTCTGTTATCAAAAGTCACTGGGTGACATTGGTCCAAGCCCAACCTACCTCAAAAGATTGTTGTGGAAAAAAAATGGATGACAGACTGCTCTGTATGCTGCTCTGAGCTTCTACAGGCAAGACAGAATATATACTGTATATCTGAGGAATGAATACATGTAATAATCTTGGAAACAAGACTCACACAATATCCATCTGTGAATTTTTAAGGAGCTCAGAAATGAAACTGTTGACTACATAATAAAAATAAACATTAAAGAAGTGTTTGGTATAGCACCAGATTACAAAAAGAGATCCAGGGGTCAGTCCAAGAAATTAGAGACCAGCCTGTTGTTGCTATTGCTGTTGTTGTTATTTATTAATTTCGTATGCCACCAACTCCTATCATACTCACTGTTCCCTTTAAATTGGTGGAAAGTACTGTTGAAGACAGAAATTCCACGCAAATAGAAGGGTAAATCTCACTGAAGAAGAACCAACATGGCTTCTGCAGAAGAAACTCCTATTTTGGGTGGATTATCAAGGAGATGGATAGGAAAAATACTCTAGAACCATAAAATCATAACATTGGGAGGGCCCCTTTGGGTCATCAAATCCAACCCCTGCTTAGTGCAGGAACAGAATAAATAATAGTGTTCGTTATCAAAAGACAATTGCCAAATTCCTTCACCACAGACCCTTGTGCAAAGTTAGCAGTCATAAATCTAAAGAAAAGGGCTGTTATTCAAGAGTAGCCACTTTTTGCAATGGAGAGAGTTAAATAGAATTGCTTTGGGCAGGAGCACCTTCACAAATAATTTGAATTTGGGGTGAACTGTGAGGTGACCAAGTTTGCTGAAAAGGTTAAATTGTTTAGGACAGAGCTTTCCAAACTTTTCATGTTGGTAACACACTTTTTAGACATGCATCATTTCGCGACACAGTCTTACAGCAGGGCATCATTTCGCGACACACTCTTACAGCAGGGCATCATTTCGCGACACACTCTTACAACAGGGCACAAGGCAGGCACTAGGACCTGTGTGGAATCACAGCTGGTTTGGAGGCAGCAAGACACAAGGCAGGCACTAGGACCTGTGTGGAATCACAGCTGGTTTGGAGGCAGCAAAGCACAAGGCAGGCACTAGGACCTGCGTGGAAGCCAGGAGGCAACAGCAGCCGCGACACACACAGACACTGCAGCCGACATACCAACGTGTCCTGACACACAGTTTGGAAAGCTCTGGTTTAGGATGTTAAAACGGGGACTGTGGGAAGTTCCCAAAGTATTTTTTTTTCAAACTGGGAGATGGACATTCAAATGGCAAAGGCAGAAAGCAAAAGTAAAAATATGTACTGGGGCAATCATCCATCTCCCAATTACAGATCTACACTGATGGAATCCCAGATGGTAGTGACTGATCAGCAAAGGCATCCTGGAGTTGTGGAAAGTTCCATAAACGTAGCATGCAGAGCATGTAAACAGTAAATTTCATGTAGGGGAATTGCTTGTACAGCCAATATATTAATGCTGTTACACTAATCAGCAGTGCAGGGTAACATCTCAGAAAAGGCTCTGTAGAGCTGGAAAAGAAACAGCCAAAGACAACCCAGATGTTCCAAGAAGTGAAGCAATTCTCCTATGAGGACAGATTGCAAAGTTGAAGAAAAAGGGTAAGATTGTGCATGTTAGACTTATGTAAAGTTGTACATGATGTGGTGAAAGCAGACAGGAAAAAGATGTTCAGAACCAAGATCATCAATTGAAGATGAATGGTGGAAAATGCAGAGTAGATCAAAGGAACAAGTTCTTCACTCAGCACATGAACCAATCTTCCCCTTTGTGATATTCTTTAGATGTTCTGAATGGCAGCTAACATAATAGATGTCAATAGGCCACTGAGAAGTCCAGACAAATTATAAGGGCAGTCGTCCACCACCATTCCACCTTGTTTCTTTTGTAGTTCACATACCAAGAAGAGCAAAATAGTCTTGATCTGATATGTATGTTGAAAACCCAGCTGAAATGAGCCCAGATAATCAGTATCAAGAGGGGCATCTGGAGTTGAATTTAGGATGAACAGTTCTCAGTTACTTTTTTCCAGAGATTGAATGGTTGAGAATGGCCTGTAATTGCACAGGTCTGCTGGGTTTAAGGAGGATTTCTTTACTAAAAGTCTTACAACTGTCTTCCTTAAGTAGCCGGGAACAGTCCCACCAACAAGTAGGCATTGATCATCTGCCTAAACCATGTAGCCAATCTCATCCCAGTGATTTCATCAGCTAGAAGGGACATGATTGATTAAAGGGACTTTAATTGGAGATTAAGGGGCGTGGTGGCTCAGCGGGTAAGACGCCAGGCTTGTCGATCGGAAGGTCGCAAGTTCGGAGGTTCGAATCCCTAGCCCCGCATTACAGAGTGAGCTCCCACACTCGCCCCAGCTCTTGCCAACCTAGCAATTCGAAAGCATGCAAATGCAAGTAGATTAATAGGTACCACTTTGGTGGGTAGGTAACAGCGTTCTGTGTGCGTCATGCCGGCCACATGACCGCGGAAGCGTCTTCGGACAACGCTGACTCTTCGGCTAAGAAATGGAGATGAGCACCGGCCCCTAGAGTTGGACACGACTGCACAAATATGTGGGGGGAACCTTTACCTTTTTAATTGGAGATACCAGATGTTGAATCTTGGACTTTCTGCAGGCATTGTAAATGCTGTACTGGGATATAGATATAATCTCATCTTTCCCCAACTTGCAAACTTCCAGGGGTGATAGGACAACAATTTGTAGAATTCTAAGAATTGAAAGCTCCAGCAAAGGAGATTGTTACCTTGTCGTGGTGCTGGAGCTTGAGCACCTCAATGAAACCATGAGCTAAACTGTGAAGGGACACCCAAGACGGGAAGGTCGTGGCAGAGAGGTCAGACTAAATACGATCCCTGGGGAAGGTAATGGCAACCCACCCCAGTATTCTTGCTGTGAAAACTAAATGTATCAGTACAACCAGAGATATGTCGGTATACCATCGGAAGATGGGACTCCCAGGTCGGAAGATGGTCAAAATGCTACTGGGGAGGAACAGAGGATACGTTCAACTAGCCCCAGATGTGATGACGCAGCTAGCTCAAAGCCGAAAGGACGGCTAGCGGCCGACGGTGCTGGTGGTGAACGACGAATCCGATGTTCTAAAGATCAACACACCATAGGAACCTGGAATATAAGATCTATGAGCCAGGGCAAATTGGATGTGGTTATTGGTGAGATGTCAAGATTAAATATAGACATTTTAGGTGTCAGTGAACTGAAATGGACTGGAATGGGCCACTTCACATCAGTTGACCACCAGGTCTACTACTGTGGACAAGAGGACCACAGAAGAAATGGAGTAGCCTTCATAATTAATAATAAAGTGGCTAAAGCAGTGCTTGGATACAATCCAAAAAACGATAGAATGATCTCAATTCGAATTCAGGGTAAGCCATTTAACATCACAGTGATCCAAATATACGCCCCAACCACAGATGCTGAAGAAGCAGAAGTAGATCAGTTCTATGAGGATCTGCAGCACCTACTGGATAATACACCAAAAAGAGATGTTATTTTCATTACAGGAGACTGGAATGCTAAGGTGGGTAGTCAAACGACACCTGGAATTACAGGCAAGCATGGTCTGGGAGAACAAAATGAAGCAGGACATAGGCTGATAGAATTTTGCCAAGACAACTCACTGTGCATAACAAACACTCTCTTCCAACAACCTAAAAGACGACTTTATACATGGACTTCACCAGATGGTCGACACCGAAATCAGATTGACTACATCCTTTGCAGCCAAAGGTGGCGGACATCTATACAGTCGGTAAAAACAAGACCTGGAGCTGACTGTAGTTCAGATCACGAACTTCTTATTGCAAAATTTAGAATCAGACTAAAGAGAATAGGGAAGACCCACAGATCGGTTAGATATGAGCTCACTAATATTCCTAAGGAATATGCAGTGGAGGTGAAGAATAGATTTAAGGGACTAGATTTAGTAGATAGGGTTCCACGAAGAACTATGGACAGAAGTTCGCAACATTGTTCAGGAGGCGGCAACAAAAAACGTCCCAAAGAAAAAGAAAACCAAGAAGGCAAGATGGCTGTCTGCTGAGACACTGGAAGTAGCCCAAGAAAGAAGGAAAGCAAAAGGCAACAGTGATAGGGGGAGATATGTCCAATTAAATGCAAAATTCCAGAGGTTAGTCAGAAGAGATAAGGAATTATTTTTAAACGAGCAATGTGCAGAAGTGGAAGAAGACAATAGAATAGGAAGGACAAGAGACCTCTTCCAGAAAATTAGAAACATCGGAGGTAAATTCCAGGCAAAAATGGGTATGATCAAAAACAAAGATGGTAAGGACCTAACAGAAGCAGAAGAGATCAAGAAAAGGTGGCAAGAATATACGGAAGATCTGTATAGGAAGGATAATAATATTGGAGATAGCTTTGACGGTGTGGTCAGTGAGTTAGAGCCAGACATCCTGAAGAGTGAGGTTGAATGGGCCTTAAGAAGCATTGCTAATAACAAGGCAGCAGGAGACGACGGTATCCCAGCTGAACTGTTTAAAATCTTATATCCCCATACCAAAAAAGGGAAGCACTAAAGAATGTTCAAACTATCGAACAGTGGCACTTATTTCACATGCCAGTAAGGTAATGCTCAAGATCTTGCAAGGTAGACTCCAGCAATTCATGGAGCAAGAATTGCCAGATGTACAAGTTTAGAAAGGGGTTTAGAAAAGGCAGAGGAACTAGAGACCAAATTGCCAATATCCGCTGGATAATGGAGAAAGCCAGGGAATTTCAGAAAAACATCTATTTTTGTTTTGTTAACTATTCTAAAGCCTTTGACTGTGTGGATCATAACAAATTGTGGCAAGTTCTTAGTGGTATGGGGATACCAAGTCATCTTGTCTGCCTCCTGAGGAATCTGTATAACAACCAAGTAGCAACGGTAAGAACAGAGCATGGAACAACGGACTGGTTTAAGATTGGGAAAGGAGTACGGCAGGGCTGTATACTCTCACCCTACCTATTCAACCTGTACGCAGAACACATCATGCGACATGCTGTGCTTGAGGAATCCAAGGCTGGAAGGTGCCACATAGGCCAAGGCTATGCATGGGTTTAAAGGCTGCTGCCTGTTTGTTAGCATCTTTTTTAAGTTACTAGACCTGATGTTTGCAGAACTACATTTCATAATCAATAGTACCACCAGATGAGTCACACGGTGGGCCCCAAATTTAGCATCACATATATATGTTAAGAAGAAAAGGAAGAGCAGAAACAGAAAATGCAGTGGAGAGAAAGAGAGAATAAGAGCAAAAATGAAAAAGAGGATGCTGCTTTGCAAAATATTACAATCGCAGAATATCTGCATATTTTTCCTTTCTTACGAAAATGGGTAGCCAATGGACGGTTAGCAAGAGGGTCAGGAAAGCTCTGTCCTACAAATCTAAAGGTAAATTGAGTGCTAACTGATGCTTTCGAACTGTGGTGCTGGAGAAGACTCTTAAGAGTCCCTTGGACTGCAAGGAGGTCAAATCAGTCAATCCTAAAGGAAATCAACCCTGACTGCTCATTGGAAGGACAGATACTGAAGCTGAAGCTCAAATACTTTGGCCACCTAATGCGAAGAGAGGACTCCCTGGAAAAGACCCTGATGCTGGGAAAGACTGAAGGCAAAAGGAGAAGGGGACGGCAGAGGATGAGATGGTTAGATAGCATCACCGATGTAATGAACATGAACTTGAGCAAACTCCGGGAGGCAGTGGAGGACAGGAAGGCCTGGCGTGCTATGGTCCATGAGGTCACGAAGAGTCGGACACGACTAAACGACTGAACAGCAGCAAGGTAAATATATACAGTTGCCAAGATTTCTATTGGCTAACTCCCCTTTCCCTTTCAATAAATATGATTAAAGAAGACTCCGTGAGAATTTTGCTTTTCAGATAAGTGGTTGCTAAGGCTTGGTGGACAGCCAGAAGGTGAGAAATTAAAGAATGGAAAGTAGAGAATGAAATGCCTCGGAGTATATGTGGGTCCACTAGACTGGAGGACATCTTACCAAGTCTCCTCAACCTTGGCAGCATCACTGATCAACACCCATGATGTATCAGCCTTTTGACTAGGCAGTAGAGCCAATCCATTCTTCTACATCCTCCATTGCTGGTAGAAGCATTTTCCTCCGCTGAAATCAGAGGGTCTTAAGAGCCCTTAACTGCAGCTGGATCATGCTAAGATGTTTGCTAAATTCATGTTTGGTGCTCACCTAGGTCCATTTCCATTCTGTTGCCTCTCATTAAAGGTCTGTTCACGACTTTCTGAAACGGAGTGCTGTGCCCACTTCATATATTTTGCTGTCTTCCTTGAATATTCTTATATAGTAATACAACTCAGCACAAGCAATTAATCAGTGGGCAATTAGGAGCTGACATGAACATTTCCTACCATCAGGCATAATTGTTATTATTACAGATGATTAAATAAAATGTAATTGAGTGAACAGGCAGTTTGCTAAGCATATGTGAGGGCAGCCGTGACACCTTGAGTGGAGGTCTCTTCAGATTGTACCAGTGATGGCAGGTCAAGATGATGTCAACAAAACCAAAACCAGCCCCCATGCAGTCATGGAGAGCCTATGTTGGTTAAGGTGTTGGACTAGGATTGGGAAGACCCAGGATCAAGTCTACCCTGAGCTGCTGATTTGAATCAAGCCATGACACTGAAGCATTACAGAGATGTACTTACTCCTGAAGCATCTTTGCTAACCTGGTTCACAAATCCTAGATCAGCTTGTAGCTAGCGCCTCTATCTGTGCTGCTACGCAATCCCATTCTTACTGTCTCTGTTCCAGCCTTGGATACCCTTGCAGGGGGAGGTTCAAAAATGTCAAGATGGCAGCTGTGGCCATGTGATGGAAGCCCCACCCCCATTTACCTGCATCAGCCATGTGACACATTAAAAAGGAAAGGATTCAATCAGATAGTTTGTGGTGGCCATGTTCAAGGGAGAAAAATAGCATATAATAACCCTAAGTTGAACCCTGAAGTTGAACCCTGGCAAGACAGAATGGCTGTGGGTTCAGGGCTCTTTGGTTTCCAGAGAAGTACCATCTTTGGTCTTGGACGGGGTTGCACTGCCCCAGACAGACCCTGTGCGTAACCTGGGGGTTCTCCTGGACTCACGACTCCTGCTCGAAGAGCAGGTGGCAGCCGTGGCCAGGAGAGCCTTTGCACTACTGCATGTTGTGCACCAGCTACGCCCATTCCTGGACCAACAGGCCCTTCTCACAGTCACCCACGCCCTAGTCAGCTCTCGTTTGGACTATTGCAATGCGCTCTACATGGGGCTGGCCTTGAAAAGTATCCAGAAGCTTCAATTGGTTCAAAATGCAGCGGCCCGCAGAGTTTTGCGCAAGCCTAGACTTGCCCATGTGTCACCTCTTTTGCGGGAGCTGCATTGGTTGCCAGTTTGCTTCCGGGTCCAATTCAAGGTGCTGGTGATCGCCTTTAAAGCCCTACATGGCTTGGGGCCTGGCTATTTGCAGGACCGCCTTTCCCCAGTCACATCCACCCGGCCCACCAGAGCGGGGAGGCAGGGCATGTTGCGGATCCCCTCAGTCAGGGAGGTACATCTAGTGGGACCAAGGAAAAGGGCCTTCTCCTTAGTGGACCCCTCCCTTTGGAACATCCTCCCCCCAGACATAAGATTGGCCCCCTCCTTGCTCCTGTTCCAGAAGGACCTGAAGACGTGGCTCTGTCAACGGGCCTGGGGACCCCAAGCTGCTTCGGAGCTGATCAAGTGGCTGGTATGAATGGGTTTGCTGCCGCCGGGGTGTGTGTGTTTATGATGTTTTTATGGTTTTTAATTCTGTCAGCCGCCCAGAGTCACCGTGTGTGAGTTGGGCGGCCTTATAAAACTGTTTAATAAATAAATAATTTAGCAATGGTTGAATTGTTAACTTTGGCCATTGAACATGATTTGAATAAAAGAGATCTTATGCAAACTGAAGGGATTGAAGTTCAGTTTTCAAGAATCACAGACTCATGGAGCTGGCCTTTGGGACCAGAATCGAAGGCCCTGCTCAGACCTTGAATACAAATTAAAGCTCCTCTGCTAGATGTCATCCAGCCTCTCCTTAAACACATTCAGGAGTAAACAGGTCCTACTGCCCTCTGGGTCATTAAGCATTCTTCCTGTTAAAAAGTTTTGCTTAACGTTCAACGGGAAACTTCTTTCTTTTCACTTAAGAGCATTATTCTCTGCTTTGCTGTGCAGGGGTCCCCAGCCTGAACTGGGCCATGGGGCTCCCACCCACAAACCCCGCCCCTTCCACGCGATTGGCTCCCGCCTGCAAACCCCGCCCCCGTGCTTGTGATTGGCTCCCGCCTACAAACCCCGCCCCTGGTGCGCGTGACTGGCTCCCGCCCGCAAACCCCGCCCCCCCCGGCCCGTGGAAATCCCAGAAACCCTGCCCCCCCCCCCGGTCTGTGGAAAAATCGTCTTTTGAAACCGGTCCCTGGTGCCAAAAAGGTTGGGGACCCCTGCTGTATGGGACAATAAAGATTAAATCATGGCCTACTTCTTCATATGCTTCTTTAGGTGGTCACCCAGATCTCCTGTCTGTTCCTTCTGCTTCCATCCAGCACAAACAAGGAGGTACAGATGATTTCCAATCTGATTATTCAGTTTCAGATTAGTTCAGATTGTTGATCTCATCTGATACTTCAATTAACTAGGAAAATCATGTTGTTTGAATCAATGTGGAAAATATTACTTTTATACACTTACAAATACTCTGAATCCTATTCTTCCCGAGACATCAGTTTGATTCAACAACGCAAGTTACCTTTCCAATTCAGTTCAAAAGGTTGAGTCAATTTAGAGGTGTAATCAAAAGGACTTTGAATCAAGACTCCATATTGGAATTTTGCTCAGCCGTAATATATTAATAACATGGTCAAGAAAGAATCTTTGCCTGATTACAAGAATCTGATGAGGAATGAAAGGAACCATTCTGCAAAGCAAAGATGGGGAAAGCACAGGTTTGCAAGATCTGTTTGGCTTTCACCACACCCATGGGATCCCACAACTAGATCATGCTGCAAACTACAGACACTCGGAATTAAAGGTTATACCCCAAAATTAATTTCTGATAGCCCAAGTTTTATTTTTCTTGGCAGCATAACTCAGACTGCATATCTATTAGACCATTTGGTTGTTGCTACTGATAATGTAAGGACTGCTCCCAACGATGTCTATCAAATTCCCCTTTCTCAAGAAAGCTCCGAAACGCAGGCTTCTTTAAAAGTAAAGAGGTTTATTGAAGTACATAGGTGCAGGAACAAAGACGTGAATGAATTGGCATGGCATGGTATGTTACATTTAAACATTTCTCCCCCCATTGTCCTTTTGAAGTTGATGTGTGAAGTACTTGGCTCCAGCTTCACTAGACAGTCCTTCCTGGGCTGATACGTTCCGTTTCACAGCTCGTTACGTTGGCTTCGGCTGCTTGTCAGTTGCAAGTCTATTTCCGCATGTCGGTTAGCACGTACTTGTATGAATGGCAGAGGTCTGCTGAACTCTGACATGCTGCCCGTCCAAGAAAATCCCCCCTCCCCTTGGAATGTATATACATTTTTACACTTGGTACCTTCTGGGTCAGATCAATAATTGTACAGTAAATCGTTTAATTGGTTAACGTGGTTTGTCCGGGAATTCTTTGTGAAAGTTTCTGATCATCTCTGGGGCTTGCATGTGTTTTTGAGCAACCCACTCTCTGTCCCCGATCGGGAGGTGTTGCCATTTCACTAAGTACTGCAGCTGTCCTTTATGTCGTCTACTGTCTAGAATTTTGTCAATTTCAAAATGTGGTTCCCCATTGACTAGTGTCGGTGTTGGCTCGGCCACTTCGGGGTGCCAGTCAGATGGTTTATAACGTTTTAGTAAGCTGATGTGGAAAACTGGGTGGACACGTTTCAATGCTTTGGGGAGTTGCAGTTTAACCGTCACTGGGTTGATTACAGTTACAATAGTGAACGGTCCAATGAATTTGGGTGCGAGTTTTTTAGATGGCTGTGTGGAGCGCAAGTTCTTTGTGGAGAGATACACTTTATCTCCCACTCTGAGTTCCCATTCCGCCGCTCTTTTCCTGTCAGCGTATTTTTTGTAATTTGCTTTTGCGTCCTCGAGGGTTTTCATCATCACCGGCCAATTACTCTTTATTTTAGCGATCCACTCGTCTGCCTGTAAAGGGGTGGACCCTTCCATTACTTGGGTCAGCGCGAGTTCGGGGATAGTGACAAAGTCCTGCCCCGTTGCGATTTGGTACGGTGAGAAACCCGTGCTTTGATGGATGGAGTTATTGTATGCTACTTCAGCGAAAGGTAATAACTCCGCCCAATCATTCTGTTGATAGCTAATGTAGCATCTTAGGTACTGTTCTAGTATGGAGTTAATGCGTTCAGACGATCCGTCAGTACACGCGTGGAACGCAGAGCTTAACCCCTGGCTAGAACCAATCAATTTTAAAAATGCCCGCCAGAATTTGCACGTAAAGGTACTTCCGCGGTCGCTTATTATGCATTCGGGCGTACCGTGGGCTCTGTAGATGTGTTGAATGAACAATTTAGCCAATTTGTGTGCGTTCGGAATCCCATTGCATGCAATGAAATGTGCTTGCTTGGAAAATAGGTCAGTGACCACCCAGATTGCCGTTTTCTTGCTGCTCGTGGGTAAGTCCACGATAAAATCCATGGCGATTTGTTTCCATGGTTGTGTAGGGCTGGCCACCGGTTGCAGTAGCCCTGTGGGTTTCCCCATCACCCGCTTTGCTGTGGCGCATACTGGGCAAGAGGCTACATATTCCTTTACGTCCTTGCGCAGGGTTGGCCACCAAAACTTATTCCTGATCAAATGTAGTGTTTTAACAAACCCGAAGTGGCCAGCCGTTTTGTGGTCGTGTGTTTTCTCTAATGCCCCCTTCCTAAGTCCTTTGGGGACGTACACCTTTCCTTCCTTCCACCACAGCCCGTTGCTTTCAGTGAGCGTATGTCTGTTCTCCCTCCACCAGTCGTCAGACAGTGTTTCTGTTCGTAGCTTAGCTTCAAAAGGGTTTTCCTCTGCTGCCTTGGCTTTGCTGCGAGTGAGAGCTAGATTCCCTTCTAACCTGTTCGTTTCCCCCCCCCCCCGTTCTGCTGGCTCACCTGCCTGTGGCGATGTGTGTGCGAGCGTGGGGGTGAGTGTGTTTGCTGTACCGTCTAGCCTGGTCGCCTGGCAGCCCTGTTCCGAGGGTTCGCCTGGTTGTTGAGGTGTGTGTGCTTGCTTAGGGAATAGTGTTTCTACCAGCCCCTCGACTTTACCATCGTGTTGGGGTAGTCGTGACAACGCATCTGCTAGGAGGTTCTTTCCCCCCGGAAAGTATTGCAGGGTGAAGTTAAATTTGCTGAAAAATTCAGCCCACCGCAATTGCTTGTGATTCAGTTTCCTGGGGGATTTGAGTGCCTCTAGGTTTTTGTGGTCCGTCCAGACCTGGAAAGGGATGGTCGCCCCCTCCAAGAGATGGCGCCATGTGTCTAGTGCGTGTTTGACAGCGAACGCTTCCTTCTCCCAAACATGCCATCTTTTTTGCGTTTTGCTGAATTTTTTGGAAATGTAAGTGCACGGTCTCAATTTCTTTGCCTCATCGAATTGAAGCAGTATTGACCCAATGGCATTGTGGGAAGCATCCGTGTGAATTATGAATTGCTTCTCCACTTCCGGGTGTTTGAGGATGGGTTCCTCTGTGAATAGAGCCTTGAGTTTGTCGAATGCCTCCTGGCATTCCGTGGTCCAAATTAGTCTAGTACTGGGTGATTTCCCCTTGGCCCCCTTTCCTTTTGTTTTCAATAGGTCCGTCAAGGGTAGTGCAATCTGGGCGAACCCGTGAATAAATTGGCGATAGAACCCCGCAAAACCCAGAAAGGCTTGGAGTTGTCTGCGGGTTCGGGGGGGTTCCCACTCTAACACTGCTTTTACTTTCCCCGGGTCCATTTCAATGCCTCTGTGAGATATCCTATAGCCTAGGAAGTCTAAGCTGTCCTTGTGGAATTCACACTTTTCCAATTTGACATATAGTTTAGCCTCAAGCAATTTCTCTAACACTCTCTTAACTAGTTGTGTGTGTTCCTCCAGGTTATCAGAAAAAATCAAGATGTCGTCTAAATACACAATTACCCCTTGGTAGAGAAACTCATATAAAACCTCATTAATTAGTCGCATGAATATGCCCGGTCCTCCCGCAATCCCAAACGGGAGAACCCGATACTGATATTGACCCAATGGGCAGTTAAATGCCGTTTTCCATTCGTCCCCTTCCCGTATGCGTACTCGATAGTATGCCTCTCGCACATCTAGCTTGGTAAAAATTTTGCCTTTTGCCAATTGCGCTAGCATGTCTTTGAGGAGTGGGAGAGGGTACTGGTTGGTCACTGAAATAGCATTTAACCCCCTGTAGTCTGTGCAAAGCCGTAAGGACCCATCCTTCTTTTTCCGGAAAAGTACAGGGGCAGCTAAAGGTGAGTTTGAGGGTTCAATAAAACCCCTTGCCAAATTTTTATCGATGAATTTACGTAGCTCACCTAATTCTTTCTGGGTCATCGCATACATTTTGGGTTTTGGGAAGGGGGCCCCAGGGATCAAATCAACCGTTGCGTCTGAAGCCCTGTGGGGGGGTTCCTGTTCGCATACTTTTTGCCCAAACACCTCACCCACGGAGGTGTAGACCTCCGGGATTGTGTCTGGGAGCGTCTCCCCCTCCTCGTCTTGATCCTCCTCCCATTGTTCCATCCCCTCGTGTACCGTGCCAGCCGCCCCCCATTCCAATTCACTTACTCCATTTGTTTCTTCAACCGCTTTGTAAAGCCCATCAAAGAACTCAATTTCCCCAGACGCCCAGTCCACTCTAGGGTTTCTTTTCCTGAGCCATTTGAGTCCTAACACGATATGTCGCGCAGCAATGGGTGCGACTATGAAGCGTAATGTCTCTACATGAGTCCCCACAGACATTTGTATGTCTTCAGTGGTGAATTCGATTGGGCCCCCCTTCATTTCGGACCCATCCAATTGGCAGAACGTGATGGGTGTCTGCATTTTAACCAACCTGAGTTTCAGTTTGGTTGCTATTTTTGGGTGTATCAAACATCTGGAACACCCAGAGTCCAGCATGGCCACCCCCCACAATTGTCCCGTCCCATCCAAAGTTTGCAACTGTACCTTAACGTTCATCGTGGGGCATTTTGGGACACCTGCCCCCCCGTTGCGCCCAATGGTGAAGGCCTGTCCTGCGGCGCACTTTAGCACAGGCCGTTGTAGTTTTCCGCCGGCTCGAAGTCATCATTTGAGGTGTCGGACTCGCTGCTCCCCTGTTGCCAGTCCCGTCTCCCCACAGTTGCTGCCGCCGCTCCTTTGTACTTCGCCGTTGCAGTCTTGCTTTCTTTGGTGTCAGGTGCCTTTTTCAATGGGATTTTCTCTTTGGCGTTCGTCTTGGTTTGTGGGCAATTGCTTATCCGGTGACCCTCTTTGCCGCAACGAAAGCATAGCCCATCTTTCGTACGGCGTTCTTTCTCCTCCTCCCAATTCCGTTGCTTGGTGAATTTGCGGGGTTGAGTGAAAGAGGTCCCAGGTTTCTTGCGCATGGAGTTGAAACTTTTTATGTTCTGGAGCTGCATTGTGCTGTTTTCCACTTTCCCAGCCAGTTGAATCCATCCTTCTAACGTCCCCGGGTCATCTCTCGTTATGGCTAGTTCTATAATTTCCTGTCGTAATCCGTATTGAAAGTGCTGGACTTTGAAGGATTCAGGCCAGTCAGGTAATTTCGATAGGAGTTTCTTGAAGTCCATAGCGTACTCCGCTACTGTTCTGTTGCCTTGTCTTAAATTTTGAATTCGAGTCTTCACTGAGATTTTAGATAGCGTATCTTCAAATCTCTGTCTGAGTGCGTACATAAACTTCTGAAAGTTCCTCAGCTCGCTGGCTCCGCAGTCGTGAAGACTCACTAGCCAGTCACCCGCCTCTCCCCTTAGAAAACTGGAGACATAACGCACCTTGCTCACCTCCGTTTGGAAGGTATGCTCGAATTCCTCCATAAACCCCTGAACGTGTGTTAGGAAACATGCTAATTTCCTTGGGTCCCCATCGAATTTCATTTTTAGTTCGTTAACCCCGCTTGGGGCATGGGCTCTCAAAGAGGTTCTGCGATGATCGTAGTCTGGGGTTACAGGAGTTCGGCTGTATGGAAGCTGCCCATAGAATAGTGTTTCTTCCTCCCTCTCCTCGTTTTCCCCACTTGACTCTACGATTTCTTCCTCTTCGTCGGAGCCTGTTGGGCTCCTTTCTGCCTCCCTAGGTCCCTCTAGGGCTCTTAACAACTGTTCAATGGCCCCCCCATGGAGTCCAATTTTTTGTTCATCGTCCCTACCTCTAGGCTCAGGTGTGCCATCTGGTTCTCCAGGGCTTCGATTCGATGGGTCTGGGTGACCCTTTCCTTGGCTTTCCCTCCTTTTCCTTTCAGCCCTTCCCCGACTGCGATAGACCATCCCGCCGGGGTAGGCTTGGGATTGCTGAGGGCCATGAGGTTTACCTCCTTCTTCTGTGATTTCTTATTTTCTCGCTGTTCAGTAGTCTCTGTAGGGGACGACTCCGCTCGCTGGGTTGCCTCCATCGCCCGGACAGCTGCCGCGCTGGTTCCGGCTACCTCGAGAGTCTCCGCTGCTGCTACTGACTCCATTCTGCTCCGTGGGTGGAAAAAAAATTTTTTTTTTTTTCCGGTGGTGTGACCGCTTTCAACTGGGGAGCTCACCGAATTTTGCCGGGATATTCCTCAGGATACGTGGTCAGGATTGATTCACGTCTTTATGTAAGGACTGCTCCCAACGATGTCTATCAAATTCCCCTTTCTCAAGAAAGCTCCGAAACGCAGGCTTCTTTAAAAGTAAAGAGGTTTATTGAAGTACATAGGTGCAGGAACAAAGACGTGAATGAATTGGCATGGCATGGTATGTTACATTTAAACATTTCTCCCCCCATTGTCCTTTTGAAGTTGATGTGTGAAGTACTTGGCTCCAGCTTCACTAGACAGTCCTTCCTGGGCTGATACGTTCCGTTTCACAGCTCGTTCCGTTGGCTTCGGCTGCTTGTCAGTTGCGAGTCTATTTCCGCATGTCGGTTAGCACGTACTTGTATGAATGGCAGAGGTCTGCCGAACTCTGACAGATAAGCAGTTGGAAATCAGAAACTGTTGCTGACCTATCATGTGTGAGCCAGAGATCTACCAGAAGATTGAGATCTACTTTCTCTCCACCCCTGCTCTACTTTAGGGCTTTTTAGGTCAAGTGGAGAAAGACTTGGAAATGCCTTTGATTATTAAATGGATTCTTATGCAGTTGGATAATCAGACTGGTTCAGAAGGATAGAATGCAGCTAAGACTGCAAGTGCCCGAGGAGGGATTAAAGACAGACAGTAAGGCAAGCTTTCTTATGTAGACAGATAAATGAAATCACTTTCCCAACATTAGGAAGACCTCTTGCTTATTGCATTCCTTTTACAGTGTCTATACTCCAGCCTTGGGTGCATGATTTGGGTCAGTGTGGTGTTTTAAACTCTTAAGTGGTGCCACTAATCTCTGTTAATCTGACTTTAAAGATGGGATATGAGGCTTAATGCGCAAGGCTAAGACAGCCTGTTAATGTGGCTGCCTCGCTGGAAGCCCATTAGCATTCAGCTCCTGCAGAAGGAATGACCTCGTTCAGATTGCTTTGCAAGGCTAAAAATAAAAATAATTTATTTTTGGATCGGGAAAGCATATCTGGGGGGCAGAGAGGTTTCTCCTCTTCCCCAAAGCCCACTCTGTTGTTTCTGTTCCTGTGTTCCTTTAGAAGTAGCAGCTTTTCAACCAACCAGTGTAGCTGAGTCTTCATCAGCAACCGGATGTGCAGATGACAGCAAGTGGTCTTGTATGTTACTGTGCTGCAAGAAAACTTCACTGGCTGACTTCTGCAAATCAGAGTATTGTTAGAGTCACAAAGAAGGGCCATGATTCTTTTGGCCATAATGCCTGAGAAGAATAGAAGGGTTGGAAGGGAGCTTCCAGATCATCATCCAGATCATCTAGTCCAGTGATTCTCAACCTTGGCAGGTTTAAGACGTGTGGACTTCAACTCACGGAATTCCCCAGCCAGCGATGCCACACCTCTTAAAGTCCACACGTCTTAAACCAGCCAAGGTTGAGTAACACTGATCTAGTCCAACCTCTGTGCAGTGTCCAGTGTGTGAATCCATGCACCTAAACATCTCATTTGTTGGTTGATGTCAACCAAAGAAGTTGGAGATGAACGTTTCGTGTCAACCGAGGAAGTTGGAGATGAAAGGTTCATGTCAACCAAAGAAGTTGGAGATGAAAGGTTCATGTCAACCAAAGAAGTTGGAGATGAAAGGTTCATGTCAACCGAGGAAGTTGGAGATGAAAGGTTCATGTCAACCAAAGAAGTTGGAGATGAAAGGTTCATGTCAACCAAAGAAGTTGGAGATGAAAGGTTCACGTCAACCAAAGAAGTTGGAGATGAAAGGTTCACGTCAACCAAAGAAGTTGGAGATGAAAGGTTCACGTCAACCAAAGAAGTTGGAGATGAAAGGTTCATGTCAACCAAAGAAGTTGGAGATGAAAGGTTCATGTCAACCAAAGAAGTTGGAGATGAAAGGTATGCTCATGGCCATGGGAGGACACTGAATGGGTGGATTTCACACTGGCACTTTCAATCTTGAATTGTTTATCTCTTCTCAACTTGAGATACAGAGCTATGTATCTTCCTACCATCCCAGGTTAAGGTAGGGCCGGCCTCAGGATGAGTGAGACGGACCCTTGTGCTGGACCAAACTAGTCCTGTAGTTTGCTGAGTGCAGTGCTTGCAGCAAGTTAAGATTTTAGAAAAGCAGTAAGGCTGCAATCTTGTACCCACTCTCATCCATACAACTCCCTGGAGCTGACTTCCATGTAAACATGTGGATGATTACAGGTAGTCCTCACTTAACAACCATTTGTTTAGTGACAGCTCAGACTTACGACGGTGCTGAAAAAATCGACTTATGACCGGTACTCACACTTATGACTGTCACAGCGTCCCTGTAGTCACATGATCACGATTTGGGCACTTGGCAAGCAGTTCACATTTATGACCGTCGCAGCATCCCGTGGTCACGTGATTGCCATTTTCAACCTTCCCAGCCGGCTTCTGGCAAGCAAAATCAATGGGGAACCATGTGATTCACTTAACGACCACATGGTTCGCTTAATGCCTGCAGTGATTTGCTTAACGACTGCCGCAAAAAAGGTCATAAAATTGGGTCGTATTTGCTTAATGACCGCTTCACTTAGCAACCAAAATTCCAGTCCCAATTGTGATTGTTAAGTGAGGGCTGCCTGTATGCTGTGTTTTAACTTTGTACCATAGGATCAAATCACTGCAAGCAGCAGCATCTGACTGAACTGGTATGGGCTTGGAAGCAGGATAGGCCTGGTCATAACTTGGATAGAAGATTACCAAGCAATTGGAAGCTGGTAAATTAAACTGGGAAGTCCAAACAACCTGAGAGAAGCAATAGCATATGAATGCTGCATGTTGCCAAAAAGCCCAAGGTCCATAAAATCTCCAAAAGTTAGGCTTGATCCAAAGAACACTTTATCTTTCCGTGGGACTAAGTCCCGGCCATCCATCCATGACGAGACACAACCAATCCTGCCCAGTGCCAGCTTTGCAATAAAATAGTAACTTGGGCGGTGTCAGTTTTCAGCACTGAATGATTTGACCCTTTTTAAATAAAGCATTAAAATTTGCACGAAAAGATTTGCATCCTTTGTTGAGTGGGCAATGTTGTACATTTTCCTGTGAATTAAAGCGAAAAATAACTCTGCGTTGGTTGTGCAAATCAATGTGGTCAGTTTTATATGGCTGGATGGATTGTTTCTTCTCTTTAGATTGGCATTCCCAAGTAGGAATTACAATGTTTGAAAATATCGCTTGCTTTATCAATGAAACCATTCTCTGGATTTCTGTGCTCTTCAGGTTAATATGCACAGCCAGCCAGTAAATTAACCCCATATTTCAGAGACCACAAATAGTGTTTGACCCAAGAGGGAAGAATAGCAAGAGTTTCAAACCTGTTCTACTGGTTTGTCCACAATTGTTCTTTTTAAGGTTCCACAAAGCAGGCTGGTTAAAAAAAATGAACTGTAAGCAATTGAAAGAGATTTGGGTACCTTAAAAACATTCATATCTATCTGGTTGGTGATCTTGAGATGTTTTGGATTTCCCATTCAGAAGAACTGAGACTCCAAATTAGCCATGGAATCTAATAGCAGGTAAAGGATGTGAACATATTTATTTATTATTTAAAGCATTTTTAATTCCATTGTTCAGTGGAGTAGCATTGCTCGCTAACATATCAATAGGCAGTGAAGTACAGTGGTTAAAGAGTTGATCTAGGATTCAAGTTCACCCTTAGCCATGCAAGCTCCCTGAGTGATCTGGGGCAAATCACTCTCTCTCAGCCCAGCCTACCTCACAGGGTTGTTGTGGGAAAAATGGGAGCAGATACAGCTATGCCCACCCCTTTGAATAACAGGCAGGACGTAAATCTAAGAAATATTTGGATGGTGGCTTCCTGCAACTTTGAAAACACAAGAACCATTAGCCTTCAACCTGTTTTTCAACATTGGCAATGCACAGAGACTCTGGGCCTTATAAAGAAGAGGGGGGAAATAAAGTAACACAAGGCCATTATGTCAGCAAAGGGAGGTAGTAATTTGGGGTGTTTCCCTTGGTATAAAGCCAAATCATGCATTTTATCTAGTGCAGAGCTTTCCAAACTTTTCATGTTGGTGACACACTTTTTAGACATGCATCATTTCACGACACACTCTTACAGCAGGGCACAAGGCAGGCACTAGGACCTGCGTGGAATCACAGCAGATTTGGAGGCAGCAAGGCACAAGGCAGGCACTAGGACCTGCGCGGAATCCTGGCAGGGCAGGTTTGGAGGCAGCCAGGCACAAGGCAGGCACTAGGACCTGCGCGGAATCACAGCAGATTTGGAGGCAGCCAGGCACAAGGCAGGCACTAGGACCTGCACGGAATCCTGGCAGGGCAGGTTTGGAGGCAGCAAGGCACAAGGCAGGCACTAGGACCTGCGCGGAATCCTGGCAGGGCAGGTTTGGAGGCAGCCAGGCACAAGGCAGGCACTAGGACCTGCGCGGAATCCTGGCAGGGCAGGTTTGGAGGCAGCAGGGCACAAGGCAGGCACTAGGACCTGCGCGGAATCACAGCAGGTTTGGAGGCAGCCAGGCACAAGGCAGGCACTAGGACCTGCGCGGAATCACAGCAGGTTTGGAGGCAGCAGGGCACAAGGCAGGCACTAGGACCTGCGTGGAATCCTGGCAGGGCTCGGAGGCAGCAGCAGCCTAGACACACCCAGACACTGCAGCCGATACACTAACGTGTCCCGACACACAGTTTGGAAAGCTCTGATCTAGTGGCTAGAGGGGAATGTTTCACGTTGTAGAAAGACTGCTTTTTCCTGTGGTCAGATGCAATATTTTCCAAGATATAAAAAAGCCATGGAGGGGAAAAAAAATCCCAAATCCACATTTGAGTAAAACTTTAACGCTATCAGTTCTGGCTGCAAAAATCTGTATGGCTGCCAACTGGCCGCCAAGAGTTAGAGTCTTCTGCATCTGGCTGCTCCCATCCAGACTGTTGAGCCCAGATATGATAGCCCACCATTATCACACGAGTCTATAAGAGACCTACCCTTGTTTTTTACATGCCTTGCAAAATGAGAAAGCAAATCTGTAAGAGAGGGGGAGGGATGATGAGGAAGCAAACTCATATCAGGCACCACCTTCTTAAGTTAGACAGCCCACCCGCGCATGCTGCCTGGATGCAGGCCACAACGTTTTTCGGATTTGGAAAACCACCTGGGCATTAGATCCAGCAGCATCCAGCAAGGAAGGAAAATAGTCCAACTGAACAGATCAATCTCCATCAAGCCTAGCCTGGTACTCAGCCTGACACTAAGAAGCCTGGATTCTTTCTGCCTTTTTAGGTGAGGGGTTTTAGGTAAAGGTAAAGGTTTCCCCCACACATCTGTGCAGTCGTGTCCAACTCTAGGGGCCGGTGCTCATCTCCGTTTGTTAGCTGAAGAGCCAGCGTTGTCCGAAGATGCTTCCACGGTCATGTGGCCGCATGACGCGCGCGGAACGCTGTTACCTACCCACCGAAGTGGTACCTATTCATCTACTTGCATTTGCATGCTTTCGAATTGCTAGGTTGGCAAGAGCTGGGGCGAGTGCGGGAGCTCACTCCGTCACGCAGGGCTAGGGATTCGAACCTCTGAACTTGCGATCTTCCGATCGACAAGCCTGGCGTCTTACCCGCTGAGCCACCATGGTTTTAAGCCGAGACTAAACTTGGAGCCTTCTGCAGACAAGGTAGAGAATCCCTCATAGTAGCAAGATGATTTCAGACTGAGGATAGCTCATCTGAGTGGTGATAGTGTTAGAAGTAAATTTTATCTTACCAGATTTGTTTCTGAGCCGGGAGTAAAGAAACAGATGAATTGCATGAAGTTAGGTGGTTTATTCACCCAAGAGCAAAGACAAAGGCAGCAGGCTGTTAGGTGGGTGATCACACAGGACCCCTTTCCTACAGCTCATTATATACCCTAGGTTACCCCAAGACCCACGTTGGGATGGCACTTCCTTTCTACCCAATCAGGTCAATCACCTTGATCAAGACGCCCACTCTCATCTTCCCATCCGGGCAGGAAGAGAAGTATTGGGTCAGGTCATATACATGCCAACTATCTATATTATTTATCTTTTTATAACCCTGGATGGGCCCCCTGAATTAGTCCTTTAAGCAAGGACAAGACAACTTATCTCTTCCTACAAGGGTCATCAGAGCAGGAAAGGGCAATGTAATCTAGGGCAATCCATGC
Source organism: Charina bottae (assembly GCA_023362775.1). Lineage (NCBI taxonomy): Eukaryota > Metazoa > Chordata > Lepidosauria > Squamata > Charinaidae > Charina > Charina bottae. The sequence goes on from JALMGJ010000012.1 coordinate 27,657,346, forward strand.
ATCCTTGTCAAGTGTTGATGAGTCACAGCCTTCCTCAAGAATGTTTACTTTTGATTCATTTGAACTATTACAGAGACAATCTAATGTGGGGACCCCTATTCCCTGGGCCTTCATTAGGTTTATACAAAAGAAATGGGGTATCGTGGGGTATACTACATGACTAGATATTCATTTCAAGATATATAAAAAGGTAAGAATATGTTTACAATCCAACAATAGAATATCTTACATATATAGAACTTAAATACAAATATATTTCATATTCGTATATTTTATATTTAGTATTCACCTATTAGAAACATTTGCACTCTTATGATGGCTCTGAAACCATGTTATATTTCCTTGAAGAGTTTTGTTGGCTTTCTTACTCTTCCTTTCTCACAGGCCTTGATAGATAGCTGTGCCCATTACAAGATAAGGTGTACATTCCAAAGAGAGCTTCTCCAGAGGAAAGATATTGTTTAATAACGGTCAAGGGGCCCTAGCAAGGATGGAAGGAAGTCCCTTATATGGAATGATGTTGAGTGAAGGAAGGAAATTCCTAATATGGAATGAGGTTAAGGTGGAGTATGGGTAACTGAGTAAGGGGTGGTCTTCTAAAGGAGGAGTTGAATGGAATGTATATAATGTGCTGTAAGGAGGGGGTCCTGCCCACCTAACAGCTTGCTGTCCTTGCTTTTGCTCTTGGGTGAAGAAAAAAGAACTTAATTTCATGCAACTGCCTGTTTCTTTGGTCCCGGCTCAGAAACGAACCTGGTAAGGAAATAAAAAAAATTCTAACAGTGGCATGCAGCTCTCAGAGTTCTTATTTTGCAACTCTGGAGCCTGTTTAGACCAGAACTGCTGCAGATGAATAGCATGCTCCCTTACCATTTTGAGGAGGAATAACACACGGAGATTCTAACTGAGGTTTCACATGGGAAGGAAGGAAGGAAGGAAGGAAGGAAGGAAGGAAGGAAGGAAGGAAGGAAGGAAGGAAGGAAGGGAGGGAGGGAGGGAGGGAGGGAGGGAGGGAGGGAGGGAGGGAGGCAGGGAGGGAGGGAGGGAGGGAGGCCTTTTGCAGAAATACTGTTTCTGCCGTGTAAATGGCCCAGATCCACCCACTGCAACTCCTGCTCCTCCAAAATTTGTTAAGTGGGTCTCCCCACCGCCACCGCCACCAAAAGGTTCCTTGCCTCTGTTTCAGATCCTCAACTTAACGGTCATACAAGGAAACTCACCTTGGAGAGCTGTGTTTACAGCTTTCATTGGATGTTCTACAACGGAACATATTTTGGTTGCAGATAATAATAATTTTAAAAAGTACAGTTAAAATAAAAAATAATATATCGAGCTACTATCATTGCAATAGCCCTTGTACCACTGAGTCCCTTTCAGGTCAAGAGGATGATGACGTTCCCTTGTCCAGTTTCACCGAATCATGTGGCACAACTTACCTTTGGTGTATATCCTGCACTTTACATAGCATGAAATCTTCCCACTTTGGAACACTGTAGTGCCTGCCTGGTCACTATTTTATGAATTCATTCCAGAAAAGCACAGCTTTTTTTTTTCCTTAACCCAGTCTTGTCATGCTCTCCATTCATCAGATGTCTAAAAGCATTTATTAATGTCCCTATCATGAGCTAATAGAGAAGTCTTGGCTGTCAGCTCCCATTCCCTCTCGGCTGTGTGCAAACAAACCGTGGTGATTAAGCACCAGATTAAACATCCTCATGAATAGTTAAACGCCTGTTTTTGAAAGTTTCCTGTCCTTTTACACTAATAGCCCCATTAAAACCTGTTTACAAGGCGCTCGTGAGAGTAACTGTGTGCACTTAAAACCCCAGAGAGTTCCCAAGAAAAGCACTCCAGCCAGCTGTGCTGGGATCCGTGGCTCTGATCAATAGGGTCCGTAAAGGAAGAGGGTCTGCCTGAATCCCGTGGAAGAAGATCCTGGGAGAGAGGCAGGGAGATTGGCCAGTGCTCAGCTGCTTAATTAGCAAAGCAGAATTAGTATCCGTGTTAAGAGCTAGTACAGACCCATCGGGGAGTGGACTATAAACTATTTAAACCAGTAGACATGCACTTAAAATTGCCTTATATTATGTCCACGGGGAGAGGGGAGTCAAAAAAGTCAAGATGGTGGCCGCAACTGTGTAATCAAAGCCTGCCCCCTCCGTCCCCCACAATGCACATCAAAAGGGTTGGGGCTTCAACTGCACAATCATGGCCACCATCTTGACTTTTTTGAAACACACACACACAAACATTGCAGATGCCTCTACTTATAATGCTATGGGGAAAAAAAACAGCATAATCACCTACTTGCCTGGGGACTAGACAGGATGGGAAGAAATTCAATGCAGTTCTTTCACTGTTGGACAAGTAGAATCAGGGAATCACGCACCAGCCTTAGCAAAACCAGATTTAACAAACGGAATGGCATTGATTTCTCTTTTTTGTAAATTTTTGTTTCAGTTGCCAAAATGGCATTTATTTATTTTTATTTATTTTATTAAATTTATATTACCGCCCATCTCCCCAATCGGGGACCCTGGGCGGTGCACAATAAAACAAGATTAAAATGAATATAAAATTACAACAATACATGATAAAGCATCCAAGAATAAAATGTTAAAAATGGAGTACTGGGAGGCTTCATGGGACTAACCATCCCCAGGAGGAACAATTGGCGTTTCCCTCCCAGGCAAGACGGCAGAACCATGTCTTTAAGCCTTTCCGAAAGGTCGGGAGCGAGGAAACCAGCCTCAGCTACGGGGGCAAGATATTCCAAAGGGCGGGTGCAACTGCAGAGAAGGCCCGCCTCCTGGACCCCGCTAGATGGAACTCTTTGGTCGATGGGGTCCGCAGCAAGCCCTCTCTGGCTGATCGGGTGGGACGGGTCGATGTTCTGGGGATGAGACGGTTCCTCAGGTAACCTGGCCCTATGCCATGTAGGGCTTTAAAGGTGATAACCAACACCTTGAATTGGACCCGGAAGCAAACCGGTACCCAATGCAGCTCGCGTAACAACGGTGTCACATGGGCCGATCTTCTGGCCCCAATAATTGTCTGCGCAGCTGCATTCTGGACCAGTTGAAGCGTCCGGATACTCCTCAAGGGTAGCCCCATGTAGAGCGCATTACAGTAGTCTATATGGGAGATGACAAGGGCATGAGTGACTGTTCGGAGGGCATCTCGGAGGGCATTTACATTAAAATAATCCATTTCACTGAATTTGCTGTTGAATGGGAACCTACTTTCAAATCTGTATATAAACTGAAACTTAATTATCTGGAAACTTCTTTCTTTGAATTGTGTGATGCTACCTTCCAATAAAAAAATGTGTACAAAAATCAGGGTATCAGGGAAAATGATTAACAAATGCATTATTTTTTAAAAAAAAATTGCAAAAAGTATAGGAAAAAATAGGTAGGAAAAAAGCATAGAAAAAGAATGTGATTTTTCATGAGGACTTTTTTATTTAAATGAATCCTTATGGGATGAGATGAATTTGAGACTGGAAAAAATAGAAACAGCAGAACCAAATTTCACTGATTGCTTCAACCTCTCAAGTCTCTATTTGGAAACCGTATTTAGAATTTAAAGATTTTCCTGTGTCCTGCAAAAATGTCAATTTGCTTCCAATAAACTGTGATTGCATATTTGTAAACAGAACAAACATTTCAAAGGTATCTTAAGTCTCCAATGGTCTTTCACTCAAATGAAGCCCTTTAACATGCACTTCTAACATGGAAGGTTAATAAGAATTTCACAAGCCATTACTTGATTTGTGACGTGGGTGTTCTTGCCTGGCCTAAATTACTTTTCTAGTATTAATGTCTTTATTTGACTTTAGAAAGCACCTCTTCCATCAGAGTTTTATCCTGTCTTCTATGAAGGAGGTAGACCAGAATATCAGAATGCCAACTTTAAACACAACTATAAATTGATTGGCAAGGGACGAATGGGATTAAACAAAAGAAAAGTATACTTCAGAGTGGTTTTTAAATGAATATTGATCCCCTTAAAATTCATGCTGTCTTCATCAGTTTAACTGTTTGGCAAAACTGCATTATATCAATAAACTGGTGCTGAATTCTGAGCAGTATTAAAAACTTACTGGAGCTCTGAAACAACAATTCACAGCTATCAAATATTATGGATCCTGTGAGCTGATAGATTCCTTACAGATATGATAGGGGGAGAGGAAGAGAGAGAATCTGGTGAAGAAGAACATTAAGGATCCTTGGAGAGTTCTGCCAGGGTCTCTTGGAAATTCCAAAATCACTTCTTTAGTAGAATCTCTCTTTCCCCTTTATTCTATTCTTTTATTTTTCTATACCATCTTCATCAAGAGTTTCCTCAAATCTCTGCTTCTTATGTTCTGTTTTGTCCTTCCTCCTCCACCAATCTAGCCTTTGAGAGTCACTCTCTCTTTCTCCAAACCCTCTGGATCATTCAGCCATTGTCACCATCAGCTTCAGCTTCAAAGTTCTCATTCTCTTCACTTCCACCTCCTTAGCTCTAGGTCTTCTTTTTCTGGTCAAGAGCAGGTCATCTTTCTGTCCATAGGCCTCAGCTTTCCACCCAAACAATCAAACCAAATAAAATAACGCCTTCCCAATAACTGAGACGTTTGCAGACATTCCAGTACACCACTGATCTCAATCAAGAGCAAAGAGACATAACTCCAAGAACATTGATTTGATTGATTATGCACCATCAAGTTGGTGTCAACTCTTAGCGACCACATAGATGGATTTTCTCCATGACAATCTATCCCTAACCTGGTCCTTCAGCTCTTCCAACACTGCACTCATCACTCCTGAGTTCATCCACCTTGCTGCTGGTCACCTTCTTCTCTTTCCTTCCACCTTTCCCACCATTAGAACTAGGTCTTCGCATAATGTGTCTGAAGTAGGATCATTTGAGCCGGGTCATTTGTGCCTCTAGTGAGAACTCTGGGTTGATTTGTTTGATGATCCATCCATTTGTTTTCTTGGCTGGCCAAGAATATACACATTGGTAATTGTAGTAGTAGGGGCGTGGTGGCTCAGCGGGTAAGATGCCAGGCTTGTCGATCGCAAGTTCAGGGGTTCGAATCCCTAGCCCCGCGTGACGGAGTGAGCTCCCGCACTCGCCCCAGCTCTTGCCAACCTAGCAATTCAAAAGCATGCAAATGCAAGTAGATGAATAGGTACCACTTCGGTGGGTAGGTAACAGCGTTCCACACGCATCATGCCGGCCCCATGACCACGGAAGCGTCTTCGGACAACGCTGGCTCTTCGGCTAACAAACGGAGATGAGCACCGGCCCCTAGAGTCGGACACGACTGCACAAATTTGCGGGGGGCACCTTTACCTTTAATTGTAGTAGTAAAATTGGGGCGATAGTAGCCAAGATGTCATTTTATTATTGATTAAAGTATCAAATGGACCTGCTTCTGGTGATCATAACACCTAACTAATGCAATTGTCCCCCACACCCTAAAATAAGGTATACATGACTAGTTTGAAGTAAGTCTCACTGAATTCACTGGGGCTTATTCCTGGGTACATGAATATATAGAATTTTATCCTTAAGGTAGCATCAGCAGCTGTTCTTGAAATAACAGGTGTCTGACATTGAAAGCACTTGAGCCCACTTATATAACCTTAATAGTATTCACAGGCTTACCTTTCGATGAATCTGTGTCCAATTTATTCCCAGTTCCTGTTTCTGCTTCCTAGTATAAAAACATAGTAAAAAGCCAGAGTTTAAAAAACAAGGAAATGAAAGGCATGCCAGATGTTGATGAATTATAATTCCCAGAATCTTTCACCATTGGCCATCCTTCTCAGGGATGTTGGTAGTTATACTTCAGCATTACCTAGAGTGCCAAAAATTCCCCACCCTTAAAAAGGTAAAGGATCCCCCTGCACATTTGTGCAGTCATGTCCGACTCTAGGGGCCGGTGCTCATCTCCGTTTGTTAGCTGAAGAGCCAGCGTTGTCCGAAGACACTTCCACGGTCATGTGGCCGCATGACACGTGTGGAACGCTGTTTCCTACCCACCGAAGTGGTACCTATTCATCTACTTGCATTTGCATGCTTTCAAATTGCTAGGTTGGCAAGAGCTGGAGCTAGTGCGGGAGCTCCGCACGCAGGGCTAGGGATTCGAACCTCCGAACTTGCGATCTTCCGATCGACAAGCCTGGCGTCTTACCCGCTGAGCCACCACGCCCCTACTTCCCCACCCTTACTTAGTCCTAAATAGAATTGAATGGGTTTTTTCTTTCTTTCTGTTCTTTCCGCAAAAACTATTAGTGAGCATCAGGACATTTTCTGTGGTAGCCCCATGATTTCAAAAGTTAAGCACCCTCTTAACTCTTTATTGTGATCCATTCACGGACTATTTCACTGTCCATGTTCTGATCATTTTACCTACTATTTCATTTTGACATTTGATTGTCTGAACATCTTAATTGGTAGTGATGGAAGCTGCACAATGAGGGTAAATGCCATAAATATTTTTAAGTTATATCATGAAATGTATAAGCCACACTTTGAGTTGGACCCAGAAACATCATCAGAATTTGTGTTGGACCCATCCTGCCTTTCTATAGTACTGTATATCATACACAGCTTGGAATCCTAAGAATAAAATAATGCAACAACAAAAAAGAATTATCATAATAAAACAGCAGACAAAAAGCAACTAAAATCCACATGGACAATAATATTCTGAAACCCAATAAAATGCCGCTATCTTTGACATACTTCTAAGTGATGGATCCAGGCAAATCTCCTTCTGAAAGCTTTCGCCTTCAGTGCCGCAACTGAAAAGGTCCTGCCTTAGTCTCCATCTGCCATATTTAAAAATTTAAAAATCACGAACATCTCAGACAGATCCACAAGGCAAGCCAACAAACAGTGACATTCTGTAAGATAGGCCTGCTCTGACTGGGTTTCATTTCATTGGATCTAGTTCTCAATGTGAAGTAGGGCTACCAGATTTGGGCTGCAGAGATCCAGGCGACCCCTAAATGGCAGCAGAGGATTGTGTTTTCTACATTGCAAATTGGGTGGCCCTATTTGAACAGAATCCTTAGCATAGAACATAGCTTTCCAAAGTGTGTGTCGCGACACACTGTGTCGCCTGCAGTGTCCTGGTGTGTCGTGCAAAAACCCTGAAACGCTGATGGGGGGAACCGAAAGAAGTGGCACCCACACCAATCAGCGCCACCGCCACTGGCAACGCGGCAGCAGCGGCGGTGGTGATTGGCAGGGGTGCCGCTTCTTCCGGTTCCCCCCATCAGCGCTTCCGGGTTTTTTGCTCGACAGACCAGGACACTGCAGGCCGCACCTCTGCCACCACTGTTGGTGTGTGTTGCCAACGTGAAAAGTTTGGAAAGCTCTGGTATAGAAGATTGCTGAATCCTGTGAATCCCCCTTCCCACCACCACCACTTATAATGGAAATGATAGAGTGGGGACATAGATTGACTATCTCAATAAGATCATGGTTGCAAAGGGAGTCCATGAGATATTGAACCAAGTGTCTCCAAACTTCAGAGGCTGGAAAGTATATTGGGAATTTTGAGATCACATGTTGGGATCCTTCTTTGGAGTGAACAAGCTGGTCAACTGCTGGCCGTTTTTATTTATTTCATTAATTTTCCAAACATCTGGGTGTGTGGTTTGGTTCTCAGTACAATGATCTGAGGAAAGCCATCTGTGAAGATAACTCATTGGTCCTCCTCCCATTCAGGGAAGCATCTCTTCCCCTCAGAGCAACGCAACAGACAAGTTGACCTGCACACGTTCAGCCCCCTTCTCCTCCTCACAAACACGCAGGATCTGACCATCCAGAGTCACATAGTTTTGAGTTGGACGGCCATATAAATGCATCGATCAATGGATCGATATATAAACCCTACACAGCTTTTGAATTGCTTATAATGTCTGGATACCAATAACATATTAAGCCATAATGTGTCTTGTTTCGTGTGGACTTAGCCTGATCTTACCCATGCCTGGAAGCTGAGCAAGGTTGAGCCCAATTATCCTTGGATAGGAGTCACTGGTTTAAGATTGGGAGAGGAGTACGGCAGGGTTGTATACTCTCACCCTACCTATTCAACCTGTACGCAGAACACATCATGCGACATGCTGGGCTTGAGGAATCCAAGGCTGGAGTTAAAATCGCTGGAAGAAACATTAACAATCTCAGATATGCAGATGATACCACTTTGATGGCTGAAAGCGAGGAGGAGTTGAGGAGCCTTATGACGAAGGTGAAAGAAGAAAGTGCAGAAGCTGGGTTGCAGTTAAACCTCAAAAAAACCAAGATTATGGCAACGAGCTTGATTGATGACTGGCAAATAGAGGGAGAAAAAGTGGAGGCAGTGACAGACTTTGTATTTCTAGGCGCAAAGATTACTGCAGACGCTGACTGCAGCCAGGAAATCAGAAGACGTCTACTTCTTGGGAGGAGAGCAATGGCAAATCTTGATAACATAGTTAAGAGCAGAGACATCACACTGACAACAAAGGTCCGCATAGTTAAAGCAATGGTATTCCCTGTAGTAACCTATGGCTGCGAGAGCTGGACCATAAGGAAGGCTGAGCGAAGGAAGATAGATGCTTCTGAACTGTGGTGTTGGAGGAAAATTCTGAGAGTGCCTTGGACTGCAAGAAGATCAAACCAGTCCATACTCCAGGAAATCAAGCCAGACTGCTCACTTGAGGGAATGATATTAAAGGCAAAACTGAAGTACTTTGGCCACATAATGAGAAGACAGGATACCCTGGAGAAGATGCTGATGCTAGGGAAAGTGGAAGGCCAAAGGAAGAGGGGCCGACCAAGGGCAAGATGGATGGATGATATTCTGGAGGTGACGGACTCAACCATGGGGGAGCTGGGGGTGGCGACGGATGACAGGAAGCTCTGGCGTGGGCTGGTCCATGAAGTCACGAAGAGTCGGAAGTGACTGAACGAATAAACAAAAAGGAGTCACTTGGGTGTAGTGCTTAAAGGCACCAGACTAGAAACCAGGAGACTATGTGCCCTGCCTTGGGCCCAAAGCCGGCTGGGTGACCTTGGGCCAGTCCCTGTCTCTCAGCCCTAGGAAGGAGGCGGCAAGGGAAGACCCTTCATTAAAACAATGCCATCCTGTGGGACCCAGAAGGAGTCCCTTCTTGGTGGCAGCCCATTTTATGGAATCACCTTTCCCCTGACATGTGGCTGGCCCTGCCGGCCTTCGGAAAGGCGGTCAAGATCTGGCTCTTTCTCCCGGCCTTTGGGTCGTGGTGTGCTGGAGCCCTGATTGGGTGATGGTGTTACTGCTGTTTGGATTGCCATTTTATTGTGTTATTGTTGTGGTTGTTTGTCAGTGCATGTATTGTGCTTTTGCATTCTTTTTGTTAGGTTTTGTTGCTTTTTCTTTTGGTAAGCCATCCGGAGTCACCTTGGTTGATTTGGATGGTAATAAAAATGTTTTAAATAAATAATAAATCACTTCCAAAAATGTTGCCAAGAAAACTACATGGGCTTGTCCGTGTAGTCACCAAGAGTTCAGACTGATTCAAAGGCACACACACACACAAAAAAAACAAAAAACCCACCAGGCAATCTCAGGATGTCAGCTAGTCTAGAAAGCTGAAGAAAATTCCTCAAGAAGACACTAGCAACTTACTATACCTTTCTATACAGGTAGTCCTCACTTACCAACTGAATTTGGGACTGGCAATTCCATCACTAAGCAACACGGTTGTTAAGTGAAATGTCACATGACCGCACTGACTTACGATGTCAGTTCCAGCTGCGGTCGTTAAGCAAATCACTGTGGATTGTTAAGCATGATGTCATGTGACTGCGACTTGCAAATTTCCCTGCCAGCTTCCCCATTGGCTTTGCTTGTGGGAAGCTGGCAGGGAAGTTTGCAAATGGTGATCACGTGCTGCGGGACACTGTGACCGTCGTGAATGCACGCCGGTTGGCGAGCCCCTGAATCACAATCACGTGACTGCAGGGATGCTGCAATGGCCGCAATTTTGAGGATTGGTCGTAAGTCTCCTTTTTCAACGCCACTGTAACTTCAAACAGTCACAGAACAAGTGGTCAGTAGGCGAGGACCACCTGTATTTCTACCAGGGAAACTACCTGGATTTGTCTATGTGGCCCCCAGGAGTCGAGCTGAAGGAGACATTAATCTTTTATTAATGACTTTTGAGAGTGTTTTAGCCACTGATGGCAGGCTAAAAGAAAACAACAAAATGCAGGAATGAAAAAATACCAAAAAGAGAAAGAAAGCATGTAAAACCTAAATACACATAACCCACCCAAGCCAGTTCCTGACTGAACCCAATTTCCAGATTCACATAGTCCGCTGAACCAAAAACCAACCATAAGAGCTGGTTTGCAGAACACACTCCCCCACGAAAGTAACCAAGGTTAATTTTAACCCACCAAGTTTAGCAAGATGCAGCCCAATTTTGAGAAACCCTTAATTTCTCTAAGTGGGGCAAGTCAAGGGCAGCCCGGGCTGAGGACTGAGTCCCCCCCCCCCCCCAGGGTACTCGGAGAGCCGCGGAGTAGCCCTGCTGGGCGTCCGGGAAAAACATCCATCCATGCCGTGGTAGGTGTTTGGTAGGTGCATCCTGGCGCCCGCGGGCGGCGGTAATAATGAAAGCAGCAAAAGCTTCACGAGTCTCAATCATCTTTTTGCACCCTGAAGGATTAAAAATCAAGAGTCCAGTAGCCCCTTTCCCGACTAGCATTTTTTATTAAAAGACAAAAGCTGCATCCTCAGATGCATAGCGCGACCACGAAAGCTCATGCCTTCTAATAAAATGTATCAGTCGAAAAGGCGCGCGAAGATTCCTCCTGAATTCTTGGCTCCCATAGAGTAACACGGCTCTGCTGCTACAACGCCCGGGTTTTTCCTCGGCCCAGTCGAGACGGAAAGGAAGAGACGGAGGAGAAAGTGGCACGCGCGTGGACCAGAACTTCGCCGACGCTGCGTTCGCTTGCGGTCCGCCGGCTTCCGAGTGCGCAGCCGCGCGCTTCCTTCGGCCCCCGCGCGACTGACCGAAAAGGCTGCCCAGGCGACGCGGCTGAGCTGAAGCAGGAAGGGAGCTCGGTCGCCCGGGCTGGGCTCGGCGGCTGCGCTCCCATAATACGCGAAGCCCCGGGTTGCTTTCCCCCAGCGGAGTGAGGAAGCCACAGTTGGCCGGTCGCCCCTCCCGGTGGACTAAGCAGCAAACCGCGGTCTGCAACCGTTGTGGTTTAGCAGGGTGAAAACTGGACAACCCGCGCGGTGGCTAAACGCCCCGTGCGAGCCCAGCCCTGTTTTCTTCCTACCTCCGAGCAGTTCACAAGCAGGCCAGAAGTTGGCTTTTTCGCCCGTGCAATACAGCAAACTCCTGACTTTAGGGGAATCGCTTTTTAGGTGTCATCCGGACCCCCCCGACCATGCTGGTTGAAGTCGCCAGCCACGACGTTATGAGAAATCCCTTTTCAAACGGCTTTTGTCAGCAGCACCTGCAGTATCTTGGGGCAGTGAGTTCCACAGCTCGGTTCTCCCTTAGAGGGTGACCGGCCTCCAATCCGAGGCTGTGCCCCTTCCGTTTGATCCACGCTTGGCTGGGAGTTTCCGTTCAAACCACCCTCCTCTTTCCATGCACAAGATGGCAGTTGCCAGAAAGGAGGTTTCCAACGCACTGAACCCCTTCAAGACCCGGATGGTGAGGCCACCAGGCCGCAGTGCCACCCTGGAAGCCATCGCCGCCCTCCCACAGGCCCTCAACGGCCAACCACCAGACCAGGTTTTAGTCTAGCCCAGTGTTTCTCAAGCTTGGGAACTTTAAGATGCGTGGACTTCAACTCCCAGAATTCCCCAGCCAGCCGTGCTGGCTGGGGAATTCTGGGAGTTGAAGTCCACGCATCTTAAAAGTTCCCAAGGTTAAGAAACACTCGGTTAGCCCATAGGAAAAGCCAGCCATTTGCTCTCTCTCTTCCCTAGGGGTGGATATTCCTTCAAACTGCATTCCCCGAGTGGACTGTCAGGATGGGAATTGTAGTTCATGCCAATCTGGAAAATGGGGAGGAGAATCTCTGGCATGGCGCATTAGAGGGAAAGGGAAAGAGCGCGGCTCAGGACATTAATATCCGAAAAGAATGTGGGGTATCGCCTGGACGGGCCTTTAGGGCAAATGTGAAGGGCCCTGCCCCGCAGAATTAAGCAGAAGAGCTCTAACCACACTCTTGGGCATTAACTAGTCAACCATGGTTATACTAATTGTGGTTAAATTAATCATAGTTGGCCCTACTGTCAGGACACACAAACATACAACACCTTCTGGTGCCTGAGGGGACCGGCAAGACCAGGGGTGTCCACAGAATCTGATCGAAAAGGTCAAGGCGGTTGGCATGGTGGTGTGATCAAAGCTCCACCTGTTTTGTATGTGCTCTGTGTCCCACATAAAACACAGGCAGAGTGTCAGCTGCACCATCATGGCTGCCATCTTGACTCTTTTTGACCATATGCTGGGGACATCCCTGGACCGTAAGAGCATTCTGCCTGGACCCTAATGTTGCCAACCCACCCTTCTTCAAACACTCAAGAGCATTCTTCCTCAACCTTGGCAACTTTAAGATGGGTGGACTTCAACTCCCAGAATTCCCCAGCCAGCCATGCTGGCTGGGGAATTCTGGGAGTTGAAGTCCACCCATCTTAAAGTAGCCAAGGTTGAGGAAGAATGCTCAGGAGTGTGCAGGGAGACAGAGAAGTATCCTGCCCTCAGCAGAGCTCTGATTTTCAGGAATGGGGAGGAGAAAGACAATTAATACAGATTTTCGAGGGAGATCTGTTCCTGAGTGGTTAGTATTCATCATCCAGGATAAATACCTAGGTCCTTGAAGGTTTTGCCCAACCTGCTGGCCTTCACACAACCTAAAGAAGGTCAACGAGAACCTTGGTTTGCTACCAAGCTGCTTGCCTTGAACACCCCGATGAAGCAACTTCACAAGAGCGTCTTCCAAAGGTGCAGGTTTGCCATTTTCTTGGTCCTAGCCTAGCGGGGGATGATGGGTGTTGAAATCCAACATACTTGGAGGGCCCCAGCCTGGGAAAGGATGCTTTGACCCCACCCTCCAAAACTTGGGGGGGGGGGATAAAATTCCTATAGCTGGAGGGCAGCTTGAGCCCCAGCCTTCCGCCCTTCCACTCAGTGGCCTTCGACCGTCCCCCCCACTCCCCCAGGCCAAAAGAAGCTTGCCGCGGTGCCCAAAATCCCCCCCTTCTGCCACCCCCCTCTTGCAGCTTAGCTCAGGGCTGTTCTCTTAATGAATTACTAATGAGTTAAAATTGGACAGCAGGCTTAATTAAAGCGTAGAGGCAATGTGTTTACCACATTGTAATTGAACTCATTAGGGCTATGGAGGGGGGACTGTGTTTGTGTTTGCTCTTCTTCCCCCCCCCTCCCCATCCGTAGGTGATTTTTTTTTTTAAGAGCTGATGTGCTTGATTGCTGGAGACGGTTGGCGAGGGCTTTTCCTCTTCTTCAAGGTGATAGAAACGGATAGAAACAATTCATCATCGGCACTCCTGCAGGTTCAAATCGAGACTGCTGGCCACCATGTGGTAGCTCTGTACACAAAGGGGCTAAGCTGTGGTTGGCTTAACCATGGTTTATCAAACCAGCCCTAGCCAGCAAGCAGGACCATCTAGGTGGAAGCCAAGCCAAAGTAAGTAAATAGGTCCCACATTCCATATATATGGATTTCTTCAAAGTTCCAGGATGGCAAGGAGCTTCCTTTGAGTTGCGGGGGCAACCATTTCTTCCATGGAGAACATGCACCAAGCTGAGAAAGGAGAGCTACCAAGGCCAGTGACTGCTCTTTAATCAGGAGCCACATCCTCTTTTTCACCATCCAGCTGAATTCAGATTCCAAAGGCATCCAAAGGCCAGGGGGAAAGGGGGGGAGGGGCATTTCATCCATCCTTGGAACTGCTTATAGCTTCTGGACTGAGACAACATATTAAGCCACAACATATATTGATTCATGTTGGCTTAACCCGGCTTTTTCTAAAGAGGCTCAGAGGTAATTATTCTTGGATGGGAGACATCCCAGGGATATAGACTAGGCTGAGATATTTTTAAAAAGATCCCAGAAGGAGGCAAATGGTAAGACCAGGAGGCCAATGTATTTCTGCCAAGAAAACTGCACGAAGTTCGACTGGAAGGAATTTCCGCTTTTGGCTGTGTGGACCCAGCCGGGTCTGTTTCAAGCTAGGGAGAGTTTCAAGGGCTGTGTGAGCCCAACTCAAGCCTGAACGGAAGATTCAAGAGGGTGAACGGGGAACTTGTGGTCGGCCATTATTTCTGGCAGGCTGGAGTGAAGGGCGGAAAGGCAGTCGGAGTCTGTGGTCCAAGGCAAAGAAGAGGGTTGAGCATTGACCAGACTGTGAACTCAGTCTGGGGGGTCAGTCAATGGTTCAGTTACAATGGAGCATAAGGTGTAAATTGCCACACCGGTATACTCAGGAACTTGGCAACACCCTCCCTATTGATCACCTATGGTGGTGGTGCCCAACTTCCTTCAGCCAAGAGCTATATTTATTCTATAAGCTTGGCTCGTCGATCAAGATCACAAGTTCGGAGGTTCGAATCCCGAGCACCGCGTGATGGAGTGAGCTCCCGCACCAGCCCCAGCTCTTGCCAACCTAGCAATTTGAAAGCATGCAAATGCAAGTAGATAAATAGGTACCACTTCCGTGGGAAGGTAACAGCGTTCCGCGCGCGTCATGCAGGCCACATGACCGTGAAATCATCTTCGGACAGCGCGCTGGCTCTTCGGCTAACAGAGATAAGACTGCACAAATGTGCGGGGGGCGGGGGACCTTTACCTTTATACTCCCCAGGACATGTGCAGCCAAGATAAGGGGGTGGAGCTGGGCCAGATTTGCATCTGGTTTGTTTAAAATGTAAATTCAAATGTAAATAAAATTAATTAAATTCAGCATTGAATGCTGCACATGTATGTAACAACCTATCCCTTACGTTGCATGAACAATTACTCTGGGGATTTGCGAAGGCTTCGGGCGGGGGGGGGGGGGGGGGGGAGAGAGAGCAAGAATTTGAAACCACTAGTCCACAGCAGATGGCAGCACCTAGCAGATCCTGGCTAATCACAAGAAAAGCTAAGCACTTGGAGAAGAGGCCACAAGTAAATTCTAGGCCTGCAGCTTAGATTTGGAACTTGAAAACAGCAAATCCTTCCATATTGTTGAAGAAAAGGAAAAGGAAAGGGGAGGGGGGGGAAAGGAAAGGAAAGGAAAGGAAAGGAAAGGAAAGGAAAGGAAAGGAAAGGAAAGGAAAGGAAAGGAAAGGAAAGGAAAGGAAAGGAAGGCACTACTCACTGTCACTCATGCCCTCGTGACCTCCCGTTTGGACTGTTGCAACGCGCTCTACATGGGGCTGCCCTTGAAGAGCATTCAGAAGCTTCAGCTGGTACAGAATGCAGCTGCCCGGGTTGTAAATACTGTCGGCTACTCGGCACATGTGCTGTAACTCCTCTGCTTCGGGAGCTGCATTGGTTGCCGGTGTGTTTCCAGGTGCAGTTCAAGGTGCTGGTTGTCACCTTTAAAGCCCTCCATGGCTTGGACCGGGTTACCTGAGGGACCATCTTTTCCCAGTTGTTTCTACCCGTCCAATCTAGTCCGGCAGGATGGGCATGCTCCGGGTCCCGTCAGCCAAGTAATGTCGGCTGGCGGGGACCAGGAGACGTGCCTTTTCTGCTGTGGCGCCTGCCCTCTGGAACATCCTCCCTCCTGAGATTAGGATGGCCCTGACCCTTTTGGCTTTTCAGAAGGCCATGAAGACCTGGCTTTGTGCCTGGGCCTGGGGCCCCGAGTGTGCGAAGGGCCCCGTTTCCTGGTTGTGCTGACACGACAGATTTTAAGATCTCTCAGCTGTATTTATATTTAAATTTAATGTTTTGTATTGTTTTTATTCTCTGATTGTTTTTATTATTGTTAGCTGCCCAGAGTCACTGGTCACTGGTCTGAGATGGGCAGCTATATAAATTGAATAAGGAAAGGAAAGGAAAGGAAAGGAAAGGAAAGGAAAGGAAAGGAAAGGAAAGGAAAGGAAAGGAAAGGAAAGGAAAGGAAAGGAAAGGCTGCATGGATAGGTCCTTGAAAGCACTAATCCTATCAAAGAGATCAGACAAATATAAAATAGCTTCAGTCTAACTGTAATATGAACTTTATGCTACCAGAAGACAAATGAAAACTCTTTGGGGTAACCTAAGCCAACCTTCTATCACGGGGTGCCCTCTAGGTGTGTTGTACTGCAACTGCCATTATCCCCAGCTGACATGGACAAATGGAAACTGAGGAAGCTACTAATCTGGGGCCAAACAACTTACATGTGTTCATTGGGGAGCAACATCTGTGTTGCTGTCTCTTCCAGTTGCATCTCCCTCTGACAGTGTGCACAGGACACGTTTAACCCAGTTATGGAATTAGTCCATTTTCTAGACTCCCACAATACCTTGAACCAAAAGAGACCTGGCGTGGCATGGTGGTTAAGGGTGGAACAAAGACCAGAGAGAGCTGGGCTGAAACCCGCTTCAGCCCTGGAAACTCACTGGGTGGTGACCTTGGGACAGTCCCTTTCTCCCAGCCCAGCCTACCCCACAAGGAAGTTGTTGGGGGCAACAGTGAGCGGAGGGAGCACTACTGTATGTTCACCACCCTGAGCTCCTGAAGGAAAGGCAGGATATAAATCTAGGAAATAAAGAAGTTAACTAAACGGACCGGGTCCCATTAAATAAAAGGATCCTAATCATGTTAGGGGCGTGGTGGCTCAGTGGGTAAGACGCCAGGCTTGTCGATCGGAAGATCGCAAGTTTGGAGGTTCGAATCCCTAGTCCCGCGTGACGGAGTGAGCTCCCGCACTAGCCCCAGCTCTTGCCAACCTAGCAATTTGAAAGCATGCAAATGCAAGTAGGTTAATAGGTACCACTTCTGTGGGATAGTAACAGCGTTCCGTGTGCGTCATGCCGGCCACATGACTGTGGAAGCGTCTTCAGACAACCCTGGCTCTTCGGCTATCAAACGGAGATGAGCACTAGAGTCGGACACGACTGCACTGCACAAATGTGCGGGGGGAACCTTTACCTTTTACTAGTCATGTTAACCCATACCAAATTTAGTATCTGGGAATGCAATTATTAAGGCCAGTGGACTCCCCCCACCCCCAGTGTAAAGGGCATCACTGGTGCTGTAGAGACTCCTATTAATAATCCCGGTGTGGGGTCACCACGATCCAGCCAGGTTGGGTCCAGCCAACCTGGTCAGACAGTAGGCACAATGTTTGCTGTCTGCTTGGCCTGCTCTGTGAATTTAACCAACTGTACTTAGTCAACAAGCCGCAGTTTACAAAGCCTGGCCTGGCGCGAGGTGCACCCCTTGTGTAACAGCGCAGTCGAGTCTTAATGGAGCTCCACCGAATTCAGGGTGGATAAAAAAAAGCAGCTTTCCCGGGAACACGGGCGAAGGCTGGCCAAGGCTGAGTCACTGGGTAGATCCCTACTCCATGCATCACCAGGTCAAATCAAGAGCGAACGCGCCCCCAGGATCCTCTAACCCCCGGGTGGGTTTCTGACTCAGTGGACTGCGCGCGAACCCAGAAACGGGGTTCCACGTGTTGTGTGAACGCGGCCAGGGGCCCGGGCTCACTTCGGAGGCAGCCGTCAGAGGAGAGGAGCGCGCGGGGCCTTTCCATTCCCCCAGCCTGCCAGCTGGCTTGCAGGACCCGCAGAATCTCCGAGGGCGTTCCGCTTCCTCTAGGAGGGGAGAGGAAGAAGCGAGGGGAGGCGATTGATTGGTTCCAGTCGCTGCCGAGCCGAGGAGGAGGAGGAGGCGGCGGTGGCGGCGGCGGTGGCGGTGGCGGCCCCCGCGTGCCTGCTTGCCTGCCTTCCTGCCTAGGAGACGGCGAGTGCCCTCCGCCCGGCCCACAGGAGGGAGGGCGAGACCCTCCGCCGGCCTCCAAAGTTGCCGGAGACGGGGGCGACCTCCCCGCTCGGAAGGGCGGGAAGCGCCGTCGAGCCGCCGCTCCGCTGGGATGGCCCGCCTGCTGAGAAGCGCCCGGGCCGCTTGCGGGAAGCTGAGTGCGCGGCGCTGAGGCAGGTAGGTCGCCGCGACCGGGCGGATAACGGTTCCGCGGGCGCTCTTTCCCGAAGCGAGGTCCCGGGGGCAGCGAGGGGGCAGCGCCCGTTTCAACCGAATGCCCTTCCCTGCCGCTTTCAATCGGCCCAGCGGCCAACGGGACCCCTGGATGTCAAAGGAGGCACTTAGCGGGCGGGTGTCCTTGGCGGATTTCTTGCTGGCGTCTCCTTTGCCTCTTTGGAGAAGTATCTGTCTCTGAGGCCTCCTCTCTTCTTTCTTTCTTTCTTTCTTTCTTTCTTTCTTTCTTTCTTTCTTTCTTTCTTTCTTTCTTTTCGCGATCTTCTATTGTTTTCTTTTTCTACCTTCTCTTCCTCTCCCCCCCAACAACCCCCCAACTCATCGCACCAACCAATCGCCCTGCTAACTTCACGCTATTATAATCGTCCTATAATTTGTTGCTGGCACCATCTTAATTTGCTGAGGGTGGATCTATTTGATTAAGACAATTAATCTTTGATTACAGGACTCTGATGTCACTTGACAATAAAACTGCGTCCGCGATGTTTATTCGATGTTACTGCTTCTTCCCTGCGTTTCCTTTTTATTTTCAAATTAGCTCCCTTCCCTCACATTGAAGCTTATGCCTTTTTTTTCCTTTTTATTGTTTCAACTGGATGGTATGAAGCGATTAACCTCTGTCGGGTGACTAGCGCGGAAGGCCGTATAGCATAGTCCAGAAAATCGTCTGGGTTTAGGTTTTGATTTCCAAGGGCATTTTTAAAAAGTTGGATTAGCTCCAATATCCAGCTGGTGTGCTCCGACATTTTTTATCGGGGTTTCGATTTAATTTAAAGAAATCATTTCCCAAATAATTAATGCCTGTGAATAGCCAATGGAGAGAGCCAAGGGTGTCCATCTGGGCCTCGGAGCAAGAAGCTATTTTGAAGTTTAAGAACAGAAGCAGCTCATTTGAGTTTTAGTAACTCAACGGAGAAAGCAAAGGGTGGCTTAGAATCGTAACCACACAGAGGCTGGAGCAGCCTGCTCCGTGGGGAGGAAATAGCCCCTGTGCGTGATCCGAGTCCCAGTCTGAATTTAAACCCGGGGGAATTGTGGAAGTAAAAGTGAAGGAGAATTATCTCTCCCTCTCCCACGGATTCGTGTTTGTATCACTTCCCATCTCCCGTCCTTCAAAGGGCTCCCGGAAGTCACGATTTTATCTTTACGTTTTATTTCTAAAAATTGAAACCTCGCCCACGGGAGGGTTGGGAGGGAGGTGAATTCCTAAAAGACAAGGAGAACGGCCGGGGGGGGGGGGCGAGGGCGCGGGGGGCGCTGTCCGTTCAGCACCACCGAAGTGGTCTGGCGAAGGCTTGTCGATTCTCTCCGAATCGCGTGTGCGCGGCCGCGGCCCGCCGCCTCAGCATCCTCGGAAGGAGACCTTTCCCACAGACCGCCTTTCTTAGCCCCCCAATACTCCTCATCTTACCGAACCTGAAATCCTATCGTCTTGTTTCTGCTGCAGAGAGACCTCTAATTGGCATGGCTTGAGATCAGCAAGGCCTCCAGTACAGGATCGCTGCCGGCAGCGGGGGCCCGGGGCAAAATTCTAGCACGGAGAAACAAGTTTTCATATATAACTCCTGTATCCCTAGGCTAGACGTTGGGAAGTATTTTATTTAAACAAGTTAAATTCGAAACGGTGGAGTGGAACGAATGCCTTTTCCTTCATGGGTGTGCTGCTCTGTCTGGTTAAAATTATTTCTTCTCCTAATTTGGCAAAAAAAAAGGGAGGGAGGGGGGTCTTTTGCCCAAGGAGAGAAATAAATAAAAAAATAACAAACCCGTTTGTACAAGTTTGCATCACTTGATTAGTGGGCATTAATCATTTGGAGTGGAGGTAGCTGAAAATGCTTCCTCTGTGTGGGCGCAGAAGAGTTCCCTCCACACACATTCAAATCTCCACATTTTGCCTTAATTCCACCCCTCAAATAAAGGGGTTTTCCAGCCCGTTTCCCCAGACACCACGTCGTTGTGGTGCAAGAAACTGCCCAGAAGACAAGAGCCTGCAGGCTGATGGGGCACTGGGTGGGCAAGTGAAGAGGGCAGAAAGCGGGTGCCCATCTCCACCACTGTGTAAGCAGCAGGCGCGACTGCCTTTTCCATAAAACTCTCGGAAACAACCACACACCCCACTACCGTTAATAAAGTAGTAAAAAGGGTTCTTGACTTGGAGTTTAGGCGAGTTACCTGGTAAGATGGAGGAGCGGAAGCAGGAATTTAACCTACAGAAATAAAGGCAGGAACCTTTAAGGAAAGGTTGGGTCGTTTATGGTTCAGAGGGTTGTGGGAATCCAGCCCTTGTTTTCTTTTAGCATATCATGTGAGCCAAGCCATCCCGGGAAACCACCATGCAGTTTATTTGTTGAAGCATTAACTGTTATGGGAACTCAGCAGTTGTTGTTTTGCTAACCCAGGTTTCGTGTGTTGTGTGAACCCAGGTATATATTCTAGCCCTTGCAAGATCTGAGAGTTATTGCAGCACCCGGGAAATCTGCCATCCTGCTCTCCGAAATGCTTGGAAGCTCAGCGGCCAGTCTAACTCTCGCTCTGCGAAAAGATGAGGGGCCATTTCCTCTTTTTCTGACGATCCCCCCCCCACCGCCCAGCAGCTACCCTTTTAAGGAACGCCCTTTAAAAAAGAAGGGGGGCCGCCCTTCCGTCCAAGTCCCATCCCCAAACGGCTTCCCGGGAGGACTTCCCAGGAAGCTGCTGTCGGAAACGCTCCAGCGAGGAAGCAGAAGAGCCAGCTGGGCAACAGGCGCTGCGCCCTTTTTGGCGGCTGGCTCAGCCAAGCCCGCAAGCGACGCTCGGGCTCTGAACCTCTTTGCACCTTAGATTAAATGGGCTGAGCAACCCTACCTGTATTGTGTTTAGTTGATTCATTCCTCTGAGGGGCATTTTTTGTTTCCTTAAAATATCATCTC
Organism: Charina bottae; assembly: GCA_023362775.1. Classification (NCBI taxonomy): domain Eukaryota; kingdom Metazoa; phylum Chordata; class Lepidosauria; order Squamata; family Charinaidae; genus Charina; species Charina bottae. Next base: position 27,678,475 of record JALMGJ010000012.1, read on the forward strand.
CTTCCTCACCTTGACTGTATTGTTGGGGGGGGGGGGGGAAATCTGAATAAAACAAAACAAGGGGCAACCAAGCCTTACACCCCCGAACACCTAGGATTGTGCTTGCCTGACTTCAACCACATCCCGGCCCTTTACTTCGAGTTTTCCTACTTCACGACACTTCCTGTTGAGCAGACGAGACTGAGATTTCGCTGTAAAGTCGATCTTCCTTCCGCCCCCTCTTCTTTTTGTTCTGCTTCCGAACTTCCTGGGGTGAACCTGATCTGATTTCTAAAGCGGGGGGGGCGGGGGGGTGAGGGTGGTAATTAACTGTCCTTGATATTTTAAACGCCTGCAGCTAAAGACTGATGCACAGACAGTCTGTTTAAGCTGCAGGAATTGATTCCTAACTAACACACCCCCGTGGGTGTCTGCGGATGTATATTTGACAGCCCGTCTAAAAATTATTATTATTAATAATAATAATAATAATAATAATAATGAAGGAAACACAAGGGAGGCCCCGATCCGCCTCCCGTGAAAGGCTGCAACACACACCGCGTGCCTCGAGTAAATCTCACCACACAGGGCCCCCCTTCTGAGTTACACTTAAGGAGTAAAATCTTGGGATTCATCGAAAGAAAAGCCTTTTGGGGTCGAAGTTAAGTCCTACGCGCTGAGTTTGGCCGCATTTGAAGCTTGGGCTCCCTTCCGACCTGGAAGGGGGAAGAGACAAAACGGGGGCAGAGAAGTCTTTGAGGAAGACCCTCTCCGTGGCTCGGGGGGACCCGGGATTGCAACGCGGCCGGCTTGGGTGGTTGGTCGCCCGATCGCGAAGGGGGCAAACCGCCGCTCGCGTTACTTTGCGACTGCCTCGGTTCAAGGGGAAACGGGGACCCGCTTGGTCTTTCCAAACGCCGTCCCGCCAGGCATTGGGTCAGTCCTGAAGCGACCTCCTGCAACAAAATCGGTCCATTATCGGCTCCTGTGAACTTCAGCTATGGTTGGGCGTCTGCCGCCCGGTTACAAAGGGCTCCCCACCCCGAGAAACTCGAAATCCGGGAGATCAGGCGAAACAGAAGAGGGGGACCCGCGCTCTCCTTCCCGAGCAGGGGAAACCTAGGAAAGCCGGGAAAATCTCATTAGGGAAGCGTCGGAGCTATTAGGCAGAATTACACTCCAATTCCCTAGGCCTTCTAATTCAGCCTCTGATATCCGGGGCGGGGAGTCCCTTCGCCCGATAGATTTGATTCTGAATGTCTCGGGGTCACTCCGAAGCTTCGCGAGGGAGCCAGGCTCGGGGTGAAGTTCTTCTCAGACAAGCCTCTGCCCCGAGGCACCTGCGAAGACCCCGAACGTCATCAGAGATCTGGGTGTGTCTGGGCTCTGTTAACAAAAGGCGATAGAATTGTATTTTCAAAAGGTTAAGACGAGGCAATTGGATGAATGAAGGCTCTTGACGTTCTCCTGATCCCAACAGTTCAGACCTGAGCTACATATATTCTCTACTATGGGAATTTAATGAAGATAATAATAATAATAATAATAATAATAATAATAATAATAATAATAAATAAAAGCAATAAAAGCAACACAATAACAATAGCGATAGCTTCTAATAAAGCTGGGGTGTCTCTTCTCCCTTTCCTCGTTCGGTTCTGCAGGAAATATGACGGGATCAAACCACAGCTTCCTAGAAGTCCCCCTTTTCAAAAACAAAAACAAAACTAGAATAAATCTTTCTTAAATAAACAACAACGGAAAGGAGGCAGCATCTGCGGACCCACACACAGAGATATATAGCTGCCTGCCCCGAGCAGGTTGCAGTCCGTCCGGTCACCGTTCAGTTCCGGCAAAGAAATGCTGAAACACGTTGTCATATTCCATGTTGCCTAAATCTTGACAGAGGAAGAGATCAAAAAGAGAAGAAATAAGAGCAATTCGTGTGTGTGTGTGGGGGGGGTGTCATGTAACGTTTTCTTCACCGTTTTTCTCCCTTTCCCTCCTTTGTTCGAGCCTACTCGAAATCTAAAGACCTTTCCGGGGGTGAGGGGGTGTATGATGTATTCATAGGACACCCTGACCCCCAAACCAGTCTGGCCTGCCGTGCGAACCCAGGTGATCGGGAGTTAATGTGAATCTGGGACCAGCGTCTCGTGCGATCGCCCTGATAACCGAAGAGGCCTCCCTCCCTCCCACTCCCCGGGGAGTCAGTCCCCCCCCCTTTTCCGTTTCGAAGTCCCTCTCCGGGAAAATCCGCCTGGAACCAAGGAAAGAGGAACTGGGGGGGAGAGGGGACGGGGTAGGAAGAGGGAGCGCCGCGACCTGGATACTCTCTTCGGCGGATTCCGAAGTGTCATTAACATTCCGCTTTAAGTGAGTGTTAACAGTAAATAAAGAATTCTCTTGATTGTAATAGTGGGAGCAAAGCAACCATAAACCAGTAGGTGGTCAGATTGTCTTGTTATCTCGGTGTGGCTGATGGAGAGAGGGAGATGCAATGAGACGGGGGGGGGGGGGAGAGACTGCAGGTTCGGCTGGTTAGCTTTAAGCCGACCCCTTCTTGGACCCAGGGATGGAAGTAGGGTCTGTGTCACCCGGGGCAAACATGGATTCCGCGCCCCCCCCCCCCCGTGGGTTATTTTGTCATTTTGGCGCACCCCCCAGCGCGGCGCCCGCGGCGCCCTAGTTGCGGCCCTGCTTGGACCCCACTTCTGTACGCATTTACTCAGAAGGAAGCCTGATTGTGCCCCATAAAACCTCCCCCTCCCTTAAACCTATTGCAGCCTGTGCCATACAAAGGGAAAGGGCACCTCGCAGACCTTGGCCAATCTTGATAAAGGTAACCAGGGCGTGGCCTGTTTAATAATTGGATGGGGGGCCACTAGGAAATCCCAAAGCTGTAGGTTAGAGGGAGAAGCCAGCGAAACACCCCGCAGAAAGACGGCGATGACAACCCCCTTCGCCAGGCAGTCACCAAGAGTTGAGCTCAATTGGAAGGCTGCTTTGCGTCTTTACGCTTTAATTCCTTCTAGAACTTAAAAGAAACTAAACTCTTGGTAGCTATTAAATGTGCTAATACTTTCCGAAGGCCTTTTGGTGTGGAATACATTTGGCACGAAAGCCAGCTAAAATCAGTGGAGCCGGCTTCCCCATTAATAAGGTACGCCGGGGGGGGGGGGGGCGCACGGGGACTGAATCCTAGGCGCTTGGTCTTCTTTCCTCTACAGAATGCAAACCTAGGCAGCCTATCTATTCGGGGATCAGCCCCGCGGCATTCTTGGTTGTAGCCTTACTAAGGACTAACACCATCCGGAAAGCGGGAATTGCTTCAGAGAAAACCGCTCCGGGCCCTTTTCCTGGGTTGAAACGCAGCGGAATCCCAGAGCCGTTTCTTCGGGAACAAGAGTCTCTGAACCCAGTTTGGAGCGACTCTTGAATGAATCAGAGAACTGTATATCCTTAAACCCGGATCCAAGATGGTTCGGTGTCGCTAGACTGACTGAGGCTTCCACCTCGGTAGAAACGCTGCTGGCGCTGGCAAGGAGCTTTCGGCAGCGGCCTTAAAAAGCAGAAACCTTTTTACAGAAACCTAACAACCAACCGAGAGTTTTCTTCCCTCTCGCTTTTCCTCAAGCATAAAGTTCCTCCTTAATGGCTGAATCCGCACAAGAAACCGAGCTCTAAACCGGGCTTAACAAATTATATCTGCCCTCTTGGCCTAACGGGCGCTAGCCTAATTCACCAAATTATGGTTTCGGGTTCCCACGACAAGGTCAGGCAAACGTTGGATCCCACAAACCACTGAATGGGAAACCATCCAACCCGATTGTTCCCCGTCTAGAGCTTGGTCGGGAGGCAGAGGAAGTTTATTCCTAAAGTTTTAGGGAGGAGGAGAGGAATCTCAACCAGCGTTAGTACCAAGGCAGTAACACGAATCCGTTAGAATATAATCTCCAAAGTCATTCCAGTTTTTCGGGTTCCCTCTTGTTTTTTTTGAGAAGGAAGTCATAGGCTGTAGCATGAAAAAAAGGCGGGAGGACTCTAAAGAATATTCTGCCCCACTCAGAATCTCGCAAAGACCCTTCCTGGAACCGCTGGCATCCGTGGGAGTTAAATCCTCTTTAACTCCCACCCAGTTCAGTGGCTTTACTCTGAAAGATCTGAATTTGACCCACACGAGTCCTTGGAAACGTTGGGAATCCGTTTCTGCCACCTGCGATGGGCTGTGCTATCTTCTCCCCCCCCCCCTTTTTGGGGCGGGGGAGAGGGTAGGTGGGGTGGGGGCGGCTCAGTAGCTGTTCCCCAACACTTCATCTCCCTCCCTCCCTCCCGGATGCTTTCCCCTTCACTCTTCTATCTACAGACTTAAAGAGGAAAATAAAATAGAACCCGATTGTTGGGAAACGAAAGCGGCGAAGAGAAGCTTTGGCGGCTGTTTTCCCCGCGAGGCCGGCCAGCCTCAATTCCCAGGGAGTGCCCCAGCTGCGCCTTTGGCGTTGCCGTGATTGCCTTGATGGCCCTCCTTCCTGGAGTGCCTACTCTTGCAGAAAAGAGCTGGGCTCTCACGCGCAGGATGCCTTGGGTCATTTGGCGACGATGGGGGGGGGGGGGGGGCAGGGAAAATGCAATCCCCCTCAGACCCCCACCCCAAGCGCCAAAGCTGCCCAGCCCCACATCTCTGCGCCTCTCGCTGTCTCCCGGAGTTAACAGAAATCGCCTTGGAAACCTGCGCGGTTCCCCTTGGCGCAAATCAAGGAGCTCCGTCGCGCCGGAGGCAGCGAGAAAGCGCCCTCTCGTTTGCTCTCCCTAGCGGCGGACCGGCGCGGATTTTTCCGCCTCTGCTCAGAGTTCCCTCCCGCCTCCGCCTCCGCCTCCGCCCCCGCCCCTGCCCCTACTTTGAACGCGCGCGTTTCGCTCCCCGGTTTTGTTTCGTTTGCCTGGAAGGGGATTCAGGGGACCCAGGCGCTGAAGGAGCCTGCAGATTGGGGCGGGGGGTGGGTGGAGAGAGGGAGAAAGAAGAGACACCCTGAAGAGCTGCGCCCTCTAATTGAATGGCCTCCTTTTCCAGATGGGACCCCGCGCGCTCCTTTTCACATTCAAATCACCCCCACCCGAATTGTGCGCCGGGTCTCTCGCTGGGCGAGCTGGAAGGAGGAAGCGCGGTGGCAAAGGAAGGAAGAGAGCCCCCACCCCACCCCACCGCTGCTTTTGTAAAAAAGTCAAATGGATACCCGGGCAAAGAGAAACCCTTCTGAAGCGGGGGCTTCTCTCTGCCCCTGAAGCCAGCGGATTTCTAGTAGCTTTGCTGCGCCTTGCTGAGTTTCATTTCCCCCTTTTTTCTTTGCATTTTCCTTTTCTGGTTTGTTAAGACTCTTAGTAGGCAGGTCGTTTAATCGCGTCAGGTAAAGCGCCTGTTCGTATTACATGCTAGCTTGGTTAGGACTAACCCTGTATGGTTCGTTCGTTAGTTTTGGTGGCTGAGTCTGTTGAGGGTACCCAGCCCCCCTGGGTTAGTCGTTGATTCGGTGCGTTCTCCCAACCCCAAAATGTATTAACTGGGTAACAGTTTACTTCACACAGCCAAACAAAAAGCCTGAATAATTATTACTACGTGTGGGTAATCTAGTTAGATTCACAGTCTAAAGCTGGTGGAAACTTAATAATTCAAGTCCTAACCAAGAATCTGTAAGGGGCGTGGTGGCTCAGCGGGTAAGACGCCAGGCTTGCCGATCGGAAGATCGCAAGTTCGGAGGTTCCAATCCCTAGCCCCGCGTGACGGAGTGATCTCCCGCACTAGCTCCAGCTCTTGCCAACCTAGCAATTCGAAAGCATGCAAATGCAAGTAGATGAATAGGTACCACTTCGGTGGGTAGGTAACAGCGTTCCATGCATGTCATGCGGCCACATGACCGTGGAAGCGTCTTCGGACAACGCCGGCTCTTCGGCTAACAAACGGAGATGAGCACCGGCCCCTAGAGTCGGACACGACTGCACAAGTGCGGGGGGAACCTTTACCTTTTAACCAAGAATCTAAGAATTATTAAGGTAGCGTCTAAGAATACAGGCAAATAATAAAATCATCATCATCATCATGGACAAGGAGGTTGCCTCATTGGCAAACGGTAGGATGAGCCCCATAGCTTGATTTTACATTAAATAAATCGCGCGTTGCTAATTCTTGGAAATAAACCTCTGGATAAAGTCGGATTGTGGGGGACCCCCAATCAAAGCCCTCTTCAATGATGAAGCTCACGGGATCGCCTTCTGTCGATGGAGGCTCCGCCCTTTAGCCTACCTCAAAGGGTGGTTGTGAGGTGCATCTTCTCCCTGTCACATCCTTTCTGGGAGAAAAGATGGAGGCTCGGCCGCCCACCCAAAGCGCGCACCTGCTTGGGAGGGCGCCCCATTGAATGCAGAGGGACGCCTTCTTCCCAACAGGCCTTTCACCAGCCTAAAGCTTCGGGGTACAGGACTCTCCCCCCCATAGGGGAACTTTCTCCGCTGGGTTTGTCGGGCAGGGGGAATTAACACTGAAGCGCGGCAGAGCAAATCCCAGGAGGCGACGAACCCCCTCCCAGCCCCACCCCGCGGAGGAGGCCCGCGGGAGCTTTTCTTCCGGGGCTCCGGGCGAGCGCCCCGGCCTGCGCGGTTTTCCGGGAAGTCGTCCGGCTGCAGCCGCCTGGGCTCCATTCCAAGGCTGGGAGAGCCGAGAGGGCCGCTCCCTCCTTGGGCGACACCTTCATCCCATGGGGGGGGGGGGGCGCGCCCACCCTCCCTCGGGCCGAACTGACTCGGGAAAGGGGCCCGGCCAGGGATGGAACCGGGGGAGGGGGGAGATTCGCTTCAGCCTGTTTTGATTTAAGGGGGGGCCCCTCCCGTCCGGCAGAAGAAACGAGGGGGGTCTTTTCTGAGATGCAGGACCCTTTCAGGAGAGACGGCTTAGTGCAATTCAGTGCCATTCGCCGGGAGGGGGGCAGGCATCCTTTTGCACCCCCTTTGACTTCAGCAGCAAAGCTCTGAGTGTTGGACCCAACCTTCCGGTTACTTAGAAGGGCCTCCACGCCTCCCAGGCTGTACTGTTTATGGCAACCTTGCTCGAAATCCATAGCATTTCTGGAACTAGCAGAGCCCCCACCCCACCTGACACACAGACACACATGGACGCACGCACGCACGCACGCACACACACACACACACACTTTCACTTTCTCCATCTCCGAGATTCCCAGCAGGTGGGAATGTTGCTCATGCAAGATGGAGAGGGGGCCTTCCCTACAGCCAAAATTCGTGCTTGCAAGGCACTTCTTGCTCCCACATTGTAGGAGAAAGCTGAAGGACTACACTTCCCATTATCCCCAGCCAAACACCTGCTTGGGGCCGTCAGCACGGTAATCCCACAAGGGGCCCAGGATGGGGGAAGGCTGAAGAGGGAATTGAGAGATCCAGATAATGCTGTCGCCACCAGCCCCGTTCACACCAGACCCTTAACTCGGTTCCTGGATTAGCCCATAGTGGTCAGCTCACTGAAGACTAAACTGTTTGTACAATACCATGAACCGCTAAACACTTAACCAAGGTTACTGTTAACCAAGTTCGGTACTCTGAGTGAATGCAGCTAACGTGAACTGCTCCGATGAAGCATCCTGTACGAAGATGCACTTCCTCCGTCTAAAACTGGAACAGTGATAGAATAAAGGAAGGTGGGTCGTCTCTCTTAATCCCCTTGCACAGCCAAGCGTTTCACCCACCTGACTTCTGCAACAAAAGGCCCTCAGCCCAGATTACGGGGGTCAAACTCCTTCCTTCAACCCAGAAGGTCAGGAAGAATTTTTAAAAAGCCAAGTTGTGTTTGAAAGCCTAGCACCTCCGGGAGAAAGTTATATTAAGTCTCTGATTTGTTCATCTATTGCCTGGATGGGTGAAGGGGCGGAAATGGTCCAGAGGACCCTTAAAAACAAGGGACCTTCACCCCTTGCAGCACCACAGTCAGATTTCTGCCCTCGTCATCTCTCCTGAAAGGGCCCTGCAGCTCAAAAAAGGGCCACAGAAAAGGGTGATTATTGTTCTCCACTAACCAAATCTATTAAAAAATGCAGATACTATTTTATTTTATTTTATTTTATTTTATTTTATTTTATTTTATTTTATTTTATTTTATTTTATTTTATTTTATTTTATTTTATTTTATTTTATTTATTTTATTTTATTATTTTATTTTATTTTATTTTATTTTATTATTTTATTTTATTTTATTTTATTTTATTTTATTTTATTTTATTTTATTTTATTTTATTTTATTTTATTTTATTTTATTTTAATTTTATTTTATCCCGCCTTTATTTATTTTTTTTATAAATAATTCAAGGCGTCAAACATACCTAATACTCCTTCCTCCTCCTATTTTCCCCACAACAGCAACCCTGTGAGGTGAGTTCGGCTGAGACAGGGACTGGCCCAAGGTCACCCAGCCGGCTTTCATGTCTAAGGCGGGACTAGAACTCTCAGTCTCCTGGTTTGCCATTGGCTCCTTCCTAGGGCTGAGAGAGAGGGACTGGCCCAAGGTCACCCAGCCAGCTTTCATGCCTAAGGCGGGACTAGAACTCTCAGTCTCCTGGTTTGCCATTGGCTCCTTCCTAGGGCTGAGACAGGGACTGGCCCAAGGTCACCCAGCCGGCTTTCATGTCTAAGGCGGGACTAGAACTCTCAGTCTCCTGGTTTGCCATTGGCTCCTTCCTAGGGCTGAGAGAGAGAGACTGGCCCAAGGCCACCCAGCCGGCTTTCATGTCTAAGGCGGGACTAGAACTCTCAGTCTCCTGGTTTCCCATTGGCTCCTTCCTAGGGCTGAGAGAGAGAGACTGGCCCAAGGCCACCCAGCCAGCTTTCATGCCTAAGGCGGGACTAAAACTCTCAGTCTCCTGGTTTGCCATTGGCTCCTTCCTAGGGCTGAGAGACAGGGACAGGCCCAAGGTCACCCAGCCGGCTTTCAGGCATAAGGCGGGACTAGAACTCTCAGTCGCCTGGTTTGCCATTGGCTCCTTCCTAGGGCTGAGAGACAGGGACTGGCCCAAGGTCAGTCTAAATCTAAAATAGCAGCTCTAAAATAGAGGACTAGGCTGAAGGTGGTAAAATTATTTTTTTTAGAAAAGAAAAGAGGCAATCATGCTTCATCTTAACTGGTGTGGGTGGAAGATGGAGTTGTTTGCAGGGTATAGTTGAAAAAGTCAAGATGGTGGCCACAATGTGACCAAAGCTCTGTTGCTCATAAAACCACAGGTGGAGCTGTAATCACACCATCATGGTCACCATCTTAACTTTTTTGACCCTAATCTGTGGACATCCCTTGTGGAAGCAGTTAGAGAGGCAAAAGCAAGATCCAGCAGTGAGGCCAGCCAGGTCCTCCTCCTCCCATCAGGTCCTCTTTCATCTCAGCCCCCTCAAGTGCCAACAGAGAGCAACTAGACATCCCACCATCTTCCCTTTTCCAATAATTCATCAAACCTTTTTGCATGTCTGTAAATTTGGGCTCTGCCTAAATCACATGATTCCATCTTCTTGGTTAGTGCCATTTTGGCTATCTCTGGAGTTGCACTCAGATCACTGAAATTTGTAGTATAGTCAGGGGTCCCCAACCTTTTTGGCACCAGGGACCGGTCGTGGAAGAAATTTTTTTCACGGACGGGGGGGGGGGTTTGCAGGCGGGAGCCAATCATGCACACTGGGGGCGGGGTTTGCTGGTGGAAGCCAATCGCGTGTGCCGGGGGCGGGGTTTGCAGGCGGGAGATGCTGGTATAGAGCATTTAGTTCTCCATCTTCAAGTATGCGTGCATTTACAGTGTTCACTGACTACCACAATCTACACATTCTGGATGGTGTAGAATAACTAATTATTGATAATAAACAATTAGTTAATCTAATTATCACTATAAATAATTATTGGCCATGATAGCCAGGGTGGTGTACTGGGGAAAGTGCCAGACTAGGAGTGGGGACACGCAGTCCATCCTTGGCCTTGGAAGTTCATCAGACGGAACCTGGGCCAGTTGCTCTTCCTCCGTCCAGCCACCTCACAGGACTGTGGTGAGAAGAAAATCCAGGGAGGTCTCCATGTCAGTTGTCTGGTGGCACTCTTTAAGGAAAGGCAGGAACTTTAAGAAGTGTGGACTTCAACTCCCAGAATTCCCCAGCCAGCACTGGGGGAATTCTGGGAATTGAAGTCCATGTATCTTAAATTTGCCAAGGCTGAGAAACACTGGCCTAGCAATAGCAGGGCTAGCTGATTCCAGTATGGTGGAATAGTTGTTAAAAAAAAAACCTTGTAAACATTTTTTAAAAGCCTTTTCTGGCATAGAAAAGAAAACTCTGTCCCAGATAATTACAGGTGTGTTGTTCGGAGCAAGAACAAAGCGGGCCTCCAAGTACATCTTGCTTTAGGTCGATGAAGATTCTCAGTCATCCAGGTGGAATTGTCTGTAGGTTGAGTCATGGCAACTGGATTTCTTTCTTTTGGTTGAAATGTTTCACTGCTTATCCAAGTAGCTTCTTCAGTCTGGGCAAAAGTTGGTGAGGGGACCCCATATATGTCTTCCATCTTGCTTCTTCCCCCACAAGAAGACTGAAAACAAAGATTCTGCAATGCATTAAATCTTTGCTTTCAGTCTTGTTCCTTCTCCAGTGGCCTAACACAGTCTCGTTTCTTTGCCATTTTCTCTTCTGCTGTTTCTTAAGTATCCCCAAGTCAGCGCTGTTGCTGCTGTTGATCCAATTGGATTTCTAGGCAAGGGGATGGCGTGCCAAAGCACATGTGAGTCTCCTCATTGACCTTGGCTTCACTCTACTGAGAAATGCAGGCATCCCTATGATTCCAGCCCGTCTAACCTTCCAAATACCCTCCTTTCTGACTTCTTGGGAAAGCTGTGGGCTTCAGCAGGTTCTCTGTCAAGTTCTAGTGAACTGAAATGGCTACTCGCTACGTTCTCCAACCTTAGCTTTGAACCAGATTCACACACCATGCTATGGAGACCTGTGCCCCCCAGCTATGATGGCTTGCAGACCAGCTTGTTATGGCTTAGCATGTCTTGTTTTGAAATGGTGGTTAAACAAAGCATAGCTTGCTACATGAGGTCAACCACAGCCTTCTCCTCTGAGTATCTGCAACTCCCATGCGTGAAGGGACTGAGGCAAGCAGTCTTCATTTCAATGTTCTTCCAAGCGGGATGCTACTGCTTGGAAGACTTGATGTAGGTCACACCATTGACAATGATTTTAGCTGGGATCCCCTTTCTCCTGGACCAAATGATTCCAGGCTAAAAAAGAAAGGAGAAAAAAACTGGAGAAGGAACAAGGCTGAAAGCAAATCCTTAAACTGAACTTTTCCATTTCAAAATGTGGGTGGCCTTCGCTTAATTTAATACTCTTCCAGAAAATGAGTATGGGAGTTAGAAACCCTGTTTTTCCCCCTTAAAACAGCAAAATTCAGCAAAAGAGTCTACTGTCGTGAAGATGGGAGGTGATAAATTTGAATAATACATAAATAAAAATGTCCTTCGGGTTAAGTTCAACTTCTGGTGGACATGCCCATGCAGTTTGCTTAACGAAGTCAGGAAGTGGTTTGTCACTGCTTTCTTCCAGGAAGTTTCTGTAATGGTATGTGGGAAAGACCTTGGGAGACGGGGCGAAGAGATGCTGCCTAGGGAACGGTCAGATAAGAGACAGCATAGCCTGCAGCTGGATAGTGGGCAGGGCAAGAGACTCAGAAGGGCCCCTCCCTGGTTTCTCGGGCTGTAAAGGAGACGGTGGGAGATTTGTACTTGCAGACTTGCAAGATTCTGTCAACATAGCTTTACAATAAAGTAGAATTAGCTCACCTGGCCGTGCTTCCTGTCTGGTCTACCTGGTAAGGCTGACAGTTTCCTCAGCTTCCCAGTCTGTCCTATAGATCTCAGAATTCCTCATGGCCTCCCATCCAGGAACTGACCGGTTTGCATCCTGCTTAGTGACTGAGGCCAAACAACTGGTCAGGTACTTGAGGAGGTTTATTAATAGGATACCCCAGCATTACTGTTAAGCTGTGCTCACTTTGCAAGTTGTGCAGCCTAGAAATTGGATGGATGGGTGGGTGGATGGGTGAATGGATGGATTTTAGGATTCAGTCCCAGAAATTTGCATCCAGCCTTTGCCATGGCTCAGTTCAGGGGGTAAACAAAGCTGCACAAAAGAACACCCCCCCATATAACCTACCACACTTTTGATTGACACTTTTTCAGCTATTATGGGAATGGTGGTGATGCAAAGATGGAAGCCAAAGTGGTGTAGTTTGAACTGTTGGCCCCGTTTTCAAGTTTGGGGATGTTTGTTTCCATTTTTGCTCTAGTGAAATAGATGTATCTGCTCAACAGAGGCTTTTTATTAAAAATATGAAAAACCACATTACCGTAAATTGGGGTTTTACCACTGCAATGCAATGTAGTTGGGGGAGATTGAAGGCCACATACCCGTTCTTGATGGAGGGCCCCTGTTTGGTTTAAAGCAGCGGTTCTCAAACATTTTGGTCTCCGGACCCTTTTATATTCTAAAAATGATTGAGGACCCCAAAGAGCTTTGTTTCATGTGGATTATATAATATGTACTGCTTTAGAAACTGAAATGGAGAATTTTTCAAATATTTATATATTTGACTTTGTGGACCCCCTAAAAAGTTCTCGGGGACCCTCAGGGGTTCCCAGGCCACACTTTGAGAACTGCTGGTTTAGAAGATCCCCCACCCTACTTCACAAAACCCCCCACCATGTGCTCATTTGGGTGACTAAGCTTACATTCAACCCTCAACATTTGCAGTCTCTGTCCAGGGATTAGGTAGAAAGACTGTACAGCAGAAAAGATGCTCTCTCTGGGGTCCCCACTTCCCCCATTTCTATCATTATAGAAGGACTTTTTATTCCAGTACAAAAGACAAAATGGAATGAGAAGAAGAAGAAACATTTTTAAAGAGCATACATTCCAGGATACTCAAGAGTTCTAGTCCCGCCTTAGGCATGAAAGCTGGCTGGGTGACCTTGGGCAAGTCACTCTCTCTCAGCCCTAGGAAGGAGCCAATAGCAAACCAGGAGACTGAGAGTTCTAGTCCCGCCTTAGGCATGAAAGCCAGCTGGGTGACCTGTGGCCAGTCACTGTCTCTCAGCCCTAGGAAGGAGCCAATGGCAAACCAGGAGTCTGAGAGTTCTAGTCCTGCCTTAGGCACGAAAGCCGGCTGGGTGACCTTGGGCCAATCACTCTCTGTCAGCCCAACTCACCTCACAGGGTTGCTGTTGTGGGGAAAATAGGAGGAGGAAGGAGTATTAGGTATGTTCGCCACCTTGAGTTATTTATAAAAATAATAAAGGCAGGATAAAAAATAAATTAAAATTAAAAAATTAAAAATAAACTGGTCCTTTCCCCTTTTCTTTTTTAAACTTTTGATATAAAAGAGAAGGTTTATTGTTAATGTATTTATTTACTTGCTTGCTTACCTCCTGCCAAATTAAATGCCTCAAGGCCGCTTACCGTAATGTATCCCAAGGAACAGTATTGGAAAGGCGTCTGGTGGGAAGGGCGTCAAAAAAGTCAACATGGCAGCCACAACCATGAGGTCATTTAAAAAGGCAGGGCTTTGATCACATTGCTGTGGCTGCCATGTTGACCTTTTTGACCTGCTGTGGACACCCCTGAAAACAATAAGAACAGATTAAAGGAATAAGAATTACTACAATAGTATTGGAAGCTAAAAGACCTAAAAGACAGAAGGGCTAGCTATTAAGGCCAAAAGGCACAATTGAAAGATATGGTCTTTGTCACTGTCCAGGGCAGGGAATGTGAACTGCCCAAACTTCCAATGGCTATTCCATAAAGAAGGGGATCGTGGAAATAGGCTGATTCCTCCCATGCACTCAGGTGCAACCACGGGAAGGTCAAAAAATTAAAAATGGCAGGTATGCCCGTGTGCTCAAAGCTTTGTGGTCCTGAAAGTCTAGACAAGTGTTTTTATGGTGTCCACCAAATCCCTCTTTTCATCAAAATGATGAAAGTGGTGTGGCAATGTTACATTGTCACAACACAAGCTCACTCTGTGTGTGTGTGTGTGAGAGAGAGAGAGAGAGAGAGAGAGAGAGTGAGTGTGAGATGTCATGATGCGTGTACAAAAGGGACAGCGCTCGCCGGACAATGGTGCAACATTGCTTTCATTATTCGCTCAAGGAGGAGGGATCGTCAACTGTTGATCGCTAGATGTTCTGACCAGATTTATTTATTTATTTATTTATATTTCGATTTCTATCACCGCGCCATCTCCCACGAGGGGACTCTGGGCGGTGGACAGATTCAATTCCAGCAAGGTGTTGTTGGATATATTCTGGCGTTGGGCCATAGAGGGCCTTAAAGGTAATGTCAGCCCTCTCAGGTAAGCCAGACAGGAAACATGACTACTCTTACTTTATTGTAAGTCTACATTAACAGAATCTTGCAAGTCTGAAAGTAAGTATCTCCCGCCTTCCGTATTTATCTCTTGAGTGTTCAGGGCGGATCTTTCCTAAATTCCTTCCTTTGACGGTTACTGTCTTATGGGCTCCTTTTTTATTTATCGGATAAATAAAAATTTATCGGATCTTGTTTATCGGATCATTCCCTAGGCGGCATCTCCTCCCCCCGTCCTCCAAGGCCACCCTTGGACCTTCCATCACAGGTCATGAGCAGCACTTTGAACTGGGCCCAGTAGTCTACTGGTAACCAGTGCAGCAACCTTAGGATCATTCTTACTGTACCCTGGTGAGGTTTCCAGCGAGCAATCGGGCTACTACATTTTATTTGAGCTCCAAAGGAAGCCCCATGTAGAATACTTTACAGTAGTCCAACTAAGTGGTGATCAAGGCATAAGTTACAGTTGCCAAGGCATTTTAGTGAGTTATTTCTGAGGGCTTGGTTTTTGAGGGAAAGTTCAATTTAAAGGATGGTGAATTAGGGATCCCTTGTTCTTTGCTGAAGGCCGCCTTGCTTCTGAGTCAAACAAGTCCAGGTGCATGCATTAGGACTAGGAGACCTGGGCTACCAACCTCCTGACAGCAGCCAAGACATACAAAAAACTCTCTTTGCCGCCATCTGGTGGTCATCTGGATTTTTGCAGCCCAAGTCTGTCAGACCTAGATGGGGTGGGGTGGGGTTACCCACTGTTTAAATGTTGCTTCATTGCAGCAAATCTTTGGAGGACCATTCTCCTCTTGTACCTAACCATGGCACAGTATGCCAAGGCAAAGGTTTTTCTGCCATGCTCCCATGATATTGTTTTCATCTGGTCCCCAGCTCAAGAATAAGGCAGGTATTGGACTTCCGGTGGGAACATGGCGGTCTGAACAGCTGTGCTTGCAGGCTGTTACCGTGGGCAGTACTGACAATGCGGCAGTTTTTTCGGGCTCAGGCAGGCTTTTCCTGAACCCCAAGAGTGTTTTACCAGGAAAGGAAAACGTTCGGAATCACCCCATCTGTCCTCCAGGACGGCTGCTTGCAGCCAGAAGATTGTAAACAGTATTTGCGCTCGACTGGTAAGAGCTGCCGGGAGGCTGGGACGTCACCATTTCCAAGCCATGCTGTAGCCTTAAAGCAGTGCTTTCCAAACTGCCACCGTTGGCAACACACCAACGGCACCAGCGGCGGGGGCACGGGGGGGCGCGGCGGCGTGTATGGCGGAAGCAGCAGCGACGGCCTCGCTAAAACGCGGGAGTGCTGATGGCGCGCCGCTGCCGTCATCGCTGCCGCCGCCACCATGCACACTGCCACCGCACACCCCCGCGCTGCCGCCGTGCACGCCCCCGCCACCACCGCTTCACAATACACTAAACTGTGTGTTGCGACACACTAAAGTGTCGCGACACACAGTTTGGAAAGCTATGCCTTAAAGGGACACTAAGACCGGCCACTCCATTTCTAAATCATCCAATTTATATTTCTTTTAAGTACGCGTACCCTAAGAGAGCCTTTCTACAGCAAGGAGAAGCCGATCTCTTGGTACTTATCATTATTTTTGGGACTAATTTCTTTTTAAAATTCTTTTTAAGTTTTGGTTTGTTTTCCATACAATTATTAAGGAAGGTTGAGACTATGTAATCATCTCCCTGTTATTATTTTTGTACTAAATTTGAAGATATTAGCATTTTCCTACACGCTGAATCTGCTGTTTTGAACTTTCAGCTTTCTGTTGCTACTTTCACTGGGGAACTGCCTGTTAGCATACTTTCACTTGTGTAAACACATTTTGGAATTTTCCTATTATCTCCCACTTTCACTGGTTAAGTACCTAGGGGGCGCCATAATCTACTGCGTGGAAATGGAGTATTTCAATCAGACTCTCGGATTTTCATCGAGCCCTTAAACAGATTCTCTTTGATTCCTATCAAGTCCTTATGCAAGGCATTCAGGTTATTGTGGAGAACATGTGGTCTGAAGCGTGTCATCTGGTTGGGGTTGTCATGGAAGAAATTGAATAGCTTAACAAGGATAGAAAAGTTTCTTTTAAAAGCGAGATTGGGGCTTCTGTTGAAATGCTAGATGAAGATCGGATAGTCGAGTTGAAGAACTTAAAGGGACAGACTGAGTTGCAAGCCACAAGTGAAATTGATCTTCTGATGGAACGCCATGGAAAAGAAGGGGTTATCATGTATGGGAGGATTTCTGTTGAGAAGTCGGAGTTTGTGAGGGGGGCAGTTGGGCTGTTTGATTTCTTTATGAAAAAAGCTCTGTGTGTATTTTGGGGATACGTAAAAGCTCTGGTTTATTTTGAAGTGGGGTAAGGGTTGAAGAATATTTGTTTGGATTGCTTCTAGGACTTGTTTGACTTCACTCATCTTTAATGATTTGGATTAAGATTAATAAGGAATAATAATAAATGCTTGGTTTTAGGATATGATTAAGGTTATTTAAATTGTTGTATTATTAATTATAAAAGCAGGCAACTTATATGCTTTTTACTTTAATTTTTATTATAGTAGACAGAAATGTATAGAATAGTAGTAGGAAGGAAATAATTAAATAAATGTTATTTTTGGGGGGGAAGTTGATTAGGGGAGATATATATGTGTGTGTATATATATATATATATATATATATATATATATATATAGGGGTGCAATGGCTCAGTGGTTAAGACACCAGGCTTGTCAATCGGAAGGTCACAAGTTCGGCGGTTTGAGACCCTAGCCCCGCGTGATGGAGTGAGCTCCCGCACTAGCCCCAGCTCTTGCCAACCTAGCAATTCGAAAGCATGCAAATGCAAGTAGATTAATAGGTACCACTTTGGTGGGATGGTAACAGTGTTCCGTGCTTGTCATGACCGTGGAAGCGTCTTCGGACAGCGCTGGCTCTTTGGCTAACCAACAGAGATGAGCACCGGCCCCTAGAGTTGGACACAACTGTGCAGGGGAAACCTTTACCTTTATATATATATATATATATATATATATATATATATATATATACACACACACATACACACACACACACACACACATACATACACACACACACACACACACACACACACACACATATTCTTTTTCTTTTAATATAAGGGGATGGAGCAACTGTACTTAGTGATTTTTATAATGTACCAATGGAATGATTTATAGAGATAATGTGATTTTGGTTTAATATTGAGTAAGGGATTGATTATGGAAAACTTGTTGTATATTCTTGCTGTTAAAAGTCGGAAGTCACCTCTTCTTGTAATTGTAAAAAAAAATTGTCTTGTGTTTTCACACTTTTTTATTTTCCTCTTTTTCTTTTTGTAGTTTTTTTTCTTTTTTGTAGTTTTTATCTTTGTTTTAAATCTAATAAAATTCTTATTAAAAAAAAGAATAAGGCAGGTTTTCTACATTTTGGTGTGGAAGTAGTACCTCCCTCTTCTTCCATCTCATCCAAGGGCAGCTTCAAGTAGAGGGATAGATCTGGACTGCAAATTCCTTATGACCTTTGGATGGCGGCACTGAGGCATAGAAAACTCTAGCTCTTTGCTGCTCCCTAGTGGTCATCTGAAGTTCTGCAGCTCAATCATGTAGTCCCCAAATGACCTCATGCTTCCCCGATCCTGTTAATTAAGGTTACATGGTTTGGGCTGATTAAGGGCGTACTATTTTAATCAATTTAACATCTTAATTGGCTTTAAAAATTGGGTCCTGAAGTACTTACAAAATAAGAAGGTAGCAAGCACTCCTTTGAGAGAGCTATTCCCATCCTAATGGGAGAAAAAAAAAGAGTGTTTCTTTTGAGTCTGTTCTGGTGCTTGGCAGCCTCTCCTGAAAACAAGCAATAGATTCGTTTGTTTTCCATGTGCAAACATGTGCTGTTATAATTGGTTAATTGACTGCTCAATCAATTCTGATGGCCTGCATTTATCAACCTAGATTTCTTCAGTTGAGTGACAGCCCTCATTTTCTTACGGGGTTCCCAGGATTTTTTTTTCTTCCTTTCAAATCCAGTTGAACATTTGTTGGCATGTCAGTTGGGCATGGCAGCGTCTGCAGATTAATGAATGCAACGCAAAAGGAGAAGAATAAATGTATCTATGGAATAACTGTTGAAAAACTTTGCACTTGGATGCCCACAGTTACAGGCAAGAGAATTTGGAAGGGGTTCTAAATCCAATATGATCTTCCACATTCTACTTCAAAGAGCTCTCATAGGAAGCTGCCATTTACTGAGAAAGGTCTAGCCCAGTCTTGCTAACGCTGGTGGAAATTCATGCCAAACCAAAGCCTTTGCTTAGCCTGACCTGGAAATGCTGGGAATTAAATTGGCAGACGTTGGCATGCAAAAGGCAGACCTTAACACAAGTTATGGCCTTCATGTAACATCTTCCTAGCTTGGGAGCAAGCAGACCCAACTGACATATTGCAGGTATATCAGGACTGCAACTACCAGAAGACCATGCTAGAGTGAATTCTAAGCCTTGAACTTTGTGGGTGGTGGTGGTGGTGGGGGGAGAGGGCAGTTTAGGGAAAGCTGATAGGAAAGGTCAGCTTGTGACTCTCAAGATGTTGCTGACTGCATCTCTCAGCTCATCTTTGACCATTGATCATGCTGGTAAGGGTTAGTAACTGGAGTTATGGAGCAGCTGGCGGCCAGATAGTTTGTGTCTCATTTTGGTAAGTGTCCCCAGGTCAGGAGCTACGTCATCTTATTTCTCCAGAATTATTTTATGTATTCTTCCGCAGAGCACTTTATCTGACTTCTTCCCTCCTTCTCTGGCTCACAATAACCTTGCAGGGTAGATGAGGATTCAATGTGGTGCAACGGAAAGAGGATCTCCCCCAACCTGGGGAATCCTCCAGATGTGCTAAACTACAATTCCATCATCCCTAATAGGCCAATGCACCTGCAGGGTCCCAGATGGTGGAATCCTAGGTTAAACCAGGTCTCTGAAAACTCAGACTCAAACCCCCTATGGCTGGGTTCTCGTGGTCTCGTTTTAGTTCAAAATGCTGTAGGATTTGCAAAGCGTAGTGCAGATGTTGTATGCAGCCAGGCAGGAGTGTCCACAGGTGTAGTCAGAAAAGGCAAGATGGCAGCCACAATGGTGCGATTGAAGCTCCGCCTGTTTTTTATGTGTGTCACATATGCAACACGTAAAAAAAAAAGCAGGTGGAGTTTTGATCACACCATCACAGCCACCTTCCTGTGGCTGCCATCTTGACTTTTTTGACAGTATCCTACAGGCACCCCTTGACCCAAGCAGTTCAGGTTCATTCAGCAAATCACAGTTATGCAAACATTGGCTTGGTGTATGGGTCTAATCACCCTCTCTCTGCTGTAATTTTCAGAAACGAATCTTTATTACCTGGATCTCATGAGATATTTAGATTACAGTTTCTGTCAACCACACACAGCACGTCCAGAGGGTTGACAATGATGGGAGTTTGAGTACAAAAACTCTGGAGGCACACCAGTTTGGGGGAGGCTGCTTTTGAAAGTTTGGAGAAAGCTAAACTGGCGGGTGCATGCATCGTGATGCTATTGCACAAATGTGTGATGACATCATAGCATAGTTGATGACATCATAGCATATTTGATGTCATGCCCTCCTTGTGGAGGCTCCTAGCCACGGTTACTTTAGCTCACGTCTATGGCACTATGGCCTAGTGCAGCAGTTGTGAAATGTCTTTATGTATTACTTTACTTGGATCTCATACCAATTGGAATGCCTTCTTAGGCCTAGTGTACTGTTTCTCAACCTCGGCATCTTGAAGATGTGTGGACTTCAACTCCCAGAATTCCCCAGCCAGCATGTTCAATCAGCATGGCTGGCTGGGGAATTCTAGGAGTTGAAGTCCACACATCTTCAAGTTGCCGAGGTTGAGAAACACTGGTCTAGTAGAACTGACCAGCTAGGAAACTTACAAGTAGACTATGCTGCAAACAAGCTAGATTGCCCATCCTTGGCTAAGGAATATGTACATGCTTTCCTAAATGAACCCCTGCCTGTGTTTACCCAACACCTTGAGCCATACGCTAACCAAGTGGGGTGGATCCATGCACCAGGCTAAGCCACAAAACTACGAACGCTCTAGCTCTATTGTGGCCTAGATGAGTGTCTTCTGTGAACCCAGTCAGTGGTTTGTGCCTTGCCCAAAACTCATATCAAACAGAACCATGGTTGGTATAACTGTGATAAATGTAAAGACATGTATTGGGTTCCCACACCATCCTAAGCCATAAACCAGGGTTTGAAAACCAGAACGGCTAGGTTCACACATGGCCGGTTTGCTCTTGGCTTAGCATGTTGTATGAAATGTCACAGAGAAGGGCCATGCCAGCATGCAGGGGTATCAACAGGGTATGATAAAAAAAAAAGTCAATATGGTGGCTATAATGGTGTGGTCAAACCTCCCCCCATTCTTACACACATAAAAACAAGCCAAGTTATGATTGTACCGTTGTGGCCACCATCTTGACTATTTTTATCATTCCCTGTGGACTCTCTCACCAGCATGCATTCATGCCACCGATGAACTGCTCATACCACATTTCCCCATGGAAAATTTAGAAGTACCAAGCACAACACTGAGAAGTAACCACGTTTCTTGCAACAATCATCGGGTGCCTGCTTTGCAAGAAAGACGGAAATTGGGAAAGCAAGCATTCTTATAGCAGTTGAGGGCTACAAGGCGGGAAATCCTAGGGGTCTGATTGGCTGGCCAGTTTTGGGGGAGCTAGGCAGGGCCTTGGCCGTGTACCTGGGGTTCCTTCTGTTGTGAGGCACGACATCCCTTTCGTCCCTTTCGGGAGGGCAGCAGGGCTGGGGAAGCCCCTTGTTAAAGGGGATGGAACGTTGAGACAACGGGGGGGCGTGTCCCTGATGGAGGATGGAACGTTGGGGTTTCCCCCCTTGTTACTGTGTTGCAATTCCCTCCTTAGGGCTGCCCCACCTCTCCTGGTGGGGAGGCTGCTATTCTTTGGTCTAGATGGGATTATAGGGGGCTTGGTCTGGGGGCAGGGAGGGCCAATCTGGGTCTGATGGGGTTGGGCAAAGAGATGAGCTGGGTTGACCCTGGTCACATCCAGAAGACAGGGAGGAAAAGCCTTTGCTGTTGTTCATAACGATAAACACCAAGAGAATCTGCTTCTTCTTACTGTAGAGTGCCTCTTTTAGGGTTTCGTTGTTGTTGTTCAGTCGCTTAGTCGTGTCCGACTCTTCGTGACCCCATGGACCATAGCACGCCAGGCCTTCCTGTCCTCCACTGTCACCCGGAGTTTACACAAATTCATGTTCATTACATCGGTGATGCTATCTAACCATCTCATCCTCTGCCGTCCCCTTCTCCTTTTGCCCTCAGTCTTTCCCAGCATCAGGGTCTTTTCCAGTGAGTCCTCTCTTTGCATTAGGTGGCCAAAGTAATTGAGCTTCAGCTTCAGCATCTGTCCTTCCAATGAGCAGTCAGGGTTGATTTCCTTCAGGATTGACTGGTTTGACCTCCTTGCAGTCCAAGGGACTCTCAAGAGTCTTCTCCAGCACCACAGTTCGAAAGCATCAATTCTTCGGCGCTCAGCCTTCCTTATGGTCCAACTCTCACAGCCATACATTACTACTGGGAAAACCATAGCTTTAACTATACGGACCTTTGTCGGCAAGGTGATGTCTCTGCTTTTTAATATGCTGTCTAGGTTTGCCATAGCTTTCCTCCCGAGGAGCAAACGTCTTTTAATTCCATGGCTGCAGTCACCGTCTGCGGTGATCTTGGAGCCCAAGAAAATAAAATCTGTCACTGCTTCCATTTCTTCCCCTTCTATATGCCAGGAAGTGATGGGACCAGATCCACAGCCTCCATTTTGTTTTTTTAGATTTATTTCTTCCACCACAGACACCAAGTATCTTTCCTGGGCTCAGTTACTAAGCAGAGTCGGGCTGCTTATGACTTGGATGGGAGACCACCAAGAACCCCTGGGAAGCCAGCCACACCCCGGAAAGTGGCAGCAGCAAACCACGTCCATATTGGTACCAAGAAAACTGCATGGAGCCTGGGACAAGCTCAGCTGAAAGGTGACTTTATGTGGGTTCCCTTTATTGCAGTTGATTTATATCTTTTCCTGCATTTCTTTCCCGACAACTCAGAGAGGTGGCCGTGAGCGCTCCTTCCCTCCCCCGCCTTTTATCCTCAGGACAATCTTCTTAAGGAGGCTGGGCTCAGCTGAGACCCAAAGTAGCCACCGGCCAGCTGGGAACTTGGCTCCGGCCCTTCTCGGTCCAGCCCAGCTTCTTGAATAAACCGCAACCGGGTGGGTGGGTTCCCTTCTCGAGCCACAAAGGAGCCGGCCGCTCTCGAACGCGCCTCTCTCCGCCTGTCTGGTAAGACTCAAGCAACGCGGGACCGACGCGGACGTTTCCTCTGCTCGTGGAGAAAGCAATTTAAATCAATTAACGGGAACAGGAGAGCTGCTCCGTGAAAGTCGTGTCCGCCTGGCTGGAAGCGTTGGTGAAAACGCCACGGCGACCAGGATGAAATGAAGTCGCTCGTTCCTCGCTCACAGCAACCAGCGACTCCTCGGTGGGCGGGCGGGCGGGCGGGCGGGCGCAGGCAAGGAGGGAGAGAAATTGTCCGCCTATCCCTCGGATCTCTGGGGTTCGAGGCTGCTCTGAGGAGAATCAGGAGGGAATCCACGCCTGTTACAAACTGGCAACCGAAAGCCGGTTCTTAATGCTTAAGAAAGGAGGTCACCGCAAAGGCGGAGATTCACGCCCCACTTAAGCCCGAACTGCGCCAAGCGCCCCAGCGGCTCCGTTTTCAGCGGGATGAGGACCGGCTCCCCAGCGCGGCTTCCTCCCGGTTTGCTCGGGAGCTGGCAGAAGGAGGCCCTGTCTCCGTCGGCTTGAAGAGACGGCCTGGGGCTCCCTTCGACTTCGCGCGACCCGCTTCGATCGTGCGCAAAGGGGCCACCGCAGCCCTTCCCATTTAGCTGAATTCGCCTTCACTCGGAGGCATTGGAGGCGGCCCCAGATCAGGGTCACCAGATCTGGGCTGCGAAAATCCGGGGAGCCACCAGGCGGCAAGAGAAAGATCGCTTTCACGTGACAGCCTTAACCCAGTCAGTCACTCAGCTGATCTCTTTTTGTGACCAGGGGTGGAATCCCCCACTAACCGAGCGGCTGGATTTCCGTAAAGCCCTCAGCTCTTTTAAAAAGTATCCCAAATTAACACCAACCCAATTTAGCATGTGGTGAGCATGCAGCCGTTACGCCTTTAACTGACTGGGCCAAGCCTGTTGTGTGAACGCATCCTGGGTCCTTCGCCCGACGTCCTGCGGGATGAACTGCCTGAAAAGATTTTTTCCGCCTCCAGGAGAGTTAAAAGTGAACCTGCAGCCGCGATTCTCCAGGAAGAAGTCCCAACAGACGGTGTTAGAATTTCATCCCAGGGATCCTGCAGTAGAGCGGGACTGCTTCCCTTCTTAATACTGGCTGAATTCACAGGACTCGCTGACCCACAACCCAACCAACCACGCTTTAGCTTAGTGTGTTTTGGGAATCAAGATCTTGCAGCCAGTTTATGGTGTGGCCCCTCTTGGTAACTCAGAACATGGGGTTAGTTAGTCGAATAAGCTCTGATCCGGTTAAATATTGGAAAACTTCCGGGTGTCCTGCAAATGTAGCTCCTGAGTTTCGTCGCCACAACCTGTAAGACAAAACAGTTTAAAAAGGACTTTTAAAAGTGAAGTATATATTTAAGGGTGACTCTCAAGTCCTTCGGGGTTTTTTTAAATCGAAATTCGAAAATCTGCAGCTATTTTTAAGAATCCGGCATCCCTTCTATTAAATATTATTTCTGAGATAACCGTTCTCTTGAGAAGAAACTACTTTTTTAAAAAAAGTAGAAACAGACGTGCTGTCGACAGACTAACCCCGCAGGTTATAGTTCTCATCTGAATCTGTGGAGGCAGGGAACTTCCTCCCGGAGCCCAAGGGGTCATGCCCCGTAAACCTCAAGTAGTTCGGGGTGGGACTCGCGTGTCGGCGCGCAGCTCTTACCCACGTGTCATTGGCTTCCTGTCCCCGAGCGAAAGTGTGGGACGTTCGTGCAGGATGGCAGCCCAGTTCCTGGGCGGCTTCAGACGAGGTATCCCGGCTTGAAACAGATTGTGAGGATCTGCCCCAGGAGCCAGTACGCGCCGTCGACTCCTGTTTTGTGCATCTGTGGTTAGTTGGTGGTGTCTAGACCTCAGTCATAACGCAGATCTTTGGGTTGAATAAATGATGATTACCTTAACCATGTTGTGCGAAAGCACCCACAGCCAATATATCGGGAGTTAGTCCGTGTAACAACTCCGTCATTAGCGCTCCGTTGGAGGAGCGCGATCCCTGATTGGCGGCGCGCACACAGTAAGTCGAGCACAGGTCAGTTAAAGATCTGCCGGATTCATTCGCGTAACAGCCTAAGCTTGGCTGTTTGATTACAGTAACCAAGCGAGCGGGGGTTGAGGGAGGGGGGGGGCTGTCAGCCTGTAGCGGGGACTTATAAGTTGGGTCTTCTTGTGCGAATGAGAAAAAGGGTTCACTCGGGGACAAATTAAGTGTGTTGTGTGAAGGTAGCCGTGTATAGAGAGACTTCAGGGAACAAAGTACAGCTCACTTGCCACAGCGCGAGCTTAGCTGCGTTTACTCGAAAAGAAGCCCCGCCGCTTTCTTCTGGGATCGGGACTCGTTTCCCCACGCCCCCTCCCCCCCCTCGCGAAGGGCGTCCAAGGGAGGACTTCCGCGCGGGCCAAAGACTGGTTGGTTTAAAGCAGCAGCAGCAGCCACCCCCCGACCCGGGGCCCTCCAGAGATGGAGGACCACATCTCCCATGCTTCACCCAGCAAGCGCGCGGGGAACTAAAGGCGAGATGGGGGGGAAACAAGGCATTTCTCCAGGAAAACATCCGTCGTTATTGGCTGGCAAATCGGCCCTCCCCCGCCCAGTCGGATGGGCAGCTCAGAAGCAGGACCGCGGAAATTAGGCCCAGTGCCCCCCTTGGCCAGGGTGGGGGGGTGCAAAAGCCAGGGCGCGGCGGAAACTCTTCCTTTCTCGAGGAGGGTTTACTTCCCCGCTGAAAATATCGCCAACAACTCTCGACTTCCTCACGCGCCGCGGGATTGGCAGTGCCCCTAAAGCCTGCAGCGACCACCTCCAGACCTGTCTGATAAGGTTGCGCCCGATCCGAAAGGAAAGATCCCCCTGCGCGCCCGAGGATCGCCTTTTACATTAATAAAGAATAAATGAATCAAGAAGGGGCGATTAACTCGGGAGCCAGCCCGGCCCAGTCCTCGGCGGTGGACGGTCGCGCCCGAGGTCCTTTTCCTCGGTAAGATCTCGCCCATAAAACGATTGTTTCTTCAGCGCAGGGTACTTTCAGTTTAGGCTCCCAGGCTCAAGATGGCTTCCACGTAGGATACGTCGGAGGCCTTGCATATGCTCAGGTGCGCCAGGGAATCTCCTGCACGGGTCGGGGGCGTTCACACGACGTGCTAAGCAAGGGTAAAACTCTTTTTACCCTTGGTTGAGTCATTTCTGATTCCGGGCGTCCTGTGAACCACGCGAGGCGATGAAGTCATATTATGCTTATGTCTTTGGAAGTAGCGCGTCGCCAGAATACAGTCAACGTGTTTTGTTAACTGGGCTTTAAGGCTCTTTATGTTGCGTGGTGGTTTAGGGGCGTGGTGGCTCAGCGGGTAAGACGCCAGGCAAGTTCGGAGGTTGGAATGCTAGCCCCGCGTGACGGAGTGAGCTCCCGCACTCGCCCCAGCTCTTGCCAACCTAGCAATTCGAAAGCATGCAAATGCAAGTAGGTGAATAGGTACCACTTCGGTGGGAAGGTAACAGGGTTCTGCGTGAGTGACGCTGGCCACATGACCGTGGAAGCGTCTTCGGGCAGCGCTGGCTCTTTGGCTAAGAAACGGAGATGAGCACCGGCCCCTAGTCGGACACGACTGCACAAATGTGCGGGGGGAACCTTTACCTTTACCTTTTTATGTTGCGTGGAACCACCAGTTTTTGGTCTTCATTGCGAATTCGGAAAGGAGGTCATCCGGCCGAAGGATCCCAAGGTTGGGTCGCGTGTCTGTGGTGGGGGTGGGGGTGGGGGGACTGGATTTCCCTGCGCAGTATTTTCCGATCTGGGCCCGGCCCGTAATGCGCTCACCCCCATTTCCCCACCCGCTGTAGTTAGCGAGCAGGGACTTTGCGCGCTTTAAATATCCTGGGCTCCATCACTCACAGCTAGCAGGGCTAGTCCAAGGATTATGGGAGCGCTGGTCCAACGGTACTGGAGGGCACCAAATCACATGTTGCCCCTCTCATATCAACTGTTACTAATCCCAGCCTTATTCTTATTTTCGCGGGAACAGAAACCAATGCCTATTCATAATATTCCACGACTCACATTTGGGATCGGGTCCTGGGCCCAGAGCATCGCCATTTACTTGTGAATCTTGCTTTACGTGGCATTTTGCTCCCAAGTAAGAAGCTGGAAGAAAACCGGTCCTTGGCGTGTTTACTCGTGTAAACACGCTCCTGGATTCAATCTCTCCGGTTTCGCTGGGAACGCAAGCCTCGGGCGCCGTTTTCTGCACATTTCCCTGAAAGGAAGAGTCTGGACGCCGCTGTCTTCTTTAAATGCGGGGCGCTGAGCCTGGGAAAAAAGTCCGACTCCGCAGATTATATGTGTAGGTCAATATTCCTGCGTTTAAAAGGGACCGGGCTCTCAATTACCGATTCTCGGTAAAGACGTTCCTCCGGTCCCAAGGGAATGCATTTGTCTGAATATTCAGGTAGAGTTCAGGTTGTCAGCAGTGGCTGATCTTGTTTAAGTCCGGAAACTAAGGAGGGAAGGGCCTGGTATATACTTGGATGGGAGACCACCAAGAAATGCCAGCAATTCTAGGAGTCTTGGAGGTGGCTTTACTAGATCGAGAAAGGGTCGGGCTGCAGCCCTCCTGTATTCCTGCCCTAGGCATCTGAGCTGCGCAGGGCCAGGGGTTAAGGCGATGGGTTTCCAATCCAACAACATCTGTGAAACTGCGTACCTGTGATGAATAAGTAGTCATTCAGTTGATCTTAGAATAAAGGTGGGGGCAGAGAAGAGGTCTTTAAAAACATCCTAAAGTATTAAAATAAAATGGACCTCGGGAACATAGCGGCTTGCTAGCCGTGTGCGTTATACTGTATGCATCTATTGCGGTGTGCTAATACCCTAATTATATTCGCCACCAGATGTTTTTCCCTTTAATGTGCTACCAATCGAAGAGGACCCGCTGCTATATTGCAAACTGGGGGGGGGGGGGGACCGGGGAGCGAGAGGGTTTGCGCCTGGCACAACTAGTGGTGTAGGAGCTCCGTTTCTATCTCCACCCAACGCGCATCCCCGGATCAAGCGGTTACCTTCACACAACACGCTACGCTGGCATAGAGTTAACCTTGGTGAGTTTTTGGGTGGTTTCGCCTGCCGTGAGAAGCCGGGCTTTGGGGTTAGTTCCTGGTCCAACAAAGGCTTAATTGGGTCACCCCCAGGTTCAGCGCGTTGTGTGAATGCAATTCCGAGGAACTAACTCGCCGAGCCGGACTTCGACAAGCCCCGAGTTGTAGCCCTCTCGGAGGCGCAATCCGCCCAGAAGCCTCCCGCCCTCCTCTTTGGGTTCGGCGAGGCTTCCCTTCCTTCTCGCAGAAAGCGCGATCGGGGGCCGGTGACGTCACCGTGGCCACTGGGTGTCGTCCTTTCGGTCTGCCTCAGAGGCAGAGCGCGAAGAGGCGCGGAGCGCGGACATTCCGGCTCCTCCCGGCGCAAGCGAGGCGGCGGGCGGGCGCGGCGCTCGCTTCCACCGGCTGCAAAACGGAAGAGGCCGCTCCTGCTGCCTTGGCTCCAGATCGGAGCGCGCAGCCCGCGCCGCCCGTTGCGCCAAGGGATCCAGCGAGCGGGCTGGCGCTCCAAAGCCGTCCCGGATGCTTCCTCCTCGGAGCCCGGCGGACGCCCCCGCGAGCAGCAGCCGGACCTAGCAGGTAACGTCGGGGCTCCGCCTGCCCTTGGGGGGCGTTTCTCTGCTCAGGCCAAAAAACACGCGGCAGCAGCTGCTCAGGGGCCAGTGACCTGGAGCTCAGTGGAACTTCCGCGTCTAGAGGCAGTTTACCGTCGAAGCTGGGCGGGGTGAGGGGGGGATCCGTTCTTTCAAGCCCGTTTGGCAGCCTTCCTCCCCAGGATCCAGAATAGTTGGATTGAACACAAGCCTGGATTTTATGCCTCTTCGTTCTTGGGAAAGGAAGAAGCCCTTGCTTATTCGAGAAGGAGAAGAAAAACAGCTGGGAAAAGGGGCGGGAAGGGAGTGTGTTCCGGAAGGGCACAAGCGGGGCCCCTCGGTTTCCCCAGCACATCTCGCCGCCTTTCCAGTCCGCTTCTCTCCATCTTTTCTCCCCGATCCGTCTTTTTAACTCCCCTTCTTCGTCTTTCTAAATGAAATTTCCCCCAGGCAAATCCGCGCCGGGCTCTGGGCTCCGCGTGGCAGGGATGAGCGGAGGCGCGCAGCCTCCCCCCCTCCGCTCTCCCGGGGGCTGCGTCCCATTGAGCCCAAGGGGGGCTCGCAGGCAGGCAGGCAGACCCCCCCCCCCCCCATTCCGCTGGAGGAACTCCCGGAGGGTTCCTGCGCCGGGGCCGCTACTCAGGGTTGGGATGGGGCCAGGTGTAAACCCGCTACACCGCAGGAAGGCGGAGGCAGGTGGGTTTCTCTGGAGGGGGGAATCCACCTGTCCCTTTTTCTGGCTCCGAGCCTTCGAGAGCAGATGAGCGTCCGAAAACTGGAGCGACGGAGCTCCCGAGGAAGGAAGCCGCTCCGGGCGCCTTTCTCCCCGGCGCCCTCCGACGGAGACTTGAGCGGAGGAAGAATTCCCACGCCCCCCGTGCCCCAATGCAGCGGGGCTGGAAGGAAGAGGAGGCGCCGGCAGCATCCCCAGCTGCGGAGCCCCCTTCGGTCCAAAGCTTTACGGCACTGTGCCCGCCCTAATGCCCGCAACGGCCCTGCCGTCTCCCGCTCCCTTTTCTCTTTTTCCCCCGAGTCCCTCGTCCCAGCTCCGGGGTCGGCCGCCGCCTTCACAGGAGCCCGAGCCGGCTAGGTCAGTCGGCGTCCGCTCGGAGCAGAATGGAAGATTTCCCAAGGTCTCCATTCCCAGGGGGTCGGCTTGGTTGCAGAGAATCTAGGTTAAAAGCAAACAGAATTAAACAAAATTTTAAAAATTTAAAAGAAGGAAACGCCAAAACAGCGATCCCCCAAACCTTCGGCCCTTGGAGCTCAACACCTCCCGCCCGGCTTCAGCACCCCGCGCGCACCCGCCTGGCCGCGGAATTGATGGCGATATGGTGCGCCGAAAAGGCAAGCGGGTCCCTTCGCCGCTTCCAGCCTGAGGACATTTATTTACAAACAGCATTCAATCAATCAATCAATCAATCAATCAATCCATACATACATACATACATACATACATACCTTTCCTTTGCTCGCTGATGGGGGCATCAATCCGACAGAATGTAGTCTTGAGTATTTGTAGACCGAGCTGTGGAGTAATCCGGTTTCTTTTATTTGTCCGAATCCTGGGAGATTATTTTTTAGACGCAATGGTGATACGACGGTGCAATCTGTCTCATATCCACACGCGTGTGTGCGCGCGCGCGCGCGTGTAATAATGTTCTCTTCTGAAAAGGTCAAGATGGAAATCCCAAGCAAGTGCATTGGTAGGGATTTGATTATTTGCGAGAATGATGATTTAGTAACAATAAATAATAGTTCCCTTATAGAGTGATGAACTGTGCCCAAGGTTCTGAAATTCCCCAGAGTTCGGAATTAAACCCTGGCTACTTCGGATTCCTGCCCAAATATCTTCTTTGCATTTCCATTCGAGTTTTGGTCCTCTGAGATAGAAGGCACCCCATATTTTAATATAATGTGTGTATGTGGGGGGTGGGGATGTCAGTTAATGTAATGTTTACTGAGCAAACTGGAAAACTTTCCTGTGTGAGTTGCTTTCTTTAGTTGGATTGTTGAAAGAGGAAAAAATATATTTTACAAAGAGAAATGAAAAATGAAGAACGCAAGCAAGATCAGTGTATTTTCCAGGACACTCTTTTTCCAGAGGAATCGTTTATCCTTACAAAAAGAAATTCTCTTTCCGCCACTTTGTGGGGTCTTCTCCATTTCATCAGAGATTCTGAGACTGAGAGATTAGGCAGCTAGAGAACGACCTTGCTGAATGCCTTATTTCTTTGCCGTCTTCCGATGAAGAGGAACCTGCGCATGTTCCGAAGGGCCCGTCAAAACCGCGCTTTTACGTAGCGCACGCGGCTGGGTTGTGTGAACGCAGTCCTGACTCGCAACTGAGCTGGAGTGGACTTGAGATCAAGTGGCGGGATACAGACCGCCCCGTCTGCAGAACCGAATCTGCGATGCTTCGACTCCATCCTGTACCGGAAGTCATCCTTTGATGAGCGCGCGACGCCACTCAGATAATCCCAGCTACCTGGGACCACGAGCGCCTCGTCTTTCAAGGGCTTCCCCAGCGCTGTATTTCTACGTCCAGACCTATAGCCCACTCCTCACCCCCAGTCCTTCTAGTGGGAAGGAAACGAAGCCTTTTCTAGATGCAGACTTTGAAAGGTTGATTCCCCCCCCCCCCCTCCGTGTGCCTCGTCGAAAAATAGATTCGGAAGCTAAAGCTTGCCTCGGATGAAATGCTCTCTAATAGGGCCCAAGAAGACAGGGACAGCTTATTCTCCTTTTCTGTAACTGCCTAAGATAAATCGAACCTGTAGGAGAATCCTTCAGGTAACAGGAGCTGAGGTTTTGCGAATAAAGGAAGCTGATGATCTGGCCTCAGAAGGCCCGTGTTGCAGAGAACAGAACGTGCAGGCCCCCGTCTATCTAATAAGCACCGTAGAGGCCTATATAAGAAAAGGGACTTTTTCTTCTTCCTTCTTCCAGGAAGACACCTTTTCTTCTGATACATTGCATTCAATTTGCAAAATAAATCCCATCCCATTTATTTGCCTTTTCTTTCCCTTCTTTGCTTGCTCCTTCCTTCCTATTAAGTATTAAAAATGTAGCCGTTAGAATAGATTGATCGTACATAACTCCCCTTCCCATTGACGCACACATTTAGTTTCCTATTTCTATTTTCTCAGCCACCAGAGCAGTGACTGGCAATGTTTAACTGAATTTGCAGTTTTTTCTCCTTACTTCCATCACCCTAGTCCTGTTCATTTCTGGATTGTGATCTTTAAAAAATAACAACAGCAACCCTCACATAAGAAAATGCAGTAGGCCTTGAAATGCCTCTTTGCTCCGGCTGTATTTGTTCACCGATTTATTAGGGAGAAAGAATATTTTTGTGCTTCAAGCTGATCTATCGGATTTGCAAGATACTGCACTGAACTGCGGTCCAGATTTGATTCTGAATGTGTTACTGAAATTATATTGAAATTCCTATAAATATTAACCAAAACAAAAATTGAAAATGGCGGCATAGGGCTGAACCTTTCTGTCTAATGTGCTCCAATTAAGGATTTCATTCATTCATTATTTTTAATGTGCCTTCCAAGTGCCTTTTCCCATCTTTAGTCCAGACTGGTACCATCTGGAATTCTACTATCTCACTCTTGGAAACTCTTTAAACAGCTCTTTGCTCTTTAAGGAAGAGGACAATATTGTGCTGGTTCACACATGCACATCAATCTGATGAAAGTCTCAGGTTCAGCCACCATCCCATCTTCAGTTAAATTACTTTTGGTGACCCTATCTCGGGTTTATATCAGCAAGGGGTCAAAATAGCTATAAAATATACTGTATTTCTTCAGGTAATTTGCCTATGTCAAAATCATTCTGCAAAAAAGAAAATGAGTGTATCAAGAGAAGTCCAAGTTCTTTGATGTACTAGTTTTCCATTTGAAGGGAAGATTTTGATTTTTTTTTTAGCATAAAAATATTTCAGTTCACACTTTACACATGCAGTCTCATATAAGTAAGTCTTCTGTGTGTTCCTGGCGGCTTTGTGGACATAGGCATTCATGTCATTTTCTCAGCAGCAATACAGAAGTGATCTGCCATTAACTTCTTCATCTGATTTTTTTTTTTTTTGACGTCTCAATCTAGCCTACATCCCTGGGATTGGTTTCCCATCCAATTCTGAACCAGGTCTGACCCTGCTTACCAGAAAAGGTTAGCCAAGTATTGAGGCTCTAAGACAGTGTTTCTCAACCTTGGCAACTTTAAGAAGTGTGGACTTCAACTCCCAGAATTCCCCAGCCAGCCATGCTGGCTGGAGAATTCTGGGAGTTGAAGTCCACACTTCTTAAAGTTGCCAAGGTTGAGAAACACTGGCCTAAGATATTAAGGTCCATTTTACCATTTCATGCAGAGCGAGCAACGGAAAAGTCTTCTCTTTGGGGCTGACCCTGTTGGATTGGACGGTTCCTTGGTGTGTCTCCCTGCTACAACATCCAAAAACATGCATCCTGTTTATTCAGATTGGTGGGTAGGCTGAGCAAAACTTCAGCCCTGTTGCATATTTGTGAAAGTCTGAAGTCAGTTGCCCATAATTATTCCATGAATTAGCATGACTGGCTTTGATTGGTTGCCCTTGTGGTTCCAGTTGTCATGGGGGGGGAAAAAAAGGGTAGAACAGAGAACCACATCCTTCTATGATTTTGGTTTTCCTTTATTTTTATTTTATTTTATTTGCCTTTGAGCTAGTTTTGACTAGCCCATGCAGTTTTCTTGGCAAAATCTCAAAAGTGGTTTGCCATTGCCTGCATCTTAAGGCTGAGAGAGAGGGACTGGCCCAAGGTCACCCAGCCGGCTTTCATGCCTAAGGCGGGACAAGAACTCTCAGTCTCCTGGTTTGCCATTGGCTCCTTCCTAGGGCTGAGAGAGAGGGACTGGCCCAAGGTCACCCAGCTGGCTTCCATGCCTAAGGCGGGACTAGAACTCTCAGTCTCCTGGTTTGCCATTGGCTCCTTCCTAGGGCTGAGAGACAGGGACTGGCCCAAGGTCACGCAGCTGGCTTCATGCCTAATGCAGGGTCAGAACTCCTGGTCTCCTGGTTTCTAGCCCAGTTCCTTTAACTACCATGCTATACTGGTTCTCTGGTTTTCCTCAGCTCCTGCAATTTCAATGGACTAAGTGCTTTCATTGTCACAAATACACAATATTTTAATGGTAGTTCTAGGCCCAAACATTCTATCTCCCTGACACCAAAGACTAACTCTTTTGAAACACTGCCATGACTTCCGACATGTCTCCCCTTTACTGCATCTTAAGGGCTAGAAATTTGGGGAAAGAGTGACACTGGACACAGATACTCCTGCCGTGTAGAATTCAGGAACATTATGATAAATGTGATTTGCTTGTTTGTTTGTTGATTGCAATTGTGCACACAAGGGCTCCAATTCGGGGATTTATTTCTGGAGAAATACATGCTGTCATTACGTTCACATAAAGTAGGGATAATGGATTCTCAGGTGAATTGTGAAGATTGAAGAACAGAAAGGGTTTTTTGGGGGGGGGCGATCACCAAAGGGAGACCATAAATATTCGGGGAAATAGGAATGTTCTGGATTTACCCAAAATGATTTCTAGTGTAAGATTCATTATGAAACACGTGCGATTTTTAAATGAAGTGATCACACAGGGAAATAGGGGAGCTCTTTGAGTGAAAAAGCATTTGACTTAACATTTTGAGACACAAATGTTTTCTCTGTACTAATTGGTGCTCTGGTGAAGGATATTGGCTACAGATTGCTGCAGTTGGATGAATGCTAACAGAGTGTAAGGCAGAGAAGTAATGTTCTTTTATGTACAGTATATTCCATCCCATTCTTTTTCTTTTCTGTTCTTTTTCAACCAGACGCAGGCAGAAGGTGCGCCTCAATGACGCCTCAAGGTTGTTTCGAGTACCTGTCCTTAAATTTTTGCCCAGTTTGGTGTGTCCTTTGATATTTTTCTCTGATCGGAGAACAGTGTCTTTTGGCCACATGAGAACTCAGATTCAGACAACTGAGTTAGCATAAATGACAGTAAATTCAAGCACTTAAGCCATCACCTGTGAGCGTGAATTCAGTTTAACTACTGAGTGGGGAATTTGGTCCTTAGTAAGACTCATCCATGTTTCCTACTGCCGTTGGCTCAACAATTGTTGTCTTGCTACTGCTGAATGTGTGAATGGGCTGTGAATGGTGTTGTATCTGCACTGATATGAAGTTTGATGAGGGAGCTTCTCTGGTAACACCTCCTTCATGCACTCAAGGCATCAACACTCAGGGTCCTAAAAATGAGCATGTATTTGGGAGCTAATTTGATTGAATGTCTAATCTCTCTTGTCTGACACATCAATGCTGGAAGCCAGTCTGGTGTAGCAATTAGAGCATTGGCTTAGAGCCAACATTCAGATCCTTATTTGAACATGAAGTTCACCAGATGAACTTGGACTAGTCACCACCTTTCAGACTCAACCAGCAAAGGTAGACCTATATTCACCGGTGTTAAGTACCTGTCAGGACTTTGGACAGAGCACTCCAAAAGAGGGAACTCTTGTTTCAGCAAAGTGCAGAGACCTTCTCTAAGGACAGGTTGGCCCTCTTCTTCATCTTTCTCCTTTTATATCCCAAAAGAGCTGTTGTACATTTCCTTCCCCATCACTTCTTAAGAGACAGGGGCAACAGAATGGGAATGTTCCAAGCATAAGGAGTCAACAAAGCAAGTTCCTTGAGCCTCAAAGGTCTGATTTTGTTGTTTACAGTATTCGTTCAGTCGCTTCCAACTCTTTGCGACTTCATGGACCAGCCCACGCCAGAACTTCCTGTCGGCCGTCACCACCCCCAGCTCCCCAACAGTCGAGTCTGTCACCTCCAGAATATCATCCCTCCATCTTGCCCTTGGTCGGCCCCACTTCCTTTTGCCTTCCACTTTCCCTAGCATCAGCATCTTCTCCATGTTATCTTCTCCAGATCTGATAGGTCTGATATAAAAAGGTAAAGGTTCCCCCCGCACATTTGTGCAGTCGTGTCCGACTCTAGGGGCCGGTGCTCATCTCCGTTTGTTAGCCGAAGAGCCAGCGTTGTCCGAAGATGCTTCCACGGTCATGTGGCTGCATGACGAGCGCGGAACACTGTTACCTACCCACCGAAGTGGTACCTATTCATCTACTTGCATTTGCATGCTTTTGAATTGCTAGGTTGGCAAGAGGAGCTGGGGGGAGTGCGGGAGCTCACTCCGTCACGCGGCGCTCGGGTCTCAAACCTGCAAACTTGTGAACAAGCCTGGCATCTTACCCATCTGATAGTTGCCCAAAATTACTATCTATTCGAGCACTTCAGGACTTAACCATTTCATTATTACCTCTCTTCTGTTGCACGTAAGGATTGGCTCTCAGTCAATCTTTATTAGGTTTTAAGTCCACAGCCAATCTAACTTCACGAGCAAGCTTAGCGGTTCAATTGGGCTGGTTGTATGTTGGAATCCTCGCTGAGGGAAGAGGAGATCTGAAAGTCGTGTCCCAGGATCCCTTGTATTGTTGCAGAGGATGGTCAGAGAATCACACTTCTTTGATTATACAGAGCAGCAGATATTTACTCACATAGTCATAGGCCTTTCTCATTGCCCTGTTACAGTTAACAAATATATTAAAATATTTGTATAACACCCCAATCACCAGCATTCTCTCTGTCTGAATGAGAGGAATCCATTATACTGCTGTGAATGAAAGGAAATGGCGCACAGATGTTGGGGTAGCACCAGGGAAACCCACGTTCCAGCCTCAGGCATGAAAGTTGGCTGGATGACTTTGGGCAAGTCGCTCTCAGCTCAGTCTACCTCTCAGGGTTATTGTTGCATGAGGGAAAACGGGGGGCGGGGAGGTACACTATATGTGCCATCTTGAGCTCCTGGATGAAAGGCAGGATATTAATCTAACAAATACACAAACATCTGATCTGAATTCCACTTCCTCACCACCAAGATCAGGGATGTCTTAGAACAGTGTTTTTGAAACTTGGCAACTTTAAGATGTGTGGACTTTAACTCCCAGAATTCCCCAGCCAGCATGGGGAAACAAGAACCACAATGACTTCAGCAAGTTGCCTTTAATGTGAGCCTGGAATAAATACAGGAACTCGTAAACTGCAGGAGGCATTTCCATATGGCATTTATACTGAGTTCAATAAGGGGTAATCTCTTTTAATGATTTGAAACGCTTCTTCCTGAATTTCTTGCCACCTGGGCTGAGTTACCATTTATGAGATAAGTTGCCAATTGACTCACTGTCTCTTCGGTCTGCTCTACTCTCCCCTTTTTTTTTCCAGCCTTCCCACAATTTCTCACCGTGACCCTAGGAATTGGTGGATTGACTGGCCAGTTGCCTAATTCCTACTCTACCTCTTGGGGAGTTTCCAAGGTCACAAATCCCCAGACACAGAAACAGTCATGCACCCAGGTTGTCAGGGAGAAGCAACTCCTGTCTTGGATATCATCCTCTCTTCGACTTGGGAGGGGAAATTTTTTTTTCAAAAGACACCCTGGGGCCAGGAGATTGCTCTCTCTTAAGCCCAGAATCTGAGATTCATCACTGGTGCAGTTTTGGAGGGACAGCATATGTTAGTCTACAGCAGAGCTTTCCAAACTTTTCATGTTGGTGACACACTTTTTAGACATGCATCATTTCGCGATACACTTTTACAGGAGGGCACAAGGCAGGCACTAGGACCTGCACGTAATCACAGCAGGTTTGGAGGCAGCCAGGCACAAGGCAGGCACTAGGACCTGTGTGGAATCCTGGCAGGGCTCCGAGGCAACAGCAGCCGTGACACACACAGACACTGCAGCTGACACACTAATGTGTCACGACACACAGTTTGGAAAGCTCTGGTCTACAGGGTGAGGAGGACATCAATTCAGATAACTTCAGTGTTTCCTTGGAAATTCAGAGAAGCCACCAATGACCCCTTGCTAGATAACATGTCTACAAAGATGGACTATTGGTCTGATCCAGGATTACAATTATGGTGAAAGATTTGCTCATGGCAGCATACAAAGCAAGGGAAAAATTTCCCAGCTGGGAACAGGCTGCCAGGCTAACTTTAATTCCACAGTCTTCAGTGAAAAAGATACCTGGTTGCTTGATTAGAAAGCTTCGAAGAATTGGAGAACCAGTAGCTGTCACATTTGTCAGTACTTAATTAAAGCAGAAGACATCTTCCCAGGTTTCAATCAGGAATAACTAGCTTGGGTTTCAACCTGTCCTCCCATCAAAGCAACGTTCTCTGCAGTCCGGTGGCTGTACTGAATCTTAATTACCAAGCTGCTAAGAAAGTCCTTCACAAGTTCAGAGATATTTTTATTTTTATTTTTATTTATTTATTTATCAAATTTATTCCCCGCCCATCTCCCATGCAAGGGACTCTGGGTGGGTTACAATAAATAAAAATTTAAAAACTATACAAAATATCTAAAAACACAAGCAAAACATAATAAAATAAAATCCAAGATGGACTTGGGCCCGCAGAATAGATCGTGGAGCTTTGGGGCCAGTCAACCCCAGGAGGCACTACCGCCTCTGTCGTCCCAGGCCAGGTGGCAGAGCCAGGTCTTAAGGGCCTTCCGAAAGGCCAGGAGGGAGGGGGCCAGTCTCACCTCCGGGGGCAAGATATTCCACAAGGCGGGCGCTATCGCAGAGAAGGCACGCCTCCTGGACCCCGCTAGATGGAACTCTCTTGTTGAGGGGGTCCGAAGCATGCCCTCTCTGCATGCACGGGTGGGGCGGGTCGACGTTATCAGGACGAGACGGTCCCTCAGGTATCCTGGCCCTATGCCATGTAGGGCTTTAAAGGTAATCACCAACACCTTGAATTGGACCCGGAAGCAAACTGGCACCCAATGCAGCTCGCGTAGCAGGGGTGTCACATGTGCCGATCTTCTGGCACTCATAACTGCTCGCACCGCTGAATTCTGCACCGGCTGAAGCTTCCGGATACTCTTCAAGGGTAGCCCCATGTAGAGCGCATTACAATAGTATATACGGGAGATGACAAGGGCGGGAGTGACTGTTCAGAGGGCCTCCGGATCCAGGAAAGGGCGTAACTGGCGCACAACTCGCAGCTGTGCAAAGGCCCTCCTGGCCACGACTGCCACCTGCTCTTTGAGCAGGAGTCGCGAGTCCAGGAGGACCCCCAGATTCCGCACTGGATCCGAGTGGGGTAGTGCAACCCCCCCCCCAGAACCAAAGATGACAACTTCCCGGATCCAGGGGGGCCATCAATCCACAGCCACTCCGTCTTACCAGGGTTCAGTTGAAGCCTGTTGTTCCCCATCCAGACCCCCACAGCCTCCAGGCACTGAGATAAGGCATTGACCGCATCACTTACTTCACCCGGGACGGAGATGTATAACTGGGTATCATCAGCATAACTGATAACTGGGATAATGGAGGAATTCCCAGTTGTTGTTGTTGTTGTTTTGTTTTAATCATGTTGCTAACTCATGCCCTTTTCAAAAAGAGGAATACTTCTTTGTATGTATTTGTTTCCCGGCTGGCTTGCTTGTTAGCATGCATCGTGGCTAGCCTTGGCAGGGCTGGTCCCTGGCGCAGTTTCTGCTGGGCAACCTCTCTCAAAGCTTTTCTAACATTGCAAAAGAGGCTTCTGTTTTTCTACCTTATTCTCAGGGCACTTAAACTAGTTCTTACACCAGGGTTTCTCAACCTGAGCCACTTTAAGATGTGTGGACTACAACTCCCAGAATTCCCCAGCCGGCTTGGGTGGCTTGGGGAATTCTGGGAGTTGAAGTCCATACATCTTAAAGTTGCCCAGGTTGAGAAACCCTGTCTTACGCAGTCCTTGTGGTGGGAGAAGGGGCAACTGCTGGAGTTTTGTGGCACCACTCCCCATTACCCAGAAGCCTCCCTGAAAAGGGCCTCTTAGGACTTAAGTGACTGACACCGAGATGCTTGTTCAATGAGAAGGAGGATTTGATACCCCTGCCCACTGCCCTGTAACAAAGCCACAGAACAGGAACATTCCACCCTTGAGAAAATTCTCCTCCGAAGGAAATTGTAAGTGCAAATTCTATGTCGTCCGACTGGATGAGAAGCAGAAGGGGAACAATGCTGCAGCAAGATCTTACCGCGCGTTACTAGGTTAAATGATCATTGTGGAGTCCTTGGTGCTCTCTGAGCTTGGTTGTTTGCGTGCCGATGTTTGATTACCCGACGAGGTAACATCATCAGTGCGGGCGAGTGTGGGGTTTGCTCCCTGTTTATATACAGAAGCTTGCCCTGTCTGAAGACCATATAAACAGAGAGCAAACCCCACTCCCTTCTACCACTGATGATGTTACCTAGTTGGGTAATGAAACGTCTGCAAGCCAAGAACCCAGCTCAGAGAGCACCAAGGACTCCACAGTTCACCCCTGAGCTACAGATATCCTCTTCTATTGGCAAATGGACTTTTGATACGAAGAACCTAAAGAACCCCTCGGTCTTCAGTTTTCCTCTCCTGCTTTTAAAAATGCTGTGTCCGTACGGATTTAGGACGTGTGAAAAGCTCCATTCCTCTTGCGTCTCTTTCAGATTCTATATCTTCCTCAGTTTGGAAGTGTGATTTGGCCAGGGGTGTCCACAGGGTATGGTCAAAAAGTGAAGATGGCAGCCATGACAGTGTGGTTGAAGCCCTGCCTGTTCTTTATGTGCACTGCACATCATCACATATGATGCGTATAAAAAACAGGTGGAGCTGTCATTGCGCTGTGACCATCTTGACTTTTTTGACCACACCTGGACACCGCTGTGAATGGCTATGAATCCAGAAACAGGGAGCAGCCCAGCAGTTCTAGATGTAATGGACAGAAGATCTGGTTCAGGAACCAGAGAGGTGTAGAAAAAAACGGAGTATCCTGAGAATGCTCGATTCAAAAGAGATACCCCAGTTTGTGTGCTTCTAAATGTCTGGATAACAGACAGAAATTCCATGATGATCCCTTTTTTCATCACTGTGTTGGCCAGAAGAGCTAGCGTCTGTTGAGCTTCTGCCAAGATCATCTTCTAAAAATCTTAGTGATATTTTTTTTCATCAGGATTTGTCTATGACAGTGTTTCTCAACCTTGGCAACTTGAAGATGTGTAGACCTCAATTCCCAGAATTCCCCAGCAGCACAAGAAGAAATTTAGAGATCTTAAAAGAGGAGGGGCACTCACTTAAGCGAGGAGAAGACTTTCGTCCATCTGTTTTTCTTCACGGTTAAGAGGAATGAATGATTTTTTATTGAAATAATGCTATTGTGCCATAATGGTTTTAACATGTTTTATAAGCCTTCTTAGGCTGAGAGAGAGCTAAGAAAAATAAATCTTTGAAAGAAATACTGCTGCTACAAGTAAAAGAATAAATGCAAGGACTGTGAATAAATGCCACTGCTGTGAATTGATGAATAAACATTACTATTTACGAGAGCCAGTTTGGTCTAGTGGTTAAGGCAACGGGCTAGAAACCAGGAGACTGAGAGTTCTAGTCCCACCTTAGGCACGAAAGCCGGCTGGGTGACCTTGGGCCAGTCGCTCTCTCTCAGCCCAACTCACCTCACAGGGTTGTTGTTGTGGGGAAAATAGGAGGAGGAAGGAGTATTAGGTATGTTCACCGCCTTGAGTTATTTATAAAAAAATATAATAAAGGTGGGATATAAAATAAATACATAAATAATGATAACCAATGGCAGCAGTAGGAGATGTCATAGACCAGTGTTTCTCAGCCTTGGCAACTTGAAGGTATGTGGACTTCAACTCCCAGAATTCCCTAGCCGGCCTTGCTGCCTGAGGAATTCTGGGCGTTGAAGTCCACACAACTTCAAGTTCTCAAGGTTGAGAAACACTGGCCTAGAGGCATATGTCAAGATGTGTTAGGAGGACAATTCCTCCTAGCCATTTTAGTTCCCAAATGCCTGCAAGCACAAATCATGAATTTTATCACTCTGATTTCTCTTCTCTTTTGTCTTAGAGGCAAAGCTAAAGATAGCCTGGAGCTGAATTTGGCTGGGGGGGGGGGGGGATGGCACCCATGCAGTTTTCTTGGCAGCATTAAAGAAGTGGTTTTTCAGCGCCTCCTGGGGCTTCATTCCTACTTCCCAGTCCAGACAACAAAGCTGTGGTTTAAATATACAAATCAGCCTGTAAAAAGGCTTTAGAAGGTCAATCAAAGCCCCATCAGCCTGGTAAATTCCTGAATGTCACAACTGACTGACTTCACATAATGCCCTAAAGCCAAACCTAGTTAATGAATTACTGTAGCTGGTTCACACAAGTGCCTAAACCAGGGCTTTCCAAACTTTTCTCCTAGCGACACACCAACGGCGGCACACACAAAAACCCGGAAGCGCCGCAGCGGTGGCGGCGCGCAAAAACCCGGAAGCGCCGCCACTGCGGTGCTTTCAGATTTTCGCACGCCGCAGCAGTGGCGGCAGTGGTGTCCTGGTGTGCCGTGCAAAAACCCGGAAGCGCTGATGGCCCACGGCGGCGCGCCATCAGTGCTTCCGGGTTTTGACGCGACACACCTGGGCCCCGCAGGCGACACAGTACTGTGTCGCGACACACAGTTTGGAAAACTATGGCCTAAACGTTTGGCTGTTTTTCCCCTAATTCATCTGGAAG
Source organism: Charina bottae (assembly GCA_023362775.1). Classification (NCBI taxonomy): domain Eukaryota; kingdom Metazoa; phylum Chordata; class Lepidosauria; order Squamata; family Charinaidae; genus Charina; species Charina bottae. The sequence goes on from JALMGJ010000012.1 coordinate 27,720,656, forward strand.
GCAGTATCTTCTGGATTCTGAGAAGAGGTGGAGCAGGAATCTGAACTGCTGGCTGGGTTCAAACTTTGCACCAAGCTATAACATGGCGTGTTGGGTTTTGTGGACCCAGCTGTGGTAGTTTGCAAACTGTGATTTATGCACATGATACAAATCCAGACAATTCTGGCTTGTTCAAACAACTATTGAACAAATACTGGCTTAGTATAATGTGCAAACTCAAGCCATGTCACTGAATTTTTTTTTACTCCATTGGCTGTCCATGTGATAGGTTCAGTTGCAAAGGACAGGAGTAACGAAATGGCCAATATTAAGAATGAGCAGGAGAAAAAATATCATTGTGATCAACTTCTATCACTTCATGTGCTGTTTTTATGACATTCAGTATATAAAGTAGTGGTTCCCAATCTTGGCAACTTTGCAATGTGTGGACTTCAGTTCCCAGAAATCCCCAGCCAGCATTTAAAAGTCCACATATTTTAAAGTTGCTGAGGTTGCTGATAAAAGGAAACAGAAATTATCATAAACTAAGAATGATCCCCATATTGTAGAGTCAAGCTCAAAATTTATACTCACCTATTGCTGAGTAATGGATTTTGTTGTTGTTCAGTTGTTTAGTCGTGTCCGACTCTTCGTGACCCCATGGACCATAGCACGCCAGGCCTTCCTGTCTTCCACTGTCTCCCGGAGTTTACTCAAATTCATGTTCATTACATCGGTGATGCTGTCTAACCATCTCATCCTCTGCCGTCCCCTTCTCCTTTTGCCCTCAGTCTTTCCCAGCATCAGGGTCTTTCCCAGTGAGTCCTCTCTTCGCATTAGGTGGACAAAGTATTTGAGCTTCAGCTTCAGTATCTGTCCTTCCAATGAGCAGTCAGAGTTGATTTCCTTTAGGATTGACTGATTTGACCTCCTTGCAGTCCAAGGGACTCTCAAGCGTCTTCTCCAGCACCACAGCTCGAAAGCATCAATTCTTCAGTGCTCAGCCTTCCTTATGGTCCAACTCTCACAGTCATACATTACTACTGGGAAAACCATAGCTTTAATTATACGGACCTTGAGTAATGGATTACCACCTCAATATACCTGTTCTTGTCTTATCTCAGTAGGTGAACAAAATTGGGCTTGGTTAAGACCCTAGACTACTTTGGTTTACCAGACAATGTGGCAATACCTAGCTGACTTTGTCTGATATCAAACAGAGGAACACTTGATTACTTTTTACAGTGGTTGAGTTTTGTACTCGAAACTTCCTAGCTCCACGTTTAATTAACTAACTATTTTCTCTGGGAAGACAAGCAAAATTTTCATGGTCAGGTCTGCATTTTTAGTGGGGGATGAGAGGGATGATGATAAAAAGTGGGAAGGGACAAGATTTTCTTCTGTCCTGTGTTCAAAGGGGGACCTATTATTTTGAACATCCCCCAGCTTGCCAAGTAACTTTGTAGGGTGGAGTTTTAAGCAAAGACACCACCAATGTAATGAACATGAATTTGAGTAAACTCCGGGAGACAGTGGAGGACAGGAAGGCCTGGTGTGCTATGGTCCATGAGGTCACGAAGAGTCGGACACGACTAAATGACCGAACAACAACAAAAACCAAGCCTATTTTAAGGGTTACTCTAGAAGTTTATCAGATCTTCTGCTACAAATGAAAGAAACAATTGTCATCACTTTTCAGCCATTATGGTTATGGTAGATTCCAGGGGGGGGGGGGGGGCGAAGGAATATTATGTACTTGGGGGCCTCCCCTTATCCAACAGTTATACCCCCGTGATTATCCAATTGCTTTTGACCCAAAAACCTTTCTTCCATCTTTCAAGAGAAATGAAATAGTGTTTTCTTTGCCCTAGAACACAGGTGCGTGGAAAATAAAGCGGGAATTATTGATAGAAGGTTTTTTGGTATATTGATTCTCAATTGATTTTACTAATTTAATAATAAGAATAAAAATTTTAAAAAAATAACTCTCCACACCTTGACTGCAAACATGAAGAAAGCTTGGGCATAACACTTGGGAAGGAAAGAACAATGAACCGAGTTTTGCAACTGGAGAAGAAACAATTCCTGAATTGCGCGTAATTTCTGGACTGGGCCTTAATTCGGTATCTGCCTGCCTTCCCCCACCTCACATACACACCCCACTGCTTGTTGGACCTGCTCCAGTCAGTCTACCTTATTTTTCAAACAAATCCTGTATAATTCAGGTCTATCCATTTTTGGCATAGAGGCTTCCTAAAAGGACATCATGTTTGGTAAAGTCGAGGGCCAGCAGAAAAGAGGAAGACCTTCAATGTGATGGATTAATACAATTACCGCAACAATGGATGCAAACATTGGAACAGTCAGGCAATTGGCACAAGACCATTTAGCATTTCGTTCTATTATACATAGGGTCGCCATGAGTCATAAATGACTCGACGGCAGCTAACAACAACTTCCAGCTAACAACAACAACTTCCGTATGACATCTCTTTACCAACTCTCACACAGTTCTCACAACATCCTACACTCAAGTTAACAAAGCCCAGTGCCTGTGTTCACTTAACAAGCCAGGCCAAAACAAATGCACCATACTCTGGTTTAAACTTATGACCTGGTTCACTCAACAAGTTAAGACAATGGCTAAGTTGACACAATTTAGTCTGGTCCCAGATTGATTGGTTTTGTGCCATCAAGCTGGCATTGACTTTTAGCAACCACATAGTTGGATTTTTTCCATGACGATCAGTCCCTCATGTGGTCCTTCAGGTCTTCCAACAGTGCATCCATCGCCACTACAACCGAATCCATCCACCTTGCTGCTGGTCATCCTCTTCTTCTCTTCCATCTTTCCTAACATTAGAGCCTTCTCCAGAGAGCTAGATACCATATTAGTTTGTTCTAAGTTCTTTACGCATGCATGCATGCATTCATTCATAGATAGGGATGCCTACAGATACTGAGCTGTAGACGGTAAACCACACCACTTTACTGCTTAGTGTATTGTGTGCTGCATCCACTGTGGTTACACCATGGCTTAGCACAATTTATGATCACAGCCAACTATGGCTTATTTGATAAACCATGATTAAATAGACTCTGATGTTGCTTAGAAGAGCTGTGAAGACTTGGCTTTTCAGCCAGGCCTTTGCGAGGCAGAGTGAGACCCCTCGCTTCATTGTGCTTGTCATCTTTTATCTTTATCTTTTCTTAATGTTATTGTAATTTCTTTGTTGGATTGTTATGAGCTGCCCAGAGTTGCTGAGAGTCAGGAGGCATACAAGTTCAATAAATTATATTATTATTATTATTAATTATTAATTATTATTATTATTATTATTATTATTATTATTTTGTGTGAACTAGGTCATTGTGTAGTATTAGTGTAATTCTATTGTTATATGGGAAGTTTGATTTTGGTGCATGACCATTTCAATTCTCTTAAGAGAACACTAGTTTTGATGCTTAGGATTGATATGTATGTTGTTGTTGTTGTTCAGTCGTTTAGTTGTGTCCGTCTCTTCGTGACCCCATGGACCATAGCACACCAGGCCTTCCTGTCCTCCACTGCCTCCCGGAGTTTACTCAAATTCATGTTCGTTACATCGGTGATGCTATCTAACCATCTCATCCTCTGCCGTCCCCTTCTCCTTTTGCCTTCAGTCTTTCCCAGCATCAGGGTCTTTTCCAGTGAATATGTATGTGTATGTATGTATGTATGTATACACACATATACATGCACCTGCAGGGTGTACCAAAAGTCAGGCCCATAGACAATTTATTATATAAATTACATTATATGTTCAAATTGGTTGCCATTTTCTTCTAAACGCTTCCTTATCCATTTGATGCATGACCTTTGAACACGGCAACATTTTCTCCGATGTTCACAAATTCTAATGTGATGGTCTCCTTTAGATCGTCTGTTGGCCTCTGGGGCCTGACTTTTGGTACATCCTGCGTAAAACATTAAGTGTACAAGCGACGCTGAAATCTCAAAGCAGCAGGTCCCCGAAAGCTACAGGAGCCGAAGCATCAGCCAGCGGCCTCTCTAACACGCCACAGTGACCTCAAAAGGAAGACCCATTCTTCATGGCGTCATCATGCCAATGACCCCGTTTGTACCTGCATCTTGACATCCGAGACAAGAATGTAAATCGAGTCCTCTGCATCAGGTCGTGATGCAGGTATTCAGGTTCCCCCCCCCCTCCCAGCCCCCATGGATGCCCATGGCACCAGGTTAGGGAAGGCTAGTGGGCACAGTTACTCAAGAGTAAGTCTACTGACCTCTATAAATCTAGTTTTGATTATGAACTGAATAACTGCATCCCTATACAGATGTGCATCATATACAAGGGAATAACCCCCGTGTGGTTTACCCAAGTTGTTACTTCCGAGTAAACAGGATGATACCCTAGTAGGGACGGTCCAATGTTTAATGCAGCGGGGCCGTTTTATAATTTTGTGAGGCTGCAAGGGAGGTCTTGGAGGCTGCCAGCCTGTATCATGATGTGCCTCCAGGCTCATAAATAAAAACCTTCAGGGGAGACAGCTCTACTTACTAGGAGACAAGAGCTGAGTCTGGTGTTTTCCTCAATATTATTTGTTGGTTAGACCTCTCTCCAGCCTCTCTTCCAGAAGCTCAAGGAAGTCATTCCAATTTTGTCTTGTAATGTCAAGGTTGGAGGGGCTGCGAGAGAGTAACCCACTGCGGGTCCATGCCTGTTGATAAAAGGACCTGGGGTTTCCTTGGTCCTAATCCAGGATCCAGCACGTTAGTTGATGCACACAATTAGCCTGAACGCTCAGCAAAGGCAGATTTAGGGAGCGGTGGGTAGGTAACAGCGTTCCGCGCACGTCATGCCGGCCACATGACCGCGGAAGCGTCTTCGGACAACGCTGGCTCTTCGGCTAACAAACGGAGATGAGCACCGGAGTCGGACACGACTGCACAAATGTGCGGGGGGGAACCTTTACCTTTTAAGGAATGAACTCAGCCTTTTGATGGTGCTAGTCCTCATGGAGCCCTCTCTTTCTTTCTCCCCAGCACTCCACGCGGAGCCCCCAAGGGGCCAAGACCATGGCCAGCAGTCCTTTGCCGGCCCCCACCGACCTCCTTCTGGCCGCCCCGTCCAGCGCTTTCCCGCCGGAGCCGCTGAGCCAGGCGCCGCCCGCCGCCCGTGGCGCCCCAGCCGTCCCCGCGGGCGTCATGAAGCCTAACCAGGTGGGCCAGGTGATCCTGTACGGCATCCCCATCGTCTCGCTGGTGATCGACGGGCAGGAGCGCCTGTGCCTGGCTCAGATCTCCAACACGCTGCTCAAGAACTTCAGCTACAACGAGATCCACAACCGTCGGGTGGCGCTGGGCATCACCTGCGTGCAGTGCACGCCGGTGCAGCTGGAGATCCTGCGCCGGGCCGGGGCCATGCCCATCTCCTCGCGCCGCTGCGGCATGATCACCAAGCGCGAGGCAGAGCGCCTCTGCAAGTCCTTCCTGGGCGAGAACCGGCCGCCGAAGCTGCCGGACAACTTCGCCTTCGACGTGTCGCACGAGTGCGCCTGGGGCTGCCGCGGCAGCTTCATCCCGGCGCGCTACAACAGCTCGCGCGCCAAGTGCATCAAGTGCAGCTACTGCAGCCTCTACTTCTCGCCCAACAAGTTCATCTTCCACTCGCACCGCACGCCCGACGCCAAGTACCTGCAGCCCGACGCCGCCAACTTCAACTCCTGGCGCCGCCACCTCAAGCTGACCGACAAGACCCCGCAGGACGAGCTGGTCTTCGCCTGGGAGGACGTCAAGGCCATGTTCAACGGCGGCAGCCGCAAGCGCGCGCTCCCCTCCGTCGCGCCGCCCGGCCCGCCGGCTCCGCCCTGCCACCCGTTGGCCTCCGTCAAGGCCGCCGCCGGTGTGGGGCTGGCGGGCGGCGCGGGCGGAGGGGGAGGCGGCGGCCTCCTCAGCCCGCACCTCCTGGCCGCGCCCCCGCCCCCGCCGCCGCCACCGGCGGATCTGCCCCAGAAGCGGCCGCGCTTCGACGACGACAGCGAGCTTCAGGAGGCAGTGGCGGCGGCTGCCGCCGCGGCCGCGGCCATGGCGCACGGAAAAGCCCCGCGGAACTACCCGGTCATCCCGGTTCCCAGCAAGGGCGCCTCCTTCGGGGGCGTCCTGCAGAAGTTCCCCGGCTGCGGGGGCCTCTTCCCGCACCCCTACGGCTTCCCGGCCGCCGCGGCCGCCGCCTTCAGCCTCTGCCACAAGAAGGAGGAGGCCGACGGGCTGGGCGTCGGGGGTCAGGGCGGCCCGGGGGCTCCCAAGGCGGTGGCGGGCGCCCCGTCGGCCGGAGCCGGCCTCTCCGGCCTCTTCTGGCCCGGGAGCCGCAAAGAGGCGGCGGCCGCGGCGGCGGCCGCCTTCTACCCGCCCTTCTGCATGTTCTGGCCGCCCCGCGCGCCGGGCGGACTGCCCGGGCTGCCCACCTATCTGCAGCCGCCGCCGCCGCCACCGCAACCCTCGGGCTGCTCGGCGCTGGGCGGGGAGAGCTCCAGCCTGCTGCGCCAAGCTTTCCTGGACCTGGCCGCCGAGCCCTCCGGCGAAGGGGGGGCCGCCGGGCTGGGCGCGCCTCCCGCCGCCGCCGCCCCCCAGGCCGGCGGCGCGGTGGTCGGCGGCAGCAGCAGCCGGGAGCCGCGCGCCTTCGAAGGGGGCGGCGAGGGCGGCGGCTCCCCCACCGCCGAGGGCGCGGTCCCCGCCGCCCGCCTGCTGGACGGCCAACCGCGGGCCAAGGGGGGCTCGGCCTACCACCATTCCAGCGCCTTCCGCCCGGTGGGGGGCAAGGAGGACTCGGAGAGCCTCGCCAAGCTCCACCAGCACCACCAGCCGCCGGCCCGGCCCGCCTCGCCCCCGCCGCCGCTCCTGCTCCTGCCGGCCGAACGCGAGCCGGCCCTCCCGCCCGCCGGACCCCGGCTGCTCTCCCCCGGCGGGACCAGTTGCAGCTTCCCCAGCGAGGACAGCAGCGAGGCGGAGGAGGAGGAGGAGGAGGAGGAGCCGGAGGTCGACGTGGAGAGCCACCGGCAGCCCGGCGAGGAGGAAGAGGAGGACGAGGACGAAGAGGAGGAGCAGGAGGAGGAGGAAGGAGCGGAGCCCGAGCCGGTGGATCCCGTCGGCGGAACCAGCCACTTCCAGCAAGGCCGGGGACTGACGGACAAGGGGGTCGCCCGGGAGAGATCGAACCCTCCCACGGCTGCCCCGACGGGGCCTTTCCCTGCCCAGGGGAGCCCGGCTGCCCCCGAGCCCGAACAGCTGCCGCCGCCCCCGTCTGTGCCCCCCGGCCTCCCCAAAGGGGCCAGCAGCCCGGCGCTCCATACGGCGGCCCAGGAGACCACGCCGACGACGCCCTACAAAGATGTAAATAGCCCCCCCCCCCCGGGAATCTGTACGGGTTGCTCTGGCGGGGGGGGGGGGGTTGCTGTGGGCTTGGATTTCCTGGCTCAGCTTTTCCTGCCTGGCCAGTCTGTTCGGGGGTGGGTAGGTGGAGGAAGCCCCGATGGAGACTTTAGAAAATCCGGGGGCCCCATCCAACCCCAGACCAAGCCGCTTGTCACAGCCGGCGTGTAGTTTGCTTCCGAACCTGGCTGGATTCGCACAACCTGCTAAACTTAACTCTGGTGAGGTTGGTGTTTCTGGGAGTTGTGGTGGCAGACTGTGTAAGCCACACCTTCAGGTGAAGCTGTCTAGTTTATTCCGTGGGGCAACATATGTTACAAAGCAGACCATTGCATTGCATTAACCTAGTTTGTTGTACTGTATGAACCCAGCCAGGGAGATGCTTCTCATTTAAATCAAGATTGGTGTTCTTGGATTGTTGTTGTTGTCTATGAAGGTTCTCAGTCATCCAGGTGGAATTGTCTGTAGCTTGAATCATGTCAACTGGATTTCTATTTTCTTAGCAGAAACGTTTCGCTCCTTATCCAAGGAGCTTCTTCAGTCTGAGCAAAGTTGGTAAGGGAATCCTAAATATGTTCCTAGGTCACACAGCTACCTAGGAACATATTTAGGATTCCCTTACCAACTTTGCTCAGACTGAAGAAGCTCCTTGGATAAGGAGCGAAACGTTTCTACTAAGAAAATAGAAATCCAGTTGACATGATTCAAGCTACAGACGATTGTTGTTGTTGGTTTTCCCTAATGATCATTTTACTTTCTAGATCCCTTTGCTTGCAAAACGCTGCCTCCCTTTCCAAACAATGTCGTTTTTTTTCAACCTCAGTGAAAAGCTCTCCCACTATGTCAGACCCACAAGCCTAAATTTGGGAGAGAAATTCAAGCAAAGGATGTAATCCACAAAGCCTCTTACACTGGTGACCCATTCAGGGTTCTTGCTTTAATTTCCCCAACTTCAAAACTGAAGCAGCTAATAGCCATTGCAGTGTTAGCCTCAGTGCAATATGCATTTAGGCAATAAAGTTGACTTTGAATGGAGCTTGACTCCTGGTGTCCCCATGGATGGATCCATGTTGTTTTCTTGGGAGCAACATAAGAGGTGGTTTTACTATTGCTTTCTTCCAGAATTTAACTGCCCGGTCCATCCTGGGATTTCTTGATCTTCCATCCAATTCCTAATCATGTTCAACCCTGCTTAGCTTTCCAAACATCGCTAAGTTCAGCAAAACTGTGCCACCTGCTTGAAAGCGCTTAAAGGTAAAAGGTAAAGGTTCAGGTTCCCTCCGCACATTTGTGCAGTCGTGTCCGACTCTAGGGGGCTCATCTCCTTTTGTTAGCCGAAGAGCCAGCGTTGTCCGAAGACGCTTCCACAGTCATGTGGCCGGCATGACACACGCGGAATGCTGTTACATTTCCAGCGAAGTGGTACCTATTTATCTACTTGCATTTGCGTGCTTTCCAATTGCTAGGTTGGCAAGAGCTGGGGCGAGTGCGGGAGCTCCCTCCCTCACGTGGGACTAGGGATTCGAACCTCCAAACTTGCAACCTTACCTTACCTTAGCGTCTTACCCACTGAGCCACCACACCCCTTTGAAAGTGCTTACAAGCTCTTAAATAAGCGCGCAGGAGGGGGGTGTCTGCAGGGTGTGGTCAAAAGAGTCAAGATGCATATTTAGAAGTGTGCAGTTTTAGTCTCCCTGGACGACGTAGTAAGCGGGGAGGAATTATAGTAGCTTTTCTGCTGCTATTCTAAAGTCAAGAAGTCTGAATTGCATCAAACCAGTGTGATACTCTCAGCCAGCACAATCTAAAAATGGGCTGTATAGTTCTCCCGCAAATATATTGCTTTCTCTTAAGCTTGGTTGGCAATTGTTTCCGTTGATTTTTTTAGACCTAGGGTACTGTTTCAGGCTTCGAGGGATAATAATCATAAAGATTATAATTTCCCAGCGCAGAAGAAAAATCAAGCAGTATGGTAGGGCAGAACAGTTATCGTTTCCTCTTCAGTTATGTGAGGGATGAATTCCCAGGATTCCCAGCCACCTGAGTGTTGTAATCCCAATCCATCTGCAGAGCAACCAGCTTGAGAAGCCTAAAATCTTCCTTTCTGTGAGAGAACCGACCTCTAGAAGAGTTGGTTTGCATTAGAAGTCAGAAAGATCCTGACAAAGGATCAGCAAAGGGTGCTAGAAAAGATTGGGGGGGGGGGGCAGGGAAGAGAGGTGTCATGCTTAGTGGGCTGGAATAGTGCCCTATAAAGAAGACACCATTCTGATTTGAGGAGGGGGGTTGGTTCTAACCAACAGGAGTCTTTAAAATGAGTGCATAGTGCTGAGAAATACATTTTCCCTCTCTCTCTCATAACATTAAGAAGTCAAGTCCTCCAGGGATGCTAAATGGAAGATTTAGGTCAGGAAAAAAGAGCCACCTTGGGAAATTGGTCTTTGGAACTCTCTGCCCCAGGATGTAGCTTCCTCTATGAGGAGGAAGAACTGTAATAGCGGGAGGATTGTTAATGTTAATGGAAAAGTCTACAAGAGCCAGTCGTTAGTGACTTTCTTCCCACTTCTGAATGTCTTGGATTGGCCCAGTTCTTCTCGGTTAACCAGAGAAACTTCACCTTCCATTGGAGAACCAAGGATGGGCCACCCAATTTGTGATTTCTGTACTAAGAAGGAAGTTGTAGGGGCTTCTGGGGGGGGCACTCCTTGCCAGGTAATGTCTGCCCCACCCAAGCCATCCCTGAAGAAGAGATTTGGGCTGCAAAGTTGGACCTTCAGTGCTGTTCCCACTGAATTTAGAAGGGCTTCTGTTGGAAAAAAACCCTCTTGGCTCTTCTGGTTCAATGTATTCAGGTGGACAGGGTTTGAGGGAAGACTTTTTCTGCAGTAGATCCACCCTATTTCCCATCAGGGACACCGCTGGTGTCTTCCTTATGTTTTGGACTACAGTTCCCGTAAAGTCAAGAAATGATGGCCAGTGCCCAGGGGAAGGATTATCAAAGCCCTTGGCCAAAATTTAGGGCAGCAGGTAAATCTTCCTCTAGATCAGAGCTTTCCAAACTGTGTGTCGGGACACGTTAGTGTGTCGGCTGCAGTGTCTGGGTGTGTCGGGGCTGCTGCTGCCTCCAAACCTTGCCAGGATTCCGCGCAGGTCCTAGTGCCCGCCTTGTGCCCTGCTGCCTCCAAACCTGCTGTGATTCCATGCAGGTCCTAGTGCCTGCCTTGTGCCTTGCTGTAAGTGTGTCTCGAAATGATGCATGTCTAAAAAGTGTGTCACCAACATGCAAAGTTTGGAAAGCTCTGCTCTAGATAAAGCAGGGAAGGAAACTAGATCCCCTTCCTAGGATCTGTGTCTTTCAGTTATGGATCTGAGTGGTCACTTAACAAAGTGTTTCTCAACCTTGGCCACTTTAAGATGTGTGGGGCTGGGGAATTCTGGGAGATGAAGTCCACACATCTTAAAGTGGCCAAGGTTGAGAAACACTGACTTAACACTTACTTGCTTTCTGACAGGTGAATCCTGTTTATCTTCCCAAGAAGCTTCAGCTGCAGCTGCATAATCCCCCTTTTTGAACTGGGTACACTGGCGATTTGGAGAGAATGTAGTGGGCACATTCAAAAAATGGCTGCTGTGAGACTTGCCTCTTCGCAATATGCCTGCCGTGCTAAGCATGGGCACTCGCAAGGCACCCGGGGTCATTCCTGCAAATAAATGGGATGTTAGAGGCGGATACTTTGCGTTGCATTGTTTTTATTCAAATAAGCTTCGGGGGACAAGTGACGTGGGACGGGGAACCTGACAGGCACCAAGGGAGGTTCTGGATGGGGCACCAGATTCCCTAACCAAGTTCTGCAAGTTAGTGCCTGGTGAATCGCACCAGCAATACTGGGCTGGATCTAAACCATCGTTCTGAATAAAGCCTTAAGCACCGTTGATTTCAGTGGGTCTCCTCTGGTTAAGTCCGGAGCCAACTCTCTGCCCCTAGATTGCCCAAAGTGACCTTATAATCCACAAAAAGTGACAGGATCTGCCTTGGCTGATCTCAAAAGAGCTAAGCAGTGTGAGGCATGGATTGGACTTGGATGGAAGAGCACCAGGACACCCCAGGGATGAAGACCAGATTGGGAAGTTGAAAAAATACAGGTAGTCTCGTTTAGTGACCATTTGCATTTATGACGGTGATGAAAAAGTAACTTCATGACCAATCCTCGCCTTTATGACCTTTGCAGGTCTGTAAAGCAAAGGAAAGCTGAAATCAGATCGTAAGCACAGTCGTGGTTTCACTTAGCGACCGCTTCGATTAACGACCGAGTTGCCAGTCCCGATTGTGTCACTAAACGAGGACTACCTGTATCTTGGAAGAAAGAAAGGCAGGCTACTTTCCATAAAGTTGCTAGAAATTTTACCCGGATGTGCCCTGATATCTTGAGGATACAAGTTTGACATAGAAACTTTATTTTTTACTGCAATTAATCCCCCAAGGTCTGGTACCCAAATCATACAATGGACCCCTTGGCAGTGCAGCTAGGTTGATTAACCAGGGTGCTCAAATCCGAGGGAATTTGCAGCTGTCCAGAAATGGAGAACATTCCACCACCACCCAACCCTGGCTACAGCAGTAGCTGGACTTGAGCAACCTCTCAGGAGTCCTAGATTCCCCCTGTTGTGGTCAGTCTTCTAAAATGCAGCGACCTTCACCTCTTTTCAACGGCAGCTCTGCGTACAGCAGGGCCAAGAGTTATGCAGGGTTACCAGACCTGGGCTGCAGGCATCCACACAACCTCTGGATGCCAGCAAAGGCAAACAACGGCCATCTCTTTGCTGCCATCTGGTGGTGATCTGGAGGTTAGTGAACCAGATCTGATAGCCTTAAGGACGATAGGAGTTACAGTCCCCAAAGCATCATCTGGTGGACATGAGTCCTAATACATTGGAAAAAAAACCATCTGAACAGGAGTCATTACCTTCAGTTACAAAAATAACTGGTAATACAAATTTAAATAAATAAATAAATGATTCCACTGACATTAGTGAGATTTACATCCAGGTCAAAACCCAATCAGAATCCAGCCCGTTGTCACCGTGGATGCCTCTTAACATCCCAGGGACACCAGCACCAGGACACCCCAGGGATGAAGACCAGATTGGGAAGTTGAAAAAATACAGGTAGTCCTCGTATAGCGACCATTTGTATTTACGACGGTGATGAAAAAGTAACTCCACGACTAATCCTCGCCTTTACGACCGTCACAGGTCTGTAAAGCAAAGGAAAGCTGAAATCAGATTGTAAGCACAGTTGCGGTTTTACTTAGTGACCACTTTGCTTAATGACCGAGTTGCCAGCCCTGATTGTGGTCGCTAAACAAGGACTACCTGTCCTCCCGTCCCCTAACCCTCCCCTAGTTGAGTGCTAAGGAATGGGATGTGCGACACTCCTGCGTTGGACCCTATCCTCCCATGAAAGCAAGCACAATTCCTGATCTGAGATTTAGCCTGGATGTGTTGTTATCCCGCCCCCTCAATGTTCTTTCACCTCTTCCCAACCTTCCTCCATTACTAACTGACCGTCAACTGAACAGGGGGTGGGGGACTGTATCCTTCCTTCCTTCCTTCCTTCCTTCCTTCCTTCCTTCCTTCCTTCCTTCCTTCCTTCCTTCCTTCCTTCCTTCTAATTTTTGCCTGTTGTTTATTTCTTTCCATGCTGGCAGATTCCGAAAAGCAAGGAAGCTCATCCCGTCAGTGTCTCCTCCAAGGAAGATAATTTCTCAGGCAAGGCAATGAACTGGATCCCTATTGTGATTCCACCCTGGGGTGGAGTCAGGAGGGGGCAAAATTGACTTGCATCCCCTAGCATGCCCCCCAAAGTGTTTTGGTCCTCCAGTGTTGCTCCTGAAAATCCTCAGGGTCAAGATTCTGAACCTCATACTACATACTGTATGTTTGTGTGTGTTTGTGGGCGTATATGTGTATGTGTATATATAGGGCAGTGTTTCTCAACCATGGCAAGTTTAAGATGGGTGGACTTCAACTCCCGGAATTCCCCAGCCAGTATGACTGAAGTCCACCCATCTTAAACTTGCCAAGGTTGAGAAACACTGATATAGGGGTAAAGGTAAAGGTTCCCCTGCACAGTCGTGTCCGACTCTAGGGGCCGGTGCTCATCTCCGTTTCTTAGCCAAAGAGCCAGCGTTGTCCGAAGATGCTTCCGCGGTCATGTGGCCGGCATGACGCACGCGGAACGCTGTTACCTACCCACCGAAGTGGTACCTATTCATCTACTTGCATTTGCATGCTTTTGAATTGCTAGGTTGGCAAGAGCTGGGGATGGGAGTGTATATCAAGACACATAGAACACACATTAAGAAGGACTTCTTTCTCTATTTGTGTCCATCTTTATATTTATTTCTGATGGATAGATCTGTTCTCTCTATCCCTTCTCTATTGATAGATAGGTTCTCTCTTTATATCTTTTATAGCTAAATAGAGCTGTTCTGTCTTTATTTAATTTATATTTAACGAGAAAAAAAGAGAGAGAATGCAGAAGAGAGTCGGCATCATATAGGTAGTCCTTGCTTAACAGCCACAATTGGGACCAGAATTTCAGTTGCTAAGCGAAGAGGTCATTAAGCAAAACTGACCCGATTGTATCACCTTTTTTGTGGCGGTCGTTAAATGAATCACCGCAGGTGATAAGCAAACCATGTGGTTGTTAAGGGAGTCACATGGTCCCCCATTGATTTTGCTTGCCATAAGCTGGTCAGGAAGGTCGAAGATGGCGATCACATGACCACAGGACGCTGCGATGGTCATAAATGTGAACTGGTTGGCAAGCGCACATATCGTGATCACATGACTGTGGGGACGCTGCGACAGTTGTAAGTGTGAGGACTAGTCGCAAGTTGGTTTTTCCAGCACCGTCCAAAGTCCAAACCATCACTAAATGAATGGTTGTTAAGCAAAGACTAGTTGTAATGGTTGCATTCACAAGATGCCTAACCAGCTCACTAAATTTACCCGTTTTCTGGGTTCATGCAATATGAGGAACCATTAACCAAATGACCTTCGTTTGTGCCACATTCTAACAGCCATATACAACACGCATACATGACTAACCAAGGTTAATCCTAACCACACTTAGCAGGGTGGTCCGCAGGGCGTGGTCAAAAAAGTCAAGATGATGGCTGCAGCAGTGCAACTGCAGAACTTTGACTGCACCATCACGGCCGCCCTCTTGACTTCTGACCACGCCTTGCGGACCAGCCTGCTTACCATCGCTGTGCAAATACAGCCCCTAGATTTGTAACTGACCTGGGTAAGGGTGTCATGTGAACATGGTCAGTATGAGAGGAGTGAGACTTCAGCAATGTAGTATAACAACTCTCTCACCCGGGACATGGGCTGGGATCTCTTCTCCAGCATCCACATGGATGTGAGGGATCTTTCTCTGCTTGGGGGAATATTTATTTTTTGTTACTTGTTTTCTTTGTGTTTAGATAAGAACAAGGAACACAGTTTTTTCATCACAGACTCTGAACATCCAGGAGACTTTTGGAGAAATATAGCAGGTAAGTGTAGAAAGGAATAGGGGGGGGGGAGGTATTTACTCCAAAGTAAGCCCACTGACTTCCATGGTGTTGTTCCCCAGCTGGCATGCACAGGACTCAGCTTGAAAATTCTTAATCAAATGACTGAATATTTTGTAGGGTTTTGCCCCCCCCAAAAATAAAAATAGAACGATCCTGAATAGATACAATAACTAAGGGGAAAATGCAAATAGGCAGGGGTGGTGCAGTGTTAATAGCAATAAGATTATTAATTGCTGGGCATATTTCAGCAGGAAATTTCGGAAATATATCAGGTTACACAATGGAGCAGGCTGGAAGAAAAAAAACATAAAATGACAATAATTGAAATGTTCTCTTTGAAACCTTCCATTAAAAAGGATCACAGCTTATTGCTTTTAATATCTGTCAGAGAGACATTAAAGGTGTTTTATGAGATCTAAGGCAACATTTATATTATCTCCGTGATAATGATCTCTACACAAAATGTATAATACATTGACAAAAATTACATTATACAAATTAAATGGAACCACCTTTTACTGATTGCTAAATGTCTCCAAGGGGTTTGGAGAGGGAAAAAAAACGTGATTAGAAGTTTTGATACTAAGTTGGGTATTGCCAGGGAGGGTTGTAAGAAAAAGGGGGTTTTGTTTCATGGGAGACAGAAAAGGGGGGAGGGAATCTAATTTTCCATTTATGTAATGCAAACTGTCTTGGCTTTGACTATTCACGGTTAATTGACTGTCAAACGAGGTTGCTATCCTGAGGCTACGTCTGCAAATTTGCCTGTCAAATGAGACAGAGAAAGCAAGCCAGGGAGAGAGAGAGAGAGATGGAATAGAATGGAAAGCAGTTGCAAAAAATTGGATCCCAAAGAAATCTTATAGATATAAAAGCACGGTGAAAACATTGGGAAACTCAGAATTAAGAAAAACAAGCCACATCCAGTCAGCTCATCCAGCCTGTAGGAACCCAGGTTTCGCTGCCAAAGGAATGCTTTATTGGAAAGATTTCACCTGATTTTTTTTAAAAAAAAAGTCTGAAAGAAGAGGTTGGGGAGAGAGGAAACAATAGCCTTTTAAATAAAGTGAATGGATGGTCAGAAGAGAAATTGATATTAGAATGGAGCGAGGGATAATCTGCCCGGTATCAGAAGGAAAATATTGTGGAGTGAATTATGAAGATGGCTGGAGGAGTTGCTTAATTTCTCGTAAAGTGGCACATTACGATAAACTAAAGCATGGGTAGAAATGAAAAACACTGTTCAGGATATTTACTGTCCATCTGTCTTATATAATCACAACACATTCTCTCTCTCTTTTTTTCCTTTTTTTAGTTGTCATCCCATTTCATGCTGTTTGTGCTGCCATAGGTTGAGACGGTCACTTTCCTTTTAGAGCCGGAATGCGTGCCTGCCTTTTATCTTACTGTTGTTGTCCAACTCCACAAGGCAATAATGTTAGCTTGTAAACAGTCTGGTAGCACCTGAAAGACTAATGCATTTCATATGGCATGAAGTCTTCTAGGCTAGAGTCCACTTGGTGAGCTGTTAGTTGCAAACACAAAGTGAATCTGCCATGTTCAAAGGCAATATAGGAGGAGACATATTGTATAATAGTGTACTTATCTCTCCTCTGCAAAACGTAATATACTTGTGGGCTTTCCCAAATCATCTTGCTGGCCAAAGGACTACAGGACACCTTGACCTGCCCAGAAGGTTCATCTCAGATGTAGAATTATTTCACACCGATGTTGTTAACTTTCTAAATGACCAGGCACACTTTGATCCTCAGGTATCCCCAGTAAGGTGCTATCAAACCATTTCTCCTTCCATCTCACTCCTAGTGCACAATGCTCTTTTTCCTGCACCAACTCCATTACCTTCTAAACCAGACTTCTCCAAGTTGTTGTCTTCCAAGTGTGGTGGAATAACAGCTCCCAGTATTCCCCAACTGGTTTGGCTATATTGGCTTAGAAGCCTGGACATTTTTGCCCAAAGTTATTATGAAGGCACCAGGCTGTGATTAGTTGTTTCAAACCCTCTTCTGGCTTCTTCCTTACCCAACCTTCGAAACTTGGGACTTCTGCTCTTCTAACTTCTTTGTCCTCAGCTTTCTAAACTGGAAGCTGGCACCTTGGAGAACTAGGACCACATGTGGACTTTGGCCCTATGTTAAGACCTCTCTGTAAACCAGGGGTGGGAAACCGTTTTTCTGCCAAGGGCCATTTGGATATTTATAACCGGGGACCGGGGTGGGGGTGGGGGGTGGGGTTTCTGGGATTTCTGCAGACCGGGGGCCAGAGTTTGCGGGCGGGAGCCAATCACAAGCACTGGGGGGCAGGGTTTGCGGGTGGAAGCCAATCGTGTGGAAGGGGCGGGGTTTGCAGGCCGGAGCCCCGCGGGCCTTATATGGCCTGCGGGCCTGACGTTGCCCACCCCTGCTGTAAACAGATTAGGGAGAGCCAGTTTGGTGTTGTGGTTAAGGCATCGGGCTAGAAACTGGGAGGCCATGAGTCCTAGTCCCACCTTAGGCATGAAGCCAGTTGGGTGACCTTGGGCCAACCACTCTTTCTCAGCCCTAGGAAGGGGGCAGTGGCAAACCTCTTCCAAAACACTTTGCCAAGAAAACTGCAGGGACTAGCCCAGGCAGTCGCAAGGAGTCAACAATGACTCAAAGGCACAAATTTTTTTAAAACAGTCACTTTAGACTTCTGGCATGTTCCATCCGTCTACTCTCTTATTGCTTCCTATTTAAGACAGTGAATGTCGGGAAAAGAGAGAGAGATGCTAGAAAGAAAACAAGAAACATCAAAAATAAAGAAGGAATAGTTTGATCCATTTATAGCCCTGGACCCATCCATTATTTGTTCCAACTTCATCCATCATTGGTATATTCCGAAGGGAATTTGCCTACCAACTGGGAAAAAAGGGGGGTTATGACTGGTCTAAAATCCTTCCTTTAACCGACTTTTTGCTACCCCATATGCCTGGAAATGCTTTCCAACACTTTTACATGATTTGACCTCTGCTTTCCCCAAGCCAGCTTTTACATTAAAACATGCTATCTCTTATCTGACCGTTCCCTAGGCAGCATCTCTTTGTCCTGTCTCCCAAGGTCTTTCCCACATACCATTACAGTTATTATACTATAAATTATATCATTATAATTCGTTGTGGCTGTCCACTCCAGCAGACTCTAGGCAACTCTAGAGTTCTAGCAGTTCATGTGGTGTCTATTTCTTGATCTGGTCTACCTCAACCCTTAGCCTGCATACAGATAGCCCTTGGTTAACGATGGTAACTGGGACCAGAATTTCTGTTAAGTGATGCGATCGTAAAGCGTGATGTCACATGACCACATCGCTTAGCGACGGCAATCCTTGTTGCTGTTGTTAAGCAAGGATTGCGGGTCATTAAGTGAGTCCCAGGCAGGTCACAAGCAGGCTGGCGGGGAGGAGGTGCGGGTGGCCCGTGAGGTGCAGTGTGAGTGTGGTGGGGCCGGAGGTGGGAGAGTGTGAGCGACTTGCGACCTTCCCTGCCAGCTTCCCCATTGACTTTGCTTGTGGGAAGCTGGCAGGGAAGATTGCAAATGGCGATCACGTAACTGCAATGGCCGCAGTGACAAGGACCAGTCGTAAGTCTCCTCGTTCAGCACCGTCGTAACTTTGAATGGTCGCTGAATGAGTGGTGGTTAAATGAGGACCACCTGTACCTTACAGTGACTATGGGTAAAATGCATGTAACATTCACACAATATACTTAACCTGGTTTCCCAATTAACCCATTTTCTGAGTTCTCACATTGAATCAAACATTCTGGGTTTGCATAAAATGTTAACCAAACATAGTACACTGTGTGAATGTATCTGCTAGACTTTTACATGACCTGGTTAAGCTTACCTTATGAATGCAACAAATAAGTATTCTTCTGTGAAGTACTACTGTTTCCTTCCCATCCTTTGTCACCTCTTTATGTCAAATTTAAGATTGTAAGTTGTTCAAGGATTTGCTTCTTGTGCTTTGTAAGTATCTTGCATATTAATATTACCGTTTTAAGGCTTCCATGTTTGGATTGCAAAAATTGGGAATACCAGTAGATGGCAGCAGTGGGATACCGAGGAAGCCCTTTGCTGCCATCCTGTGGTCATGTGGGATTTTGTAGCCCTTATCTGGTAGCCCTGGCTATATACTAGGCATTGTACTGTTTGAAATAGCCTGATGTTTTACTATCCTCTGATTTCTGAGGCTTTTCTCAGTCTCAGCTGTGATTTGCCAGATAGCCTGAGGGAAGGTCTGCTGTTCAGGAAGTGTGAATCTAAAGCTCCATTAGATACTCAATGGTAGAACCCCTTTGCACACAGAAGGTCCCAGTTCAATATGGCATCTCCAGTTAGAAAAGAATCAAGGAACAGGACTGAAGGACTTCTACATGAGGCTGTGGACCTCTACTTCTGGTCACCCCATCTTAGTACCACCTGTACATACTGTACGGGCTCTTCCACTCCGGGGCTATCAGATCTGGGCTGCAAGTACCTGATGACCACTAGATGGCAGTCCACAGATACAGAAGACCTTTAATTATTTGCTGCCATCTAGTGGTTATATATCTTTTTGCAACTCAGATCTTAAATCCTTATTGGATTCCTAGTTTTTAGCCATGTTGGCTTGGAAATCTAGCAGCCCCAACATCTCTGGAGGCCTTAAGGTTGAAGAAACCTGGAGTATGCAATATTAGGAATTGCATAACCATCTGATTTGGTAGAATGCAGCCTCTTAGATGCTGGTATTCGTATATAATATGAGCTCACATGACAATATACTCCACGTTCATTAAAGGCAGTGGAAAACAGATAATATGCAGTTTATGACTTAGGAAGGTGCACTGAATTCTTCAGCCCTTTACAAAGTTATTGCAAACACTGTAGCTATGGTCATCCTTCCATGTATCTTACATCACATTGAGTTAGTTTATTCCTTTATGAAATGTCTTACCTGTTTTCCCATTCCCAGCAGCAGCCACTGAGTTTCTTGGGACTGTGACTCCCAGAATTCCTAGCTATCATCACCAAAGGATAACTGGAATTCTGAGAATCAGTCCCGGGGGCTGGTGGGACCTGGCTGAGGAAGTTTGCTGGGTAGTAGCCATAACAATATAGTTTTGCTATTAGAATACAGTACATGTCAACCAACTGCAAATTTTTGGAGGATTTTACTTGGACCAGCCCTCAGAAGCTAAAACTATTGTTTGTTGTGATAGACTGTTCCTCATTGCTTCAAAAATTAGGTACTCCTATTTTGTTCCACAGTTGTCCTTTGACCTCTGGTTCTTAAATTTAAACCCTTGTGAAGCTTTCCCATCTGAAAGAAGGAACATGTTAACTCAGGCTCTGGAAGACAGGAAGGGAGTTCCCCATCTTTCATATTCATTGAAATATGAGCTGTCAACCCATTAAGAACTTCCAGTTGATTAAGCATCTTCCTTTTAATTACTCCATCAATTATGTTTAAGTATATTTTACCAAACTTCAAGAGGAATACCATTCCATACAGTGAAGTGAAGGGAATGTAAGATAATTTTAGAATTTAATAAACAAAACAAGCATCCGTTATTTAAAAAAATGGAGCAATATAATTTTTAATCATTTCCTTTTCTTTCCCTACAATAGCAACGCATTAGAGCTAGCTTCTCTTTATGAGCCAAAATATGTTTGGAGCTGACAGCAACAGTAACTAACACCGGCCTCCACCGATTATTCAGACTCTAATGGATTAATCTACCAATTTAATTAATAAAAAAACCTCCAGCCTTAATGCTAGTACATGATACTGTACTGAGGAGTCTGTCTATTGTAGCCAGTAGGAAACCCTCACTGGTTGGATAATAGGTGTGTGTTTATTAAAAAAAAAAGTATGGTTATGATTAGCCATGCATAACGGAGAAGGCTTTATAAATCTTATATATAAGAATATAGTTTACATAAATGATAAAATATATGCATATTATCAAATATTAGAACATGAGACACCCCCTACTGGATAGGGGCCTGCCCCATCTAGTCCGGCAGTCCGTTCTCCCAGTGGCCAACCAACTGCCCAAGGAAGCCCACGGATCTCCCAGAAATGGCCTTCAGAGGAAGTCCCACTGCCATCAAGGCTAAGAGCCATTGACCCACATGACTTCCATGAATTGGTCCAACCCTTTTTTGAAGCCAGCCAAGCTGGTAGCCAGCACCACCTCTTGCTGTAGTGAATTCCAAAATTTAATTATGTATTGGGTAAAAAAAAAAAGTGTGGTGGCTCAGCGAGTAAGACACCAGGCTTGTCGATCGGAAGATCGCAAGTTCGGAGGTTCGAATCCCTAGCCCTGCGTGCGGAGTGAGCTCCCGCACTCGCTCCAGCTCTTGCCAACCTAGCAATTCGAAAGCATGCAAATGCAAGTAGATTAATAGGTACCACTTCGGTGGGAAGGTAACAGCGTTCCACGCGTGTCATGCGGCCACATGACCGTGGAAGCATCTTCGGACAACGCTGGCTCTTTGGCTAACAAATGGAGATGAGCACCGGCCCCTAGAGTTGGACATGACTGCACAGATGTGCGGGGGGAACCTTTACTTTAAAAAAAAAAGAACCATCTGTCTGTCCTGATTCTTCCAGAAGTCCATTTCATTGAAGTAAGAGTACAACCTTATGTTGTGTTGCTTTTATTCACCGTGGATTGTGACATATCAATGTGAATATCAGCCGCTTGGGTGCATGGGAGATGGGCGGGGAATAAATTGAAATAATAAATAAATAAATAAATAAAAACAAAGAAGATAATCCTTTTAGCAGGAGTTGCTTTGCAGAAACAGCAAGGTCGACACCATTCATGGTCCAGAACATAGGGTGCATTCAGCACTCAGCAGGAAGAACTTCAAGTTGATGTTGAGCAATGAAGCAGATGTTTGGAAAAAGGTAGCTCCCATACTTAGGTGTTAGGTCATATGGATTAAGTATGATGCAAAAATAACAAAAAGTGTGTTGTGGTGTCATAATACATGTGTCATCACTTGGCTTCTTGGATGTCTTGGCCTTAGGCATACTGTATGTAGGGCTACCAGAAATGGACCGTCAAAAGCCATACAACCACTAGAGGGCAGCCAGAATACACAGAAAACTTTTAACTTTCTGGGGCCATCTAGTGGTCATTCCAGTTTCTACAGCTCAAATCTGGTGTAGGGATGTTGGCATTGTTTTCTTTCAGAGTCCTGGAATTTTTAAGTTGAGAGCCACTTAAAATATCCTAGCCCTTGGCAGGGGTCAGGCAACAATTATAGTCCCAGAACACACTTAGTCTCTTCCTGAATTAAGCCATTTTTTTCAATCCCCACACAACAAATCAATCATTAAGCCACCAAAAAGCCCTAAAGAAACCATGGTTGACATAAGCCAAGTTTAGCATATTGTACAAACCTATCTGCTAGGTCTTTACCTGACATGGTTCAGGGTGTTTGCAATATCTGCACAATATTGGCCAGTCACTTTTACAGTGGCTCAAAATTCAACTTCTGTTCTAAAAAACCTACAGGGGGAGGTGTGGAGTGAAGAAAATCGGGGCACTGAACTTGATTAACAACTTGCCCCTCCCACTCAATTACATCAGAGGGCCGCAGCTGGCTGGGCTGAACTGTGGAGTAAAGCTAAGGAGGGTTGGACCACCTTAGTCTTTGGATGGGAGACCAGCAGGACCTCTCAGAGCCATAAAGGTGATTGGGAAATTGAAGAAACTCCCAGAAGACAGTTTTCAACCACATTCCTCTTGTTACCCAGAAGTCTAGATGGCCAGGTCCAAGAAGTCACTAGGAGTCAAGCTCACCTCAAATGAGACTTAATCTTTTGCCTTGCTCAGTAGCATAATGTAGCTGATCCTGAATGAACTTGAAGAACTAAGCAGAGTCAGACTTGGCTAGTACTTGGATGGGAGACCACCAGGAAATCCAATGGCTGTAGGCTGAGAATATTTTTTTTAAAAAAAACCAGGAAAGCTGCTTTCATATTGTTGCCAAGAAAACTGCATGGACAGTGCATTAAGTCACCAGCGGTTTGAGTTCACCTTGAGGGAGACTTTCCCCTTAACCAGGGCATTTCATCTGATTGTTCATAACCTGCAGGATCTTTTGTGGGAAAGAAGGAACTTGCATGGGTGGACAAACTGGAGTTGCAAGAGACGTTGACGCTTTGCTTGAGCAATCTGTGTGGTTTTCAAGACTCAGGTTTGGAATGCAAATGGTACCCTAGACTTCAGGGAGGAATTCTGCCATCCTAAGGGTTGCACAACCATTGAGGGATCCAGCTCTGATAACGACTTTCAGAATAGGGATAACCATGGTCTTCTGGCTATTGTTGGACTTCTACCACCGCAGGCCATATAGTTGGGGACTGGAGACCAACAACATCTTGGATACTATATCATGATTTAGATCCCTGTTTGTTCATTGCTCCACTTAGACAAGGCTGGCTATTAAAATGGATCATCAAGAACTGTTACTCGTTTTCCCACTACAAGTTCCCTGATCAGCTAAATTTGGTGGGTTTCATTGTTATCGATTCCTATCTATCTATCTATCTATCTATCTATCTATCTATCTATCTATCTCTCTCTCTCTCTCTCTCTCTATCTATCTATCTATCTATCTATCTATCTATCTATCTACCATCCATATCTATCTATCTATCTATCTATCTATCTATCTATCTATCTATCTATCTATCTATCTATCTATCTCTGTCTGTTTATTTTATACTGATGTATTTACAAAAAGGGGGCATGCTGGCTCAGCGGGTAAGACGCCAGGCTTGTTGATCGGAAGATCGCAAGTTTGGAGGTTCGAGGCCCGAGACCCGCGTGACGGAGTGAGCTCCCGCACTCGACCCAGCTCTTGCCAACCTAGCAATTTGAAAACATGCAAATGCAAGTAGATTAATAGGTACCACTTCGGTGGGTAGGTAACAGCGTTCCACGTGCGTCATGCAGCCACATGACCGTGGAAGCGTCTTCGGACAATGCTGGCTCTTCGGCTAAGAAACGGAGATGAGCACCGGCCCCTAGAGTCGGACACGACTGCACATATGTGCGGGGTGAACCTTTACCTTTTTTATTTACAAAACAGCCACTCTAGACAGTAGCCTTGGGCTCATCACACAACAACCTGCACAGAATTTTCACAACCGTGTTCCTGAGCATAATGGAAATCCTTGCAGAGTTTTAGCTAGGTCTGTTAAACAAACACAATCATTTTAATAGAACCAATATCAACACTGAATGTACAGACCACACTGTTGAATCAGCTTTTCATACAGTCATGTGATCTCTGCAGAGAATGGACTGAAATCTGGATTGATTAGTGAGAACTACAATATCCTAAAACCTTTGGTGAAAAATATCCTGCCAATCCACAAGGCTGAAGATTAGAACCTGGGCTAAAAATCTAGAGGACCTCTGGGGGCAGCAAAGAGATGCTACAAACTAACTCCTTGTTGCCATCTAGAGGTCATCGGCAATTCTGCCGTCCACATATGATAGCCTTCCTGAAAATCATGTTTTATAATGCTACGGCATCATGAAATACTTTTCTAGAATTATTTTGTTGATTTATTTCTCGTCTTTCTTCAAGGAGGTTGGAGAGCTGTTTGGGAAGCCTTCTGTTCATTTTCACAACAATCCTATTGGGTTGGCCAGGTTGAACATTAGTGACTAGCTGAAAATTATGGATCCTACCTCTGTTGCATCCCTGTCTGCCCCTGGAAATTTGGCCTGGAGAAGGGGAGTAGACCTCTCCAGAACGAGAGGGAGGATGGAGGGGGAAAGAGAACCAGCTAAATCTTTCTCTCCTTCCTCCCGGGGAGAACCTGCTGGATGGGGGTCCATTCTGATGTTCACAAAAGAGAATGCCTGGATCCAATTGTATGAGCTGAAGTATCTGCTCAGTGATAAATGCTTCTGCTCCTCACTGTTTCCCACCTTGGACATTGTTCACTTAGGAATTGTTGAACTGGATTTCTACTAGTGTTGTGCAGAAAAAGATACTTGGTATATTTTTTTCTACCAGTTCAACTGGATGAAAGAAAAACCTCCTTTCAAAAGGGCGAGTTTGGGGGGAAATTTGATGGAGTGGACGGTTTTTGCATCTATTTCATTACGGAATGGACGGGATATACGTGTGAATGTCATTTGTTCCACTGACTCACCCAATCTGTATTGCAGTCGGAAACCAGGAGACCGTGAGTTCTAGTCCCGCCTTAGGCATGAAAGCCGGCTGGGTGACTTTGGGCCAGTCCCCCTCTCTCAGCCCAACCCACCTCACAGGGTGGTGGTTAGGGGGACAGTAGGAGGGAGGAGTATTAGGTATGTTCGCTGCCTTGAGTTGACACACAATCTGTAGTGTAGTGTAGTGTAGTGTAGTGTAGTGTAGTGTAGTGTAGTGTAGTGTAGTGTAGTGTGTATAAAAGCCTGTTCATTTCTCCCTCCAGCAACACCCCGTCATGGAGCTGAATTTAATGCAGAATTAAAATATAAGCCATGGCAGACATTCCTTGAGATCTTAAAGCTGCCAGCTGCCCCAACAACTACATGATTATCATAGAAAATAATAATTATGTAATAAATAATCAGAAACAATAGAGAGGAAGTTAGATTTCTTCCTGGCCGAGGGAAACACATTTAAATGTTCCACTCATTCATCATTTACCTAGATATCCTCTTGGTAAAGTTGTTTGGGTGAACACACCAGCTGTCTGCACAATGCACAAAATGCCTTGGGGAAGCATTTCTGTGGTGTGTGCTAAGCTTGGCTGGCCTTAGCAGGGAAGCAGGGAAGGGAGGGGGCCATGGCAAAAGCAACCCTGTGCTGTCGCACCGTAAGCTCCACCCTTTCGCACATGCGTTGTGACAGTTCATGTACATGCCAGAGGTGGAACTTGAGACAGAATGGCATGCTGCTGCTGTTGTCATTTTAGCAAGCGTCAGATCGTGTGAGCGCCTCTGCTAGGGTTGACCTCCGCTAGGCTGCTCAGCACATAACTTAGCTGTGCAATGCTAGCCTATTTTTTGTTGTTGTTCTTGTTCAGTCGTTTAGTCGTGTCCAACTCTTCGTGACCTCATGGACCATAGCACGCCAGGCCTTCCTGTCCTCCACTGTCTCCCGGAGTTTACTCAAATTCATGTTCATTACATCAGTGATGCTATCTAACCATCTCATCCTCTGCCGTCCCCTTCTCCTTTTGCCTTCAGTCTTTCCCAGCATCAGGGTCTTTTCCAGTGAGTCCTCTCTTCGCATTAGGTGGCCAAAGTATTTGAGCTTCAGCTTCAGCATCTGTCCTTCCAATGAGCAGTCATGGTTGATTTCCTTTAGGATTGACTGGTTTGACCTCCTTGCAGTCCAAGGGACTCTCAAGAGTCTTCTCCAGCACCACAGTTCGAAAGCATCAATTCTTCGGCGCTCAGCCTTTCTTATGGTCCAACTCTCACAGCCATACATTACTACTGGGAAAACCATAGCTTTAACTATACGGACCTTTGTCGGCAAGATGATGTCCCTGCTTTTTAATATGCTGTCTAGGTTTGCCATAGCTTTCCTCCCAAGGAGCAAGCGTCTTTTAATTTCATGGCTGCAGTCACCGTCTATGGTGATCTTGGAGCCCAAGAAAATAAAATCTGTCACTGCTTCCATTTCTTCCCCTTCTATTTGCCAGGAAGTGATGGGACCAGATGCCATGATCTGAGTTTTTTTAATGTTGAGTTTCAAGCCAGCTTTTGCACTCTCCTCTTTCACCCTCATCAAGAGGCTCTTTAGTTCCTCTTCACTTTCTGCCATTAGGGTGGTATCGTCTGCATATCTGAGGTTGTTGATATTTCTCCCGGCAATCTTAACTCCGGCTTGTGATTCATCCAGCCCGGCATTTCTCATGATGTACTCTGCATATAAGTTAAATAAGCAGGATGATAATATACAGCCTTGTCGTACTCCTTTCCCAATTTTGAACCAGTCGGTTGTTCCATGTCCGGTTCTAACTGTTGCTTCTTGACCCGCATACAGGTTTCTCAGGAGACAGGTAAGGTGGTCTGGTACTCCCATCTCTTTAAGACTTTGCCACAGTTTGTTGTGATCCACACAATCAAAGGCTTTAGCGTAGTCAATGAAGCAGAAGTAGATGTTTTTCTGGAACTCTCTTGCTTTTTCCATGATCCAGCGAATGTTGGCAATCTGATCTCTAGTTCCTCTGCCTCTTCGAAACCCAGCTTGCACTTCTGGTAGTTCTCGGTTCACATACTGCTGAAGCCTAGCTTGTAGGATTTTGAGCATAACCTTGCTAGCATGTGAAATGAGCGCAATTGTATGGTAGTTTGAACATTCTTTGGCATTGCCTTTCTTTGGAATTGGAACGTAAACTGACCTTTTCCAATCCTGTGGCCACTGTTGAGTTTTCCAAATTTGTTGGCATATTGAGTGCAGCACTTTAACAGCATCATCTTTTAGGATTTTAAATAGCTCAGCTGGGATACTGTCTTCTCCGCTAGCTTTGTTGTTAGTAATGCTTCCTAAGGCCCACTTGACTTCATTCTCTAGGATGTCCGGCTCAAGGTCAGTGACCACACCATCGTATTTATCATGGATATTAAGATCTTTCTTGTATAGTTCTTCTGTGTATTCTTGCCTATTTTATTCATTAGTTATTTATGTCTCAGGCTTGGTGGACACTCACAATTGATAAAAGGTTGGGGGAAAAAATACAGGCAGTCCTCGCTTAACAACCATTTGTTTAGTTACGGTTCGGATTTACAACGGTGCTGAAAAAAACTACTTACAATCTGTCCTCACACTTACAACTGTCACAGCATCCCCATGGTCACGATCACAATTTGGGTTCTTGGCAACCAGTTCGCATTTATGACTGTCGAGCGTCCCATGGTCATGTAACCGCCATTTTCAACCTTCTTGGCTGGCTTCTGGCAAGCAAAATCAATGGGGAACTGCATGATTCGCTTGACAACCATGTGGTTCACTTAATGCCCACAGTGATTCGCTTAACGGCCACCACAAAAAAATTTCGTAAAATCGGGTCAGATTCACTTAATGACCACTTTGCTTAGCAATCGAAATCCTGGTCCCAATTGTGGTCGTTAAGCGAGGTCTACCTGTACAGCCATATGTAGGAGAGAAAATAGACCAAATAATTTTACACATAGAAATAGTCATGCCAAAATAGCTAAACCACTGCATATTGCTGTGGGGATCTCAACTCAGATCTCCAAAGTTTGCTGGCAAAGCCCGGATCCATCCAAGGGATGATGAGAAGGGATATGACTGACAGATATGACTTGGCTCTTCTCCCTCCAAGCTCTCCTGAAAAACAAGGTGACAATGTTTTCTCCAGCAACTCGGCTTCAGGGGACTTCAGAAAGGTCAAGATGGTGGCCCCAACTGCACGATGGAAACCCTCCCCAGGCAAGGCATGTAGAAACGGGGTGGGGCTTCAATTGTGCAGTTGTGGCGACCATCTTGTGTTTTTTTTCCCTTTTTATTTTATTGTTATCCATCTTGATACATTATACTGTTTCAATACAATGATATTTGTACAGTATTAATTAAAGTTACAAACATTCTATTGTTTAGATAACTTGGAATGTTGGAAATAGAGAAAAAAGAAATATATTGTATCGATATTAATTACAATTTAGGAGATTACAAGCATAAGATTGTTTGACTTTTTCATACAAAATTGAGTATAATATTAGAAGAAGAAGCTGCTGCAGATTACCTCAAAATGATTGTTATACAATGTAGGTTTCATAGTATTGCTTAGTATTGAAGTCTCTATTGCAGTGTTTCTCAACCTTGGCAGCTTGAAGATGTGTGGGGAATTCTGGGAGTTGAAGTCCATACATCTTCAAGCTGCCAAAGTTGAGAAACACTGCTCTGTTGTATAATTGGGATGGATGGATGGATGGATGGATGGATGGATGGATGGACGGATGGACGGATGGACGGATGGACGGACAGACACACTCACACACACACACACACACACACACACATATATTACACATTAATAAAAGGGAAAAAATAGATAAGCAGATCATACTCAACAAAAATTAAAATACCAAAAAATAGTTAAAAAGAAAGAAAAAGGGGGGGGGGAAGGGAACTATTGGGTTCCTAATATCCCCCTTTCTGTACATCTACTAATTTGCCATATTGTACACATTTAAGCCCCCTTAAAAGCTGGACTGTAAGTGATTATATTTGCCATGCTGTGTGATATATTGTATGTACGGGAACCATTCTTGCTTAAATTTAGTTAAACTTCTATGGTGTATACATACTGTTAGTTTTTCCATTGCTGCATATTCCCCAAGTTTAAGTTCCCAGTCAGATATTGACAGAATTGTATCTTTCTTCCAATATTGAGCAAAATTTATTCTAGCTGCAATAAGCATATATCTCATTAAATTATTGTGTTTCTTGTTGATTTTTTCTGAGATTACATCTAATAATACTCTGGTTTCTCTTGGATCGTGTAAAACGTTCGCCTTTTGCAGCTTCCATCTTGGCCTTTTTGAAGCCCCCCTGTAGATGAGCTGGATTCTGCAAACGCTGCATGCCATCTGGTTGACCGTGTGTTCTTCTGAATTCACACAGGGCTGGCTTAAGTGGGAACAGCATTTTTTAGCATTCTTTGCTACTTGAAAAGGATGCAATATGAGTAGCTTTTATCTTTGTCTAAAACTTAATAAAATTCTTTTAAAAAAAGAAAGAAAGGGATGCAATATGAAACATCGGGGGGGGGGGGGTGTCAGAAAATTCAAGGTGGTGGTCACAATCATGTGATCAAAACTTTGCCCATATGGTTGTGGCCCCTGTCTTAACTTTTTTGACCCCCTACCCAAAGACACCACTATAAACACCTTCCTTGATCAGACGTGGCCTCGGTGCAAATCAGTAACTTTATATTCTCTTCATTAAGGTGACCCCATCCAGGAAACCAACGCGCCCCATTCTCTGAAAAAGGATATGGAAAACATGGGGAAAGGTAAAAGGGGGGGGGTTATAAAGATAAATAGATGCAAATCTGGTAGTACGGTAGACTTTTGTTTTAGCGGAATATCGAAACAATTAAGGGTAATATATATATATTTTTCATTCCCAACCATATTTTAAGCTTGACAAGCAACATATGAATAATATATGAACCTTTTGTGTGGCTATAATTGAGATTAATGCATATGTATCAATCAATACACGACACTGGGCTATAATACTTTAAAATAATATATTGCATTGATTTGTATTCATGGATTTCTGCACAAAATCTATCCAGAGCCTTCTCAAGGCATGCTGCAGCCACCCTTAAGCTGCCAAAAATATTTCCCTTTGTGATTGTGAATCTTAGAATCACAATATTTGTTTCGGCTTCCCTTTCTCTTTCTCTTTTTCCTCCTTGGTCTAGAAGAGCTTCAGAAGGTCTTGTTCGAACAAATCGATTGGCGCAGGAGGCTTGAACAGGAATTCCAAGTGCTGAAAGGAACCACTTCATTCCCAGTTTTCAGTAAGGTTTTGCCTTCTTACTTTTATTTTGTTGAACTGGAGATAATGCTGAACTACAACACCCAGAAGCCCCAGCCAACGAGGCCAATGGCGGGATGATGAGGGGTATGGTTTAATAATATCTGGAAGCTAAAAAGTTCACTTACCCTGTTCTATATTGTACATTCTTTTTAAAAAAATCTGATTTAAAGAGGTGATCGATGGTGTTTGTAATAGAAAATGCCCCTTGGAGTCAGGAGCATTTGCAGGGGGGTTAAAGAAGTTAAGATGGTGGTTATGACTGTGTAATCAAAGCCTTCTTTGGTATGTTCATCAACATCACATGCGTGTATGAAAGAGGCAGGGCTTTGCACAGTCCCATCTGCCATTTTGACTTTTTTGACCACCAACATCCCATCTCACCCCTACTGCAGGCATAAATATTTGGAAAAAAATTGGGATTGGAAATATCTACACCAGGAATGGATAATGCACAGCCCCCCAAATGCTGAACTCCATTTTCCATAGATGGAAGCCCCCATCACCAATGATGTGGGATAATGGAAATTGCGATCGAAGTGGAAGACTCTGTGGCAGTGCTTCTCAACCTTGGCAACTTGAAGGTGCGTGGATGTCAACTCCCGGAATTCCCCAGCCAGCAGGAGTTGACGTCCACGCACCTTCAAGTTGCTAAGGTTGAGAAACACTGCTCTATGGTTTTTCTCTGTTTTAATGTAAGGTAAACTTATTTTAGATGTACGCTACTCACTTCAGAAGGGTGAGACACCAACATTTGCCACTGAAAATGGATTTCAAGGAATATATGTGGACGTGGAATCAGAGGTAGCCCATCTGTGTCATAAGATAAAATAAGGTGGAATGCATTCAGCAATGATGATGTGTGGACTTCAACTCCCAGAATTCCCCAACCAGCCTGGCTTAGACAATACACTTCAGATCAGGTAGACACAGCGGTTCAAGCAACCACAACTTCCAGAATACGGCTACACAGCCCGGAAGACCCACAACAACCACAGCAGTTCCCTTTGCTGTGTTTCCCTGATAACCTTGTTGCTTGCTTGCTTGCTTGCTTGCTTGCTTGCTTGCTTGCTTGCTTGCTTGCTTGCTTGCTTTATTTATTTATTTTTGTTGTTGTTGTTGTTGTTGTTGTTGTTGTTGTTGTTTTGTGGCTTAGCCTATTCAACAAACCCAGCCCATTTGATTTACCCCTGGTCCAATACACTGTGAGAATCCCCCCAAACAGGCTGATTTGGTAATCAGGTTACCTCTGTTGAGTGAATACAGCCTTGACAGGTCAAGAGGGAAGTGCTCCAATTCTGCAAACCAGGTTTCTGCACAGAGATCCCTTCCTGGGATTTAGCTGCTATGATTATTCGCTGAAAAAGGCATTTCTGCCTAGGATTTCATCCATAATCATGTGATTAGTTTGGTGCCATTGAGTTGGATTCAACTCCCAGGGTTGGCTTGGGAAAAGGTTTGCCAGCTTGACCTCACCCAATTAATATCTCGTAGCTTTTCCAGAGGACATCCTGTAATTGCCTTGATACCATCCGTCCATTGTAGTTGTTGACTTCCTGTTCTCCTACATCCCTTAGTCTTGCCAAGCATGATAGTTTTTTTTTAGTCTATCATTGCATGCCCAGAGTAAGTGAATTTCTACTTGATGGTCATCACCACAAGAAGGCAGTCACTCCTTCTTTGGTCCAAGAGTGACTGGTGGCTTCTGCTTGCTCTCCATGGTACTGTTACTAACTTTCTCCAGATCCATAATTTGAAGGTTTATCTTCTTCCTTTCATTCTATCTTAATGTCCAGCATTCCCAGCTAAACATACAAGAGATAATAACTGGTGTACTTGTGGATTAGAGCAGGGGTCCCCAACCTTTTTGGCACCAGGGACCGGTTTCAAAAGACAATTTTTCCGCGGACCGGGGGCGGGGTTTCTGGGATTTCCGTAGACCGGGGGCGGGGTTTGCGGGCGGGAGCCAATCGTGCGCACCAGGGGCGGGGTTTGTGGGCGGGAGCCAATCACAAGCACCGGGGGCGGGATTTGCAGGCAGGAGCCCCGCAGCCCAGTTCCTAACAGGCCGCAGCCCACTAGTGGGCTGCAGCCCACAGGTTGAGGACCCCTGGATTAGAGGTTGCACAACAAATCAAAATAATTCCACTTTCATTCCAATCACAGCCAGTATGGGGTGGCTTTAGGTGAGCTGTTTGGGCTCAGCTTTAACAGAAATACGAGGATAAGGTGGTCTTTGTAGTGGGGATAGACTTCTTGCAACTAAATCGTGGAATGTATCTTCCAGAGATCACCTGGAAGAATGCACCTAACATTTAGTAGAGCACCCCCACTTAGCAAAAGCACCAGTTTCCTGCTCTGAATGGAAAACCAGGCTAAATTATCATGCAAGGTGTTGAAAAGATTTAACATACCCTAAATGTGAGCTGACACCCCTTCCCCCATGCAGTTGCATTTTGGAAATTGAACCCTGCCTATTTGTGTAATGTCTTGATATCTCTCCCCTGCTTGCTGTAATTCTTAATGTGGCAGGAGCTAGCAGGTCCTGCAAAGGCTTGCTTTGGTGAAGCCCTTCAAATTCACTAATACCTTTAAACAGGGAGACTTTACATGCATTGGACTTGTGACACATGTAAAAAAGTGGTGGGGCTTTTATTATTTATTTGACTTTACAGGTAGTCCTCATTTAGCGACCGTTCACAGTTACAATGGCGATGAAAAAGTAACTTTGCAACCAGTCCTCGCCTTTATGACCTTTGCAGGTCTATAAAGCAAAGGAAAGCTGAAGTAAGATTGTAAGCACAGCTGTGGTTTCACTTAGTGACTGCTTTGCTTAACAATGGTCCCAATTATGGTCGCTAAACAAGGACTGCCTGTATTAGCCACCCAACATCAGTGGACTGATTATGCAGTGGTGGCCACCATATTGACTATTTAACTTTCCCTGCCATCAAAAACATTGGAATATACTGTAAAGGAAACAATCATTCTTATGTTAAAGGTTCAACTACATTTGTGATTATGTCAACTGATGAACCAAGAGCAAAGCTTCACATATTGCTCTACACCATAGCTTTCCAAACTGTGTGTCGCGACACATTACTGCAGAGCTTTCCAAACTGTGTGGCGCGACACAAAAGTGTGTCGCCTGCGGGGCCCAGATGTGTCGCGTCAAAATCCAGAAGCGCTGATGGCCACCAGCGCTTCCGGGTTTTCCCGCGGCGACACACCAACGGCGGTGCGTGAAAATCCGAAAGCGCCTCAGTCACGGCGGTGCTTCCGGGTTTTCCCGCGGCGACACACGAAAATCCGAAAGCGCCGCAGCCACGGCGGCGCGCAAAAACCGAAAGCGGCAGCAGCGCTTCCGGTTTTTTGCGTGCTGCCGCAACGGCGGCACTTCCGGGTTTTCCCGCAGTGACACACCAACGGCGGTGTGTCGCCGTGGGAAAACTTTGGAAAGCCCTGCATTACTGTGTCGCCTGCGGGGCCCAGGTGTGTCGCGTGAAAACCCGGAAGCGCTGATGGCGTTCCGCCGCTGCCGCGTG
Organism: Charina bottae; assembly: GCA_023362775.1. Classification (NCBI taxonomy): domain Eukaryota; kingdom Metazoa; phylum Chordata; class Lepidosauria; order Squamata; family Charinaidae; genus Charina; species Charina bottae. The sequence continues at coordinate 27,754,779 of JALMGJ010000012.1, forward strand.
TGGTAGCGTGCGTGGCGGCGGGACATCAGCGCTTCTGGGTTTTCGCGTGGCACACCAGGACACCGCTGCCGCCACCCGCTGCAGCATGCAAAAACCCGGAAGCGCTGCCGCCATGCGCGAAAACCCGGAAGCACTGCCACCGCATGCAAAAACCCGGAAGCACCACCGCCACAGCGCTTCTGGGTTTTCGCGCACCGCCGTTGGTGTGTCACCAACAGGAAAAGTTTGGAAAGCCCTGCTTTACCCAAACTGGAAGAGAAGGAAACGTTTTATAAAATAGTAACTTAGTTGTCCTTGAGGGATGACATTTAATAGCTGTATGACTTACATTGCTCTTGACTAGTAAATTCTTGCTGGGCAACTCATGAACTGTTTCCAGTGGCAAAAGGAAAACATCCACTCTCGTGTCAACTTTCACCATCACTAGAAGTCCCCTTAGGATCTTTGGTTATGTGAATATGAACATCAGGCCTCCCAACTTGCATTGTGAAGAAAGGTAGACTAGAAAGGTAGACTAAAGGCCCCAGTAAAGAAATTGTCTGTCTGTCTGTCTGTCTATCCTTGTTGTTCCTTAATAGTATTCATTGAGCTGAATTGCCATATTCTGGTATAATGATTTTTTATAACACCTTCATGGCAGATCTTCCCAAATGCAGGACAATTCCAAAGTTCATATATTGTCCCACAGTGGAGTCACATGTTTTTCTTGCTTCAGTCATATCCACCTGTAGTTTGTCATTTCTTGGATTTAAGAACCCTTCAGGACCCCTTTCTCAATCTTTTTCAGTAATTGATATATGGCAGGAAGTGTTAGCAAGATGCGGGTGTTGTTACTCTAATCTGCAGCTGAGGTCTTTCATCTAGATACCATATTTTGCTTGCTTCTAGAGCAGTGTTTCTCAACCTTGGCAACTTTAAGATGCCAGCATGCTGGCTGGGGAATTCTGGGAATTGAAGTCCATGCATCTTAAAGTTGCCGAGGTTGAGAAATCCTGTTCTAGAGTAAGAGTTGACATCCTTATAAGTCATTTTTTTCTTCACTGTTCCCCTTTACCATATCATCAGACACAGATCTAAATTAACCATTTTGAGTGCTGCAGTCACATTTCCAGTAGCATTGGCACAAATCTGTGTATTTTTTTCAAAAGGAGGAATGCTCAAACACAATATCCCTATAAGGAATTCAGGTTGTCCTGAGTGTCAAAACATTTTCTTTGATATCATTTGAGCCTCCAGCATTGGGAGAACCAAGAGGATCGATCATAAACAGCAAAGGGTTTGTTTCTCTTCCACCCAATACACTGGGGTAGCTCTTTTTTGTTGGTTAGAAGTATCTTCTGTCCAGCTTTAGTTCCCCACTACATTGTCACAAAAGCCGCAGTGCTCAGTCTCTGCCAAGGTAAGAGAAATCCAAACCAGGATCTCCCACCGGGTAACGCATCCCAAAGCATTGGTGTTGTCTACAGAGGAAAAATTTATTACCCGAAACCCAAGGACAGGAGGAAAGCAAAGCAAAGGACAATGGATCATCTGAAAAGAAGCCAAGGAGCTAATTTATAGGCTCCCATTTGCTGAGTCAAGAGCCTTAAAGAGACAGTGCGGCCCACAGGTCATCCCAAAGAGACATTTTTTAAAAGGCAAGCTTCACAAGGTTCTTGTAAGGGTTAGGACAGGCTAACGCATGTTAACCACTTTGAATATACCAAGCCTTTATAGAAATGGTTGTATACATACGTGTCCGTCATACGGTCTCCTTCCAGGGGAAGGAACGTTATGCAGAGTGCAGAAAAGGAGTAAGAGAAAGCCACAGAAAGATAAAATAAAGTGTGTTTAGACCAAGGCCAAGACCATTCATTGTATCTTCCCATAGCCGCCGTGGCTCCCCCACATTCATCTACCACTTCATGCATTGCCTTTTGTTCTTTAATCTTCTCACCTCTCCCTTTCTGAGGATCTCATCAGCCCCATCTGAGCATGATTTTTCTCCATCTTCTTCTCGACTTTCCACTCATCCTTCATGCAATTGTGTTGCAATTCAATCCTCATTCTCTCTCTATGACCAAAACACCTCAGCCTATTTATTTCATCCTGGGAATTCATTTTTATATTCAGTCCACATTCATTCAGAGCCCATTCATCCTTGGTCTTCTTGTATTATCACACACACTTCTTAAGTAACCCACCCCCACTGCATCCAACTGACGTTTATGCTTCTCCTGAATCCCCAACTGTCACTTCCAGAGAAGAAAATGATCAGGAGCCCTCTTTTTTGTCTTCCTTTGGCAAACATTCATTCCTCACAACCAACAATCTACTACCTGTTGACTTTTTACCAGCACACATCTTAAATGTTTTCCATATTCTCATCTGTAATAAAGGGGAGATACACATTCATCTATTCAGTTTAGATTTTCCCCATGTATGTATACCTTGTAATCAGTTATCCATGTTCTTTGTCAAACACAACTTGACAAACGTGTTGGTCTTTCATATGTTCATTATCAGATCCATGCTTCTTGTTGCAGGGTACACTCTCTCCAATATTCTCTGCAAATCATTCAGGTTCTCAGTTAAGAACAGTGCATAGTCTTTATACAAAAGTACATGTACTTTCACATCTCCAGTGAACCTTTAATCCTCTAATATCACCACAAGCATTTCTTAAACCTATATTTATAAATACATTAAAACAACTAAAGGGGCATCACATGTCCTTGTCTTATTCCCAATTCAGTGTTGTATAATTTGCTAAGCATTCCATTTATTTTCATGCATGCTTTACTTCCGTATTTATTTATTATGTTAAGGCTGCCCAACTCCAAGAAGACTACTGTAATTACATTTAGCAACTAACCTTCAACTCGATATGCCCACAATCGCTCCATAATTGACATCTATTAATTACATTGCGTGTTAAATCAACCAATGTACAATAGACTTTCTTTCTCATGTTCACATATTCTTCAGCGAGCTGCTGAAGAGCAAAAATCTGGTCTGCACACTCTCTGCCTGGCAGAAAGACACACTGAATTTTCCAATTTTGCTCCTTGCATCCTTTCAATCAAAATGATGCCAAACAATTTCCAAAGATATTAATCCCCCTGTAGTTTTTGCCTTCACTCTTACTACCTTTCTCCTTTCTATAGGGGAATAATAATGGCATTCTTCCAATTGTTGGGCACAGATGCAAGCTTGATACACATGTTAAACAACTCTCACAGCCATTCCATAAGTAAACGACATCTATATTTTAATATTTCTCCATCTGCACCTGCAGCCCTACCATTTTTCAGCATTCTCACTGCATCTTTTTAACCTCCCTTTCATTCATTGTTTTTCTTGGACACTAACTTTTATGGAACTCATTCCCATCCCACTCTTCAGCAAATCTCTAAAATGCTTCTTCCAGCATTCCCTTATTTCAGTTTCATCCCAAATCATTTAATCACTTTTGTTTTAATTCTACCCACTCCACTAGAGGCTCTTCGTTCAGCCTTGTTCATCCACCTCCAAAACGACTTTTTTATTTCCTTCCAATAGAAATGGCTCATATTATTAAAAGTGATAATAATATCACTTTTTCTTTGGCTACCTCTACCAAGGTCATGGGGTTATCAGAATGATTGATTGATTATGTGCCATCAAGTCATTTTCAACTCATAGCAACCACATAGATAGGTTTCCTCTATTCCTAACCTGTTCTTTCAAGTCTCCCAACAGTGTACCTGTCATCACTGTAACTGAGTCCCTCCCCATTGCTGCTGGTGGTCCTCTTCTTCTCTTTCCTTCCAGCTTTCCCAGCATCAGAGCCTTCTCTAGAGAGCTGGGTCTTCGAATAATGTTTCCCAAGTAGGATAATTTGAACCTGGTCATTCATGCCTCGAGTGAAAACTCTGGACTGACATGTGGCTATCAAACTATATTTATAATGTGGGGGGAGCAAGATCCATGAAAAGAGCCTTTCACATATCAGCTCTCTCCAACTTGATTAGGCTACTAATCTGGGCTGCAAACATCTGGATAACTATCAGACCACAGCTAGAAGTGCTATCTCATAATCAACTTGAATTTTGCAGCCCAGATGTGGTAGCCCAGCCCTAGAGGGGTGGATTTACAATTCCTGTTATTCCCAAGCAACAATGCAATGCAATGCAATGCAATGCAATGCAATGCAATGCAATGCAATGCAATGCAATGCAATGCAATGCAATGCAATGCAATGCAATACAATACAACACAACAATACAATGCTGCAAATGTAATACAGGTAGTCCTCGCTTACTAACCACTCATTCAGCGACTGTTTGAAGAACAGCACTTCAGTGTTTGAAGAACAGCACTGAACAAGTGGGACTTATGACTGGTCCTCGAACTTGCGGCCATCCCAGCACCCCTGAGGTCACGTGATCGCGATCTGGGCGCTTGGCAACTGGCGCGCACTTACAATGGTTGCAACTTCTTGGGAGGGAAGCTTTGCGACCTCCCCTCCCAGCAAAATCAGTGGGGAAGCCAGCAGGGAAGGTCGCAAGTCACTCAGGTAAGTCTCCCCCACCCGGCAGCAGCCACCCCTGGGCCCAAAATCGCTTGTGCATGCCATCCATGCACCCTCCCCTACCTGGCAGCAGCCGCTTACCCGCCCGCTGGCCTGTTTGTGAGCCACCTGGGACTTGCAACTTCCTGCCGGCTTCCCCACTGACTTTGCTTGTTGGAAGCCAGCAGGAAGTTGCAAGGAGGTCCTGCTTAATGACCCGTGGTTCTCGCTTAAAGACGGCAACAGGGAGTTCCGGGATTGCTGTCACTAAGCCAGAGCTTTCCAAACTGTGTGTCGGGACACGTTAGTGTGTCGGCTGCAGTGTCCGGGTGTGTCGTGGCAGCTGCTGCCTCCGAGCCCTGCCAGGATTCCGCGCAGGTCCTAGTGCCTGCCTTGTGCCCTGCTGCCTCCAAACCTGCTGTGATTCAGCGCAGGTCCCAGTGCCTGCCTTGTGCCCTGCTGTAAGAGTGTGTCGTGAAATGATGCATGTCTAAAAAGTGTGTCACCAACATGAAAAGTTTGGAAAGCTCTGCACTAAGCAATGCAATCATGTGACGTCGCACTTTACGACCACATGGCTTAGCAATGGAAATTCTGGTCCCAATTACTGTTGTTAACCAAGGACTACCTGTATACAGACTGAGGATAATTGCTTAAACACTTTGTTTCACGTATCATAACAGACCTCCTACGATCGAACACCTCTGCACATCTACGTCTGCTTTTTTCAGTAGCCAATATTTTTTCAGTGCAAAATTCCCACAGAGTAACAAACTGCAGCCTTTAAAACAAAAATTAAAAACCAGAATTGGCAGCATCTAACAAGGAAATTCTTCATTTGCTTTTCCTTTCTTTGCCCTCTTTTCTGCACAGATAATTTTCAAGATCAGATGAAGCGGGAGTTGGCCTACAGAGAAGAAATGGTGCAGCAATTACAAATTGTAAGATACGCTCCTCTGCTCAGTGTCTTTGGATCAAAAATGCACTCATCTGATAGCTTAGCACCTATGTCCATGAATATTTGCACGGATCTGAACAAAGGAATTTGGGATTTCCTGCATGCAGAGCATTAGTGCTACTTAAATTATTTTGTGCCTTTGAGTCAGTCTTGACTCCCGGCAGCTGCCTGCAATTTTCTTGGCCACCTTTTCAGAAGTGGTTTGCCATTGCCTGCTTCCTAGGGCTGAAAGAGAGGGACTGGCCCAAGGTCACCCAGCTGGCTTTGTACCTAAGGCGGGACTAGAACTCACAGTCTCCCGGTTTCTAGCCTGGTGTCTTAACCACTACACCAAACTGGCTTTCTCAGATAGGGTAGCTTTAGTTAAAAAAAAAATAACAAGGACACCCAGATACTAGTAGGAACCAGGAAATCTGAAAAAGTAATTCTAATTATGTACCCCTCACTCTTAATAGTTAAAGCCTAAAAAGGCATTGGATCTGATTCTTCAAAGACCATGTTTGCCCATACAATCCTGTTTACAAGTTACAATCTGTCCCAGGTTGGTGTGGACAGGAGATAGGGACTCATTTGCGGTGAACCCAATGTTAGAGGCTTCCGGTATCATTTAGTTGCCCTCTAGTTGCTCCTTGGAAGTTTGCAGCCCAAATATGGTGGCCCTAGTACTATAATCAACCCCCGTTCTCCAAACATAAATCTTCCGGTAGGCAAAATAGCATTGACCATCCTCAAAGGAGAAAATATCAGCAGGCATGAAAGAGTTTCAGACCTCCAAAAGTAAAACTTTGGGAATGGAGGACCCCAAAGACATAGTGAAGAGTGGTGTATTCAGTGGTGATGCTGGCTGACCACAGGAAGGGAAGGGAGATGGAAGGGGGTCTCCTGAATGGCCACAATGGGCTGGAACCTTGAATGGGAATATTCAACATGATAGTATTTATTTATTTAAACAAATTTATATGGCTGCCCAACTCTCACATAGTGACTCTGGATGGTTTACAAGATTAAAAACCAATAAAATACCCGGCGGTGGAAAACAAACATACTCTAAACTAGCCATTTAATTGGCTCCGTATCAGCCTGGGGGTCCCAGGCCCGCTGACAGAACCATGTCTTCAGGGCCTTACGGAAAATCATCCGAGTGTGAGGACAATCTTATGTCCGTGGGGATAAGATTCCAAAGGGAGGGAGCCACCACGGAGAAGGCCCTTTTCCTTGGTCCCACTAGATGTACCTCCCTGACTGAAGGGACCCGCAACATGCCCTGCCTCCCTGCTCTGGTGGGCTGGGTGGATGTGACTGGGGAAAGGCGGTCATTCAGATAGCCCGGTCATGCCATGAAGGGCTTTAAAGGTGATCAGCAGCACCTTGAATTGGACCTGGAAGCAAATCGGCAACCAATGCTGCTCCCGCAGAAGAGGTGTCACATGTGTAAATTTAGGCCTGGAGGTCATCGAACGTGGCACTAAAAGGTAGGGTCTGAAATCAGAGCTTTCCATCACTCGTCCTTTCATGAGTGAAGGCAGATTTTAGCAGACAATCATGTTTGTTTGAGTGCCAAGAAGAGTTTCACCTGCGGGTTTGGCCAGCTTACTCTTAATGGTCCAGAAACCAGCTGGGCTTTCCTTCTCCTAGTCAGTTGGCAACCATACATATAAGCTGTAGGACCATTTGGCAAACCATGGCAGATGCCTCCTGCCGCACCAACCTCCTTGAGTTTTTGTGGAGTTCTGTGAGTACCAACAGACACCTAACAAGACAAAACGGCCTTTAAGAGGAGCTTGACTTCCCACACACACCCAGGTCTTTTTCTTGCCAACGGGGTGGAAGGGTTTCACCCTAGAAGAGGCGTCTTGTGGCAACTCGGTCTCCCAGTGCCCTCTCCTGCTTCTCTATTATTACTGCACCCTCTAGCAACTCAGCAGGGATTTACTATTTGCAATTACAGGAAACCTCAGTCAGGAGGTATCTTTTTCAGCTTTCCTCCATCGGTGGGTCTGTAAAGATTCTTGTTACAGTTTCCTGACGGATTGACTCCCTCGGCTTTTCCCGGTCAATGGGAAATGGGCACGGTGGCCTTTCTCCTTGACCGCTCTCCTCTTGCCAACAGAAAGCCGGCACCTGTGAGCTGGGGCTGCAAAGGGCAGCTGCGAGAGTAGCTTGTGAGGAAACACATCCATGGAATGTCCTCTTGCTCGCTTGGCTTGGCCTGCAGTGTGTTACCCTTTCGCCATCACCACTAAGAAGAGCGTTGTGTTGTATCATTGCCCGGGTAGCTGGCTTTATCCCTGGGGGCTCATCGTAGCACATATGGGGCTGCCAATGTTTTTATCCTCACAACAAAAGGTTGCAATGTTGAAGCGGTGTTTTGTGCAGTGACCCTTTCTAGTGATTGCCCATATATTTGCTTTTTCAATGAAGAGACACATGCACAGAATGTGGGCATCTGTGTGACATCCCCACCAGTTAAGTTAGCTTAACTCTGTGCGTGACTGGGCCTGTTCGGGGTTAAGTGCAACATCCTGTGAATTAATTGACTGGGCCGGCTGGCCCTTTCGGGTGTTCTAGCATATTAACCCCCTCATTAAGCCAGTTGAGCAGATTGTGGGAACAGAGTCCATCGGTTATAGAAATGTGGAAGGGAGATTGCAATTTATTTTATTTCCTCTTGGATCTAGTGGGGGAAAAGGCTATCAGAACTGGGCTGCAAAAATCCAAGCAGCATTAGATGGCAACAAAACTGGGAACTCAGATGCACTGGTGCCATCTAGTGGCTGTACAGATTCTTGCAGCCTAGCTCTGGTAGCTCTGGTGGAGGCTGACCATACGTCCCGTTTTGAACGGGACTGTCCCGTTATTTCACCATTTCTGGAGCGTCCCGTTGTTATAGTAGAGATCTCAATTTTGTCCCGTTTTTGAAAGTTTCCTGGTGAAGCGCACGTGCGCACGCCCCCCGCACGCCCACGTACCCCCTGCATGCGCATGCGCCCGCACACCCATATGCCTGCACGCCCGCACGCCCGCACACCCACTTTGTCCAGTGACGTTTTTGCCTCAAGGAAATATGGTCAGCCTACTCTGGTGTGGCGTGGGATGATGTATGCAGTGATATTTGTGGCTTTCAGGATGTGCTGGAATCACTACTTGTATAAACTCTCTTGGTCAGTGGGAGGAAGAATACCAATTGGTTTAGTGCATCTCAACCCCTGCAAATTTAAGATGTGTGGAACGCTGGCTGGGGAATTCTGGGAGTTGAAAGCCACAAATCTTAAAATCACCTCCAACCTGGTTTGTGAGGGATAGGGAAGAGGAAACCCTTTGGTGTGGAAAAGCTCTGGATACCTACCGGGATCATCTAGAAATTAAAACTTGGATTAAAGTACTATACCCCAGCATTCAACGACATTTTGCAGCCTGCAGTTGTTGCTTAAATAGATGATGATCTTCTACAGGACAATCACTTTTTTCCCCTAATATGTATTTACTCGCTGCAAATGAAATATGTACACATTACTCTTATCCACGTCAGTCTTATGATCTGTATAATTGGTATAATTGCCTACCTAACAGGATTTCTAGAAGCAAACATCTACTCTGTGCTTTAAGATGCCTCCTTTGATATCTCACATTTCTTTGACTACTCATTGCCGCTTGGTGAGATGTTCCTCTGTTTTCTTTCAGATCCCCTATGCAGCAAGCTTGATCAGGAAAGAAAAACTTGGCACACATCTCAGCAAAAGCTAAAAGGTGAGCTAGCAGGAGTGGGGAATGGACCCATAACATTTTGCCCCTGTGGCTATTGAGTTCTTGCTCTATGAACTTCAGTGAAATCTCTGATCAGGAGAACTTCACAATCCTGCTGAGCTGTAATCCAAAAAAAAAAAGCAGATAAACTTGAAACACTCACCTCACAGGGACGTTGTTGTGGGGAAAATAGGAGGAGGAAGGAGTATTGGGTATGTTCGCCGCCTTGAGTTATTTATAAAAATAGTAAAGGTGGGATAGAAAATAAATAAAATAAAAATAAATGCATAGAATTGAATTGGTCCCATCCATAAGACAATCAAAAGTTGAAAATTCTGTCTTAGTATTTCCTGGTTATGGACTTTTTAACAAAGCACAGTGTACAGCAGCTGCAACTTCTGACAGTCTCTTCGGAAGCTTTTGTTTCCATGCGCATCAGATGGGCACAGGAAAACCCAGCTTCCTGTGACCTCTGGGACTTTTCTCACCCTGCTGTAGAATGCAGCTAAATATCAAGGCCCATTTTCCAGCCATTTGGAAGGAAGAACTATGAAGGAACAGCAGTGGAAATCCTAAAACTATTTTAATATATAGTTGAAGGCTTTCACGGCTGGAATCCGATGGTTGTTGTGGGTTTTCCGGGCTGTGTGGCCGTGTTCTGGCAGTTCTGGTTCCTAACGTTTCGCCAGTCACTGTGGCTGGCATCTTCAGAGGACAGGAGCACAGCTAGAAGATTCTGTCTGTGCCCAAGTGGAGTGTGTGTGTGTTCCTGCTGGTGTTTATAGCTGCTGAGAGGGTGTGTGTCTTCTGTGGGTCATTTACAAGAGATTAGGAGAGAGTTTATTGTGGTGATTAGGGGGTGTGGTGCTGTCGTGTGTGGGATTAGCACAGCTATTTTGTGAGTCGTTTGTATATTTCTGTGGTTGAGTAGAGTTCATTGACCTTTTGCAAGCTGTGTTTTTCAGGACTGGCAGCCAGGTTTTGCTGATCTTTAAGCTTTCTTCTTTTTTATTGAAACTGTGTTGGTGTTTATGTATTTCAATGGCTTCCCTGTATAGTCTAACATAGTGGCTGTTGGTGTTGTCCAGTATTTCTGTGTTTTCAAATAAGATTTGGTGACCAGTTTGTTTGAGAGCATGTTCAGCTATTGCAGATTTTTCAGGTTGCTGTAGTCTGCAGTGTCTTTCATGTTCTTTTATCCTGGTGTGGATGCTGCGTTTTGTGGTCCCAATGTATACTTGTCCACAGCTGCAGGGTATGCGGTAAACTGCAGTGGTGAGGGGGTCCCTTTTGTCTTTTGCTGATTTTAACATTTGTTGTATTTTTCTGGTGGGTTTGAAGACTGTTTGGAGGTTATGTTTTTTCATTAGTTTTTCCATGCGGTCCGTGACTCCTTTAATGTAGGGCAGAAATATTTTGCTTGTGGGGGGCTGTTTTTCTTCAGCTGAGTGCTGTTTTTTCGGTTTGATAGCTCTCCTGATTTCATTCTTGGAGTAGCCATTCACCTGTAGGGACCAATCCAGATGGTTGAGTTCAGAATTGAGAAATTGAGCTTCACAGTTCTGATTTGCGCGATCCACTAGTGTTTTGATGATGCCTCTTTTTTGTCGTGGGTGGTGATTGGAATTTTTGTGTAGATACCGGTCTGTGTGGGTGGGTTTTCTTTAGATTTTGTGTCCTAATTGCAGGTCCGGTTTGCATATGACCATGACATCTAAAAATGGTAGTTCGCCTTCCATTTCTTTTTCCATGGTGAATTGTATATTCGGGTGGATGCTGTTGAGGTGGTTCAGGAATTTCTCTAATTCTTCTTCCCCATGACTCCAAATGGTAAAGGTGTCGTCCACGAACCGGTACCAGACTGTTAGTGTGAGGGGTGCCAATTCTGAAGCCTGTTTTTCGAAATGTTCTATGTAGAAGTTCACTATGACTGGGCTGAGGGGGCTTCCCATGGCGACTCCATCTGTTTGTTCGTAGAAACCCTTATCCCATTGAAAGTAGCTGGTTGTCAGGCAATGTTGGCATAGCGCCGTGATGTCTTTTGGGAAGATCTGTTCGATGAGTGCCATGGTGTCCTTTATTGGAACCTTGGTGAACAGGGAGATCACAACAAAGCTGATTAATTTGTCCGTGGGGTTAAGTTTATGGGTGCCAATTTTGTTTATGAAGCGTCTTGAGTCTTTTATGTAGGATGAAGTCTGTCCACAGTGGGTCTGTAGAAGAGTAGCCAAATGTTTGGATAATTCCTATGTTGGAGAGCCGATGGCATTTACGATGGGTCTGAGTGGGATTGCGTCTTTGTGGATTTTGGGGAGTCCATCTAGTCTTGGTGACAGAGCTTCTGTTTTGCAGGTACGTTGAAGTACGTTGAGGGGGAGGGAGGAGCTCTTGATCAGTGTGTTTGTTTTGTTTCTATATTTTAATATAGTCTTTTCAAACAATTAAAAGCCATTAACCACCCAAAAAAGGAAAAAGTGAGGAAATCCTATGCCGTCCATTTGTGATGCCCATGTATGCCATCCACATGCATAGTATTGCACCACCTAGTCTATATCAGCACTCAGTCTAACATGGTCTTTTGTTAGAGATGATCAGGTCCAGCCACTGGGCCTGATCCCTGCTGACTGTATGTGCAAACACCTGCCATCTTGACTTGTTCCCCGGGATAATTCATAGTTCTAAGTGATTCTAAGTACATTATAGTGATTTCCCTTCTCATGTCCATCCACCTTGCCCGTTGTCTTCTTTTACTGCTCTCCTCCTAGCCAAGTGCTTTTTTTGGGTTTTTTGGTATTCCGTCATGCCCTTGTACAACATGCCCAAAGTATGTGAGTTTTTGCTTGCTGCTCATCCCCTCAAGGGTGCACTCATCCTTCATTTGGTCCAGCACTGGATGATTGGTTCTTTTGTAATCCATAATACTCTTAGTAACTATCTCCAGATCCTTATTTCAAAGATGGGTGTCTTCTTCTCTCGTTCATTCTCAAGGTCTAGCTTTCACAGCAGTGAAAAATGATTTCATTTTAACTATCCTGATTTTTGTTCTCATAGAATTTCCTCCATGAACTTGTCTACCATTTTCCTCTCTAAGATTCATCTCCACTGTACGTCTCCAGCAGACCATCCACCTTTATTCTTGATCCAGGAAAATTAAAATATCTATTGCCTTCATATCTCTGCTGTCAGTGTGAATTCAGCAGGTTGACATCTGCCCTGTCTTTTTAGTATTTAACAATTAGCCAATATTTTTCACTTTTCATTGGTTTCATAATGGGTTCTTCAAAGCCTTCTTTACTTGCAGATGAAGTAGTTTCATGTCTCAGATTGTTAGTATTTTAGCTTTCAGTTTTGATCCCAGCTGTTGTCTCTTCCATTCTTGAAATCTATTTGCTTATAAGCTTATAACATGCAATAATGGATGATGTCCTCATAACTTTGTGAGTCACTCCATTTCCTATTCTGAACCACTCCCAAAACTCAATTCTTAATAGTAGCTTCTTATTCATTGTAAAGATTCCTCAGAAGGATAAGCACATGTTCTGGCACAGCCATTAGTCACAGTAAATTTCACATTCTGGTATGATGTACATGATCAAAACATTGATGTAGTCGGACTTCCGGTGAGGACATGGCAGTCTGAACAGCTGTGCCCGTGGGCTCAGCGGGCAGAACTGACAACGCGGCAGTTTTTTGGGGCTCAGGCAGGTTTTTCCTGAAGCCCAGGAGTGTTTTTCTGGAAAAAGGAAAACTAGAATCACCCCATCTGTCCTCCGGACAGCTGCTTGCAGCCAGTAGATCGCAAACAGCGTTCACGCTCAACTGGTAAGAGCTAGCCGGGAGGCTGGGACGTCACCATTTCTAAGCCGCACTGTAGCCTTATAGGGACACTAAGACTGGCCACCCCATTTCTAAATCACCCAATTTATATTTCTTTTAAGTACATGTACCCTAAGAGAGGCTTTCTACAGCAAGGAGAAGTGGGTTCTCTTGGTGCTTATCGTTATTTTGGGGATCAATTTTTTTTCAAAAAAAAATATTTTTAAGTTTTGGACTTTGTTTTCCATCCAAATATTAAGGAGGATTGAGAGTAAATAATTGTCTCCCTGTTGTTATTTTTGTACTAAATTTGAAGATATTAGCGTTTTGCTACACGTTGAATCAGCTGTTTTGAACTTTCAGCTTTCTGCTTCTACTTTCCCTGGGGAACTGTCTGCATATCTCACTTTTGCTTGTGTAAACATATTCCGGAATTCTTTCATATCCTCAACTTTCGCTGGTTAAGCTCCTAGGGGGTGCCATAATCTACTGCGTGAGACATGGAGGATTTTAAACAGACTTTCTCTGACTTCCACCGAGATTTTAAACAGATTCTTTCTGATTCCTACCAAGTTTTTATGCAAGGCATTCAGGACACTGTGGAAAATATGAGGTCTAAAATGTGTCATCTGGTTGGGGATGTCGTGGATGAAACTGAGGAATTTAACAGCAACAGAAATGTCTCTTCTAAGAGTGAGATCGGGACTTCTGTTGAAATGCTAGTTGAAGATCAGATAGTCGAGTTGAAGAAATTAAAGGGAGAGATCGAGTTGCAAGCCATAAGTTAAATTGATCTTCTGATGGAACGCCATGGAAAAGAAGGGGTTATTGTGTCTGGGAGGATTTCTGTTGAGAAGTCGGAGTTTGTGAGGGGGGCAGTTGGGCTGTTCAGTTTTTTTAAGGAAAAAGCTCTGTGCGCATTGTGGGGATATGTAAATGCTCTGGTTTATTTTGAAGTGGGATAAGGGTTTAAGAATATTTATCTGGATTGCTTTTAGGGTTTGGCTGATTTCATTTATCTTTAACGATTTGGATTAAGATTATTAAGGTATAATAAAAAATAATAAATGTCTAGTTTTGGGTTTAATATGATTAAAATTATTAAAATTGTATTATCAAGTACAATGGCAGACAATTTATATGTTTTTTAGCTTGATCTTTATTATAGGAGACAGGAATGTATAGAATAGTAGTAGGAAGGAAATAATTAAATAAATGTTATCTTTGGGGGGAAGTTGGTTAGGAGGGTGTGTGTGTGTGTGTATATACTTTTAATATAAGGAGAGGGAGCAACTGTATTTAGTGATTTTTATAGTGTGCCAATGGAATGATTTATAGAAATAATGTGATTTTGGTTTAATATAGAGTAAGGGATTGATTATGGAAAATTGTTGTATATCCTTGCTGTTAAAAGTCGGAAGTCACTTCATTTTGTAATTTTGAAAAATTTTCTCTTGTGTTTCTACACTTTTTTAGTTTTTTTCTTTTTTTTCTTTGTAGTTCTTTGTTTTTCTGTAGCTTTTATCTTTGCTTGAAACTTAATGAGTCAATAAGTCAATATAGCCTTCTTAAATTATTCCCCATTATTCATCTTATGTTAGCGATCTCATGTCTCTCTGCCTTTTCTGAGCCTGGCATTTTTTTCTCCTTGTATGACTCTAATCTTCCTAAGCAAAACTTTGCTTGTGTGAGAAATTAATGCAGTGGTTCAGTAATTTGCACATTCTCTTGCATCCCCGTTCTTATTTATGTGTTTTGCAACAATCTTTTCCAACCTCCAGACTACACATTCTTGTTCCACATTTGTTGATGTGAAGCTGTTAGCATTTTAACTGCCTCTTCTCCTGCAGCTTTAAACAGATCAGTGGTTACTTTATCTGTACCGGGTGTTTTCCTACTTAACAGCTGGTATCCAGGTAGTTTTCACTTAGCAACTATTCGTTTAGTGACAGTTTGGACTTACGGTGCTGGAAAAACCAACTTACGATCGGTCCTCACACTTACGACCGTAGCAGCGTCCCCACGGTTAGGTGATCACAATTTGGGCAGTTGGCAACCGGTTCACATTTATTTATTTATTTATTTATTTTTCAATTTCTATCATCGCACCATCTCCCCCGAAGGGGACTCTGGGCAGTTATGACCGTCGCAGCGTCCCGTGGTCACCTGATCGCCATTTTCGACCTTCCCAGCCAGCTTATGGCAAGCAAAATCAACGGGGAACCACGTGATGTGCTTAACGCCTGCAGTGATTTGCTTAATAACCGCTGCAAAAAAGGTCATAAAATCAGGTCGGATTCGCTTAATGATCGCTTTGCTTACCAACCGAAATTCTGGTCCCAATTGTGGTTGTTAAGCGAGGACTACGTATATTTTCTGCTTCTTTCTGCTTGAGTTGTCCCAGTATTTCTTATCTCTTCCCATTGCTCCTTGGGGGAATGGGTGGTAAGAAACCCAATCCATTGAATTTGTACTCTGATTGAATGTCCCCCAGATCAAATCTTGCTGGCACACCTACTCGCTTTAATTTTCTTAATCTAACCCATATAGTCCACATTCATAATTAATGGTCTGTTCCAGGGTCTGCACCTGGAAGTGTCCTGGCTGACTGGATTGCAGTCCTCCATCCCTCTGTTTCCTATTACGTAATCAATTTGTTTCAAGGTTGTGCATCCAGTGATGTCCAGGTGTAGAATCTGCATTTATGTCGCTTGTAACAGGTGTAAACAATGAACAGAGAATTCTCTTCGCAAATCCCTATTAATCCATTGACCAAATTTTGCTGCCTTCTAGCTTCTTCCATTTCTTCAGCGTTTGCATTCCAGTCACCCAGTGGAAGTACTACATCCTTTCTAGAAGTTGCATTTAGCACCTCTTGCAATTTGCTGGTCAGTGACTCCCGCCATTGAATCCGGAGTAGGTGCATCTCTTGTGTCCTGCTGACGTTCTCTTCTTCATTTTACAATCTATATAGACTGCCCCAGTCCACTGAGACTCTGGGCAGTGAACAACAAAGCAGGAATACAAGGAACGATAGAACAAGAGGCAGGAACAACAACAATAATATCGGAAAACCTCAGTGGTTGCCCACCATGGACTCAGACCACAAGTACATTGGAGTGACATAGTTTTAACAGCCTTGCAAAATGCAAGAAGAGATGGTGGTGAAGAACCTTCCGAAGAAGTATTTTTCAAACTGTAGGGCTAGTACTGAGAGCTCCTGCCTAGCTCACCCCCCACATACCTTTCAAGATGGGGGGCTTTCAACCAGAGAAGATGGGCAAAATCAATAGATCCCAATGCCACCCCATAAAAGGCATAATAGTGAATGACCAGCACTATAAATTGGGCCCAGAAGCTTACAGGTAGTCCTCATTTAGCAACCATTCACAATTACTACAGTGATGAAAAAGTAACTTTACGACCAGTCCTTGCATTTACAATCTTCGCAGGTCTCTAAAGCAAAGGAAAGCTGAAGAAAGATCATAAGAACAGTCACGGTTTCACTCAGCGACCGCCTCACTTAACAACTGAGTTGCCAGTCCCAATTGTGGTCACTAAATGAGGACTATCTGTACTGGAAACCAATACAGAGATTTTAAAATTGGTGTTATTCTGTAGTGGAAAGGTTTTCCTGCCTGCAGTCCAGCTGCCTCATTCTGTACCAGCTCCAACTTCCAAATCATCTGCAAAGACAGCCCCAGGTAGAGTACATTCCAATAGTCCAATTAGGTGCTGATCCAGGCATAAGTGACTATCTTTCTCCTGATTCTAAAGATGCAATCTTGCTGTTTCCTGGCTTATTTTACCTTCTCCAAAGTATCAAGTATGTGTCAGCCCTTCAAGGAAGACCAGGCTAGGAAACCAAAGTCGTGCAGGCCAATAGTATTTTTATTATCAGGTTATAGTAACAGACTCTTGCAAGCCTGAATGCGTTTCCCCCTCCCTCCCTCCCTTTATCTTTGCGAGAGCTAGGGAGCATCTTGTCGGAGACGCTTTTTCAGGTTACAGTTCTGGTTCGGACTTGGGTTTCTTTTATCTGACCCTCGGCTTGGTTGCAGCTCTTCCTCCTGTTCCTCAAGGTTATTCCTTCTGCCCACTACATCATGGCCCTGGTTGAGGAAGCATATCTGGAAGGTCACCAGGCTGGGAATGATTGCTGGATGGTTCTGGATGTGGGAATTGTCTGTTGGACAGGAAAAGTCTCTTTCAGTGCTGGCGAAGCGTCTGTGCTTGACGGCATCAGAGGATTTTTGAATGAGGTAGCAAGGGCCACAGTCTGCCCAAATCAGAGGGCCAGGCTACTAATTCTGACTTGATTTAATTTGAATGTAAATGGAATTGGAAATAAACAGTAGTAAAAGGTAAAGGTTCCCCCACACATTTGTGCAGTCGTGTCTGACTCTAGGGGCCGGTGCTCATCTCCGTTTGTTAGCCGAAGAGCCAGCGTTGTCCGAAGACGCTTCCACGGTCATGTGTCTGCATGACGCGCACGGAACGCTGTTACCTACCCACCGAAGTGGTACCTATTCATCTACTTGCATTTGCATGCTTTCGAATTGCTAGGTTGGCAAGAGCTGGAGCTAGTGCGGGAGCTCACTCCGCACACAGGGCTAGGGATTTGAACCTCCGAACTTGCGATCTTCTGATCGACAAGCCTGGCGCCTTACCCGCTGAGCCACCACGCCCCTTAAATAATAAATAAACATATAAATAAAAATAAATTTAAATAAACAGTAGATATAGACAAAGTAAATGCATTCGATATAGTAAACAAGATTACTCTTATTTCTTCCATCTGCCCCATTAAAAATCTCACTAGGAATCGGATGGGCCAAAAGATTTTAAACCTGCAAGAGAGAGGAATTGTTCCACATCCAGAAGCCAGAAGTGACAGTGAGAGAAAGCTCATGTTTAGATATGCAAAGAAAGTGAATAACAGTGTAGATAACATTTCCCCCGCTGGCTGTGTCTGTTGTCACTGGAATGCCTTCCCTGCAGACAATGGGGGTTTGAAAAGAAAAGAAAAGAAAAACAAAATACAGACTGCAGTGCTGTTCAAGGATTAGAGTTCACTGTAACATGGAGCTAAATCAACTGCGCGAAAAAAGACTGAAACGTTTGTTTTAAGCGGATTCCAGAAAAACGCTGCTTCAGAGGCTGGCACAAGTGTATTTTCCTCCTATTTCCTGCAATTTAGGACAGCTAGGAATTAGGTAGAGGGAATAAATCCCGTTTTGAGTGGCACTGCTGAACAATCACGATTAAGTCAATCGCTCTTCTGCTCGAGAGCTGAAATTAAAGGCACTGTCACAATTCTGCAGTTTTCAATACTCAATCTCTCAAAAAACGTTTGAAGATGACCTGCAGTCATTTTCCCTTTTGCTGACTCAGAGATGCTGAGAACAAACAGCAAAGAATGCCATTTACTCACTGTCCTGTCCCTGGGCCCTGGAGTAAAAAAAAACAAACAAACCCTCACCTGCACAAGAAGGAAATAAGAAAATTGCTTGCATGCACACACACAACCACACCCATTCTTACCCTTTCTTTCTGTTGTGTGAACTTGTTTGATCGTGCGCAGCAAGAACATCAGAGCAATTCCTATGGGGGGATATTGTGAAAGTCATGGGGCCAGGGGGTTAGGTAAGCCCATCTTTAAGGGGTTGCTTAACTAACCAGTTTGGACTAGTGGTTAAGGCAACGGGCTAGAAACCAGGGGTCTGTGAGTTCTAGTCCCGCCTTAGGCATGAAAGCCGGCTGGGTGACCTTGGGCTAGTTACTCTCTCTCAGCCCTAGGAAGGAGCCAATGGCAAACCAGGAGACTCAGATTTCTAGTCCCGCCTTAGGCATGAAAGCCGGCTGGGTGACCTTGGGCCAGTCACTCTCTCTCAGCCCCAGGAAGGAGGCAATGGCAAACCAGGAGACTGAGAGTTCTAGTCCCGCCTTAGGCCTGAAAGCCAGCTGGGTGACCTCGGGCCAGTCACTCTCTCTCAGCCCAACTCACCTCACATGGTTGTTGTTGTGGGGAAAATAGGAGGGGGAAGGAGTACTAGGTATGTTCGCTGCCTTGAGTCATGCCTAAGGTAGGACTAGAACTCTCAGTCTCCTGGTTTGCCATTGGCTCCTTCCTAGGACTGAGAGACAGGGACTGGCCCAAGGTCACCCAGCCGGCTTTCATGCCTAAGGAGGGACTAGAAATCTCAATCTCCTGGTTTCTAGCCCAGCACCTTAACCACTAGACCAAACTGACTCTCTTTAGTTCCCTTCAGGACCAACATGTGCACCTACTGGATGATAAGAAAGTTGGGGAAAGCTGCCCCAGAGGGACTCTCTACAAGGGGTGCTTTTCTGAAGCACTGGATGGCCCCCATTATAGGCGAATGATGGATGAGAGCAGGCAAGGAGGCTTCATAGAAGACCCCTGTGCCTTTGGAAAAGGAACACATTCCCTTGATAAGCCGAGTGAGTCAGAAGGGGGTGCTGGGAATTCTGTTCATCTGCAATTCAAGAAACAAAGGCCATCTTAAGTGTCAGAAGGACCTAATAGAATAGGTGATGTTTTCTTCTTCCTTTCCTATCACAGCCACACAGCAGCCTCATACGTAAGGGCTCTTCTCTATGGGTGAGGCAGCTAAAGCTTAACAGTACAGGTAGTCCTCGACTTACGATTACAATTGGGACCAGAACTTCTGTTGCTAAGCAAGGTTAAGTGAGTCACGCCTGATTTTACGACCTTTTTTGCCACAGTCATTAAGTGAATCACTGCAGTTGTTAAATGAATCACACGGTTGTTAAGCAAATACAGCTTCACCCATTGACTTTGCTTGTCAGAAGCCAGCTGGGAAGGTCACAAATGGTGATCATGTGACCCCAGGACATTGCAACTGTCGTAAATACATGCCGGTTCCCAAGTGCCTGAATTTTTATCACATGACCGCAGGGATGCTGCAACAGTCGTAAGTGCAAGGACCGGTCGCAAGTTACTTTTTTCAGTGCCATCGTAACTTTGAGCGGTCACTAAATGAATGGTTGTAAGTCGAGGACTACCTGTACTGGATTCATTTTGCCAATCAGTTTGCCATTCTGGTTTATATATACTTGATGTAAGTGGACTAATACACATTTTTTAAAAAGAAAATGATGTGGCTATTATAATTTTATATTGTAAAAGTGAAGACACTCCCCCTCCCTTCAAGACATTGATTGGCTCGAACATTGCCTTGTGACTTTAAAGTTTTCAATTAAAATGTATTAAGTAAGATTCATGATTTTAGACATATGAAATAAGGGTGCCCTCAAGTTATGCTCAGGTCCTGGAGACTGCATTTGTTATGTATTTATTTGAAAATTTTATATGGCCACCTGGATTACATAAAACTATGTTTTTCAAACTTGGCCACTTTAAGATGGGCGGATTTCAACTCTCAGAATTCCCCAGCCAGCATGTTGAAGTCCACCCATCTTAAAGTGGCCAAGTTTGAAAAACACGGATATAAACAATGTAGGTGGCTAACAAATACACAAGTAAAAGAACTAGATCAAAACTCTAGCACAGCGCTTTCCAAACTGTGTGTCGGGACACGTTAGTGTGTTGGCTGCAGTGTCTGGGTGTGTCACGGCTGCTGCTGCCTCCAAACCTGCTGTGATTCCACGCAGGTCCTGGTGCCTTCTTTGTGCCTTGCTGCCTCCAAACCTGCTGTGATTCCACGCAGGTCCTAGTGCCTGCCTTGTGCCTTGCTGTAAGAGTGTGTCGCGAAATGATGCCCTGCTGTAAGTGTGTGTCGCGAAATGATGCATGTCTAAAAAGTGTGTCACCAACATGAAAAGTTTGGAAAGCTCTGCTCTAGCACATCATTAGCAGCATAATCATACCTTCTCACTGAGCTTACCTCCCATCCTGACTCAACACCAGAGGAATAGCCAGAGCTTAACAGTCTTCCAGAAGGCAGGGAGGGCAAGAGGTTCTTCATATAGAAGTTAAACAGGAGAGGGGAGAGCACCGAGCCCTGCGGCACCCCACACAAGAGGGGCCGTGGGTCAGATCTCTCCTCCCCTATCATCACTGATTGGGAGTGGCCCTGGAGGAAGGAGGCGAACCACTGCAGGACCACACCGCCCACCCCCAACTCCCTGAGCCGCCCCAAAAGGATACCATGGTTGACAGTATCAAAAGCCGCTGAGAGATCTAAAAGGGTAAGGATAGATCCACTTCCTCCATCCCGCCCTTGCCAGAGATCATCCATAAGTGCGACCAATGCAGTCTCCGTCCCATATCCCGGCCTGAAACCTGACTGAAAGGGGTCTAGATAATCCGTTTCATCCAGAATCCTCTGGAGTTGTGACGCCACCACTTTCTCCACCACCTTCCCTAAAAAGGGGAGGCGGGAGACTGGACGAAAGTTGTCCAGAATAGTAGGGTCTCAGGGATGATCCCAAAGTTTGAAGTTTCATGATGAAGAAAACACCTATACCTTCTTGGTAATATCAATTATTTGTATTTCTTAAGACTAATTTTAATTTAATTAATTTCTTAATGCTAATTTTTTTGAGCTGATTTTAATGCTGACTTTAATTTATTTATTTATTCATTTATTTATAATTCAAATTTATCACCGCCCATCTCCCCCAACGGGAGTCCATGTCATTCATATTGAACTGTATAGTACAGTCAAACATCTGGAGCTGACCACAGGAAATGTTTTATGACATTTTGTATTATGCAATAACATGTTATATGATAATTTTTTAATGTCATAAAATGTTTTATAAAATTTGCCAAATTTCAATTCCATGGGAGCATGAGTCCCGGATTTTGAATGCATTCTGTAAGTTAGCCCATTTGAGGTATCTTAGTTCAAAAACTGTTGGCCTGTGATGCACCGTTTTGCCCTGTTAAAGGTTACAAACAAACAGACACGAGAGTTTTAGTAGTACTGTATATAGATAACCAGCACCTTGAATTGCACCTGGAAAAAAACTGGGAGCCAGTGCAGTACATGCAGCAGCATTCTGGACCAGTTGAAGTTTCTGGGCTGTCTTCAAGGGCAGCCCCATGTAAACCGTATTGCCATAGTCCAAGCAAACGGTGACTAGGGCATGAGTTATTATGAACAGGGCCTCCCCGTTCAGGAATGGGCGCAATTGGCATACAAGATGAATTCATGAAAAGCCCCCCTACCCCAGCCATGGTTACTGCCTGCTCCTCGTCCATGTAGCTGTTGGCAAATTATGGAAGTGGATTGCCATTGCCACCTTCTGGGATATGTCGATGAAGGTTCTCAGTCATCCAGGTGGAATTGTCTGTAGCTTGAATCATGTCAACTGGATTTCTATTTTCTCAGTGGAAACGTTTCGCTCCTTATCCAAGGAGCTTCTTCAGTCTGAGCAAAGTTGGTAAGGGAATCCTAAATATGTTTCTAGGTAGAAATATATATTTAAATATATATATATATATATATATATATATATATATATATATATTATATTATATTATATATATATATATATATATATATATATTATATAATATATATATATATATATATATATATATTATATAATATATATATATATATATATATATATATATATATATATATATATATCAATATAACCATGACCCCAGGTGTAAGGTCACACAGCTACCTAGAAACATATTTAGGATTCCCTTACCAACTTTGCTCAGACTGAAGAAGCTCCTTGGATAAGGAGCGAAACGTTTCCACTGAGAAAATAGAAATCCAGTTGACATGATTCAAGCTACAGACACCTTCTGGGATATTTTTCAACTTTACAGATTGGGATTCCCTTGTGGGCTCCCATCCAAGTAGTACCTGATCTGATTCTGCTTAGCTTCTAAGTTGAAACAAGGTTAGCTAGGTGCTGGTATCTAGCTGGGCCAAGGAAAGCTTTTGTCAGGTCAAACTTGACTCTTGATGATGTACATGGACACTTCCATGAATCTTTCATTGCTGTAATATGGAACTAGCTTGCCATTGCCACCTTCTGAAGTTTTGCTTAAAGCCCCGCTGGTCTATGGCCTTAGGATCTTCTGGTGGCCTTCTGTCAAAGTACTACCTTGATCCAATCCCACTTAGTTTTGGAGATCAGTCAAGGTTAGCTCGCTATTGCCACCTGGCTGGGTTTTAGCTATATAGTCAGCTCCAGTTAGTGGGCTCAGAGTTTTCTAATGTTTCCTTTTCTCTGCCCTTGCAGCAGGACCACACGATCCTCTTGTTAGATACTACCCATCACTCTGAGTTTGGATGTATCTAAAGACTGAAAATGGAAGGACCTTGGGTATTTAAGAAAAACAATAAGGAAGAAATAAAAATGGAAACGGCTCTTCTAAGGACGAGTGGCCTCAAAGCTTTATGGACAACCATGTACATTAGAAAGTAGCAGCCATTCATTAATTTAAAAACAAAAGGGAAATTTAAAAACTGGAAACAAGTCTTGGATCTTTTTGATGGTACCAAAGTTTGGTTCAGTGTTTTTAGAAGGACTCCTGAATGTGATAGAAACTGTGAAAAGGCTGTGGCCATCCGGATCGACCCAGGCAAAGGATTTCACGGTGCTTCCGACTCCAATGCCATGAACACGTTTGAGAGTTTAGCTCGTCTCCTTTTGTAGAACGACTCCTCCACAGAGCGTGGTCTGGGCAGACATGCGGGAGAGTTACCCCTGGATGTATTGATGGAAATGCATTAGCCATATCCGGCGCTTTCTGAAAGCAGACTGGAAATTACAAGAGTGCTCACAACTTCCTTCCTTTTCCAGGCTCTGTCCTGGTACTTTGCTTGCTGTATGAATGAAGACGATACTCTTCCGGAAATATTTTACAATGTATGATTGAGTGTAATTAAAAAAAATATAACCACTCAGACTAAAAACAAAGGTATTTAACTCTGTTGTAGTTTCTTTAACATTCATGTGGATTAAAAACAAAGTCTATAATAAAAACAGAAAACTATACAATGTAATTGCTAGTCCTTTCCTGCACTTCAGTTCCTCCATTGTTTGATTAACTTCTTACCTTCTTGTGTGCCAAAACTGGGGAAAATTCTGTTAGCTACGGATCTGAACACATAGGAAACATGGGAACTTATTTCTGCCTAATTCTGATAAGTCAGTTAACTAGCTGAGCTGTGAACTGAATAAATCACTTCCCAGGACTTGGAGGCAAAGGTCAAACCAGGTCTTTTTCCATGCAAAGTCTGACCTGCCCCACATTGGCAATATCCCACATCTATTGCTGGAGACAAAAGGGTGTGGTGTGGTGGCTCAGCGGGTAAGACGCCAGGCTTGTCAATCGGAAGATCGCAAGTTCGGAGGTTCGAATCCCTAGCCCCGTGTGATGGAGTGAGCTCCCGCACTCGCCCCAGCTCTTGCCAACCTAGCAATTCGAAAGCATGCAAATGCAAGTAGATGAATAGGTACCACTTCGGTGGGAAGGTAACAGCGTTCCGTGCACGTCATGATAGCCACATGACCGCGGAAGCGTCTTCGGACAGCGCTGGCTCTTCGGCTAACAAACGGAGATGAGCACCGGCCCCTAGAGTCGGACACGACTGCACAAATGTGCGGGGGGAACCTTTACCTTTTTATTGCTGGAGACAATGTCAGCTCCTTCCATGAATTAAAACCCCTGCTCTTTGTTTCCCCCAGAGAAACAAGTTTCTTCAAGATAATCTCCCTCAGAAAATAGTAAATATGGTCTAGGTGATTCTACTACTAAACGGACTCAGGGTTGGCTGAATGAATGCCCCAAATGGTGTCCACGAATGGCTCCACTTCAGCTTGGAGGAAGGATCAAGTCAAGAGCCACAGAATGCCAGAGTGTTCTGGGCCCTGTGTGGTTCAACACTTTTTTCAGTGACTTGGATAAGAATGTTGAAGAGAGACTTACCAAATTTTCAGATAACCCAAAGCTGGAAGAGGTGGCTCTTCCTTTATTGGAAAGAGAAGATTCAAAAAGAACTGGGCAGGCTTGACAGTGGGCTGAAATAAATACAGTAAGATAGAATTTAACAGGGAGAAAGATAAAGTTCTGTACCTGGATATGAAAGGCACAAGCCTAGGATGTGACAAAGAACTGGGTATCTTTGTCGACTACTAGTTAAACATGAGTCAGCAGTAAGGTGCAGCTCAAAAGGCAAATACTATTTGGAGTGCATAGCCAGAGCATAGAGTCCAGAACATGGGAAGCAATTGTTCCACTTTACTCTGCGTTGGTCAGACCCTACATTATTTATTTATTATTTCAATTTGTATGGCCGCCCACGTGCTGTGTCACTCCGGATGGCTAACATCAAGTTATGAAGTCCAGTTCTGGGCACTGTAGTTCAAAAAAGACAGTGACAAATTGGAATAAATTCAGAGGAGGGCTACCAACATGGTGGAAACCAAGACCTATCAGCAAAGGATGCTTAGCCTACATAAGAGATGTCTGAGTTGAGATGCAATAGCAGTCTTCAAATATACTTGCACAGTTTTTGAAAATTCAAGTAATATGTGAGTTGTTTTAGTGTCAGCCCTAGTGAATCCTCAGAAAGCCGTAGACCAGAGCTTTCCAAACTCTTCATGTTGCTGACACACTTTTTAGACATGCATTATTTGGTGACACACTCTTACAGCAGGGCATCATTTCGTGACACACTCTTACAGCAAGGCACAAGGCAGGCACTAGGACCTGCGTGGAATCACAGCAGGTTTGGAGGCAGCAGGGCACAAGGCAGGCACTCGGACCTGCGTGGAATCCTGGCAGGGCAGGTTTGGAGGCAGCAAGTCACAAGGCAGGCACTAGGACCTGCGCGGAATCACAGCAGGTTTGGAAGCAGCAAGGCACAAGGCAGGCACTAGGACCTGCGTGGAATCACAGCAGGTTTGGAGGCAGTGAGGCACAAGGCAGGCACTAGGACCTGCGTGGAATCACAGCAGGTTTGGAGGCAGCAAGGCACAAGGCAGGCACTAGGACCTGCATGGAATCACAGCAGGTTTGGAGGCAGCGAGGCACAAGGCAGGCACTAGGACCTGCGTGGAATCACAGCAGGTTTGGAGGCAGCGAGGCACAAGGCAGGCACTAGGACCTGCGTGGAATCACAGCAGGTTTGGAGGCAGCGAGGCACAAGGTAGGCACTAGGACCTGCATGGAATCCTGGCAGGGCTCGGAGGCAGAAGCAGCTGCGACACACCCAGACACTGCAGCCAACACACTAATGTGTCCCGACACACAGTTTGGAAAGCTATGCCGTAGACCTTAAACTTTTATTGGTTGAGCCAATAAAATGGCCAGGTTTTCAGGCATGTGACCCTATTCCAACCACAGTTTCAGAGATTTCTGTAGGACCTTCTAATTTTGATTAAGTGTTCTGACATTCTTTAAGTGAAAGCCAATGAATGATTCATATCAGCGGATCAGGTTCACTTATTCCACCATATCCACAAAGAATCACTTTAAGATAGTCATGTTTTACCTATCTTATATTCATAGTAAACCATTCCTGCCTACAGTGTGTCAACTATGAAATCCCCAGGAATGTACTTGGAATGAAGACATTCAGCAAAAAGAATAGCAATGCTCTTTTCAACTTCCTGTCTTTTCAGTTTGGTGAAAAGCAGCCACCAAGCTCTTTTTGATTGATTAAGTGCCATCAAGTTAGTGTCAACTCTTAGAGACAACATAGATTTTTCTCCATGACAATCTGTCCTTAATTTATTTATTTATTTATTTATTTATATTTATTGTGCTATTTATACCCCACCTATCCCCTCCCTAATGGAGGACTCTAGGCGGCTTACAAGCATATATACATTAATTATACAATTCACCATTTTAACAGCGCGTGAGGGGAGGGGGTAAGAGAACCGACTCTTTCAGGCTCTGGACTACAATTCCCAGGATGCCTTGAGCCGGCTGCTGACGTCCTGTAGCTGTTGCATCCGGGTCCGTCGTCACCACCTGCCATTCGATCTTCCTCCAATCTTTTTCCTCCGGTGGTGCCGACTTCCCGACAGGACGCCAGCAAATTAGCCCACTTAAGGTGGTACCCATTTATCTACTTGCAAAGCTTTCGAACTGTTGGGTTGACAGGAGCTGGGACTAGCAACGAGAGCTCACCTCGTTGCGCGGGGATTCGAACTGCTGACCTTCTGATCTGCAGCCTACAGCTCAGTAGTTTAACCTGGTGAGCCACCGCGTCCCTTAACCTGGTCTTTTAGGTCTTCCAAGAGTTCAACCATCTCCACTGTAACTGAGTCTATCCACCTTGCTGCTGGTCATCCTCTTCTCTTTCCTTCCACCTTTCCCAGCATTACAGCCTTCTCTAGAGAGCTGGGTCTTCACATAATGTGTCCAAAGTAAGAAAATTTGAGCCTGGTTGTTTGTGCCTCGAGTGAGAACTCTGGATTGATTTGTTTGATAATCCATTTGTTTGTTTTCTTGGCTGCCCATGATATTCTCAGGAGTCTTCTCCAACACTATAGTGTGTCACAGGGAATACCATTGTTTGTACAATTCTGATCTTCACCAAGCTCTTGTTGTTGTTGTTCAGTCGTTTAGTCGTGTCCGACTCTTCGTGACCTCATGGACCATAGCACGCCAGGCCTTCCTGTCCTCCACTGTCACCCGGAGTTTACTCAAATTCATGTTCATTACATCGGTGATGCTATCGAACCATCTCATCCTCTGCCGTCCCCTTCTCCTTTTGCCTTCAGTCTTTCCCAGCATCAGGGTCTTTTCCAGTGAGTCCTCTCTTCGCATTAGGTGGCCAAAGTATTTGAGCTTCAGCTTCAGTATCTGTCCTTCCAATGAGCAGTCAGGGTTGATTTCCTTTAGGATTGACTGATTTGACCTCCTTGCAGTCCAAGGGACTCTCAAGAGTCTTCTCCAGCACCACATTTCAAAAGCATCAATTCTTCGGTGCTCAGCCTTCCTTATGGTCCAACTCTCACAGCCATACATTACTACTGGGAAAACCATAGCTTTAACTATACGGACCTTTGTCGGCAAGGTGATGTCTCTGCTTTTTAATATGCTGTCTAGGTTTGCCATCGCTTTCCTCCCAAGGAGCAAGCATCTTTTAATTTCATGGCTGCAGTCACCGTCTGCGGTGATCTTGGAGCCCAAGAAAATAAAATCTGTCACTGCTTCCATTTCTTCCCCTTCTATTTGCCAGGAAGTGATGGGACCAGATGCCATGATCTGGGTTTTTTTAATGTTGAGTTTCAAGCCAGCTTTTGCACTCTCCTCTTTCACCCTCATCAAGAGGCTCTTTAGTTCCTCTTCACTTTCTGCCATTAGGGTGGTATCGTCTGCATATCTGAGGTTGTTGATATTTCTCCCGGCAATCTTAACTCTGGCTTGTGATTCATCCAGCCCGGCATTTCTCATGATGTACTCTGCGTATAAGTTAAATAAGCAGGGTGATAATATACAGCCTTGTCGTACTCCTTTCCCAATTTTGAACCAGTCGGTTGTTCCATGTCCGGTTCTAACTGTTGCTTCTTGACCCACATACAGGTTTCTCAGGAGACAGGTAAGGTGGTCTGGTACTCCCATCTCTTCAAGAATTTGCCACAGTTTGTTGTGATCCACACAATCAAAGGCTTTAGCATAGTCAATGAAGCAGAAGTAGATGTTTTTCTGGAACTCTCTTGCTTTTTCCATGATCCAGCGAATGTTGGCAATCTGATCTCTAGTTCCTCTGCCTCTTCGAAACCCAGCTTGCACTTCTGGTAGTTCTCGGTTCACATACTGCTGAAGCCTAGCTTGTAGAATTTTGAGCATAACCTTGCTAGCATGTGAAATGAGCGCAATTGTATGGTAGTTTGAACATTCTTTGGCATTGCCTTTCTTTGGAATTGGAACATAAACTGACCTTTTCCAATCCTGTGGCCACTGTTGAGTTTTCCAAATTTGTTGGCATATTGAGTGCAGCACTTTAACAGCATCATCTTTTAGGATTTTAAATAGCTCAGCTGGGATACTGTCTTCTCCGCTAGCTTTGTTGTTAGTAATGCTTCCTAAGGCCCACTTGACTTCACTCTCTAGGATGTCCGGCTCAAGGTCAGTGACCACACCATCGTATTTATCAGGGATATTAGATCTTTCTTGTATAGTTCTTCTGTGTATTCTTGCCACCTCTTCTTAATCTCTTCTGCTTCTGTTAGGTCCCTGCCTTTTTTGTCCTTTATCATGCCCATCTTTGCACAAAACTTTCCCTTGATATCTCCCATTTTCTTGAAGAGATCTCTAGTCTTCCCCATTCTATTGTTTTCCTCGATTTCTTTGCACTGTTCATTTAAGAAGGCCACCTTATCTCTCCTTGCTATTCTCTGGAAATCTGCATTCAGTTTGTTATATCTTTCCCTTTCTCCCTTGCCTTTCCTCAGCTATTTGTAAAGCCTCATCAGTCAGCCACTTTGCTTTCTTGCATTTCTTTTTCTTTGGGATGGTTTTAGTTGCTGACTCCTGTACAATGTTACGAACCTCCATCCATAGTTCTTCAGGCACTCTGTCTTCCAGATCTAATCCTTTAAATCTATTCCTCACCTCCACTGTATATTCATAAGGGATATGATTTAGGTCATACCTGAGTGGTCTAGTGGTTTTCTCTACGTTATTCAATTTAAGCCTAAATTGTCAGTCAGCTCCAGGTCTTGCTTTTGCTGATTGTATAGAGCTTCTCCATCTTTGGCTGCAAAGTATATAATCAATCTGATTTCGGTATTGACCATCTGGTGATGGCCATGTGTAGAGTCGTCTCTTGTGTTGTTGGAAAAGAGTGTTTGCTATGACCAGCGTGTTCTCTTGACAAAACTCTATTAGCCTTTGCCCTGCTTCATTTTGTACTCCAAGGCCGAACTTGCCTGTTATTCCGGTTATTTTTTGACTTCCTACTTTAGCATTCCAGTCCCCTATGATGAAAAGGAAATCTTTTTTTGGTGTTAATTCTAGAAGGTGTTGTAGGTCTTCATAGAACCAGTCAACTTCAGCTTCTTCGGCATCAGTGGTTGGGGCATAGACTTGGATAACTGTGGTGTTGAATGGTTTCCCTTGGATTCGAACTGAAAGCATTCTGTCGTTTTTCAGGTTGTACCCCAGTACTGCCTTTCCCACTCTTTTACTGACTATGAGAGCTACTCCATTTCTTCTAAGGGATTCTTGCCCACAGTAGTATATATAATGGTCTCCTGAATTAAATTCGCCCATTCCTGTCCATTTTAGTTCACTGATACCCAAGATGTCGATGTTCAATCTTGTCATCTCATGTTTGACCACATCCAGCTTACCTTGATTCATAGATCTTACATTCCAGGTTCCTATGCAGTATTGTTCTTTACAGCATCGGACTTTCCTTCCACTTCCAGACACATCCACAACTGAGCGTCCTTTTGGCTTTGGCCCAGCCGCTTCACTCTTTCTGGAGCTACTCGGAATTGCCCTCCGCTCTTCCCCAGTAGCATTTTGGACACCTTCCGACCTGAGGGGCTCATCTTCCGGCGTCATATCTTTTAGCCTTTTGATACTGTCCATGCGTTTTCTTGGCAAGGATACTGGAGTGGTTTGCCATTCCCTCCTCCAGTGGACCACGTTTTGTCAGAACTCTCCATCATGACCTGTCCGTCTTGACCTGACTTCATTGAGTTACGCAAGCCCCTTCGCCACGACAAGGCAGTGATCCATGAAGGGATCTTACAATCTGATTAATTTTTAACCATTTTTAAAATTTACCTGTTCAAAATAAAGGATGGTAACTGAGCAATGAATAAGGGGAGAAGAGAATGATGCTAGGGCTATGACGTGGTCTCGCTGTGTTTTTCTGTTTCAAATGTCTTCATGACTATTTTTGTGGTTAATGATTGGAGCAGATTTAAGCTTGGGGAGGGAATCTAGAAATGGAGGCAAAGAATAAAACAAGAAGACCAGCCTCTCATTATGATTTCCTAAAACAGCCAAGAATGAGAGAATACCCAATACAACTTGGCAATAGGAAGTGCCAGCCAACAGACAATAAGGGTTGCATCCTGATGATCCAGTAGGGAAGGTTCTCCCTCAGCCAGAGTTTCCTCAAGAGACAGCCGTAGGAGGCTATGTTACAAAGTGAGTCTGCATTTCCTCCAGTCTTGTTGAAATCGGGGATATACAACCTTTTTCAGGCTATTTTTTCCCCCAAATAGTCTTTGTATAGCATAGAAGGAGCTGCTCTCTGACAGGTAGGACAAAGAAGTGAGTCAAGCCATTGCAAAAATCAAGTGTGATAAGTTTGATTTAATTTACATCAAACTAAATTAATTAAATACAGTTCGCAAGATGTTTCCTTCAAGCATTTAATAATTGAATTCCTTTGGCACATTAAAATTTTCAGTTTGGTGGTAACCTTTGAAAGAACTCTGATGTCTCTAAATGTGCATCTCTCTCATTTCACTGAACTCTGAATCTATGCATGCGCTCCAAATAGCCTCTTGAGAGCCAAATCTGTCCAGTTTCAGTTGATAGTTACTTGGCTGCAGAGAGTAAATTAACATATTTGAGAATGCACCACCCGTTGTTCTTCTTAATCAACGAGATGTAGCTCTCATTTTAGAGCAGAATACCTTTGTAAACTAGACACCGAGGGCTAATGGTCACACATGACTATTTGCATCGGACTTTGTCAGGTTTCCAAAGGCAACATGGTTGGAAAAGAAGCTCAGCTCCTGTTGACTACATGGAAATGTCCATGGAGTTTTTGGGCAACAGCATGGAAATGTTTCCCATTGCCTTCTCTTTAGATTTTGTTTTTAGTTTCCAATCTAGCCTACAGTTCTTGGTGGTCTCCCATTCTAGCACTAACCAGACTCAGTCCTGCTGACCCTTCTGAGGTCACCCAGGTGCTGCTTCTGTCCTATTAAGGTAAAAGCAAGGGTCATCTCCCCATTAGCAACTTCAGTGTCTTTGAGAGTCATAGAGTCAATGCTGGGCCAAAATAACAGAACAACAGATGTTCTATCACCTCATCAAAAGCTGACTGATGCTCTGAAAAAGCTGCAAGTCACTAGAAAGGACGTGATCAAGCCTCCTTCGAGTCATGCTTGACTCCCATTGACCAGGATTTTTTCCGACTTCCCAGTTTAGCCTACAACCCTGGGGGCTTCTGTTAGAGCAGAGCTTTCCAAACTGTGTGTCGGGACACGTTAGTGTGTCGGCTGCAGTGTCTGGGTGTGTCGGGGCTGCTGCTGCCTCCGAGCCCTGCCAGGATTCCGCACAGGTCCCAGTGCCTGCCTTGTGCCCTGCTGCCTCCAAACCTGCTGTGATTCTGCACAGGTCCTAGTGCCTGCCTTGTGCCTGGCTGCCTCCAAACCTGCCAGGATTCCACGCAGGTCCTAGTGCCTGCCTTGTGCCCTGCTGTAAGTGTGTGTTGCGAAATGATGCCCTGCTGTAAGAGTGTGTCGCGAAATGATGCATGTCTAAAAAGTGTCACCAACATGAAAAATTTGGAAAGCTCTGTGTTAGAGGAACTTTTTACTTTAAGAAGTCTGAGTAGTTCTAGCTAGTGCTGTGCTGAAAAATTCTCCTGCATTTTTCAACTTTTATGTCTTGGTCATCCTGATGCAATTTGATAGAAAATAAATGGCTCCCAATTTTTTTTCCCAAAGAGGAGAAAAAAAATCCCCTGGGTAAGGCATAGTTTCTCTTGCACGTCTCTTGCACTATCCTCCCTTGAATAATCCTTTCTCCAGCCATCTGTAACCGCCTGATCCCAAGGAAAGACATCATAGCGAAACTCCTGCAGAGCACTTTTCGTGGAGAAGAAGGCAGAATAATGGAAAGAGGTATAATCAGAAACAAATAAAATAAAATCACCAGCACCCTCTGTTGTCTTGCAACAGTAAACCAAGCTCAAAATCACCAGTGAAAGCAGTTTTCACATACCGAAGGAGAAGATTCTAAAGCAAAAACCTCTTTTTTTCAAAGGAAGAAACATTTGGTAAATTGGAGGACAGAATAAATAATAATAATAATAATAATAATAATAATAATAATAATAAGCTTTATTATTTATTTATTTGTTTAGCAAATTTATATAGCCACTTATCTCACCAAAAGCGACTCTGGGCAGTGTAAAAGAGTCAGATAAAAGGACAAATATAAAAATAAGAGATAAAAATATAAAAACATTAATAAATACCATAAAAAACAAATACACAAACCATAGGCAAAGGGAGGATAAAAATGCCCCCCTCAACAATGGAGCCATCTGAAGATCATTCAGTGGACTGTTAGAACCAGTGAATGGAGCAGAGCTTAACGTTGTGTAAACTCGTAGGCAGAAAAAGGAATATTGTTTAAAAACAGCCTGTGAGCATGTTAGAGAGATTCAGGTTCTTATTCTTACACTTTTAGCCCACCCAAGCATAAAGAAACACACGCTTAGACATTGCAGGTACAAAAAGTAAGTACAAAAGAGTTGTTACATTTATTTTGTCCAGGTACAGCCATTTCAGTAGAAAATTGGTTTCAGTTCTTCTTTCTGTTCCCTAAACTGCATACCTCTGGTCCTGTTTGCTGCCAGAGGCTGCATGGAGAAAGGGGGCTTGAGCTTCTGGAGTTGAGGCCTAGCACATGGCCTCTCCATGGAAGGAGCTAAGGCACATGCATCTTACCCCATCGGTGGAAGAATCAGTGAGAGAGAAGAGGAAGTGGGAGGGGCAACAAGCAGCTTCCTCTTAGAAGCACAGAGTTTTGCCTCCTAGAGCAATCACCCATATGGTAATGAGGCATGCTTGATTTGCTGAATTCCAACACCATCTAAGCAAGTCTCTGGTTCCCTGGGAGCCCCAGGCCTGATCACATAACCAGGCCTTGAGGGCCTTTTGGAATATGAAAAGGGATGGCGCTGATCTAATCCTGGGAGGAAGGATATTCTATAAGGCAGTTGCCACAGCAGAGAAGGCACATCTCCTGGGACCCACCAAATGCAGGTCTCTAGCCAATGGAGAAGGAGAAGGAGAAGGGGATGGCAGAGGATGAGATGGTTAGATAGCATCACCGATGTAACAAACATGAATTTGAGTAAACTCTGGGAGACAGTGGAGGACAGGAAGGCCTGGCGTGCTATTGTTCATGAGGTCACGAAGAGTCGGACACGACTAATCGACTAATCGACTGAACAACAAGCCGATGGTACCCACAGCATGCCTTCTTTGCGAGATCTGATGGACTTGTATGCTGCCCGACTCTCAATGACTTTGGGTGGCTCAGATATAGTATGTGTGTATGTGTATGTGTACATATAGTTCCAGCTATATTCCCCTTCAAATCTGCCTCAAGCAATGATATAAAGCAGCTACTATTTTATTCTATGACAGTTCTTCAGATCTATTTGGTCTCTCCAAATCTGTGTCATGTCTGTAGGGAGAGAAATAATTTCCACTGCACAGTTGGAGTACAAGTTGAAAATACCTCCCCCCTCAGTTTCTATTTCCACTGTCATCTAAGCAGGAGTGGCCAAGCATGGTGGTAGAAGCTGGGTGAAGGGAATCTGAATCAAGACCAAGTAGAAAGCACTGGTGGTCTGTGGAAGACCCCATACCTTGTATACAGGTTTAGCTCCAGAAGCCACTGATCAAAAGGCTCAGGTAACAGGTGGCACCAAAGACGTTTGCCTGTGAGATACTTTGTCAGGGCGAGCGGATGGAGTGGCCTGCTTTTCTCCTATGCGCCAGCGATCCAAGTACTATGCAGTAAATAGACTCCAAACAGAAGTTATATAAAATATCCTATTTACTTATATACATACGTATTTACAGATCACTTCCACAGGTAACAAATGATACACCAACGATACAGCATTCACGAGGTAAAATGGGAATAAAATGGAATACAGAATATCTCTGCTTATATAGTCAAATTGACCAATCACATTATAGGTCAATCTCGTTAACTACCACACCCAACTTAACTCTTAGCACCTGTTGTATGAGTCACACATTGACACATCATCCCTACAACAATGGCTGCTAATTGGGTGACACTGCAGAATATTTCCCCTTTCACCTGAATATCAAGCCTCTCTGTATAATTCATATCTAACAGCAAATTCCTGGGTTTATCAAACCCCAACATACTTCTAACCAGTGTAGAAGAGAAATAGGCCTACTTGGGAGGCTATGTGATCAGGGAACCTTACGCTCTTCAGAGATGATGTTATGGGTTATAGAGATTACATCTATCCTGGGCTATCACTAGAGCTGTTTCTGGAATCTTAAATAATTTCCAATATGCAAGAATACAATTTTAAGTCAATTCCAGCTGGGATCTTCCCTCTGCACGTCTTCTGAGTTCATGCTTCTTTGTATAGTAGGCTGACCATACGTCCCGTTTTGAATGGGACAGTCCCGTTTTTTTAGCATTTTTCAACCGTCCCGTCGTTTTGATAAAAATTTCAATTTCCCCCCGTTTTTTTAAACCCAGCGGGAATGGCGCAGAAGGAGGATCCGAGACGGAGCTGCCGATTGGAGACAGCCCGGGAGAGGAAGCCCTCCCGCCTATCAGCGCACGGCAAAGGAGGGACCGGGGGGGCGGGGTTTGCAGGTGGGAGCCAATTGCATGGACCGGGGGGTGGGGTTTGCAGGCAGCAGCCAATCGCGGGGACCGGGGGTGGGGTTTGCAGGTGGGAGCCAATCGTGCAGACCGGGGGTGGGGTTTGCAGGCGGGAGCCAATCACGCAGATTGGGGTGGGGTTTGCAGGCGGGAGCCAATTGCGCAGACCCGGGGTGGGGTTTACAGGTGGGAGCCAATTGCGCAGACCGGGGGGCGGGGACCCCTGTCTTTTTCATGAATACAGAATATTACATAAGACCCCATCCCATTTTGCCATCCCAATGTCCCGTTTTTGTCTCAAGGAAATATGGTCAGCCTGTTGTATAGGCAACTCATGGCTAATGCATTCCCTCCTCTCTCCAATAAATCTGGAGAATAAATAAATAATAAACCTTAACTTAAGGTTGTCACTTCAAAGAGAATAGAATTCAAAGGGTCCCATACATAACACAAGGCACTGACTGTCCGACACCAAGGGAGATGCCGCAGATGGTTGATTAACATATTTATTAAAGGTGTGTTATTGGGATATACCTCCTGTAATTCCACACCTCATTTATAATCTGGAATAAGGGGCAACTGGGGTCAGTGCATAAATGCCATAAGGAAGCCATTATATTAACACTCAAATGTCAAACCAAAATGCTTTGGGATAGATTTATGGAAAAGAAAAGCCTTTAAATCCTGTGGCTTTAAGGAAGGCTCAGAAAGGAATCAGGCTCTGAAATTATTCACTATAATGGTTTATGGGAATTTTGTTGTCACATGTATTATTTTTCCCAGTAAGTAAATATAACACAATGAATGAATGGATGGATAAAGGCAGGTGTACATGTGTAGATAGAAAGATAGTTCATTTCCACATTAGGGACTAACAGTGTCTTTCACAGTCATCCAACGATTGTTCTGCCAACCAAATGGTAATAAAAACAGGCTTTTTATCACTTCCAGCATGATGGCTGGATGATCTTATGAAGATGCTGTAAGTCACTAGTGGGGAAATGGTGAAGAAGATAGATAGATAGATAGATAGATAGATAGATAGATAGATAGATAGATAGATAGATAGATAGATAGATATGAGACTGACATGTTTGTGTGGGTGTGAGATAGATGAATAGATATATTTGTGTGTGTGTATGTATGTATGTGTGCATGGTGTGTTTATGTGTTTGTATAGACCAGGGCTTTCCAAAGTTTTTCCCGTGGCGACACACCAACCGACGTTGGTGTGTCACAGCGGGAAAACCCGGAAGTGCGGAAGCGGTCAAAAACCCGGAAGCGCTGCTGCCGCTTCCGGGTTTTTCGTGCTGTAATTGGTGTGTCGCCCCAGGAAAACCCGGGAAAACCCAGAAGCGCTGATTATGATCTGCGCTTCCGGGTTGTGTGGCGACACACCAGACTGTGTGTGGCGACACACTTTTGTGTCGCGACACACAGTTTGGAAAGCTCTGGTATAGACTGATGCATGTCTGTGTATAGATAGATTGATAAAAGATCATTGATTTTTCCTTCATAAAACAATTCTATCTTTAGCGTCCCCATTTGATGAGTTTTCACCAGTCTGTACTATATTGAAATAAAAATGTGAATAGAGGCTTTCCTGGTTCAGATCAGAAATCCATCTAGTCCATGGATGGGGGATTTATATAATGGGGTCTCTCTCTCTCTCCACATCTCCATCCCTCCCTATCTACCTAGTTATTTAGCTATCTATCATGTTCCCTCCCCAGATCACAGCAAGCATGGCAACAATGCAGTGATGTCTCTGAAGGGAGGGGGGCAGGGAATGTTTACTGCTTATTTTGGCTTTTTGGTTGTTTGATTTTTCAAAAAATAAACCAACCAGGTATGTCAAATCTAGTGAATGCTTAAAAGAGCTATTTCATTTATTTTTAAATACAAACAAAAACTTGAAAATTGAATTACTGGATGTCTACGTTCTGCAGATTTTTACAGAGCAATCTAGAGCTCCAAAGACAGCCAAAAAAAAGTGGGGGGTGGACTGGGGCTTAAATATGGCCATGGACTGCAGATCCTCCTCCCCTGATCTCCCACCGCCCCTGCATTTTCCGCCTGCTACCCTCAGTGGCTAAGCGGATGCATTCAGGAGGTGCACAAGCTCAGGACAGACTTGGCATCACGTCATTTTGCCCCTGAACATACATACGTCATGAAAAAAGTAAGGTCTCCTTCAAGGTGAGCTGACTTCCTTGCCAACAACGTGAAGGTGATTTGCCTCTGCCTTCTTCTCAAATGCTTTTTTCTGCTTTCCCAGGCTGTTTAATTATTTGCAAACAGCCTTCCCCAAGCATCCTATAGAAGTCTTGGATATCCAATGCTAGATTTTATTTTATTTATTTTATTGAAACAGTTTATTTAGCCTCCCATCTCACAACAGTGACTCTAGAGCAGTGTTTCTCAAACGTGGGGACTTTAAGATGTGTGGACTTCAACTCCCAGAATTCCCCAGCCAGCATGGCTGGCTGGGGAATTCTGGGAGTTGAAGTCCACACATCTTAAAGTCGCCACGTTTGAGAAACACTGGTTTAAGATGCACATTGGTGATAAAAGCTAAATGAGTGTAAATCTACTTTTCTACCAAAATTCTGCAATCGGGTTTTTCTGAGCTCTGGACCAAGCCATCTTTCAGAATACCAAAACCAGCCCAGCTCAGGTCTAGGTCTAAATTAAGAGTCTAAATTAATTGTATCAGTGTATTGCCATAAAAGCCATGAAGCAACTCGTGCAGCTGGGAAAGATCCTCTTGCCTACACTGCCTCCAGTCTTTAAGTTTCCCATGTGTTTAAATCCTTGCCCATTAAGAATCTTGCAAACTAATACATGTATTTGGAAAAAGTCTCATTCCTGTTCATTTTGAGCTGAGCCTCTTGAACACCAACTGAAACAATGCATTTCAGCTTCACAAGGAATAATCATCTGAGCCGAATGCAGCGTCTGGGGTAAAGAAAATGTATTAGTAAACTTGCTTCCAAAGCACAAAATTATCTGTTTCTCTCCCCCTGCCCTGCCCCCAGCGTGCAAAGACCATGTTCCAATACTGCATATTCCAGATAGATCAGATACCTGTTCATCTTTCCTTGTGAGTCTACCTTACCCTCGCGATAGACACATTTATATCCCATTTACACTAATGGAATTCACACATGGGTATCGAGGGGAGCAAATATAACTCAGCTCTGTCATCCTTTATGACTCTCAGACTGAATTTCTTAAAGTCTCTGTGCTGATGATCCTATGAAAGAAGAAAGAGGTACTCCTTAGGACATAAATCTGTCTCTCTCCCCAGCTGTCACCCTCTTCCAAATTCCTGCACACACAAATGGGACCCTTTTTTCTAAGTGTGGGGAGAGGGTTAGCTGTTCTGTCTACGGCTGCCTACTTTCAGTGTGGCAATTAATCTTGAGGGTGTTAGAGATATCAGGTTTCAACCAAGCACGTCTCACACAAGCTTGAAGGAGGAGGCAGCCTCTGCTGTAACCTAATATTACTTGCTTTGTGTGGGAGGGGCTGAACCCCGATTTCCTGTTCCTGTTCCCTTCTCTTCTTCTCTTTCCTGATTGAATCTCCTACCAAGGAGGATGGTCAGCTATGGCTGTCCGCGTTGCTCACACTTCCATTCAGCAAGGCCACATTAAGATGACTGTGGGTTTGGTCAGAACCTATCGCTCGCACACATGAACCATCCTCTACTACAATAAATCTGATCTACAATAAAACTGTAAGCTATTTTTCTGTAACTTTACATTAACGTGTGAAGTGTGTTTATTTTGTGTTTTGAACTGATTAAGCCTTGTGCAAGTTAATTGGGATGCTTCTGCTCTGCTAAACAAAAACTAATTAGAAGCTGCATGGAGTTCTGGTATTAGCATCCCAGAATTCCTACAGCGGGGACAAAAGGTCCCATCCACACTAAGGAGTCCTTTGTGGAGCTAAGGAGAGAGAAAAGCAGATTGTAGCAAGTTGTGGGCTGCGTCCGGCTCAGGGACAGATTCTTCATTGATTATTTACAATATTTATTATTTCCCACCTTTTCTCCAGAAGCTCAAGGGTGATGTCAGACCCAGCCCAAGAACTTCAGAGAATCAATCCAGCCAAACTTCAGTACTTTATTTGCTCCCACCGTATAGACAGAATCTTGCCAGACTCAAGCTACTCTGCCTAACCTGAGGGGAAATAGCCTGGGAAGGCTCTAGGGCGGGGCTATCCTGAACCTCTTCAGTTTCTCACCATTGCCTCCGGACTGTGCCTCCACTTATCTCCTCCACCTCCTTGGAACGTGCTCCCTCCTTCCTGAGAACCAGCGGCACCGCCGAAATCCACCACATCACCTCCCCCTTCAGAGACACATTCCATGACAGGTGCTTAGACTACACTCCCTCTTTCAAGCTTCCCCAGAACAACAACCCTGGAAGAGAATTACTGGCCAAAGCAATTCCATGGGCGAGGTGAACTTGAACTTTGGAGTCCCAAGGCCGATTCCGACATCTGAACCGCTCTACCCAACTGGCTCTCAAAACAGTCGTGTTTTTCAAGTAACAGGCTGCAGTGAAGGTGGGTTTAGTCGCACCTGTTTGGAGCATCGGCTGAAGGAGTGGTTTAGAACGACTTTCAGAGGAAAGAGAGTTGGGAATGGCTGGAGGCAAAGTTTTGCTTTGAAGCAAATAGACATCTTTTTAAAAAATTAAAGCTTAAGAGGTTCAGCTTCCTGTAGCTATCAAGGGAAGTGTACAGGGATCGTCAATCATCTCGGAAAACACTGCACTGCAGAGCCCTGGGTTGAAGGATCTTCCAGATCACTTCCACATGTTAAACATATTAGCGGGAAGTAAAGTTTCCTTGGAGACAGGCTGAAGTCCTGAGGACTTCATGGAAACATCAAAGTGTTTTCTTCACATTATAGAGAAGTGGTTTGCTGTTGCCTTCACCTAGAACATAGCTTTCCAAACTGTGTGTCGTGACACAGTACTGTCTCGCCTGCGGGGCCCAGGTGTGTCGTGTGAAAACCTGGAAGCGTTGATGGCGCGCCGCTGTGGCGGCGGCAGGCCATCAGCGCTTCCAGGTTTTCATGCAGCACACCAGGACCAGCAAAAACCCGAAAGCGCCGCAGTGGCGGCGCGCAAAAACTTGGAATGTTGATCCATTGGCTACAACAGGAATTGACCGATCGGCTTGTCACCCAAGGTTGACGTCATGGGCTGAGAGTGACTGGCCCAAAGTCACCCAGCCGACTTTCATGCCAAAGGCAGGACTAGAACTCTCTGTCTCCTGGTTTCCCATTGGCTCCTTCCTAGGCCTGAGAGAGAGTGACTGGCCCAAAGTCACCCAGCCGGCTTTCACGCCCAAGGCAGGACTAGAACTCTCTGTCTCCTGGTTTCCCACTGGCTCCTTCCTAGGCCTGAGAGAGAGTGACTGGCCCAAGGTCACCCAGCCGGCTTTCACGCCCAAGGCGGGACTAGAACTCTGAGTCTCCTGGTTTCTAGCCTGGAGCCTTCACCACTAGACCAAACTGGCTCTCTAATCTGTAATCCAACAGATTAACCAACCATATTTGAAAATATATCAATGCCTGCCCGTGAATGACAAAAAAGTATCTCAGTTCTCACATCTACCTAATTTATTTATTTATTTATAGTGATATTTATACCCCGCCTATCCCCTCCCTAATGGAGGACTCTAGGCGGCTTACATTCATATATATACAATTCAAATTATACAATTCACCAAATTCAATTATACAATTCACCGCGTGTGAAGGGAGGAGGGTGAGGGAACCGACTCTAGTAGGCTCCGGACTACAATTCCCAGGATGCCTTGAGCCGGCTGCTGACGTCCTGTAGCTGTCACATCCGGGTCCGTCGTCACCACTGCCATTCGATCTTCCTCCGATCCGATCCTCCGGTGGAGCCGACTTCCCGACAGGACGCCAGCAAATTAGCCCACTTAAGGTGGTACCCATTTTATCTACTTGCTAGGCTTTCGAACTGCTGGGTTGACAGGAGCTAGGACTTAGCAACAAGAGCTCACCTCGTTGTGCGGGTTCGAACTGCCAACCTTCTGATCAGCAGCCTACAGCTCAGCTGTTTAACCTGCTGAGCCATCCGCGTCCCTATCAATTATTAATGCCATAATCCTTGCTGTTATCATCAATTGTCTCTACGGCATCTGAAATCTAGTAATACATGCATGCCAGATGAAGCGTGTCCATTTATAATTCAACAAAATTAGCACAATAAATACAACTGGTTTTAAAAAATATATCTTTCTTGTAGAATCAAGAAAACAGCACTAAACTCCAATATCCATGCACTTTCTTCCTGTGAACAGGGTGAAATAATATATTTCAGAGATGTGACCGAGAGCCAGTTTGGTGTAGGGTTAAGGGCACTGGGCTAAAAACCAAGAGACTGTGAGTTCTAGTCCTGCTTTAGACATGGAAGCCAGCTGGGTGACTTGGGGCCAGTCCCTCTTGCTCAACCCCAGGAAGAAGACAAGGGCAAACCACTTCTGAAAATGCTACCAAGAAAACTGCAGGGACTTGTCCATATAGTGGTCAAGGGTCAAGGCTGACTTGAAGGCACCAAGTATTTATGAGAACCAGTTAGGTCTAATGGTGACGGCGCTGGACTAGAAACCGGGAGACCATGAGTTCGAGTCCTGCCTTGGGCACAAAGCTAGCTGGGGGACTTTGGGCCGTTACTCTTAGTCCCAGGAAGAAGGTGGCAATGGCAATCACTTCTGAAAAATATTCCAAGAACTGCAGGGACTAGTCCAGCCACTTGCTACAAGCCAAGACACTGGAATACCGTTTTTTGACTGGAGAGCTGGGCACCAATCTTTCAAAGGAGGCCCTATCACCCATGACAGAAACAACCCTGCCCTTTCACGCACGGTCCATACCAGGTTTTCGTTTGTCAGCCGCGTGATTTCCTGCTGGATGCCAACTCCACTTGGGCTTCTGGGGACACCTGGAGTGTCTGGAGGAAGACTTCGTGCTGTTTCTCCATCCCTTCCTTCAACGCCTCCATCTGGTCCTTTAGGGCTTCGACTTCCTCTTCATGTTCCCTCCTCTGTTCCTGGAGCTGGGCCTCAAGGAGCCTGAAGGGGGGAAAAGGGGGAAGGTAAAAGGACTTTGTCACCCAAATGATGTGAGGTGCCTAAGATACGCTGCCATGACACCTCTAGTGGTGATGGACCACGGCTTGGATTTACAGACCAAATGCCTTTCGGAAGCTGTAGGCAGATCCTAGGTAACAAAAGGCTCCTTCCAAGGTACAGGTAGTCCTCACTTAATGACCACAATTGGGACCGGAATTTCAGTTGCTAAGTGAAGCAGTCATTAAGCAAATCTGACCCGATTTTATGACCTTTTTTGAGGTGGTGGTAAAGCAAACCATGTGGTTGTTAAGCGAATCATGTGGTTCCCCATTGATTTTACTTGCCAGAAGCCGACCGGGAAGG
Source organism: Charina bottae (assembly GCA_023362775.1). NCBI lineage: Eukaryota > Metazoa > Chordata > Lepidosauria > Squamata > Charinaidae > Charina > Charina bottae. Next base: position 27,797,898 of record JALMGJ010000012.1, read on the forward strand.
TAAAAAATGGCGATCACGTGACCACGTGATGCTGCGATGGTCATAAATACGAACTGGTTGCCAAGCGCCCAAATCGTGATCACGTAACTGCAGGGACACTGCTATGGTCGTAAGTGTGAGGACTGGTCGCAGGTCGGTTTTTTCAGCACCATCATAAGTATGAACCGTCACTAAATGAATGGTTGTTAAGCGAGGACTACCTGTACTTTTGTGTCATGTAAACAGGAAAGTGTAGGCTTGTTGATTTATATTTAGGCTGACCATATTTCCTTGAGGCAAAAACGTCGCCGGACAAAGTGGGCGTGCGTGCGCGCGTGGGCCGGCGGGGTGGGCACGCGGGGTGGGTGGGCATGCGGGCACGCACGCGTGTAGACGTGCGCATGTGGGCATGTGGGGGGCCAGGGGCGGGCGGGCGGGTGCATGCGTGCACGCACACGGGGGGCCATGTGCGCATGCAGGGGGTGGAGGGCGTGCGCATGCGCTTCGCCAGGAAACTTTCAAAAACGGGACAAAATTGAGATTTTTACTATAACGACGGGACGCTCCAGAAATGGTGAAATAACGGGACAGTCCCGTTCAAAACGGGACGTATGGTCAGCCTATTTATATTGTGTATAGATATAGATATAGATATATAGATATACAGTAGATATAGATATATATTCTATATACACATAAGAAAAACAGCTTGGCATAGTTGTTAAAGGCCCTAGGCCAGACACTGGGAGACCTTGAGTTCTAGTCTTGCCTTAGACACACGGCTTTCTGGGTGACCTTGGGCCAGTCCTTTTCTCTCTCCCCTAGGAAGAAGCAGGCAAGGGCAGACCACTTCCAAACATCTTGCTAAGGAAACTTGGGGACTTGTCCAGGCAGTCTCCAGCAGTCAAGGTAGACTTGAAGGCACACAAACACACAAAATATGTAACTACTGTGTTAATCTACAGCAGGCCTCTGGTAGGAGCACCTACACCCCCGTTGCTCTCTCTCAGTGCTGTTATCAGTGCTAAACAAATCTTCCTCTCCAAACAGAGCAATATCACTAGGCATCTTTCTCTGATTGAGTAATAAAACCTGCCCACCATTCAGAATTAAGGCATTCGTATATTCTGCGATTACTGCAAAATAAAATCACAATGATAGTAATCAGGACCCGGCTGCTGATCGAAATGCAAGACAGGAGAAAAACGTGTATATTTATGCATCGCTAGCTGCATGATATCTCTCAGCTCCGGTTATTTTTTGCTTTGTTATCTATATTACAGAACTGCCCAGAAGCCACACAGAGTTGATACAGCGTGAGGCATAATTGTTCCAGCATTGAATCAGTTATTAATCTTGACACCTGCATTTGGGGTAAATAACAATTAGGACCTGATGAGATTTTTAATTACGATTCCAAACTCTATTTACACCAGTCGTTGGTTGGTATATGTGCTTTTTCCTTTAGCTTTTAATTGGATGTTTTTAATTGTTGAACAGAGATGCTGAGCTTCTACTGTTGTGCTGTGGGCTCTTTTAAGAGAAAGGATGTTCTATGCCAACAAAATAAAAATGAGACAGTAATGAAATTAATCAGCTAAATATCATAGCACTGCTACTTAAAGCAAATGTATTGGATTAACAATATTTAAAAACTACCCAAGCTTTAAGCAATGGATGCATGAGCCCTAATTAAGGCATAATTTTGCTTCCTATTTTAAGGGTATACCACAAAATAGATTTCCCAGAACCTTTGAAAAATAAAAGCAGTTTTTCGTGTGTTGCTTTTTGAAGCCCCACCTGTATAGAATTCTTTTACAGGCCCAAACATGGAGTGGTCACGAAGGAGCACGTGTTTTAGCTGTTTTTAACACAAAAATAGGAGAAAGAAGGGAAAGTGATCTTTCTTTCCATTCCAGTGAAACTGGTAGTAAAGCAAAGCAAAACCCTTTACATAACATACACCTAATGCTTGGCACCAATCGAAGATGCTAGGGTGCCAAAAATGGTACAGTTGGGACGCTGGTACCTTCACGCTGTACTTTAGGGGTACGCTATGTTGGAAAGAAATGCTTGGCATTTTCTACTCTAAGATGTCATGAGGGGCCAAATTAGATGCCAACTTTAACCTAGATTGAGGTACACAACCTGTCCCCCTGAAAGCTTTCTTTGGGAGAGTTTGAAGACATCCTGCTGAACAGTAATTTTTAATATCATAGAAGGGGGCAATTATTACATATGGGGAATGTAGTAAATTAATTTAGCTTTAATTGCAATCAAATTTACTCCTGGATCTACCTACCAGTGCCCCAAAGACATCACAACCACCAGGTCTAAATCAACTACAATCAGACAGAAAGGAGAATGGAAGAAAAAAAAAGTCCTTGGAGAAGAATCCGGTAAAGTAGACCAATGCCTCTAGAGCAGTGTTTCTCAACCTGGTCAACTTTAAGATGTGTGGACTTCAACTCCCAGAATTCCCCAGACAGCATGGTAGCTGGGGAGTTCTGGGAGTTGAAGTCCACACATCTTAAAGGTGACCAGGTTGAGAAACACTGCTCTAGAGGCACCAGGTTGGAGAAGGTTGGCTTAGATGATCCTCTGGCCTTTAGTACTGCTATCAACCTCAGCTGCCTTTAAGAACTGATTCCTAGGATTCAAAATGGCCAGATCTAACAACTGCAGTCGAATCACTTGATAGCTAAGTGCAACCTTCTTCAAACTTCCAAGTATTTATTACACCTTCCACAATTCCAAGCCACTGGGACCAGCTATAGGAGCTGTAGTACAAAACTTTCACCAGATTGGGGAACGGATTCCTGTATTGGGCAAGGGTTGGACGACGTGATCTCCAAGGTCCTTCCAATCTGTACATTCTGTGATTCTAAGTGGATACCCTCAGTGCAGAGGCAACATATTAGGGTGCCTACTAGTTGCTAGGGTGCCAAAAATGGTACAGTTGGGACGCTGGTACCTTCACGCTCTACTTTAGGGGTACGCTATGTTGGAAAGAAAATGCCGGACTTGATTAATCTTTGGACTGAAGCAGGGACTGTAATAGTCACTGTATGTATGGATGTATGCATGTATTTATTTATTTATTTATTTATTTAAATTTATCCCCGCCCATTTCCCCGAATAGGGGACTCAGGGCGGTTTACAACATATCAACAGTTAAAATCTATACATATAAAATTACAGTATAACAATAAATGGATAAAATAGATAAAAATCCAAGAGATGGTAAAATCAGCTATCAGGAGGACATTATGGGGTCAGCCACCCCCAGGAGGTACTATTACTTCCCTCGTCCCAGGCAAAGCGGCAGAGCCAGGTCTTAAGCGTCTTCCGGAAGGTCAGGAGTGAGGGGGCCAGCCTCACCTCCGGGGGCAAGATGTTCCACAATGCGGGCAGTATCGCAGAGAAGGCTCGCCTCCTGGACCCCGCTAGATGGAATTCTCTTGTTGAAGGGGTCCGAAGCATGCCCTCTCTGCATGAGCAGGTGGGGCGGGTTGATGTTATCGGGATGAGACGGTCCCTCAGATACCCTGGCCCCGTGCCATGTAGGGCTTTAAAGGTGATAACCAACACCTTGAATTGGACCCGGAAGCAAACTGGTACCCAATGCAGCTCGCGCAGCAGAGGTGTCACATGTGCTGATCTTATAGCACCCATAACTGCCCGCGCTGCCGCATTCTGGACCAGCTGAAGCTTCTGGATACTCTTCAAGGGTAGCAATCGGGGTATATATATTACAGATCATTCTCAAAAGCAGCACTCTGGGTACCTTCCAATGCTGAGAAATAGCAGATGCAGATCCTTCTCAGTGGTGGCCCTGCGGCCTTGCAATGCCTTTCCAATAAGGCACGCCTGCACCAACTTGTATAACAACCAAGTAGCAACGGTAAGAACAGATCACAGAACAACGGACTGGTTTAAGATTGGGAAAGGAGTACGGCAGGGCTGTATACTCTCACCCTACCTATTCAACCTGTACGCAGAACACATCATGCGACGTGCTGGACTTGATGAATCCAAGGCTGGAGTTAAAATCACTGGAAGAAACATTAACAATCTCATATATGCAGATGATACCACTTTGATGGCTGAAAGCGAGGAGGAGCTGAAGAGCCTTATGACGAAGGTGAAAGAAGAAAGTGCAAAAGCTGGGTAGCAGTTAAACCTCAAAAAAACCAAGATTATGGCAACCAGCTTGATTGATCACTGGCAAATAGATGGAGAAAAAGTGGATGCAGTGACAGACTTTATATTTCTAGGTGCAAAGATTACTGCAGACGCTGACTGCAGCCAGGAAATCAGAAGACGTTTACTTCTTGGGAGGAGAGCAATGACAAATCTTGATAAAATAGTTAAAAGCAGAGACATCACACTGACAACAAAGGTCTGCATAATTAAAGCAATGGTATTCCTCCTAGTAACCTATGGCTGCGAGAGCTGGACCATAAGGAAGGCTGAGCGAAGGAAGATAGATGCTTTTGAACTGTGGTGTTGGAGGAAATTTCTGAGAGTGCCTTGGACGGCAAGAAGATCAAACCAGTCCATACTCCAGGAAATAAAGCCAGACTGCTCACTTGAGGGAACAATATTAAAGGCAAAACTGAAGTACTTTGGCCACATAATGAGAAGACAGGATACCCTGGAGAAGATGCTGATGCTGGGGAAAGTGGAAGGCCAAAGGAAGAGGGGCCGACCAAGGGCAAGATGGATGGATGATATTCTGGAGGTGACGGACTCGACCTTGGGGGAGCTGGAGGTGGCGATGGCCGACAGGAAGCTCTGGCGTGGGCTGGTCCATGAAGTTGCGAAGAGTCGGAAGTGACTGAACGAATAAACAACAAAGCACCAACTAGATTATCTTCCTAGAGTTGGAAAATAAAGTTTTTATTCCCCCAGGCCTATTTATTTATTAATGAAATGTATAGGTTGCCCAGCTCCATCTCAACTCTGGGCTTTGTTGAAGCTTTCCGTATTTTCAATCAGTTAAACAGGGAGAAAGTCCGTGAAGGCCAAAGGGGAACCAACTGTGACTGAGGCTAAGCCTGCATTAATCTGGGGCTTTTTTCTAAACCTTTTGGGTTCCTGGATGGCAATGCAAGCCTGGAATATTCCCAGTCAAACCTGTATGTGTATATATCCTTAATACATCAGAATGTTAACTTTAACTTGTGAAGCCCACAAAATGTTTAACTAGATTATTTATTTATTTTATTTATTTATTATTTAAATTTATCCCCACCCATCTCCTGGAATAAGGGACTCTGGGCGGTTTACAGGATAAAATGGTTAAAAAACTATACATAAAAATTACAGACCATATAAAATAATTATAAATTATGAATCCAGATGTGTAAAATATTCGTTAAAGGACAATAAAATCAAGGGATTAGCCATCTCCATGATGAACTATCCCTTCCTCCATCCCATGCCAGGCAGCAGAACCAAGCCTTCAGCTCTTTCCTAAAGGTTGGGAGGGAGGAGATCTGCCTTAACTCTGGGGGCAAGCTGTTCCATAGCGTGGGCGCTGTCACAGAGAAGGCCCGCCTCCCAGACCCCATCAGATGACATTCTCTAATTGATGGGGTACGTAGCAGGGCCTCTCTGGATGACCGGGTGGGGCGGGTCGATAACATGGGGATAAGACGGTCCCTCATGTACGGCTTTAAAGGTGATAACCAACACCTTGAATTGTACCCGGAAGCAAACCGGCACCCAATGCAGCTCGCGGAGCAACGGTGTTACATGTGCAGATCTTGGAGCACCCAATACTGCCCGCGCGGCCGCATTCTGCACCAGCTGAAGCTTCCGGATAGTCTTCAAGGGTAGCCCCATGTAGAGCGCATTGCAATAATCTACATGGGAGATGACGAGAGCATGAGTGACTGTACGGAGGGCATCGCGTTCCAGGAATGGGCGTAACTGGCGCACCAACTGAAGTTGCGCAAAAGCCCTCCTAGCCACGACTGCCACCTGCTCTTCGAGCAGGAGTCGTGAGTCTAGAAGAACCCCCAGATTACGCACCGGTTCTGAACGGGGCAGTGCTACCCCATCGAGAACCAAAGATGATAATTTCCCAGAAGACGCTGAGCCATCAATCCACAGCCACTCGGTCTTACCAGGGTTCAACTGAAGCCTGTTGTTCCCCATCCAGGCCCTCACAGCCCCCAGGCACTGGGACAGGGTGGACACTGCATTATATCACCAGGGATGGAGATATACAATTGAGTATCATCCGCATACTGATGATACCTCATCCCATGGTGTCGGATGACCTCACCCAGCGGTTTCATGTAGATGTTGAACAGGAGAGGAGAGAGAACCGAACCCTGCGGCACCCCACATGGGAGCGAACGCGGGCTGGATCTCTCCTCCCCTATCACCACCGACTGGGAGTGGCCCCGGAGGAAGGAGGTGAACCAGCGCAAAACTACGCCGCCCACCCCCAACTCCCTAAGCCGCCCCAAAACGATACCATGGTCAATGGTATTGAAAGCCGCTGAGAGATCCAAGAGAGCCAGGATGGATGCACTACCTACATCCCGCTCCCGCCAGAGGTCGTCCGTAAGCACGACCAATGCAGTCTCCGTCCCATATCCTGGCCTGAAACCTGACTGAAAAGGGTCAAGATAATCCGCTTCATCCAGGGTCCTTTGAAGTTGCAACGCCTAGATTAGGTAAATCAACCCAGAGTTCTCACTTGAGGCACAGATGACCAGGCTCAAATTACTCTACTTCAGACCCATGATGACCCAGCTCTCTGGAGAAGGCTCTGATGCTGGGAAAGGTGGAAGGAAAGAGAAGAAGAGGACGACCAGCAGCAAGGGGGAGGGACTCAGTCACAGTGGCGATGGGGGCACCATTGAAAGGCCTGAAAGACCAGGTTAGGGACAGATCGTCATGGAGAATATCTATCTATGTGGTCACTAGGAGTCAAAAATGACTTGTTGGCACACAATCAAGCACCTACATTTCCACAAGATGCTAAACTAGATTAATAGAAGTATTTTGGGGTGGTTCATCAGGCTGTTGGGGTAATTTATGGTTGGTTGTCTTGTGCACACCCAGAAAACGGGACAAGTCAGGAACCTGGTTCAGCAAATGGCGCCAACCCAGACAAGCTCCCTTATGCGGCAATGGAGCCTTCTAACCAGCGCCAGCAGAGCTGTGCTGCAAAGGCTCTCAGGGGCCACTAGGGGCAGCCCAGAGAGTCAGGGTAAAGCTGGTAAAGCAACCAAAGTGCTTTACCAGCAAGTTCGAACCAATCCCTCCGCAGCACCATCAATCCAGCTTAAAGGTGTGTCACTAGAAAATGTCGACCACTTTTCTTATCTCGGCAACCATCTATCTACAAAAGCCAACATCGACGCTGAAATTCAGCATCGCCTGAGCTCTGCGAGTGTAGCTTTCTCCCGAATGAAGCGTAGAGTGTTTGAGGATCGGGACATTCGCAGGGAGACCAAAATGCTGGTTTACAAAGCCATTGTACTACCAACCCTTCTGTACGCCTGTGAAACATGGACCCTCTACAAACGCCACCTCCAACTTCTTGAAAGATTCCATCAACGCTGCCTCCGAAAAATTCTGCAAATTACTTGGGAAGATAGGCGGACTAATGTTAGCTTATTAGAAGAAGCGAAAACCACCAGCATTGAAACAATGATCATCCAACATCAACTTCGCTGGACCGGCCATGTTGTTCGAATGCCTGACCATCGTCTTCCAAAGCAGCTACTTTACTCCCAACTTAAGAATGGAAAACGGAATATTGGTGGACAGTAAGAGAGATTCAAAGACACTCTCAAAGCTAATTTAAAAAAATGTAATATCAGCATTGAGAACTGGGAAGCCCTAACTCATGAGCGTTTCAACTGGAGGTCAGCCTTTATTAATGGCGCTATGGACTTTGAAGAAGCACGAGTACAGGGCGAAAGGGAGAAAAGAGCTAAGAGGAAGGCACGTCAAGCAAACCCTCATCATGACCGTCTCCCACCCGGAAACCTATGCCCTCATTGTGGGAGGTTGTGCGGATCCAGAATTGGCCTTTACAGCCACTTACGGATCCACTGTTAAAATTTTACCTTTGGAAGACAATCTTACTCGGCTCCGAGTGATCGCCAATGATGAATGCTGCTGCTGCAAAGGCTCTCAGGGGCCACTAGGGGCAGCCCAGAGAGTCAGGGAACCAGTGGGGCTGCCGCCTGGTGGCCACTCACAAATGGGCAGGGCAGGGCAGGTCTGGCCTTTTTCTTTTTCTGCCTCCAGGCCGCCTCACCATCCTCCCGGCTCCCACTGTCCTCCACAACAGTCCTGTGGAGTGAGCTGAGCGAAGTGTCTGCTGCTCTTAGTTCCCCTGTTGAGGCTCTAATCCAGTTTCTCAACCTTGACAACTTTAAGACGTGTGGACTTCAACTCCCAGAATTCTGGGAGTTGAAGTCCACACATCTTAAAGTTTCCAAAGTTGAGAATCACTGCTCTAATCTAAATGTGGACCTTAAACGACCTAATGTTAAGCTACCCTGAAGTTTAGGGTATTTTACCCTAAGGAGAAAATTTCAGACTTTCAAAAGGCAGGGTAAACTTCCAAACTAAAGTCCCCCCTAGCACTGCAGAGCAAAGTTTCTCGGACTGAGGACCCCACGAGCCTCCTCACTCGTTTTATGAGGCAGAAGCCAAGCCTCCCCCCACCTGGCGTCCGCAGCGGATGATGGGCATTCTAATCCATCACCACCGGAGAGCGCCAGGTTGGAGAAGGGGCAGAAGCTCGAGGCGACGGATCTGCCTCTCCCGTCCTGCCCCTGGTGCGCGAGAGGAGGAGGCGTGGCTCCCATCACCGGGCGTCTGTGACGTCACCGTCCGCCCCGCCCCGCGCCACGTTCCGGGGCGCCCCACGCGTGCGCAGAGTGGGCCAGTGGTGGCGGCGCCGGCGCTGCCGGGATGGCGTTCACGTTGTACTCGCTTTTGCAGGCCGCGCTGCTGCTCGTCAACGCCGTCACGGTGCTGCACGAGGAGCGCTTCCTCCGCAGGAGTGAGTTCGCGGCGAAGCCCGCCGGGAGGGGAGGGGAGGGGAGGGGAGGGGAGGGGAGTGGGCGAACCTCCGGGTCCTTCTTGGGGGTGAGGCGCAGGGCTGCGGGCGGTTGAGCTGATGCAGAAAATACTACTGTTATTACTACTACTACTATTATCATTGTTACAGTGTATTAGGGTTATGCAAGATTTATTTATTTATTCATTAAATTTATTTGTTATACTTATACAGCCACCCATCTCACAAAAAGGTGACTCTAGGCGGCGCACAATAAAAAAAACCAAATCATATAATCAAAACATTAAAACAAGTACAGTTAAAAAGGCATCAAGCAATTACTCATTATTCATTAAATTATTCTTTATTATCATTATTCTTTATTGTTATCATTATTATTAATTAAGTTTATTTCTATTTCCTTATATTTAAATAGCTGCCCATCTCACAAAAAGGTGACTTGGCAGCGCACAATAAAAAAAACCAAATCATATAATCAAAACATTAAAACAAGTACAGTTAAAAAGGCATCAAGCCATATTCATTATTCTTCTTTATTATTAATTAAATTTATTAAATTTATATAGCCGCCCTTCTCATTGCTGTTGACTCTGGACGGCTTAGAAAGTTAAAAATCTCAAAAAACCAGTGCCAAAAATAACTGCAAAAAATCAGTAAAAACAATACAGCTGTGAAAACCATAAAAAACAACACCGGCGGGGGAGGGTTATGCCAGATGCATGCAGTGCCATATCTATTCTGGACTACAACACCCATCCTTGCAGCAGTGGCCATGTAGTTCACCTTTGGACTGCTCCTCCCAGTATCCCCAGCCCACTATAGCCGGTCTGGAAGGGACCCTTGGAAGTTGCAGAATGCATCCCAAAGGGGAGGGCTGGGGCGTTAGCCCAGGTAGGCCCATTGGATCAAGAGTTTGTGCGGGGATTATCAAAGAATCTTGTGCCAAAGGATCTGCAGGGAGGGTAGTTCCAGACGTTTGTACCCCTCTCTGCCTTTCCCCCACTGAGGCTGCGTTGCTCGGGGGGGGGGGGGGGGCATTTTCACAGGGTTTCCAAGTAGGTCAGCCGTGAGCTTAGCAAATCCATTCGCGCATGGTGTTCGCGCATGGTGCTAAACAAGTTACAGTGTTGTGCAAACTGCTGAATTGTACAGCCGCTGTCTCTAACCAATACATGTGCACTCCATGGGCTTTCAGGACCGTTTGTACCAAACAGCAGGAATTTGGCACAAGACCAGGCATCTGCCCCCCTGAAGTGGCAAAAAGTGACAACGGGCCTGATAGACACAAACTGTACCCAATTAGCTTGGAGATTTTACTGTAGGGAAAGAAGTAGATACCGTGGTGCGAAACAGCCTTGCATGTGCATTCTAATTATATTATCAAAGTCATTATCATAATTTTCTTATAAGAGTATTAGCTGTAACTGTTTTCCCAGATTGTGAGGATTCTTGCTAGTTCCCACATTCTGGCTTTCAGTATCTTTAGTCGTAAGTTTGTGCTCAGGCTCAATTCCCATCCATTTTGTCTGGAGATGTGGTAGAACAGGGTTCCTCCCATCCCATGTTAACTGGTGATGATGGCTGTTACTTAGTACAGATCAGGGTTTCTCAACCTTAGCAACTTTAAGATGTGTGGACTTCAACTCCCAGAATTCCCCAGCCAGATGCTAAGGATGAGAAACCCTGGTCCAGATGCATCTCAAGAGCACCAAGTCAGGAAAAGTTGACCTTGATAAAGAAACTTTCGTCCTTCCACCTATGCTAGTGAAGGAATACTAAAGGCTCTGAAGTAATGTCAGCCACACACTAGAAATTATTATTACCACATGCAAGATTTAAGAGCTTTCTGACATTTATCAGACTTAAAAAATGGTGCTTCTAAATAACAATTGGATCATTTTGTATTTTAGTTTTCTCTGATCGGTTTTCCACAAAAACTAATTTTCTGCTTTTCTAATTTCCAGAAATTCTGTTCTTTGGCCATTATGAATGTTACGGTTCATTTTATGTGTTCATTTCGTTCATTTCTTTGACGTTTAAAGAAAGAATTAGGAATCTGTCTGTCAGTAGGTTTTGGTTTGAAATGGGCCTTTCCTTCTAAGAGACAACATTCATTCATTCATTCATTCATTCATTCATTCATTCATTTTTTATATGACCGCCCATCTCCCCCAACGGGGAACTCTTAACTCAAACTTATTGATTTGTATCACTGATTGTTTATCTTATGAAGCACGTACATGTTTGCTTTAACAAAAATAAAACTTCTACATACAGTTGGCTGGGGAACAGATCAGGGGATTGGAGGATTCGGAGAAGAGCCTGGAATTAAGGGACAGTTGATGAATCTGATCCGATCTGTACGGACGGTTATGAGAGGTAAGATGAACATGACACTACTGGTACAGCACAGTTGGGGATTCATTCCCTTCCCAGATAACTTATTTATCTTTTTGTGCCTTTGAGTCAATCTTGACTCCTGGCAACTGCTAGGACAAGTCCATGCAATTTTCTTGGCAGCATTTTTTGGAAATGGTTTGCCCTTGCCTCCTTCTTCCTGGGGCTGAGAGAGAGGGACTGGCCCCAAGGTTACCCAATTGGCTTCGTGCCTAAGGCAGGACTAGAACTCACGGTCTCCCGGTTTCTAGCCTGATGCCTTACACCAAACTGGCTTTCCCCAAATAACTTGGTATTAACTAAATGTTAATACTAATATTTACTGGGCTAATTTTGAATTGTTATAAATTAATTGCATATCATAATTTTGTGCACTTGTGCCTTTTCAGAAAAGTAAAGAAAAGAAGGGAGCGGGCCATTAGCAAAGACTGTTACTTATTCATAAGTCCTGTAACTTTCTAGAAGAAATTTGGTAGAGCGTTGCTTCCCTGTTTCCAGATCTCCAAATCTTCTTCTAAGAGTTCTCTTTTTTCTGAATGATAAAAGATTCTCTAACCACTGCATCCTTCATGGCCAAATCTATTTTAATGTGTAATTCCAGCATGCAGTGCTGTAAACGTAAGAATGTTGCATTCAGTAAGCTTTTGTTGTGCTACTCAGAAAGCATGTCTTGCATGTATAATGGTATAATAGTGCATTATACCATAATGTAGAGCAGTGTTTCTCAACCTTGGCAACTTTTAAGATGTGTGGACTACAGCTCCCAGAATTCCCCAGCCAGCATCTGGCTGGGGAATTCTGGGAGTTGTAGTCCACACGTCTTAAAGTTGCTAAGGTTGAGAAACACTGATATAGAGTATAATATATTATCATGTACCACAATAATAGTATAATGGTGCTCACACCTTTTCAAAGTAGAAATGCTATTCTTCAAGTTTCAAACACATCCTTGATGTTTGCAGCAGCTGTTAACATTTATTTATTTATACGATTTAGCTCCCAGTGACTCTGGGCAGTGTATGTTTAAAAAGCAAGAAAGAATGTAAACATGGATACAGATCACATACTGTATGTGTAGAAGACAAGCCGTACATAATGAAATACCTTTCAGGGCATCTTGACAACGGCCCTACCCCAAGACCTGAAAAGCCAGGTTTTCAGTGACTTTCTGAATGTCATCAGGAGTATGCATGGGGGGATGCTGTTCCTGAAAATATGCTTCCCAGGTCCTGATAGATGATGTTTTAAGTGAGAGGACTTGGTGTGCATCCACTCTGCTCAACCTTATAGGATAGGCAGATACTCTTGGGAGCAAGGGGTCCTGCAGATAACCCAGCCCTATGCCATGATGGGCTTTATAGGTCCAGCACTTGGAATTGCACCCAGAAGCTGCCTGGTAACCACTGTAGCTCACAGAGCGCTGGTGTCATACTAAAACAAATTGTTTCAGTCGTATTGGAAGTGTTTTGAGATTAAAGTTAACACTATTTGTGATCGTTGAGTAGATCATTGTAATTTGAGCATCAGGCCAGTTAGTAGCATATGCAAGGATGGGAAGCAATTTAGAAAGATTTGTTTTAAGCGAACTTTGTCATGGCCAGCCTCATTAAAGTGTTATTGTTTTCCCATCAAGTTGTGTTCAGAAAAAAAACCACAAAAGGAATGGAGAAAGAAAAATTCTTTTTCCTTCTTAACTGTTCCTTTGAGTTTAAGACTGTCGTTTGAAATAACACTTCTTCCTTTTTTTTTTGCAGTGCCATTAATTGGAGTGAACACAGTTACGATTGTGCTGTTGTTATTATTTGGTTGAACTTGTCTTCCAAAAATCTGGGTAGCATCTAAAGCAAACAGACTGCAGACCAGTTTGCCCTTGGAATCCCATCTGAGAGCGCTGCTGAAGCTGCGTATTTGTCTCAATAAAGATACCATTTATATTTATTGTATTGCTTAATATACACTCCATTTTATTAAATCCAAGAATTAAGTTGAACCAGTAGAAACCAATACCTGTAGAGAGCCGAAACCCAGATTATTTTCCCCCCACTAAATATTGTAGCAATTGTCTAAAGATGTTGTTCTTATGTTCTTTTAAGCTTGGAGCTGGAATTCAGTCACTGAGGGCTTTTCCCCCCAAAAAGGTTTGGTGTTGGTTTATCTATACAATCAAAAGAGTCAATGCTGACTTCGTGGCACGTAATCAGTCAGTTGGTAACATCTACACCAGTGTTTCTCAACCATGGCAACTTTAAGATGTGTGGACGTCAACTCCCAGAATATAGAATCAGTTGTGAATGCTATGTAATACTATGTAATTGTTTTGGTGAATGCATTTTTACACATTTGGGAAAAATACTGGAAATTCTAAGCAAAGTGTGCACTTCATTTATTTATTTCATTTATTTATTCATTTATTTTTTACAAGAAGAAACTACTGTGTACAGTTGAACTGTTCAAAGCATACTTAGGAGATTCAATATTAGTAAGGATCCATATTATTTATATTCAGACCATTCAAGGAACCATACCAGTTCTCTGATTCATGTATTTAAGACTGGACTTGGATTTTGTCTGTGTTTTCCTTAAATAGAAGACAATCCCAAGGAAATCTGGTCTGTAATCAGACTCTCCATGTGGACGATGGGAGATGGGCAAGAAGGAAATTCTATCATCATGGGGGAAGGGATACATTTAGCAGCACAATCTGTGTAACTTAGAGGTAACTCTCATTCAGTGATTGCAGTTTTAAAAAGGGCATTACTAATAGATTTGCTGCTCCCAGAACTATATACATCCTAATTCTTTTTACTTTACTTTTATTTACACTCTCAGAGGGGAGCCCATTTTTTCTAGAATTCAAACGATCTAGTTGGTATGCTTGTAGGATGTGACATTATACCAACTTCTAAGGTTCCATTTTAAAAGCATTGGACTCACATGTACTATGTTATTGTAGTAGAAGAGCACTTGCAGGTAGTCGCTCGTCAGCGACTACCTCGTTTAGCAACCGCAGTTATGACAGTGATAAAAAAGTAACTTACCAACCAATCCTTGCATTTACAACCTTTGCAGGTCTGTAAAGCAAAGGAAAGCTGAAGTAAGATCATGAGCACAGTGGTTTCATTTAGTGACCGCTTTGCTTAACGACCAAGTAGCCAGTCCCAATTGTGGTTGCTAAACGAGGACTGCCTGTATTCTACAGTACAATATGCTGCAGTTGAAAAATCTTACTCATTTTCAGGTTTGGGATGGTAAAGACTCATGGCTGAAGATGTTTCTAACATAGTGCACTAATAGATTTACAAAGTCGGAAAAAGAAGTAACCCTGATACTGTTACGCTTTTAAAAACACATTCAGATTTAAGAAACTAACTGAGCTTTCCATTTCATTTTATAAAGCATTTTAGAAGCTACCGTGAGATATATTATTAATTTATGTGATTTATATTGCCACCCACCTCACCAAAATAAATACTAAGTAGCGACTCTGGGCAGCTTACAACATTTAAAAACAATGTAAAACACAGCAACTCGGATAGCAGCCAAGGAACAGAAACAATTGGTCAAAGTGAAAGAAGCCCAACAGAGGTTTCCACAGACACTCTGACCCCCATGCCTGGGACTGCATCCTTGCCTTAAGGGCCTTCTGAATGGCTGACAGGATCTATGGCTTAAAGGTCACCACCCTTACAGCCACAAGATAGGGTTATTGGCTCTAGCTTGTGATATCTTGTCCTGTTGGCCTTCAAGGTGAGTTAAGAATTATCATCCCTACGATAAACCTTGGATTTGCACAAAACACTTCACCAGGTCCAGGAGAGACCTAGTAGCTTCATTTTGTACAGCATGCTAAGTTGGGTTCATAAGAATGATTTGATTTAGTGCAGTGTTAGGAAGGAAGATGCAAGGCATGGCACAGTTTGGCTTGAGAAATTTGAAATGAGCTGTCAACAAATTCGTTTATCAGTTAAAAAATGCCCTGTCTAAATAGAAATTATGTTTGCAGAGTTTCAAACACTAAGGAGCAAAAACCAGCCTAACTACCATGAAAAGCAATATTTTTTTTGTCCATGAAGGCCAAATTAATCTCAGATCAAAACTGGTAGTCTAACTGACCACAACAGGCTGTGTTTCTTTCCTTCTGTCATTCTTCACAGACCGACTACAGGGAATCATGGCTCAGCAGCATCTGGAAGTTCACTTAAGGACCGTTGATCCGGTATAATTACTCTGTTTCTATATTGCTTTTCCTCCCCAAGGAGCCCAGAGCAGTTTGCAAGAGAAGGGGGAAAGTCTTCATGCCATTGCAATAAAAGGAAAATGTAAACCGCCCAGAGTCCCCTATTCGGGGAGATGGGTGGGGATAGATAAATTAAATAAATAAATTAAATAAATAAATAAATAACAGCAGCAAACTTAAAGGCAGTTTGTGTGAACAGGAGTGTCTTCAGTTGTTCTCTTAAAGAAATACATAAATTGAATTTCCAGAGTTTGGGGTAGAGTATTGTGAAGTGGAGCAGCAGGGGCTGCTATTCTCTTATCTACATCAGGGGTTCCTGCTTCCCATCTTTTGGGATCTAGGCTCCCAGAGGTAGGCAGAAGTTCAACAGGGATGTATTTTCTACTACAAAAAACTAGTAACAATGAGGTTCCGAAGGTGTTTATCTAAGCGCCTGTTCAAAAACGTTAGATTCCAGCAGGAAAAGAATAAGTGCTAGGCATCTCGACTAAGGGGAACATTTATTTTTGGTCTTCAGGAAAATTACGTCGCGTTTGCGGAAGGAAAACAGAAACGAAGACCGGCACAGGCGTTTTTCTAGTCGTCTCTAAAGGTCCTTAAGCGATAGGACCTTCCACCCCAGTGACGGGCCATAGAGAGAGGGCTACAGACCTCCTACTGCATATCATAATAGTACAATCCAATTCCAGGCGTCACCAACGGCGGGGACAGTACCAATTGTGTGAAAGAGGGGGAACCGTCGCCTCCTTTCTCCTTGGGGCCTTGCGAAGGGGTCAGTTTGCAAAGCGCTTCTGAGGAGAAAGGAGAGGCTGTCTGGGTGTCGAGGTACGGAAGGACAGACCGCAGCGGGTGATTTTCCTTCCCCTTGTGACATTGGCAAGGCGTGGGGCTGCTTTTCCTCCTTGGTGGCGGGTGGTAAGGCTGATGGGGGCAATGATGAAGTTGGGTAAACAGTAAGAAAGCAAAGAATGCAATGGTGGGGAGGGTGCCAGTTGTGCCTCTGTATGCATCCCTGTTCTTGCCTTTTTTTTTTTAATCCATTCAATGGTGTCCGATTCTTGGAGACTGCCTGGACAAAGCTCCTGCAGTTTTTTTGGCAAGGATTTTCAGAAGTGGTTTGCCATTGCCTGGTTCCTGGGGCTGAGAGAGTGTGGCTGGCCCAAGGTCACCCAGCTGGTTTCGTGCCTAAGGCAGGACTAGAACTCATGGTCTCCTGGTTTCTAGCCTGGTGCCTTAACCACTATGCCAAACTGGCTCTCTTTCTTGCCTTAGCTCCTTCCAAACTCTGTTTGGGGTAGGTCATTTCTGCCTCCTGCCTGGATACGCAGCAGTTGCTGGATGGAGTGGCTTCTACTGCAGTAGGGGAGTGCCATCTGCCACTCTCACTCTGTTGTCTCTGTATGAGTCCCTGTTCTGGCTTTGCTTTCCACCAATTTCGGCTGTATCCCTCCTTCCTCCAGCTGCACAGAAAAAAACAGAAAATCCTGCTTCTTCCATAGAATCAGTGTTTCTCAGCCTCAGCTACTTTAAGATGCGTGGGCTTCAACTCCCAGGATTCCCCAGCCAGCCATGCTGGCTGGGGAATCCTGGGAGTTGAAGCCCACACATCTTAAAGTTGCTGAGGCTGAGAAACACTGATACATATAATGAAGTTCTGTCCATTTTGTATCATTGGCTCCTTTTACTGCCGTATCTGCCCCTCCCCCAAAAGCATTAATTGTGGCCCAGTCTCCACCATCATGCATGGGGCCAAGGAAGGATTTGTAGAAGTCCAGAGAGAAAATGCAGAAGTTTGAAAACCGCTGGAGAGCACTTTCTTTCCTTGTGAGTGGGGCATCAGAAAGTGAGGGTCAAGGCAGCCACCTTGAACCAGTTCCACATCATGCTTTCCATTCAGACCTTGCAGCCAGCATAAGCATCTTATCAAGGTGGACTCATGGGAAGCGTGTTTCCCATTTGCGCATTTGCTGCATGAGGAAACAGAGAACTCTGTGGAGTCCTTGGTGCTGTCTGAGATTCGTTGTTTACTTGCAGACGTCTCATTACCCAACTAGGCAACATCATCAGTGTGTGTGTGTGTGAGGTTTGCTGCCTATTTAGATACAGTAGTTTGCCCTGCCAATTTTGGTGGAGGTGTGATTTCCTCCTTGGTGGTTCCTTGATTAGGGTATTGTTTTATGCCTTTCTGGTATGGATACCTGCTTATCTGGGTGTTGGCTGCTGGAGAGGATGTGTTCTGTTCTTTTTGTTTCCTTCTTAGCTTTTTTATTGTCTCTTTTGAATGGTGTGTAAATGTGGTTTGTCTCTATGTGTTTGTTGATGGCTGATTTGTCTGAATGCCAAGCTTCCAGGAATTCCCTAGCGTTTTTGGATTTGGCTTGGTTTAAGATGCTCATCGTTTCCCAGTTGAAAGTATGGTTGAGTCTGTCCATGTGTTGTGAGATTAAAGAGTTTTCGTGTTCGTGGATGCGCTCTGCTAGTCTTCTGCACAACTCTGTTAGAACATCATGCGCACATATGAAGTAGCACCTTGCATTCATCACTTGTGCTTTCCTGTGGCTTTGGGGGCTGTTTCTGATGCAGGGAATGGGGAGCAATCCCCAAAGTGTAATACAGGCAGCTGTCTGTCTGTCCCACACCTGCTGTGTTAAGATGGGGCTCCAGGGCCCTATAGCTGGCTCCAGCGCACTATGTGTCTCCACCAGGCCCCTCTCCATCTGTGCATCTGAGGCCCCACTTCCAAACCAGAGCAATGTTCCACTTGGAACACTTTGCAAAGATCTCCCAATGAAAAGTGTGTCTTAATTGCTTTTTAATTGTGTAATGGTGCTACAGTTGGAACAGCTCTTTCTGTTGTAGCAGGAGAATCTATAAAATATGTGAGTTCAGCTAGGCAATTATCCCCTTAAACCAAAGCTGGACGTGTTGTCTATCTCTAGACTTCGTTTTGTGTGTAAAATTTTCTGTGTTTTTTTTTTATAAAAAAGAACTTATTTGCATAGTGGATTGGAGGAGAAGATTCCGATTTATCAATTATTGATATATTTTTAAATGTTGCCCCCCTCTTTTTCTGAGGGGGCTCATCTAACACATTGGGTAATAATCTAAGTATTACCAGGTTTGGCAGAAATGACTTACTTAGCAGGGAGATTTTTTTCTGTTTGCTTTAATGGTCTATTGTTACCTAACCATTTATGCTCTTGTTTTCCCTTCGACCACCGCCATCTTCCCCTTGGCTTGAAGGATGGCAGCTCGGCGTGCGATAAAAGCTGTCTTGGTGGATCTCAGTGGAACGCTTCATATAGAAGACTCAGCTGTGCCAGGAGCCCAGGAAGCTCTTAAAAAGCAAGTTATTTCTTCCAAGTACCATGGAAAGGTGGGCGGGGTGGGGTGGGGGAAGGGACATTTTCACAAAGGCAATTTATTAGCTGAGAAGAAGCTCCTGCAGGCATTCCGCTTCCCCCCTCATTCGTATGACTGCATCTCAAATTCCAAAATTGTCCTCTTGTACTAAAAGCAGCGAACACTTAAGACTCCTGTTGCTGGCCAGGGAAAGTGGCAAGAGATACAGTGAGCAGGTGCTGCTGGCGTGCGCCCACTGCTCAAATCAGCTGTTACCGAATGCTTCCTTTCATCCCGGTAAACCCTTTCTTTGAACCCTGCTTGTGCCTGGGGCGCCTCCAGCAATATGCTGTTTACAGATCTCTGCATCCTCAAATGACTCGTATTTTTTTCTGTCTTGGTCACCCTCCGTTCTGATACTCCTTTCTGAACATCACTGTGAATTCCTCAGTCTTTTTCTCAGGCACTCATCATCCTTGCGGGCTTTGGCATCGTCCTTACTCCCCATACCTGACTGCAGCCTTCCAGCCTGAGTACCCTCCAGTTGGGTGGATTTCAGCTCAGGGATTTCCCAGCCAGCGTGGCCATTGTTGCAAATCCTGGGAGTTGAAAGCTGCCTGTCTGGAAGGCACCCAGCTGGGGAAAGTGGCCTGACTCTAACAAAGCCTAAGTAAGTGTAGGTAACACAATTGCTCAATTATTCTCCTTGCTATGATTCTTGGTTCCCTTCCCCGTATATTATATCAAGGCCATGTGTTGGTCCATTTACTCTAGTATTGATGACATTGACTGGCAGCTGGGCTTGGATTTCAAATGGAACTTTTCTCAGCCCCATTTGTAGGGGCTGGACATTATTTTATTTATTTATTTAATTTTTATCCCGCCTTTATTATTTTTATAAATAACTCAAGGTGGCGAACATACCTAATACTCAGTCCTCCTCCTATTTTCCCCATGACAACAACCCTGTGAGGTGAGTTGGGCTGAGAGAGAGTGACTGGCCCAAGGTCACCCAGCCAGCTTTCATGCCTAAGGCAGGACTAGAACTCTCACCCTCCTGGTTTGTCATTGGCTCCTTCCTGGGGCTGAGAGATGGACTGGCACAAGGTCACCCAGCCGGCTTTCATGCCTAAGGCGGGACTAGAACTCTCAGTCTCTTGGTTTGCCATTGGCTTCTTCCTAGGGCTGAGAAATAGTGACTGGCCCAAGGTCACCCAGCCGGCTTTCATGACTAAGGCGGGACTAGAACGCTCAGTCTCCTGGTTTGCCATTGGCTCCTTCCTAGGGCTGAGAGACAGGGACTGACCCAAGGTCACCCAGCTGGCTTTCGTGACTAAGGCGGGACTAGAACGCTCAGTCTCCTGGTTTGCCATTGGCTCCTTCCTAGGGCTGAGAGACAGGGACTGGCCCAAGGTCCCCCATCCGGCTTTCGTGACTAAGGCGGGACTAGAACTCACAGCCTCCTGGTTTCTAGACCGCATGCATGCAAATCATAGACTCTGGCCCTGAACTGTGGACAGTTTTTTAAGCTTTGGGTGTCTACATGGATGCTATTATACTACTAATCACCCCTGAGAATAAACTTTGGGTCACTGAATTTGCTCATGCATAGCTGGCTTTGGAATCCAGGACTTTTAAGCTGCGGTGATGGCTGCTGACTCAAGGAATTTTTGGGAAGTATCAGAAAGATTCGAAGCTCCATATTCAGAAATAAAATGCTTCAAAGGACATCTGCTAGGGTCTCACGAGATACTTTTTTTGCTCTGATTGTAAGATTTTCCAAAGCATCTGGACACTTCAAGAAAGAATGCTAGATGAGCTGATGTAGCCTGATTGGGGACAGGAATTGAATCTATAACCTGGATACTACAATTACCTAATATATCTTGCCTGTGTTAAACTTGCAGAATTCTTGAGTTTGAGATAGTTTTGCTCTCTAAACTCTGAATTTAAAAAATGCTGCCCTGTTAATCGAGGTAGGTGCGGCTGCATGTATAGAGCTGGACAGCTGGGCAGGGGAGAGAACTTGTATATTTTTCAGCATTTTGATTCTGAAAATGTAATATCCAGTCGAAGAGAATGTAATATCCTGCACTACAGAATTGATAAGGAAGATGGCAAAGTGCCCCTCGGAGAAAGGCATTCAGGGCTCTTGTAGCATAATCCACAACTCAGAAACAAGTCTCATTGGATAGAGCGGGACTTGACCACCAAGGACATTTGCATGGGATTGTAACCTTAATCCAAGTACGGGCGGAGCTTCCAAAACAAGTTGCACAAAGAAATTAACAGAAGGACGTTTCCCTTTCTCCTCCTGACCCTATATCTAGCCCCCCAAGACTGGCTGCAGAGGATCCCCAACTTTTCCAGATTAGATTTTGAAATTATGTAGAAGCTCATTCCAGCAACAGTGTCTGTCCTGTTGGCCTCTGTCCCCTCATCCCTCCCCAAAATCTTATCCTCATTTTTACCTAAGTCTGTATGACTGCTAACAAACAGAAGTGGCTCATGTCAGTCCCACTAGGCCAGTGTTTGTCAACCTTGGCCACTTTAAGATGTGTGGACTTCAACTCCCAAAAGCATGGCTGGCTGGGGAATTCTGGGAGTTGAAGTCCACACATCTTAAAGTGGCCAAGGTTGACAAACACTGCAGTAGGCAGACCAGATGAAGAAATCAGCTCCGCAGGGAGGCTAAAGCTACTTTTATTGAGAATGGCTATAACCACAGAATGTGCTGGATTTCCTCCTCCTTATAGTTCAGTGAATTAGGGGGGCATCTGCCTGAGCTGCTTCTGAATATTATTTGTCTGTTGTGGAATTAAAATATGTTCCCCGCCCCCACCCCGTCACCTTCCTTACTCTGTACAGCTCATGGTTTGGTGCTTCCTGGTTTGAGTCGTGCCTGTGCCTTGAACGCATCAGCCGATTTATTTATTTATTTATTTATTTATTTATTAATTATTTGGATTTATCCCCGCCCATCTCTACCATGGTAGACTCTGGTAGATTTCCCCAAAGCAGGACCCCCTGCCTCATTTTTGCAAACCTTGGGGACTCATGAAATTGTGCTGCTTTCTTAAAAAACAAATAATTGTCAAAATAGATACATTATGCTTCCAGAAAGTTTAAAACCTCTATTTTACTATTATTACTCCTAATCCTCAAAGGTAAACATTATACTGTAAATTAATAGATAGCTGAAAATTTCCGCCACATCTTTTCCTTGATGTCAGTGCTACCTCTTTTAGTCTTTGACACTTTTTAAAAGCACAGTCTCTGGTTGCAAAAAGGTTGCCTGTTCCTGTTTTTTGGAGGTTGCCTAGGAAGAGGCGTGTAAGTTGCCCTTTATCACAACAGATCGGAGAGATGTTGTGGCACAAGAAACAGGATTTGGTGGAAGTCCCCTTTGTGTTCATCTCAACTTGGTGCAACTGTGATAGTTAGGATTTCACACAATCGTGATACTGATTAAAACAGATCAGCTTCTCTATTTCTCCCGGCCCAGGCTGCGCAGCGCTCCCGTTGCCATCAGATTTGTGACCAACACGACGAAGGAGTGCAAGCGAGACTTGTTGGAGAGACTGAAGAAACTTGAATTTGACATTAAGGAAGATGAGATCTTCACATCTCTGACCGCAGCCCGAAATTTGCTGGAGCAGAAGCAAGTCAGGCCTTTGCTGATGGTGGAAGAAAATGCTTTGCGTGATTTTACAGGTATAGTAATGTAACCCTGCTTGCGTAATTATATAATTGGATGTTACACACACACACAAACCACATACATACATGTAGGAATGATTTAACCATCACTATGCTATAATGGGAGCCAGTTTAAGGCACCGGGCTAGTAACCAGGAGACGGTGAGTTCCAGTCCTGTCTCTAAGCCAGCTGGGTGACTTTGGACCAGTCCTTCTCTATGAGCCCCAGGGAGAAGAAGGCAATTTCATACCACTTCTTCAAAAAATTGTTGTCAAGAAAACTGCACACACTTGTTGATACAGTAATCAAAAGTCAAGAGCGACACAAAGGCGCACACGCACAAACAAAACAACTCTATAATACAATATTATATTAGGATAATGGCACTATTCCCCCATATGAAGTTTTTTAAAAAAATCCCTTGTACTTGGTGGGATATCTGTGGCGCAATGGAGAATTATTGGCTATGCTGCACAAGTTGGAATCCAACGTGTGGAGACATCTGGAGAACAGGTTCCTCACCCCATCAAAAGCACTCATTTTTAGCAGCCCCAAATCCTTTTTGTCAGTGTTTCCATTTCCTTGAAAAGCAACCTGAGGAACTAAATAGGCATTTCCCACGTACTAGCCTGATTACCACTTCCCCACACAATCTAAAAACACTGTGATTAATATAATCACAGCTGGGTGACCTGGGGCCAGTCCCTCTCTCTCACCCCTAGGAAGGAGCCAATGGCAAACCAGGATACTCAAGAGTTCTAGTCCCGCCTTAGGCATGAAAGCTGGCTGGGTGACCTTGGGCCAGTCACTCTCTCTCAGCCCTAGGAAGGAGCCAATGGCAAACCAGGAGACTGAGAGTTCTAGTCCCGCCTTAGGCATGAAAGCCGGCTGGGTGACCTTGGGCCAGTCCCTCTCTCTCAGCCCTAGGAAGGAGCCAATGGCAAACCAGGAGACAGAGTTCTAGTCCCGCCTTAGGCATGAAAGTCAGCTGGGTGACCTTGGGCCAGTCCCTGTCTCTCAGCCCTAGGAAGGAACCAATGGCAAACCAGGAGACGGTGACTTCTAGTTCTTTCATGGGCCTCTGTTAAGGTCTGGGCTCTGGCTGGGCCATTCTAAAATGTTGATCTTCTGGGGAAGCCATTCTTTTGTTGATTTGGAGGTATGCTTTGGGACGTTGTCACGAAAGGTGAAATTCGTCTTCATCTTCTGCATTTTAGCAGAGGCCTCAAGGTTTTGTGCCAAAATTGACTGATATTTGGAACTGTTCATAATTCCCTCCACCTTGACTAAAGCCCCAGTTCCAGCTGAAGAAAAGCAGCCACAAAGCATAATGCTGCCACCACCATGCTTCACTGTGGCACTTTTGGGGATGCACAGTGTTGTTTTTGCGCCAAACATCCTTTTTGGAATTATTTATTTATTTAATTTTTATCCCGCCTTTATTATTTTTATAAATAACTCAAGGCGGCGAACATACCCCTTCCTCCTCCTATTTTCCCCACAACAACAACCCTGTGAGGTGAGTTGGGCTGAGAGAGAGTGACTGGGGCTGGCTTTCATGCCTAAGGTGGGACTAGAACTCTCAGTCTCCTGGTTTCCCATTGGGTCCTTCCTAGGGCTGAGAGAGAGCGACTGGCCCAAGGTCCCCCAGCCGGCTTTCATGCCTAAGGCAGGTCTAGAACTCTCAGTCTCCTGGTTTGCCATTGGCTCCTTCCTAGGGCTGAGAGAGAGTGACTGGCCCAAGGTCCCCCAGCCGGCTTTCATGCCTAAGGTGGGACGAGAACTTTCAGTCTCCTGGTTTGCCATTGGCTCCTTCCTAGGGCTGAGAGAGAGTGACTGGCCCAAGGTCCCCCAGCCGGCTTTCATGCCTAAGATGGGTCTAGAACTCTCAGTCTCCTGGTTTGCCATTGGCTCCTTCCTAGGGCTGAGAGAGAGCGATTGGCCCAAGGTCCCCCAGCCGGCTTTCATGCCTAAGGCGGGACTAGAACTCTCAGTCTCCTGGTTTCTAGCCCGTTGCCTTAACCATATTTTTATGACCAGTTTTTGATACTTTGCTGGGAAGAGGCATTTCATCCCATAAAGATTTCCAGCCTGACTCATCAAATTCAAATCCCTTCTGCCCATAATTTTCAAAGACTTTCAAGGGGATCTGTTTCATTTGATACGAGTTTTGTATAATATTGATGAGGTTTCTGATCACGTAATGAACTGTTTGCATTATTCAGCAAAACCTGAATGATTCGCAAATCCTATGTTTCAGGGCTGAGACAGTTGTTGTGCTTTAGGGAAAACTTAATCAAAGAGCTTTTTTTCCTGTTTGCTGTTTTAGCTCCTGCCTCGTGGTTGTTGTTTTGGTTGATTTTGGTTTCACACCAGATTTGTGTATCTTGCCAAGTCCTTTCTCCCAGCTTTGGCATATGTTGACAGGCTAACTTTGCCTCCCTGTTCATTCCTTCCCACCTGGCCCCAAATCAGTATATGACACTGAAACATCTTAAAGTAAGAGAAATTTAAACGTTTAGTTAAATCAGATTGCTTCCTGTCTTTAGATCAATTATGTGTCAAATCCCATTGGGTCATGACTCCCTTCTCTTCACATAAAATGCTTTATATGCATTTCTTCAGTGTCCGGTAGTTTTAAGTACGATGAAAGATGTTTAAGCTCCTGTTAGTAACTACTATGGAATTATTCTTGGATAATCTTCATTTAAGATAGCTTGCAGCCAGATGAGCATAATCCATTCTTCAGTTAATGGACCCAGATGCTCCCAGGGAATGTTGCAAAGTAAGTCAAATAAATGCGTAAAATCCACGTTGGAGTATCTCTCATTGCTGCATTTTTATTTTTGCATTTCGTAAGGACATCATTCAGCCTTCTAACTGTGCCTCTCTCGAGGAATATCCTGGGCCTAGAGTTGCCCCAAAGGTATAATTAAATTTTGCCTTGGGTGTATTTCCTCCTGGACGACAGGATGGGGCTTAACCTTTCTACATATATTGGTTGTGAGTAGAACACCCATTAAAAGGGCCGTGGTGGCTCAGCGGGTAAGACGCCAGGCTTGTCAATCGGAAGGTCGCAAGTTCAGAGGTTTGAATCCCTAGCCCCGCGTGACGGAGTGAGCTCCCGCACTCGCCCCAGCTCTTGCCAACCTAGCAATTCAAAAGCATGCAAATGCAAGTAGATTAATCGGTGCCACTTCGGTGGGAAGGTAACAGCGTTCCGTGCGTGTCATGCTGGCCACATGACCGTGGAAGCGTCTTCGGACAACGCTGGCTCTTCGGCTAACAAACGGAGATGAGTACTGGCCCCTAGAGTCGGACACGACTGCACAAATGTGTGGGGGGAACCTTTACCTTAGAACACCCATCCTCTTTATGGTGGTTTGCCCCAGCTGAGCCCCGTGCTGATTCCGAACACTTGGCTGGGGGGAAATCCAGCTGAACGTGGCCTCGTAGGCATCAGGAGTTGAGCTTGACTTGAGGAAAGCCTTATCTTTTTACTGTTGCCCAATTTTCAGAGTGCTGTACAGACATTGAAAAAATAAGCAGTCTTTCCCTGCAGGTTCATAATCTGCTGGATTGAACCTCAAAGGAAAGGGTTAGGGTTAGGAAAGCCAGCCCATCCAGAGGAGCCCTTTCTCTGTATGGAACTCGGTTAGGACCTGTTTTAACAGACGTTTGGATTTTCATCTAGGGATAGAGACAAGCGAACCAAATGCTGTAGTGATTGGGCTGGCTCCTGACCACTTCAACTATCAAACTATGAACAAAGCTTTTAGGTAAGTAGGAATAATCCCATCATAAGTTTAATGAAAGATCTGTTTTCATTGTCATGATGAGGGCGGCAATTACACTTATCACCTGGCACCTTTCAGCCTGTCCTAGAGATGCCCTTTCCAGATGTTTTATCAGGGTGGTGCTTATTGCCAGAAGGACGGTGGCGGCTGGGCTTGGGGCGGCAGGGAGAATTCCTTCTGCTTTGACTTCTTTCCGTAATGCACAAAGATGCATTTCCCTGTAAAAACTGCAGCTGGGTAGAGGTAGGGGTTCAGCAGGCAGAACGTCCTTTGCAGCGTGTCGTCCTCATCAGGGACACATTAAAGCTGCGGTCTCTTTTCCCAGGATCAAGTTTGCCCCCTGCGTTGGCTTTGCAAGCATGGGGGGAGGAGGGGTTTTTCTCTCAGGTGGTGCTGCATTATTCACAGCAGCTTTCCGGGCATGTGGGGGTGACACTTCTCTGCATGCCCAGCCAACTTGGCTTGTGTTTTATATTTCCAACGATTCTGGAAGTTGCCAAGTCGGGGAAGGCAACGCTGTATTAAAACGATTGGATGCGAAGAGATACCTTGGGGCCGGTTGGGGTCAGGAGGCAGGTGCCAATAACTAAGTCACCTGGAGACCCCTTCAGATGTGGCGATGGGGAGGAAGGAATGCGAAAATGTAAGATGTCTGTCACAGCTAACCTGCCCATAGGCACTTCTGGTTGGGAATTTGTTAGGCTTCATTCAGTCTTCAAATTTGGCCAATTTTTGTCATCAAAGAAGAAATACATGGCTGCCTGTTGATTTCCACTAATAGGAAGCACAAAGTTCTGAATTCACAACTGAGGTTCAGACCTGGAAACAATTTGAGGAACCTTCCTGTTGGTCGATGGGAAATTGGGCTGTTTTCGAAGGGTTCCCCCTGAATGTTGTGGTCCGTGCACAACCTCCTTCTCAGTCCAGTGCTTCCAGGCCTCCCGGATTCCATTGCATCTCTTTCCTCCTTCCTTTCCCAAGGCTGGTGCTTGATGGGGCTCCCCTCATAGCCATTCACAAAGCAAGATATTACAAGAGGAAAGATGGCCTTGCCCTCGGCCCAGGACCGTTTGTGACAGGCCTGGAGTACGCCACTGACCAGAAGGCCATGGTGGTGGGGAAGCCAGAGCAAACTTTCTTCCTGGAGGCCTTGCGTGGTACCAACTGTGGACCTGAGGAAGCCGTCATGATTGGTGATGTGAGTGCCTGAATCGTTTCTAGCGCATTTGCAACATATTCGCAAGCTGCAGGTTTATTTGCATTTACCTGTTGCTTTTCTTGGCCTTGCAGGACTGCAGGGATGACATTGGGGGTGCCCAGAATGCTGGCATGCTGGGAATACTGGTGAAGACTGGTAAGTCGTGCCATGTGGGCACTTAAAGAACCACACATTAATCTAGGCTGGTGTTTATTCCTGCTCTGTCCTACAGAAGAAAGCAACCTAAATGATCAAGGCATTAGGCCATTTTCCCTTGGGAGGAAAAAAAGAGACAAGCAGAAAGGTGGCAAGAGATTTATGGACATAAATTGCAGACATGGTGTGGAAGAGATCTTGGAGATCGTCCACCCCGACCTATGACTCAATGCAGGAAGTGCAGTACAGTGGCCAACGGCCATTCAATCTTTCATTTAAATGCTTCCACTGAAGTTGGCCACTTCCCTTCCTGAGTTGGTCTTCTGCACTTTTGAAAAGTTATTTCTGTGTCGGGGGCAAACGGTAGAGTTTTTCAGCAACTACAGTCAAGCAGCGAGTGTCAGCTTGCTTAGACACCTTTGTAGAACAGACATCCTACCCTTTCACACCTTGCTGCTATTCCCTCCTGTGTTAACTTCTTCTGCCGACCCCTCCCACCTCAGCGATCCCAGTAGAACACAGGAGGCAGTCCCATGGCTACTCAAGTGGTAGCCGAACTGCTGTTGCACCTAGATCAGTGTTCCTCAACCTCAGCAACATTAAGATGTGTGGACTTCAACTCCCAGAATTCCCCAGCCAGCATGGGAAACTTTAAGAAACATCTTAAAGTTGCCAAGTTTGAAAAACACTAATCTAGGTGGTCACTGTCTCATTGTCCATGTTATTCCACCCCATGATTTCCTGATTTGCTCTTTGAAAAGATACTCATCTGCTCCAGAAGGCTGACTGCCAGGGAAAGAATTAGATTGCAGAAACGCAGTACAAGCATACTTCGTCTACTGTTTAACAGGATGGGACCTCGGTTCCTTGGTCAGTAGACAGAGCCTTCCACGTCCACTGGATTACTTTAGCAAAACTGAACGTACCAGGGAGAACGTGGGAAAATAGTGGACCACAGAAGGGGTTGTAGAAATTTGCTGTGCCAGCATTGATCTCTGGGAAAGCTTTATGCTGATGCTGACCTAATTACAGAAAGTAGCATTTATTTCTGGCTTTGTTGTTGTTGTTGTTGCAGGGAAATACCGAGATGCTGACGAAGGCAAAATTAACCCACCCCCCTACTTGATCTGTGAGAGCTTTCCCCATGCTGTGGAACACATCCTCCAGCATCTGCTCTAAAGAAGCACCGCAGCCCTTGAACGTCACCTGCCAGTGCCAGAAAACGAAATGGCCCCCAGCATCCTTGGCAGAGCATTCGGCTTGCTTGGGGCATCTCCTGCTGGACTCTGCCGTTCTGGGACCGCGTTGGAGTGGATGCTCTCCCCCTAAAAATTGCTCCCCCCAGCACAAGAAGTTATCCTGTCCAAAAGGAAGAAGTCTGTGCACAACCTTCCCATCTGGCTTGCTCGGTTCCCAAGAGGGAATGTGTGAGGTTGAAAAAGGAAGGGAATATGTGGTTCGTCCTTATACGCAGTATAGACTGGCACACTGCATTGCCAGCGGAATGTCTGGGTCCGTTCTTACTGCACGACGGTCCATCTCCATGGAAAGAAGAGAAAGTGCGCCTGATGCCCAGCCTTGCTAAATACCACTAATGTACAGTGGGCTCACCTACCTCTCCCCGATGATGCCCCAAGCTGGCAGCTTCTCAATGTCTGAATGAGCTTGTACAGCAGAAAATGAGCCCATTTTTTAAGGTTCTTCCTTGGGTGGAGATAGTTGACACCTTTCAAAGTGGGCTGCTTTAATGAAGAAGCCACTCCTAGGGCACTGAGTTATATGTATGTCTGGAAATGCAGTAAATGTAGCTTTGCCTGGCATCTAGGGACTAGTACTTGGGCACTCCTTTTAAACAGGGATTATTTCAGAAAGCAAAAGGAGTACCGCTTGGCATGATCTTGGTGGTCTTCTCAGCTCTCTAAATGTTTCTCAGTAGTACTTGGTTTTTATGGGGGTAACCTGAAGCAACCCAGATGCTGTTAACAGTCAATCCCCAGGAAGCATGACCAAGGAGAGGGTTGCTCGAAGTTATAGATCAGCAACGACTGGAAAGTGACAGCTTGCCCATCCCTATAAAACAGGGGTGGGGAACCTTTTTTCTGCCAAGGGCCACCTGGATATTTTTAACTGGGGACTGGGGGGGGATGGGGTTTCTGGGATTTCCGCGTACCGGGGGCCGGAGTTTGCAGGCGGGAGCCAATCACAAGCACCAGGGGGCAGGGTTTGCGGGCGGGAGCCAATCACATGGAAGGGGGCAGGGTTTGCGGGCAGGAGCCCCGCGGGCCTTAGGCAGGAGCCCCGCGGGCCTTAGCTTGCCCACCCCTGCTATAAAACATGATTGCTCATCAATGCTCTCTGCTCTGGAAGGTTATCATCATCCAGCCTTTACACTGCTACAGAAGGAAGTCGCTGCAGTCGCTTGTAAAAGAAATTTGGAACACACTGTACCCACATCAGAATGTGTTCCTGCTTTATTTCCTGTTTTAAAACTGAACCCAGATTCTTGGAGACAGAAGCTGGGAGAATATATGGTAGCCCCGAACACTAAACTGCCACTGTTAACCGGGATGAAATCCCATCGATATCATGTTCAGACCTATTCCAAAGGAGCAAGAAGGACTGACGCATGTCAGGAAGGAGTATGTTGAAATGATGGAGTGATAAACCATTCAGTGTTTTGGTGAGGAGGAATTGTTGTTTTTGTTCCCCAGTAATAGCCATGACGTCTAACACCTAACATCTAACCATAACATCTAAGAAAAGTTGAAACTGTCAAGTAACCTGACCTTAAATCATCCTCTTACTGGTATCTGCAAGGATTCCTCAGAGGTTTTATCTGAAAACCAGATCAGCTGGGCTAGTGCTCATCTTAATGATTTCAAGTCTTTGGAAAATAAAAGCAATGGAATGGCCATTGGCTTCTCAGCAGCAGATTAAATAATTTAATTTGAAGTTTGGAGCAGGAGGGAGGTGGATAAGATGGACCGAAGTTTGTTTGTAAATTCCTTCCACAACCGCAAAAGCCTTGCCACCAATTCTCTCATGTCCAGTTTTTAGCCATAAAACAGGCTTGGCAAGTGTGCAGCAACAGTACAGTACAAATTCAGTAGAGCTGGATGTGCGGGTTAGCCCGAAGCCTGAAGAACCTGGATTGATTCCCTGCCCTTTTGATTCCTGATAAACCTCTGTCCAAACCAAACCACCATGTTTGTACCACTTCAGAGGAACAAGTCTGAGGAAAAGCCACTCTTCGGTGAGAGTCTAATCGTAAGACACCAAGAGCTTTTCCATAAGGTATTTACCATAAATCCTTCCTTCCTTCCTTCCCAATTTAAACAAGCTGAGCTGCCTCAGTGATGCTTCATTCAAAGCAGCCTGTTGTTACATTCTTGACTTAACTTCTGTCAATCTTTAATACTGATCCAGGCTTGTTTTTGAAATTGTAAGTAAAAAGTAAAGGTTCTACAGATGTTTTAATTAGTCCTTTAACAGAGAGTGTTTCCGACTAGCTTGTAGGCCAGAGCTTTCCAAACTTTTCATGTTGGTGACACACTTTTTAGACATGCATCATTTTGCGACACACTCTTACAGCAGGGCACAAGGCAGGCACTAGGATGTGCGTGGAATCACAGCAGGTTTGGAGGCAGCCAGGCACAAGGCAGGCACTAGGACCTGCGCGGAATCCTGGCAGGGCTCGGAGGCAGCAGCAGCTGAGACACACCCAGACACTGCAGCCGACACACTAATGTGTCCCGACACACAGTTTGGAAAGCTCTGTTGTAGGCTGTGAATGTCTAAACCAGTGTTTCTCAACTTTGGCCATTTTAAGATGTGTGGACTTTGACTCCCAGAATCCCCCAGCCAGCCATGCTGGCTGGGGAATTCTGGGAGTCAAAGTCCAGACATCTTAAAGTGGCCAAAGTTGAGAAACACTGGTCTAGAGTGAGACTTGATCAGCCCCTATTAATTTCCTGCTGTATCCCCCATTTCATTGGGTTGAGGAATTCTTCCCTTATCCCATTTTTAACATGAAGGGGGGAAAATATTTTGGAAACCAGAGGGACGTATTTTGGCTTTTATGGAGTTTTGTTAATAGAGCTCTGAAATGAAGTTGCAGTCTGAAACAAGCCCCATCCAGCCTGCACATACAGTAGTAACACTCGCAAAATGTTCTGACTTTTGTAACAACAGTAAATAGCTTTTCTGGTCCATTTGGGAAACAGAATATAAGTCCTTTGTGATTACTCTTTGAGGCTCCTGAGTGTTAAATTATTAGATGGTAATTGTAATATTGGCTTTACTGAAAGAACAGATTTCTTAATCAGCAGCATTCTTGGGGCAGGGAGGGTTGGGGAAATGCCAGCATTACCGTGGACCATTGTTAAGTGAGATTAGATTAGGAATACATATCAGATAATTCAGTTACAAAAATATTTTTTTTATTATTTTCTAAATATAGTTAAGATATCTTAACTGTATTTTGAAAATAAAAAAGTTTTTACTAAAAAAAAGTTACAAAAAGAAAACAGGTGATTCAGCCAAAGTTACGTGGCTTCGTGCATTCTGATTTCAAATGAAAAAGTTAATCATTTTCTTAGATATTTTATCTCAAAATCAGTGGAAAGAAAAAATGGCAAGGAATGGCTTTTCGAAACATTTTTTTTACAGAAATCAGCTTTTTTTCAGGGCTAATTTAGAAACAAAACTGTTGGGAAATGACCTTGGGACCAAACGTGCAGGATAGAAATTTAGTAAAACGGATGAAATAATTTGTTTAGGTTTTCTTGGAAAGCATTGGCTATAATCACCCTCGAATCCCATTAGAATGAACAAAAGGCAGGAATTCTTTTCAAGGGGGTGGACTAGCCAACCTTGCGCATGTGGAATCTGAAGCAAGGAATGAGGCTAGGTTCATATTCCAGTTGTTAAGCATACCATGGTGGCCAGATTCACACATCATGTTAAATCAAACCCAAACAAGCTACAACTGCGGAGTACAGTAGCTTGCTCCTAATTAACAATGGATAAGATTGTAACCTTATAAGGAAGTTTGATTTAAAAGCAACAGTAAACCCGATTCCGAAGTCTGATTTTCATATTTCAGTGGCATTTTCTCATGTAGACAAGTGAAGCACTGACACCTACCAATAAACACCTTTTTGGGGGCAAGGATGTGAAATGAAAACACTGGCACAGACATCGCAACAGGTGAACTGGGTGAGTTTCTTTAAGAACTCCAGGGATTCCAAATCAGCTTGGCCAGGAAGAGAGGTTTTTAAATTTAAGGCAACTGTGAAGAGCTTCAGATGAAGAACATGAGAGCACATTTGTATTAATCGTTAAACTCTATGGTTTAAAAATATTTCTTAAACGCTGGCTCTCATCCAGCTAAAATTAAGCTCATAAATAAACCAATGCAGAGGAGCTAAAACATCAGTTAAGACAGAGAATCCGAGTGAATTAACCAGTCATGCCATACTGAAGGCAAAGGGGCATGTCTATGAATACAGTATTTGACCAGTTTAAGAAAAGAGGAGTTGCAAACCTCAGGGTGCTTCATGAGAGCCGTATGGCACTTTGGATTCAGTCTCCAAAATGGACCTTGGTGTGCGCTTGAGTGTGTCCGTACCACCTATCTGCAACATGTCTCTTTTTCCCGGGATTGCACAAGACCTGGGAAAATCCAGCTGCTTCAAGGTGTTCCAGACAGGTGCTTTGGGCATAACCTGAAGCACTTTTTAGGAAAAAAGCTGGATGCCCATTACACACCATTCTTCAATCCTGGAAACTGGCTGGGCGATCCAGTGCTATATGGCCCGGAAAGAGGATCACGTAGGGTTGGATTCAAAACTCCAGAAGAGGCTGGGACCGACTGGTAGCTCAGAAGCGCAAAGTTCTAGGGAGTCAGTGATCTTTTGGGAAGGAAAGCTTTGTCTCAAACACAACATGTAAGGACTTGAAATAAATATTAAGACAATCTGATTCTGCCGTTAGCTGCTGCTGTGCATCACAGTAGGTTCTTGCCAAAAGACAGCGTGGCAACTGGCTACCTCTCATCTTTCCACTGGACCCAGATTTGTGGCCTTGGTAATGGTTCCTCCCAAAGGAACAAATGGGGTAGTGGTGGTAGAAGACATTGTAGGACAAGGATAAATACTTCCTCTCCTGGCAGCCACCCTGTTTAAATCTGGGGATCCATCAGGTACATTATACAAAACCTGCTACACTTTCCAAGTCTCTTCCCTAAGGGGAAAAAATATTGAAAGTGTCTATTTTAAATCCTCAAATGACCAAGGGAAGATAAACGAGAGATGCTAATCACTGTAAATAAGCCTCTAAAAGTCATCTCTGAGACTCCAAAATGGTTTATTCTTCATGGATGTTGGTCTTGTTCAAAATCTACTGGTTTAATCCAAGGATCCCTGAGAAGGCCAATTAATTTCCTTCTTTGTCATTTCCTACTATCTGTCCCACTAAGGAAGAAAATTAGAGCAGCAAAATATTAAGTCAGCAAAATGGATCCCAGAAGTCTTCTAGGTGACACAAGAATAAAAACGGTAAGTCAGTTTTAGTCATAAAATAAAGTGCTAAAATGTTTTTCCACCTTATGTATGAGCGTAAGGCTATCAGCTGAAAAAATATAACGAGGTTCTCCAAATAACAATTTGCAGCCTCTTCTCCATCATCAAAACTTAGTATCCAGCTTGGAAAATGACTGAAGTTTCCTCTCCTCTTGGTAAAAAAAATACTCAGTAGAAATTTGTTGGGACTGCCTTTTGGGGTGGGTGGAGGCATTGGAAACTTGGATGATCGTTTCAGATCTTAAACTCAGCTCAGACTGACTCAAATTCTCTTTGCCAGTCAACATATTTTTGAGTTAGGTTCTTAGCAGAGGGCTTGGTATGAGAGATGACATCCAGGAAGTCTTCAGTTGTGACAGTGTCCAGCTGGATCACAGGAAAGTTCCCACTGTCTGAAGAAAGAAGATCTCCAATTAGAAATTCAGATGTCATCCAAAGGTGGTCCACCAGGGGTCAATGAACTCCTCAAGCCTCCCCTTGAATGACATCTAACCCAAAGGATGATGGGGTCATAGGAGGGACAGACCTCTGAATGACACCTCCACACCTTGAGTCTTGCTCTGCTCCCTCTAGTTGATCCTACTAGTTTATTCTCACTGTGTGGTGAGCTGCGGGCATCATTTTGATTTCACTTCCCCTCTCTTCCCTCAAATTGGTGCCTTCCAATGTGTGAGATTATTAGTCCTAGCTTCAAATTTGGGGAGTTGCAGTCCAACCCCGCCCAGAATGCCAGACTAAGGAAGCCTGACTTAAATAATGTGCCCAAGGGGGACAAAAATGGAAAACTGGCTGTAAACTACTCTGCGTATACAGGATAGAAGGGATAAGAATCTGCAATTAATAAATAATCTCAAGTGATAACAATGAATGAAATATGTATGTGCAAAACATCTCCGTGAAAACATCTCTGTTAAAAAGCTGCTTACCCACCGTTTGCCTGGCCTGTGCTTGTGAGTATGGGGACAAACAAAAGGCTGACTTTGACTTGGTAGGTAAATTGTCATGTACACATCTTAGTCCTTCCACAACACAGATTTCTGGGTTTCAGCAGCCCTTCTCTTTCCTCACGCCCAGCCTACTACTTTGTAAGGTCTGACAAAGAGATCCTGAAAGCCTGACTTGTCCTAATTCAGGGGTTATCCTAGGAATGATTTTTCATGTGGCCAAAATATTGTTTAATGGGTCCCTGACGTGGCACCTTCCAGATGCTGGCTAAGGATTCTTGGTGTTCCAGCACGTCTACAGAGCACCAGATTGGAGAAAACTGGTTTAATGTAGGTGAAATGTTGAGAAACATCAGCACTATAGATGTGTGATAACCTTTTGTGCAGAAAAAAATTGTAGTAGTAAGACATCTCAGACTAGCAGGGATCTGGTGGAGGGAGTGAAGGCTCATTGTATCTTAGAAAGGCTGATACTTTTATACCAGTGACAAAACTGGGAGTTCACAAATCCAAAATAAGTCTAATTGGAAACAAAATACTGCCATCTGCTGGTACACATCTATAATTTATCATTCACCCCTGTAAGCTTGCTAGCTAACCTAGTTGGACATCACAGCTTATTTGATGCTGCGGCATCTGTTCAGCTTGAACGCTCAGAGGGTTTGTTGTACCTGGTTGATGATTTTCAAGAGCACTGAAGATTTTTCTCACAGGACGCATAGCTGCTTCTTTGCAGACCAGCTTAATGTCCGACCCAGAGTAGCCTTCCATCTCCTAACATGTAAACAGAAATATGCGCTTGAGTCTGCAGAGGCTTTCCATTGCAGATAGTTGCCAAGCTAGCATTCAGATTAAGAAAGGATGAAATGGAAGACAGGTTATGGGGAAGATTTCTACACCAGGCCCCTTCTGACGCAACCAAAAAGGACTCCTGAGCACACGGAACCCGTCTTAGGGATTATTTATGATGGAACAGAGCTTTGCTCAAAGACAAGAGATTTGCGACAAGCTCTTTTGCCACTAGAACAGAGCTTTCCAAACTGTGTGTGGCAACACAAAAGTGTGTCGCCACACACAGTCTGGTGTGTCGCCACACAACCCGGAAGTGCTGATCATCATCAGCGCTTCCGGGTTTTCCCGCGGCGACGCGCAAAAACCCGAAAGCGGCAGCAGCGCTTCCGGGTTTTTGCGCGCTGCCGCAATGTCGGCACTTCCGGGTTTTCCCGTGGCGACACACCAACGGCGGTTGGTGTGTCGCTGCGGGAAAACTTTGGAAAGCCCTGCACTAGAAGAACATCAAGATAACATTACCAGATCCACACGGATCGGACCAGTGGCCTATCTCATTCAGCATCTTACTTCCCTCAGTGGCCAACCAAGATGCCTTCAGTAAGGCCTCAAAGAAGACAAGTTCCACGCTCTTGTTCCCAGCAATCAGTAATTAATTATTTCTGAAAGTGATGGTCCCATCAAACCATCACAACTAATTGCCAATAACCATTCTATCCTCTGCAGACTCACTGACTCCTTTACAAAGGCCATTCATAAGAACCCTTGATAACTGGGATGGGCTTCCTGCTCACCTGACTGAGCAAAGCATAATTCAGCTCTGTCCTCAACTCCACTCCTCCACTGTTGCTCACTGCGGGAAGCCAATGCTGGACCATCGCCTGCCTCGCCTCTTTATTTGGGAGGTCAACTAGAATCCTTTTCTCCAGTCGGCGCAGCATGGCGTAATCCAGTTCCCTAGAAGAAAATGGAGGACAGATCCTTGGACATTGCTCTATTTCGGGACTAGCCATTTCCCGAAGTGTAAGCAGTAAAAGGATTCCTTAAGAGACCCCAAAACTATGGAAGGATCAGGGCCCCCGGACGGGAAGTGATCCAGTTGAGACAGGGCTTGCTCATATGCACGTGCCTTCACTCAAGCCAAGAGTTACGTGTGTGAATAGACCATCGGAGTGAGCACACCACAGATGGATTTTAGGCTTATGCAGAGTGGCTTACAGTAGAGCCAGTTCTGCCTGCCTGTTTTCAGCCATCAAGCGTAGAGTTATTGCATGCTGTGCATACATGCAAGTGTGCAGCAGCTGGAGCAGAAGAAGCAGGCTGGCTTTATCAAATGCCAACACAGGCGATAGAAATATTACTTTGCCCTTCTGCCAAGGGCCATTTCCACACAACAGGTTGCACCATCTTACGGCACCATATAATCATCCTGGTAGGAGTGGGCCACCAATGAAGACAGGCTTTAAATTACCACAGCTGGTTGACGTTACAAGACACTCGTGTGAAAGTGGCTATTAGCTCCGTAGGCCAGGTGTGTTTTGATCATCATCATTTGACAGCCAGGGACTAAGAGGAGAGGAAGTGAGAGCGTGAATGAATCCACCAGAAGAGCAAAATTGAAGTTGACTCTTCTAATTCACAACTCATCCACCACATTATCTTACAGTAAAACTTTGTTTTAATGGGCTAATTGAGGAGGAGGAGGAGGAGGAGGAGGAGGAGGAGGAGGAGGAGGAGGAGGAGGAGGAGGAGGGGAGAACATTATTCAGGAAGGTCGAGAATAAAGCAGCAATTTCTATCATCCCACAAATGATGCCATTAGTATCAGCTTACTTCATTTTGCACTGTGATGTCATTACACCAATGACATCAATTTCTGTCAATTCACTCAGATCTCAGGAAACATAGTCCACTGCATGCAAAGTTTGCTGCACTGATATCCCTTAAAACAAGGATTCACGGTAGTGCCCTCCTTTGTTACTTCCGTACAAAAGACCAAAGGGGCATTCTTTCTATTGCAGCCCATTTTGATCCCGACTGGATCTTCATATGAAAACAGGAGGGTTTTTATCCTGAAACTTTAATTCAGCACTTATAATTCCCATAAAATCCAACTTTCTCTGTTTTTAGAGTGCCGGATGATTTAAGCACCTTAAGAGTTTCTCCGCTGAGAATGCTTCTTTAGCTTAACTATAGTAAATAACTTGGCCATCAAGTTGCTTTTTAAATATTAGCAGCTGGCTTGTCCTGGCATATGTTGATCTTCTGAAGGATTATGTACTTTGTGGTACAAACAGCAAGAACTGCAGAAGCAAAACATTAATAATAGTGATGATAATAAAGAACCCAAAAGCTCCCAATTAATCTTTGAAGGCTTTAGCCAAATATCATGGCTTTTACTGCTCTGAGTAAGTAAAATCTTTATCTGTGTTTAGAGGCTCATGCAGATGTATTCAAAACATATTCTCTGGCTCTCTTACCAGGGCAGGTTGGAAGCTGCTAAAACAAAGACAAGATCATCTGATCGGGCCAAGCCGTCCATCTGCACCAATAATTCTGTTTTCATCCGCCGGCTCCCTTCGTGTTCACCACTACCAAGATATATTGGGGGCAGGGGAAAAGGGGAAATATTATTTCTAGGCATGGGAGAAGGATCCCCTTTATCTAAATAGGAATTGTCTGAGATGTGGAATCCCTGTTACGGAAGCCCTTTCCTCCTTACTTCCATTAGCTAAGACCTAAGCGTTATTGTAAACTTCGTGACAGTTAATGTTGAGGAGTTAATTCAACAGTGAACTTGCTCGTTAGAGGACTAGAATGAAAGGAACTACACACCTGAAGTTTTATCTTTGCATGCAGATGAATCCAAGAGGGCCTGAGCAAATGCCAACGCTGGCATTTAGTGAGAAGGCTATTAAGCCTTGCACGGGGTCTCACTGAGGACAGAAACGGGGCAAAACCCCTTGGTAGAACACCGACTTTGTCCCTGGTTCAGAACCTAACAATCCTTTAAATATCCTTGCACGAAACTGGCACCACCCTTTCCTCTGCAACACAGGCAAACCACTTGAAGTCCAAGCAGTCCTTGAAGTTTTGGGGCCCTCTAAAAGCACCAAAGTGTAACTTTTAACAGGAGAGGTATTCAACAGACACAGAACCGTTGAATCAAGTGATCTGATTTAATTTAAATTACATCCGATGGAGTTTTCTTTCCTCTCCCTTCATGGAACAGAGCTGATGGCTCCACAGAAGGGCCACACTCAGCTCCACCCAGGTGCACAAGCTTCTCTAGTGAGAGCTTGAGTTCTGTTGGCCGCATCCTCCTGGAAGGTATCAATTATCTGATGACTGGCTTCATGCAAAGTCTCCATTTGCTTAACCACGGTTTGTTGTACAAGCAATATAAACATACACCATAGTTTTGGACTGTATCGGCCAGAGTCACACAAAACTCTATGTCTGAACCAAACAAGCCCCAATGTATTGTCAAATTTTGCTTCTATCTGTGCTCCTGCCCTCTGAAGATGCTGGCCACAGATGCTGGCGAAACGTTAGGAACCACAACTTCCAGAACACGGCCACACAGCCCGGAAGACCCACAACAGCCAAACAAGCCCCACTTTGAGAGAGTACACGGATCAGCAACATGGAGAGTATCGGTACTAAATCATCTGTAGTAATTCAGGTTAGTGGCCACAGAACTCCAGTGTTAAAGAACTTCAGAATTTTGAAAAATGTGAAATTTTAGAAAAGGTCACTGTTGATGCCTGAAATCTTGTAGGATTTCAGTGTTCTCACATGAGATTGCGCCAGACTTTTAAGGGGTGTGATTAGCTAATTTGTATGAGATTTCACCATGTTTATTTATAGAATTTATATGGCCACCCAACACAAACATTGTGACTCTGGAAGCCCACAACAGACCCCAACACAAAACAAAATAAACAGTTTCAATTAAAATTCAACCAGACATTAAGAGGCGACCAAGATTCACATTCACCCCCTCCTCCAGACGGGGAATGCAATCGTCCAGGCCCCAATGCCAAAGAAAAAACCCCAAACAAACAGTTTTTTATTGCCTTTCTGAAGGTCTACAGGGTTGGGGACTTCTTCAGAAAGAAGGCCCTGACCCTGCATGATAAGGGCCATTTTAAAATCTTTAATTTTATTTTATGACCCCTGGTTGAGAGATCCAGGCTATGAGGATGGAATGATGGCGTGGGTGCTGATTAGAATGTAAAAACAGGAGACTGCCCTATATAAGTCTGTTCTATGAGCCAATTAAAAAGATGCATAAAAGCAGGGGCAAAGGGTATGTTGGTCAGGCATAAGGTCCCAGCCCTTTTCCCCCTGCAGGTAAAAGATTTCAGAGACATTTGTCTGAGAACAGGAAGGTATATGGACTATTAATTCACACAAGGCTTATCTAATCAAGTTCTCTCCCAAGTCCACCCGGCATTATTATGTTATAATCATCTCTCCAATTATGGAATCTTCAAACCAATCTTCATATACATGATTCATCACTTGTTGACTGTGCAAACTCGTTGATGACTTCTGTGTGTGAAACCACTTTCACTGACCCAGCCCCGTTGAGGACTTCATTGCTACCTTCAGCTGCAGGTCACTGACCAATAAGACACCAACTGATAGAGAGGTATCCGGGATCTTTTTTTCCAGTTCTCCCAGAGCCTCCAGACTCCTCTTAGAAACGAGGGCAGAAACTAAGTGCGCAAAGTGGTCCTTGGTTACCATGCTGTGAAGGACCTCTGCTCACTGGCCTAAAATGGTTGGTCTGGAGAAACAGAGGCACCACCAGGAAAGGTAGTCCGAGCATCCACTTTCTGGAATTATATTTCTTTCTATCCCTGCTGAGCTAAAAAGATAAAATAACATCAAGAGCATGTGTACGAGAGACACAATGATCAAAGAGAAAACATCTGGACATTAAGATTTAGCACAGCTCAAGACAGCACAAAATGCAGCAGTTATTTGTGCAAAGCTGTTGGGTAGCAAAACAGTTCCTCCTCGCTGGAACCTCTCAAGTGATCCTGATATGGAGCCCTTGGTAAATAGTCCTTCTGTTTACTGTCATACGCAAACCGGACCTCAAACTAGGACACAAAGTATACAGAAAACCCACCCATACAGACCGGTATCTGCACAAAAATTCCAATCACCGCCCACGACAAAAGAGAGGCATGATCAAAACCTTGGTGGATCGTGCTAATCGAAACTGTGAAACCCAATTTCTCAACAATGAACTTAACCATCTGAATTGGGTCCTACAGGCGAATGGCTATTCCAAGAATGAAATAAAAAGAGCCATCAAACCAAGAAAACAACATCCAACTGAAGAAAAACAGCCCCCCACAAACAAAGTATTCCTGCCCTACATCAAAGGAGTCACTGACCGCATGGGAAAACTGATGGAAAAACACAACTTTCAAACAGTCTTCAGACCCACCAGAAAAATACAACAAATGCTAAAATCAGCAAAAGACAAAAGGGACCCCCGCACCGCTGCAGGAGTATACCGCATACCATGCAGCTGCGGACAAGTATACATCGGAACCACAAAACGAAGCATTCACACCAGGATAAAAGAACACGAAAGACACTGCAGACTACAGCAACCGGAAAAATCTTCAGTAGCTGAACATGCTCTCAAGCAAACGGGACACAAAATCCTATTTGAAAATACAGAAATACTGGACAACACCAAAAGCCACTACACCAGATTATACAGAGAAGCCATTGAAATTCACAAACACCAGCACAGTTATAATAAAAAAGAAGAAAGTCTAAAAATTAGCAAAACCTGGCTACCAGTCCTGAAAAACACAGCCTGTAAAAGGTCAACAAACTCAGTCCAACCACCAGGACATGGGAATACTTCTCACAATGAACATGCTAATCACGCTCATCAGCCACTCGTTAACATTTCAACACAACAAAAAAACCCACCTAATCTCCTATAACTTAGCTCTATAAATAGAAAACAAACAAAACATTGCCACTCTACCTGGGCACAGAGATTTCGCTTCTGTCTGTGCTCCTGTCCTCTGAAGATGCTGGCCACAGATGCTGGCGAAACGTTAGGAACCACAACTTCCAGAACACGGCCACACAGCCCGGAAGACCCACAACAGCCACAGTCCTTCTGACTATCTGGAAGTTTTTAACATGACAGCGTGTAGACCAGCGTTTCTCAACCTGGCTGGGGAATTCTGGGAGTTGAAGTCCAGCCATCTTAAAGTTGCCAAGGTTGAGAAACGCTGGTGTAGGCTCTGTATCTTTCTTCTTGAAGAACATCAAGCCTCCGTTCTCGGGGGACAAAGCTGAATGTTTGGGAAAGGATCAGTTCTGTAGCTCATAAGCTGGCAGGACCTAATGTTTAGAAGCTATAAAAGGTAAAGGTAAAGGTTCCCCCCGCACATTTGTGCAGTCGTGTCCGACTCTAGGGGCCGGTGCTCATCTCCGTTTCTTAGCCGAAGAGCCAGCGCTGTCCGAAGACGCTTCCACGGTCATGTGGCCGGCATGACGCGCGTGGAACGCTGTTACCTACCCACCGAAGTGGTACCTATTCATCTACTTGCATTTGCATGCTTTCGAATTGCTAGGTTGGCAAGAGCTGGGGCGAGTGCGGGAGATCACTCCGCACGCAGGGCTAGGGATTCGAACCTCCGAACTTGCGATCGACAAGCCTGGCGTCTCACCCGCTGAGCCACCACGCCCCTAGAAGCTATAGTAAGTCTTAATTTCCACCTAAATATTCTATACAAATCTAGGTATCCTGAGGCATGGTCAAAGATCATAAAGGAAGCAGCCCCAGTCCCTCCTGCTTAAAGCAGCTGTGTTGAGGACAACCTGAATCAGACCAAGGCCAAAGCAGCAATGGAATGACTTAATACAGAGAATCCTTTATATATGTTCAAATGCTGGTAACAGAAGCTTATCTGTTTGATTCAGTGGGCCTCAAAAAGAGATTAGGAGGACAATGATTCCTCTGAGATGCTTTCTTAAGCCTGTATCCCTTAAGATTTGCACAACCACCAGAAATCAGTTGGGAAACTAGCTTGCTGTGGAAAAAGCTCTCCCTATTGATTATATTCCACTTCTTCTCCCGAACCCTCCAACCAGGAGAATTCAGGTGGCCCTCCCCTCAGGTCTGGGTCAAAAAGACCTTTTGTCTGGGGATCAAACTCAGCCCCTTTGGCTTACTGTATTTGAGGATGTTTAGAAGAAAGGGGGATGAATGGAAGAAGCCACCAAGGTTAACCTATGCTCCCAATACTAGCCAGGGTGCAGTGAGTGGGGACGGGCTTATTTTTTAAATATTTGGGAAGAGGATTGACCTGACACCCTCCCTCCGCCCACCCCGCAAAAAAGGAAAAAGGCAGCAAAGGACAGGCCGCTTGAACATTGTTACCCTGGAACGGTGCCTCGCTGGCTCATGACTGACTCCAGTTCGTCCAGGAAGATTGTGGAAGGCGCATGGTAGCGGGCAAGTTCAAATAATACCTGTAGAGAAGGAGACAGAACCCAAGAAAGGAATATCAGGAGGGCCAAAGGGTCTGTCTGGGGTCATCTTCTGGCTGCAGGAAGCTGGGAAGACTGCAATGCTGGGGCAAGCCGCCAATGCGGGGTTGGCAACTTGGAGCCCCAGAGCCACCTGCAGCCCTCAGAAAAATTCCAAACACTCTTCATTCTTTCGCTTGCTTGCAACTTGCCCCTTCCTCTGAAATAAAATGAAGGAAGAGAGAGTTCAGGGTCTGGCACACATTTAGGATGCCACAAACTACTTCTAGTTCTGGATAATCCACTTCTGGAAATCCACG
Organism: Charina bottae; assembly: GCA_023362775.1. NCBI lineage: Eukaryota > Metazoa > Chordata > Lepidosauria > Squamata > Charinaidae > Charina > Charina bottae. The sequence continues at coordinate 27,841,920 of JALMGJ010000012.1, forward strand.
AACCCCATGCAGAACTCTTTTATCCACCTGATGCGGGAGAGAAAAAGTGGACATTCCAGAACCAGATCGCTCCCATATGGAATGTTTTGCACATCTCTAACTATAAGCCTCACTGCACTCAGCTAGAATGGGTATCAATTCAATACTGCAAAACAAAGAAACATACAAACTTTTTTTTTTACCTTTGTGCTGTATATTTTGTTTTCTGCTATGGGATCAGGAAAATGCAGTGGCTATTACAGTAAAATATTGTAAAAGAACTGATTACGAGGATACACGAGTAAAGCATTAGAAATACTGCCTTGATATGGACATACAAAATAATTCTTAAATCTCCGTAGCTCACAAAGGAGGAGAGGAAGAGCAAAGAGACACAAATAATCCTGACTTTATATTTTAAATCTTTTCACCTAAATCCTACTCAAATATGAAGGGAATAATAAGAGAGGAGAGTGATTCCAGAAAGAGAATCTCAGCAAATCCTCCTATAACCACCAGAGACTTAAATGTCCCTTTACAGCTGCATTTATAGATTTTTAAATACACTTTTATAAGCAAAAACGAATGCAAAGGAAATTAAAAGTTGGATGAGCTAAATACTTAGGTACATTACACAAACACAGTATCTATCAAAGCGGTTTCAGTTTTTTTGTAAAAAATTACATCTCTCTACAAATAACGCTCTTCTTCAGAAAAGTTAGACTCTGATGCAGTTACATGTTAGATCTTTTGTTCCACAAAGATAATTGCCCTGAAATTCCAAGGGGACATGAAGAATCAGGGCAGTGAAATCAAATGCAAAACTTGTGAAGACCACTAGGTGGCAGCAAAGAAATGGAGAAAACTGTTGCTCTCTAGTGAGTGCCTGGATTTTAAGAGCCCAGTTTAAAAATCGCTGTGAATCAGTACTAGGTGCATGGGTGATTTTCTAGGGTAACGTTTTTTCAACCTCAACAACTTTAAGATGTGTGGACTTCAACTCCCAGAATTTGGTAGCAGCATGCTGGCTGGGGAATTCTGGGAGTTGAAGTCCACACACCTTAAAGTTGCTGAGGTTGAGAAACACTGCTCTGGGGGCTACCCCTGAGATGTTTGCAAAGAATGTCGGAGTGCAACACTTGTTAATTGCTTTTCATTATGAAGCTAATAATGAAAAAAAAGGGAAACATTTTTTTAAGTAGGTCTTGATCTAAACTAGCAAGTTACCTCTGATGTTCTCATGCAAGACCAAATTTCAGCACCACTTAGATTGAAACATGCCCTCATTTTTGAAATTTACAAAATGAGTGGATTGTGGAGTCAGGAAAGAAAGGGAAAAAAGAAAAGAAAAGAAAAGAAAAGAAAACATGCCGCCTAGGGAACGATCAGATAGAAGAGAAAGGACCCCGCAACAGAGTAACGGAAAAAGAAGAAACTTAGGAAGGACCCGCCCGAACTACTCAGGTGGTAAATAGGAAGGGCAGGAGATTTGTACTTTCAGACGTGCAAGATTCTGTTTATTTATTTATTTGTGGTATTTATACCCCGCCTATCCCCTCCCTAACGGAGGACTCTAGGCGGCTTACATACATACACATTTTCCATATATTATACAATTCACCAACTATACAGTGTCATTTAATGTCTGTTAATGTCTGTTAATGTAGCCTTGCAATAAAGTAGAAGTAGCTCATCTGGTCGTGTTTCCTGTCTGGTTTACCTGGGAGGGCTGACAAAAGAGAAGAGCTCCAGAACCTTCATTTTTTCCCCTGCCTTCCCCAGTAAGTTGTCCTCAGGACATACTGGGCCCTAATTCCCAGAATCCTTAGCCAGTGCAGCTACGCTAGGCAGGGATTCTACTGGGAGAGAATACTGGGCTAGGGAAGATTGGTTTAGCCAACGCCTGTGTTATGCCGTATCTTAGCAAATTCTCTCTTGAATTCTATTTGTGTATAAAGAAAACAAAAGGAGTTTTTACTTTGACAAGCTTTTCTGAATCGCCCCTCCATTTGCTGACAATGGTGGACGCCGAGATGTTGAAGAACGTCGTATCGCATTCGGTGGCAACAGCTTTAGCCAGCAAAGTTTTCCCAGTACCTACAAGACAGAGGAAAGACGACGTTCTCTCAGCCTTATTAGATTATATTCAATATACAGTTCAATCCCTCCCCGCTTGGAAACTGTATGCATGTTACATTCTCATAACAAATATTTTTCCTTGCAAGGCACGTAAGGATAGGTTATGCAATTGAGGTCATACTACCAATGAAAAAACTATTGGGTCTTTCATTAAGAACGCTGTCAGCGTTCAGCCAGGCTGTAAGACATGAAACAGATAGGAGTGGAGTCACAAAATGTAGTTAAACAGATCGTACCTGGAGGCCCATATAGTAAAAGTCCCTTCCATGGAGAAAGAATGCCTGTAAACAACTGTGGGTACTATGGAAAGAAGAAGAAGACGACCATCACCAAACAAAGGGCTTTTCAAAGCACTAAGCACTCCTAGCAGCTTGTTTTGGCAACCCAACCAGCACTTTTGATCAGAACATTCTGGAGGGAAAATGTAGGAAATCAGAGTGGCCGATTCTGTGTTTCTCACCCATAGGCCTTAAAAGACAAGGAAATATTCCCACCAAAGCAGATCTTCCCGCTCCCACCAACACGTCTAGCTTGGCTTGAAGGCTTTGAACATGAGTCCTTCCGCCCACAAAGCACGTTCTCTATCACCAAGGCACGGTTTCTCCCTGAAAGAGCTGCTGCTGCCGCCTTTAATCTGGAACTTGTGGTGGGTTTGGCCGACAGCCCAGGAAGGATAACCTGCTCTAGAGCAATGTTGGAATTAAAAAAAAAAAACAGCCACCATAGATGCTGGCAATGCAGCAGAGGATGCTGAAACATCACCGTACTCCATGGATGGCCCAGGTAAACCAACGCAAATTAATTTTCCTCCCAAATTGCCTTCCTGTTCCCCACTCCAAGTAGTATTGGCAAGAAAGAAAGAAAGGAAAGAAAGGAAAGAAAGAAAGGAAAGGAGGAAAGGAGGAAAGGAGGAAGGAAGGAAGGAAGGAAGGAAGGAAGGAAGGAAGGAAGGAAGGAAGGAAGGAAGGAAGGAAGGAAGGAAGGAAGGAAGGAAGGTCAGTCTTGGCCATGAGAATAGAGACCATTTGTGTGACTTTTGAAAGAGCTGTTCAAGCATTCCTTACCCTTATCGGATAAACAACAGCTTCCTTGACTAACCGCTTGGCTGCATCAAGTCCAATAATATCATTCCATTTCACATTGGGGTTATGAAGATAGATATCCTGCAAGACATTGTTTGATCTTCTTAAAAACAGGCCTCCTATTTTCCTGTACGAGCATAATAAACACGCAGCAAAATAAGCTTGACCATACCATAAAATTAAAGAAAGCAACATGAAAAAGGACAGGTTGTTATGCTGATGCTATCATGGGGGGAGAAGGGAAGAGTCCGCTGTTGCGAACTACGACTTCCAGCATCTCTCTCCATTAGTCAAGCTTGGCTGGGTCTGCAAGAATTGTCATTCAACAATGACTGTAAGTTACGGGTAGCTCATCCCTGCTCTAATTAGTTACTGCACGAGTTCATAGCATGCTCACCTAGGAATAAATCCCAGTGAAATTGACACGGCTTGTTGCTGGCCCAATTAATTTCAGGATGCGGGATAAAAGAAGCCACTCTATGAGGGGGTCTCTATGTCAGATTTCTCATATGAAATTGGAAAATTGGGTTTCTCTACAAAGCAAAAGTGTTTTGGCAAATTGCATCCTTTACAAAGCAAAGGCTTCTCATGGTGACGTGAAGTGCAGGTGCAAGATAACAACTGTCACGTGTGTATTGTTTTGGCTAGATTGCATGGGAACAAGGTCTCCTGAATCCTTCCGTGGGAAGCCTGCTCAAGGGAGGGAGCAGAGGGGGGAGGAAATCACGTGCTCGCTTAGATGCAGCACTGCTACCCAATATCAGGTCATGCTATGTGCTTTAGGCCTAATGCTTTAGGCCTGGTGTGTGTCACAGCTAACATCCAGCCAATCAGAAAGCTAGAAGAACTGACTGTGGCTTGAATCAGCTAGAAGACCTGAATATACAACCATGCAAAATGGTGTTCTATGCTTCTTGATTTCTAGTGTCTTTTAGCCATGTAGTTCTTCATGTGTATTCTACTTTTGAGGACTGAGCAGTGCATAGCTATGGGAGGCTATGCATGGCAGGAACTCTGGCCCTGGGATCAATGCACGGAACTCTGCTTATAAGTTTGTTTTTGTTTTCCCTTTTACAATGCTGTACCATGTATATTCAACTAACATTTTTGCAATAATGTACTGTATATACATTATTGCCTTATGCTACAAGTAAAATACTTTTAGCCCTAAAAGCTGCACTCCTTGTCTGTTTATTCTCAAGCCTTGAGTTTTTTTCCCTTTAAGCCAGCGTACATCCCATCACTCTAAACTCAGGCATAGGGACCACAATTCAGCCTGAAGACAGAGTGCAGCATTTACCTTACTTAGCAAGTTGGGTGACACTTTGCTGGAGAAGATCAAACCCTCATCTGAGAGCCTGCCACCCACCCGGAGCAGGCTAGGCTAGTGGAGCAGATTAAACCCCTGAGCTGAAGGCTTCCCACCTGCTGTAAGATCTCGTAAGAACACCTGCTCTTTTTTAACCCTTTCAACTGCACACCTTCCATTTACATGGGACAAAACCTTTGAGATTAACATGACTTCAAGGTTAATGACTTTTGCAAAAGATTTTCCATTACCACCTTCCCGTTTTCAGAAGGTAAATGTGTGCATGCTTTGCAAAGGTACAAACTGGGTTTTTCTGGGGGGGTGGGGTTGCAAAGGTTTTTGGATTTTCAAAGATGCAGCCTATTATATCCTGTTTTTATCAGCAGTGAGTCATTCCAGACTCTGGTGCAACCATTTACTGATGTCCTGCCATTCAGGACTGTGCCAATATTTCATTAATCATGGTATCCTGGCTTTACCATGGACTGCTTTTTCCAGGCGGACACAAATTGTGCAACTTGTAGGACTCCACAAGGTGGGAGAATCTGCTAACACAAGAATGTAGAGCTCAGGCAAGAAACGTTATTACTGAATTGTTCCCAATGTAAGAGTGTCTATTAACGTTCCTCCTACCGCTTCTACCTAACTTTCAATATTGAGATGGACAGAAGGATCAGTTCCTCAATTAACGAGGCCAGAGTTCGACAACCATCCTTGGTCTGACAAGAAAGGCTCACTCTCACCTTACTAACAACTGTTGCAAGCTCCCTCATCTCAGCTGTCATCCCAAGTAAGGCACCCAAAGGTTTTAACAGTCGTTCCTAGAAACATGGAAAATACACACCGGTTGCAGAAAATTTATTTATTTATTTATTTTTCTATCCTGCCTTTATTATTTTTATAAATAACTCAAGGCAGCGAACATACAAATACTCCTTCCTCCTCCTATTTTCCCCACAATAACAACCCTGTGAGGTGAGTTGGGCTGAGAGAGAGGGACTGGCCCAAGGTCACCCAGCCGGCTTTCAGGCCTAAGGCGGGACTAGAACTCTCAGTCTCCTGGTTTCCCATTGGCTCCTTCCTAGGGCTGAGAGAGAGTGACTGGCCCAAGGTCACCCAGCCGGCTTTCATGCCTGAGGCGGGACTAGAACTCTCAGTCTCCTGGTTTGCCATTGGCTCCTTGCTAGGGCTGAGAGAGAGGGACTGGCCCAAGGTCACCCAGCCGGCTTCTATGCCTAAGGCGGGACTAGAACTCTCAGTCTCCTGGTTTGCCATTGGCTCCTTCCTAGGGCTGAGAGACAGGGACTGGCCCAAAGTCACCCAGCCGGCTTTCAGGCCTAAGGCGGGACTAGAACTCTCAGCCTCCTGGTTTCTAGCCCGGAGCTTTAACCACGAGACCAAACTGGCTCTCTAGACCAAAAATACTGTCTGAGTTGACTCCTGGACTGTATGTATATGCTTGGCTTCCATTTACCTATCCTAAAGGCCCATATGCTAGTGGCAGTCTTGGGTTTTTAAATATTAATCTGCCCAAACTGCATCAGAAAAAAGGGCCAAAGGGCCGCAATGAATCTGCAGTTCCTCCCTCAGAAATGTCGGGTTATTACAAGGGTCGAGCATTCCTAGGTCCCAAGTGTCCGTGCGGCCTTCAACTGCAGTCTCTCCTGCTGCCCCCCTGAAATCAGAGAGAGTCATATTTTGGAATGGTGACCTGGCATATACTTTGGGAAGAAACACATATGCAAAGGCAAGAAGAGGTACGAGACACAGATGGACTCGGCTAATGCACAGTTCCTGACCCTTTTCTCCTAAACCTTTTCTTAATGCTTTTTATCCTTAGGAAGCAAAAATTATTTTGCCATTTTAATTAATTTGGGGAAATCAATTAAGTGTGAACATGTTTTTTTTAATTTATTTTTTCAGATTTATTCCCCGCCCATCTCCCATGCAAGGGACTCTGGGCGGGTTACAACAAATACAATTTAAAAACTATACAAAAATATCTAAAAAACACAACAAAAAATAAATACAGTAAAATCCAAGATGGATTAAAACCCGCAGATAGATCACGGAGCTACGGGGCGAGCCAACCCCCGTAGGAGTTACTCTCGTAGGATGTTACTCTCACTTTGCAAAGGTACAAAGGATGCAGAATGTTATATTCTCGTTTTATGTGCTGGAAGCCATTCCCACACACCACTGTTACTGATCAGAGTTTTACTTCTAATTGAAATTATTATTTCCAAATAATTAATGACTTTTACTGGCTACCGGTTAGAAAGAACACCGCTTACCGAAGGATCTGGATTGCAGTTAAGGCTGTGCAAGGCAATTTCACTGGAAGCTCCTTTGATAGCATCCTGAATTAGCCCACGGAAGTCAATGATCTGGCCCTGCAGGAGAAGCAAATGCCATCTACTAAGTCTGAACTCTCAGAGTCCTTGAGAGACATTAGGCAGCGAACCAAAAAGATATCAAGCTAAACCAGAGAAGAAACTTCTGTGATAGCAAAGGCCAGAGTTGACCATCTAACACAGTGTTTCTCAACCGTGGCAACTTTAAGACGGGTGGCTGGGGAATTCTGGGAGTTGAAGTCCACCCGTCTTAAAGTTGCCACGGTTGAGAAACACTGATCTAATATGTCCAGATATGTTTTTAATCTTAGCACCAAAAGTTGGAGATTGCCACTGAGATGGTTTGCCTTGCTTTGCTCTCTATTGCTTTGCCATTCTCTTGGCTGCGAGAGCCATTTCTCAAAAGCAAACAGCCCGATAGCAGACCTGTCTGTTACCAAAAGAAGGGATACGTGGACGTTATCTTTCTGGACCAAAAGAGGGTGGCTTCAAGCTTGTTGCACTGTGCAGGTGGGAGAAAGAGGATCACGAATCTGAACCTTGATTTTGCGATAAATAAGGTTTGCATTTGATATCAAGGGAACGTTTTGTGCAAAGATGGGCATGATAAAGGACAAAAAAGGCAGGGACCTAACAGAAGCAGAAGAGATTAAGAAGAGGTGGCAAGAATACACAGAAGAACTATACAAGAAAGATCTTAATATCCCTGATAAATACGATGGTGGGGTCACTGACCTTGAGCCGGACATCCTAGAGAGTGAAGTCAAGTGGGCCTTAGGAAGCATTACTAACAACAAAGCTAGCGGAGAAGACAGTATCCCAGCTGAGCTATTTAAAATCCTAAAAGATGATGCTGTTAAAGTGCTGCACTCAATATGCCAACAAATTTGGAAAACTCAACAGTGGCCACAGGATTGGAAAAGGTCAGTTTACGTTCCAATTCCAAAGAAGGGCAATGCCAAAGAATGTTCAAACTACCGTACAATTGCGCTCATTTCACATGCTAGCAAGGTTATGCTCAAAATCCTACAAGCTAGGCTTCAGCAGTATGTGAACCGAGAACTACCAGAAGTGCAAGCTGGGTTTCGAAGAGGCAGAGGAACTAGAGATCAGATTGCCAACATTCGCTGGATCATGGAAAAAGCAAGAGAGTTCCAGAAAAACATCTACTTCTGCTTCATTGACTACGCTAAAGCCTTTGATTGTGTGGATCACAACAAACTGTGGCAAAGTCTTAAAGAGATGGGAGTACCAGACCACCTTACCTGTCTCCTGAGAAACCTGTATGCGGGTCAAGAAGCAACAGTTAGAACCGGACATGGAACAACCGACTGGTTCAAAATTGGGAAAGGAGTACGACAAGGCTGTATATTATCACCCTGCTTATTTAACTTATATGCAGAGTACATCATGAGAAATGCCGGGCTGGATGAATCACAAGCCGGAGTTAAGATTGCCGGAAGAAATATCAACAACCTCAGATATGCAGACGATACCACCCTAATGGCAGAAAGTGAAGAGGAACTAAAGAGCCTCTTGATGAGGGTGAAAGAGGAGAGTGCAAAAGCTGGCTTGAAACCCAACATTAAAAAAACTCAGATCATGGCATCTGGTCCCATCACTTCCTGGCAAATAGAAGGGGAAGAAATGGAAGCAGTGACAGATTTTATTTTCTTGGGCTCCAAGATCACCGCAGACGGTGACTGCAGCCATGAAATTAAAAGACGCTTGCTCCTTGGGAGGAAAGCTATGGCAAACCTAGACAGCATATTAAAAAGCAGAGACATCACCTTGCCGACAAAGGTCCATATAGTTAAAGCTATGGTTTTTCCAGTAGTAATGTATGGCTGTGAGAGTTGGACCATAAGGAAGGCTGAGCGCCGAAGAATTAATGCTTTCAAACTGTGGTGCTGGAGAACACTCTTAAGAGTCCCTTGGACTGCAAGGAGTCAAATCAGTCAATCCTAAAGGAAATCAACCCTGACTGCTCATTGGAAGGACAGATGCTGAAGCTAAAGCTCAAATACTTTGGCCACCTAATGCGAAGAGAGGACTCACTGGAAAAGACCCTGATGCTGGGAAAGACTGAAGGCAAAAGGAGAAGGGGACGGCAGAGGATGAGATGGTTAGATAGCATCACCAATGTAATGAATATGAATTTGAGTAAACTCCGGGTGACAGTGGAGGACAGGAAGGCCTGGCGTGCTATGGTCCATGAGGTCACGAAGAGTCGGACACGACTAAACGACTGAACAACAACAACAATTCATTGGAATTCTTTTGTAAATGTCTTTGTTACTTCTCTACAATAAATCTACTTATCAGAAGGTCTTGGTTCCTTGAATGCCTATTTATCTCGTTCTGGTCCACCTTGTCATGAGAAACCTGATATTAACCTTGGACAGTGTTCCTTCCTTAATCAGTACCAATTGGCACGAACAAGCATTGCCAAGTGAATCTGCAAGGTGTCTGGACCAGGGAGCCGTGTTCTTTTGGTTCAACTGTGTTGGATGGAGTTGGCCTCCCTGCATTCTGCTTTGCTTCGATCGATGTTTGCCTTCACTTGGCAAAATCCAGAAATAAGACAGAATTTAACAAAGGGACAGTTTTTGCATAGAAGATCAGAATGTAGGCCAACACTTAACTCCTAAAGAAGCCAATCAGATGTTTCTGGGATGCCCAGCCACACCCAACCTCAACAGCACTTTCCTGGACTAATTTTCCTCCAACAGTAGACAGAGTATTTCATAACCAATAGTCCCCATCTCTATCTGTTTATCTAATTCCCTTTTAAAAGCATTCAGGTTGGCTACCTTGCTAATCCTCCTATCTTTATGAATATACTGAAGAAACATTGGCTCCAATGTTGATTTCTATCTCCACTGCAAGGATTACTCAACTACTCTTACTCTTTAGTCTGTAGATCCTGCCCCCTCCCAAAAAAAGGAATATATCAAACAACACTCAAGATGTCTACAACCGTTTCCCTTTGGACGCCTAAATGTTCTATAAGACCCTTAATGTTTGTAGGATTTTGACTAACTCTTTTAGAACGAGGGCCTTCTCCGCCTCCTTTGTGGATTGCAGATACGTTTAAACCAAACTCAGATGCTACTCTGCTTAAAGGATCTTCATTCTCCTATAAGGGAAAAAAATATTTTGAAGTTATACTGTAGGCGTCAAGGCTTCCCAGAAAGTATTAGAAATTTCCACAGTTTCCTGGACATCCCAGGCTGTTCAGTTTGTAAGTTTGCATGCTTACAAAGCCAGATTCTTCTCTGTTCCCTTCTTTATGCATTGTGTTAGTTGCTGCATACCCTTCTGCCAGCTGGCTGGGAACTATGGGAACTGAATTCCTCTGCATCTCAGGACACCAGGTTGGGGGAGGCTGCTATGGGCCATGGTGAGTTTTAATTAACCTTCCACCCTCATTATTTTAAATCCTGCTGTCTTAAAGCAAAAACCTATAAAAGGCAGCATGCAACTGTTATAAATAAAACAGTGCCTGAGCCAAACTGCACATAAAGGTAAGTGTGGCCTTTGTACTGAGGAATTAATTGACATGCTCCATTTCCATCAAGAATACAGCCTTTTGGACAGATGTATCAGAGCAGAAAGGATGATCAAGTACACAAATTCCAGGCTTTGATTTCAAGTCAGTTTGTGATATCTCTGGGTAAAAAGAACGATAGTACACAGGGCTCGAAAATGTGGCTCTAGAGCAGCGTTTCTCAACCTTGGCCACTTTAAGATGCGTGGACTTCAACTCCCAGAATTCCCCAGCCAGCATGCTGGCTGGGGAATTCTGGGAGTTGGAAGTCCACGCATCTTAAAGTGGCCAAGGTTGAGAAACGCTGCTCTAGAGAGACTGTCCAGGGCCAAACCAATGCCCCCAGTGCTGGTTTAGGATTATTTGTCAATCCCAGTAATTGATCAGCTGCCTGATCCGATGGCTAAAAATACCGTATTCTCCAAATGAAGTCAAAAAGCAGCCGACAAACGAAAGGAAGTTCCACCTGCTTAGAGCTTTCCTTGCAGGAGGCCTTGAGCTCTGCTACTCTTGTGGGCGACAGTTTGGACTGTGGTCTCCCTTGATGCTGGCTAATCTTGGGAAGATTCCGGCATGTGCTGCTAGATGCCCTAGATGGAAAAAGCGGATTTTAGTTTAGCACCTTTCTTAAAACGGTAGAAGAACCAAGGCCTGAGTCATTGGGAGGGGGGGGGGGGCTGTCAAAAAGCCAAGATGATTGCAATCAAAGCCCCTCCCTTTACGTATGCCATATATAAAAAGGGTGGGAGGCAGTTGCAGCCAACATTCTGACTTTTTTGACCTCCACGCAGACGCTCCTGATAAAGGCTCCACCACAACATGGCTGGACACAGGCACCTCACTGTTTAGAGCAGTGTTTCTCAACCTTGGGACCCTTCAGATGTGTGGACTTCAACTTGGGACCAGGTTACCTGAGGGACCGTCTCATCCCCGGAACATCGACCCGCCCCACTCGGTCATGCAGAGAGGGCATGCTACGGACCCCATCGGCAAAATAATTCCATCTAGCTGGGTCCAGGAGGCATGCCTTCTCTGCAGTAGCGTCCACCCTTTGGAATACCTTGCCCCTGGAGCTGAGGCCAGTTTCTTCACTCCCGACCTTCCAGAAAGACTTGAAGACCTGGTTCTGCCGCCTTGCTTGGGACAGGAATGCCAATAGTTCCTCTTGGGAGTGGCTGGTGCCATGAAACCCGCCTTATTATTAACATCTTTCTATTTGGGTTTTATATGTAATTTATTGTTGTTGTAATTTTATATTTTTAACTTGTTTGTTGTGAACCGCCCAGAGTTCCCTGGTTGGAGGAGATGGGCAGTGATACAAATTTAAATAATAAATAAATAAACTCCCAGAATTCTCCAGCCAGCATGGCTGGCTGGGGAATTCTGGGAGTTGAAGTCCACACATCTGAAAGGTCCCAAGGCTGAGAAACACTGGTTTAGACTGAGGCTCTGGGCTACAGGTAGGACTGGTTTCAAGAGACAGCAGTTGGCCCAAAATAATGTAGTGAAAGACTGGATAGTTTGGCTCAAAACGTCTCGTCTTGGTTCAGCCACTTCATTTCTAAGGCTCACCTGAAAATTTTCTTTTAACCGAATGGCTCTTAGTGGCTTTGAACCAGGTTCTTGAATAAGGGTCTTCTCCCAGGCCTTGCGATGGACAATGCTCTACCCACAAGATGGCTCGTGCTCTACTGAGACCCTCAAGATGGCTGAGCAGCATGAAAAGGTAGAAAACAGACACCCCATCTTGGCAAAGATTTTGCCAGATCCTTCCTAGTTTATCTTGTGTGTCAGGTGAAGCGTTTTCTCTCACTCCAGGCCTTTTAAATTACTCATGCGGGCTAAGACTCTCTGTTTTAAAACCTGTGTGTTTTATTATTCTATTTTGTGTTGCTTCACCAATGTTAAGATAACTCAGCACCAGAAAGCATTTGAATTTTCTCTCAACTCCTTTCATTTCTTCTACTGCAATTCTGTACTACCCTCACTACCAGGGGTGTCCACAAGGGTGTGTATGTGTGTGTCAAAAAAGTCAAGATGGTGGCTTTGGCCATGTGATCAAAGGGAGAGGCTTTGATCATGTGGCTACAGCTGCCATCTTGACTTTCTGGACACCCTCTGCAGATGCCCCTACTCCCATCCATCCATCATCTTTTCTCTCTCTTTCTCCTATCTTTCTCTCTCTCTCTCCCTCCCTCCCTCCCTCCCATCCACCCACCCACCCACCCACCCACAAGACTTAACATGTTGAATGCTGCACTGCAGGAGTGGGGAAAAAGTTGAATGAAAAATGTGGCTACAAAAGAGTTATTACCTAATGCTGTCCTAGAAGCTACCATTTGTCTTACCTTTTTGATTTCCCTCCACTTCTTGATTTATTATCTGCTGTGGAAGAGGGGAAAACAGCACTTTAAAAAAAGAAAAGAAAAGATTACTCTGAACAGAGTTAAGGGTGTTCTCAGGTTTGTGTTACACTCTGGTTTACTATTTGTTTTTGCAGAGGTCCGGCTTACCGAACTGAATACCCCCTAGGTGTGTTCTGCTACAGCAGGGCTTTCCAAAGTTTTTCCCGCGGCGACACACCAACCGGCATTGGTGTGTCACCGCGGGAAAACCTGGAAGTGCCGTCCTTGCGGCAGCGCGCAAAAACCCGGAAGCGCTGCTGCCGCTTTCAGGTTTTACGCGCTGCAGTTGGTGTGTCGCCGCGGGAAAACCCGGAAGCTCTGATGATGATCAGCGCTTCTGGGTTGTGTGGCGACACACCAGACTGTGTGTGGCAACACACTTTTGTGTCGCGACACAGAGTTTGGAAAGCTCTGCGCTACAGCATACCTAGAGGGGCTTAGGTGGAAAGGGACAATGTTTATTCCAGACAAATAACACTAAAGGTCTTGGATTGTATACAGTGAAAATCCAGAAAGAACCTAATGTTTTGGACAGTTCTCTTGCTCAAGGCAAACAGAAATCTGAGGGAGCTGGCAGGCAAGGGGTTGAATTAGATCGGTGTTTCCTAACCTTAGCAACTTTGATATACAGTATGTGGACTTCAACTCCCAGAATTCCCCAGCCAGCATGGCCATTGCTAAGAATCCTAAAAGTTGAGGTCCACACATCTTATATTGCCAAGGTTGGGAAATATTTGACTAGATGATCTCCAAGGTCTCTTCCAAACCCTGACTCTGTGATTGCACGAAAGCTTCCTTGTGTGGTGTGCCTGCCAAACATCCCAGACAAAACAGGGCTGCTCAGTTCTCTCCTTGGGTTTGAATAGAAGGGTTGCATCCAAGCCTGGTGGGTGATGGTTTTGCATGAGGTCCACTAAGGGAGCCACGCTTGTATGAGTTCCTGCTCCACCCTGTGGAGAAGCCAATATACCAAGGGATGCACTACTGAAATTCAGTGGCAAACCATCTTCCATTTTTAATAGGGCTCCTTTGGAGGTGGGGGAGGGAAGGTGCATTAAACTTAAGTATCAGTGGTGGTGAGAACATTCACATTTAAAACGGAAGAAAAATGTTCTTTCTGAACAGTGCAACGTACTGGAGTCTACAACTTTCTTGATAATCTTGGGGTACTTTTGGAACTTGACATAGTAGTAGCTTTCATATTCCATCAAAATGGTCTCAAGATCAACGTTGTCGCACACTTCAAAACGCTGCAACCCAAACTTTGTTTCTTGCTCCAGTGCGTTAGCCGCATCTACATACCTGTGAGTGACAGATTTAGAAAGCTTCAGTGTATTGTGAGGGCTTGAGGGTTGTAGCCATTTAAGACGTAAGTTTTATACAGAAAAAAAGGAAAAGTATAAAACAGGACCAGGATCATTGATTCAGGAATCAACTATCTCTGCATTTTCTCTCTATGTGTTGGACTTCAACTCCAATTATGCTGAGTCAGATTGGCTGGGGATGATGGGAGATCTAATCTGGAAGGAAGCTGAACGTCATTATCAGACATTCTATGAAGTTTGCTTGTGGCAACAATTACAGATTTGTAATGTGTATCTTATAAAGCAAATGAATACTTACCCTTCTTCGGTTAAATAATGTAAAATCAAAATAAGAAGATTTTTGCGTCGGGCTTCAGTTCGCATATGTTCCTGCAAATCAAAAAATCAAAAAATAAAATATATAGCTTTGTGTAAGGTAAGCATTGCTGACTGTAGACTGCAAATGTCCTGGGAAAATCAGTCAATTTTTTAGTAGATATTTTTATTATATTGCTGCTCTTGAGTTTTCATGTTTCAGGAATTTCTGAGCTGTAATCAACATACCGCATTTGGTGGGATCCATACATGACTATCCTCACATTAGTCCAGGACAATGGGTATAACTGCCCAGACCCCACACAAGTAGAGGACGCCATTTAAAACATGGTTCAACATTTGAAATGATCAGATAGGGCAGAGCTTTCCAAACTTTTCATGTTGGTGTCATGTTGGTGACACACTTTTTAGACATGCATCATTTCGTGACACACTCTTACAGCAGGGCACAAGGCAGGCACTAGGACCTGCGCGGAATCACAGCAGGTTTGAAGGCAGCAGGGCACAAGGCAGGCACTAGGACCTGCGCGGAATCACAGCAGGTTTGAAGGCAGCAGGGCACAAGGCAGGCACTAGGACCTGTGCGGAATCACAGCAGGTTTGGAGGCAGCAAGGCACAAGGCAGGCACTAGGACCTGTGCGGAATCCTGGCAGGGCAGGTTTGAAGGCAGCAGGGCACAAGGCAGGCACTAGGACCTGTGCGGAATCCTGGCAGGGCTCGGGACAGCCGACATACTAACAGTTTGGAAAACTCTGAGGGATTACTGAAAGCAATAAAACTTTTCAGAAAAAGTAGAATCAAATCACATCAGACCAAACACTTGAACTTCATTTGAAGCCTGATCTCCTGAGGTTTAGATAAGCCTTTAAAATACTTCTTTTTTCAGGGCCTTTATGAAATAGGAAGAATGTTCTTTTCATGCTCTTTTGATCATGATTTCAACAACCAAGTAGCAACGGTAAGAACAGAGCACGGAACAACGGACTGGTTTAAGATTGGGAAAGGAGTACGGCAGGGCTGTATACTCTCACCCTACCTATTCAACCTGTACGCAGAACACATCATGCGACATGCTGGGCTTGAGGAATCCAAGGCTGGAGTTAAAATCGCTGGAAGAAACATTAACAATCTTAGATATGCAGATGATACCACTTTGATGGCTGAAAGCGAGGAGGAGTTGAGGAGCCTTATGACGAAGGTGAAAGAAGAAAGTGCAAAAGCTGGGTTGCAGTTAAACCTCAAAAAAACCAAGATTATGGCAACCAGCTTGATTGATAACTGGCAAATAGAGGGAGAAAAAGTGGAGGCAGTGACAGACTTTGTATTTCTAGGCGCAAAGATTACTGCAGATGCTGACTGCAGCCAGGAAATCAGAAGACGTCTACTTCTTGGGAGGAGAGCAATGGCAAATCTTGATAAAATAGTTAAGAGCAGAGATATCACACTGACAACAAAGGTCCGCATAGTTAAAGCAATGGTATTCCCCGTAGTAACCTATGGCTGTGAGAGCTGGACCATAAGGAAGGCTGAGCGAAGGAAGATAGATGCTTTTGAACTGTGGTGTTGGAGGAAAATTCTGAGAGTGCCTTGGACTGCAAGAAGATCAAACCAGTCCATACTCCAGGAAATAAAGCCAGACTGCTCACTTGAGGGAATTATATTAAAGGCAAAACTGAAGTACTTTGGCCACATAATGAGAAGACAGGATATCCTGGAGAAGAAGCTGATGCTAGGGAAAGTGGAAGGCAAAAGGAAGAGGGGCCGACCAAGGGCAAGATGGATGGATGATATTCTGGAGGTGACAGACTCAACCATGGGGGAGCTGGGGATGGTGACGGCCGACAGGAAGCTCTGGCGTGGGCTGGTCCATGAAGTCACGAAGAGTCGGAAGCGACTGAACGAATAAACAACAACAACAAGCACTGGGATTAGGCAATGTTTTAAATTGATTATTATATTGTTGATATTGGTTTATGTTTTGTTGTGATGTTCATTGTTTGCACTACTATTATCATCCCAGGAATTGTTTTCCTATTTGGGGTTTCCCCATGCACTCCATTTTCCCAGGCCATTGACTTCAATGGATGAAAAGCAGTGGGAAAATGTTTCTGTGTAAGGTGCTTCCCCAATGCCCTAGAATCCGTTTCTCTTAAACAAACTGACAGACGCTAGTTTGCTAAACAGTAAAGGTTTATTCCGGTGCATGGAGACTGACACTTAAAAAGACTGGAATGATTGCATTTCGTAAGGTACAGTATTTTTATCCCTTCCCCTCCCCATTGTCCATGCGGCTGACACGTGTTGTGCTCAGGCATTCCGGTGCTCAGACAGTCGTTCCGGAATTGCTTTCCGCCTGCGCTGTTGTCTCTTTCTGTGTCAGTTTCTTTCTCCCCTTAATACACAAGACTGTCTGGCTGAATGGCAGAGGTCTGCCAGAACTCTGGCATTCTGTTAATGAAGATATTGAAGTGGTGGATACCTTCTACCTTATCAGCCATCAACAGTAAAGGAACAAGCAGTCAAGAAATACAGTATGCCACAGACTAGCACTTGGTAGAGCAGCCATGAAGGCCTTGGAAAAGATATTAAGATGCTGTGATGTCTCTATACCCACAAAGATCAGAATTGTGCTAGCCATGGTAGTCCCTGTGACACTTTATGGAAGCGAAAGTTGGACTTTGAAGAAGCAGGGTAGGAAGAGGATTGATGCTTTTGAACTTTGTTGTTGGAGAAGACTCCTGAGAATACCATGGACAGCCAAGAAAACAAACCAATGGATCATCGAACAAATCTACACAGAGTTCTCACTTGAGGCACAAATGACCAGGCTCAAATTATTCTACTTTGGACATATTATGGGAAGACCCAGCTCTCTGGAGAAGGCTCTGATGCTGGGAAAGGTGGAAGGAAAGAGAAGAAGAGGACCACCAGCAGCAAAGTGGATGGACTTAGTTACAGTGGTGAGTGTGCTGTTGGAAAACCTTAAAGACCAGGTTAGGGACAGATCATTATGGAGAAAATTAATCTATGTGGTTGCTAAGAGTCAACACTGACTTGATGGCCCATCCATCCATCCATCCATCCAGAGACTCAAATAAACATTCTGCCCTCTGGGCTGCTCAGAGTTTCAAACAGGCTCTGACTGTATAATAAGTGTGGGCTTCTAAATCACAGCACTTATCCTATACAAGGTGACCCTCTTTTGCTTGACAGTATAAACTGTTCACCTTTTTGAATCGTGATAAGACTTTCTTAGGAACTGGAACACCACCTAGTGGCTCTAATGGGGAAAGCTAATTTTCATTTCAATGCCTTTTGGAAAATTAGTGTTTTAACACAGGGAGAGGTGGAAAGAGAAGAGGACAACCAGCAGCAGGGTGGATTAACTCAATTGCAGCAGCGATGGGTGCATCGTTGGGAGATCTGAAGGACCAGATTGGGGACAGATTGCCCTGGAGAAAATCTATCTATATCGACTTAATGGCACATAATCAATCAGTCAACTATAAATTGAGTAAGACCATAATTTCTCAGGTTAGGCTCAGCTGCCAAGGCTTAGAGGGGAAGAAAGGGGAAGTTATATGGGGAAGTTATATTTTAATGGGTTCTCAAAGATCATGGGGACTTAGCTAAGCTAAAATCCTAATAAAGTAAGGAAGAAAAATGAGACTAAAACTTGAAGATAAAGTAGTTTTCTGAGTCAAGATCATTACTTTCTGGATCATGCAAGATTTCTGGAGCCACATCACAAGAAGTGACAGAGCAAAACAAGTAATAATATGAACAGTGAGCTGCTGTTCTGGTGAGAAAAGGGCAATTAAATGAGGATAATGCTAGCAAAACAGAGATGGGTACTTCTTACAATGCTCTACTACATGCGAGGAGGAACAATAGGAACCAGGACATTAGTTTTACTCTCTTTTCATTGTTGGTAGAACTCTCTCTACCGGGAAGATAGTGTCTGTGCGGGACAGCCTCTTTTGAAGCCTTTGTTCCTTGCCAGTTTTGAAGCTGCATGCCCTCCCTTCTCTATCTATGTTTATACCACATTCTTTCCCCTGTATATTATTACGATGCTGCCATGATCTGTAAATTGCAATGTAATTTCAGAATTCAGGAAGCAATTTTGCAGATAATAGGCTATTGGCAATTTATAAGCTTAGACTCCAATCCAAAGCAATTCAACATATGAGTAAACTGCATGCCGTGGAAAGGTCTATTAATGAATTCTGCTTTTGAAAACTGCACACTAACAGGGTTCAGGGAATTGATTTATGGGAAAGTGAACTCTACCAACTGCAAGGTTATTTCCAGGTCAACCTGTTCAGCAGGGAGGCTCTTGCAGGAAGGGGTTTAGCAGACAGCCCTACATGAGAAGGCCCTGCTGAATCTGGGGCATCTCGTTTCCTTCCGTTTTACCTGGCCTCCCTCTTGGTTCTGCTACATTTATCCCCTTTTTTCCTAAATTCCAGGCCTCTGGAAAGTATTGTTTATATTGTCAGGCCAAACAGACATATCACACACATCTGCACTCAGAGTAAAGTATGCAACTCATGTGGACTTGTACGTTCCACATAATTTATCCCAAGCACAATGTTAATACTTTTTTAAGAAACAGAATTAATGTGGGCCTTCAAGCTGCCAAAAATAAGTGGTTACTATAGAAGTGGTAGATCTCCTACATGCGTAAAAGAACAGAAACACTTAAAGAACAAAACCTTACTTAAAATTCAGTTTAGGTTTATAGTGATTTACACTTGCTCCTTTAATTGGTATGTAGAATGCCACTATCTTTACAGCTATTGGTATTTCAATAGATGTTTAAGTGTTTAAAGTTTAATAAGCTCCCATTCCTAGAACAAAAAAAATGGGTGTAATTAAAATTTCAATTACTATAAGGGATTTTTGGTCCATACAATTAATAAAAGCTTAAGGCACTTAAACAGGAGCTAGTTTTAAATGCTAAAAGTGCTTCCCTAATTAGCTTGAATGCTTACAGAGCACATTATTCATTTCTTAAAATGCCACACATTGTTTTCTTTGCAGCTGCCAGAAGATGAATTAGCGTGCAATCAAGATTTAATAATACTATCAGATAATTCCTCGAGGTTCTTTCTTCTTCCCCTCTTAAAAGGTGCTGATATTGTTCTGCCAATTTTAATGGTCCAGGCCTAGTTTGTTCAGCATTTATCACGGTCTTTGGACAAACTGGTGCCTCTCTTCCATCTTCAAAAAGGCACATGAGTCCCATTAAAAATCTGATTAGTGAGTTTAAATGAAAATAAAGTGTTGAATGCATGTGTGTCAAACCATTCAGTAGAACATTATTACAGTATTCTCTAAAAGCCGCCTTCCCTAATGGGGCACCCTTCAGATATAGAAGATGACAGCTCCCATCATTCACTAGCCAGTTGGCCATGGGTGAGGGTGATGGGATATGTAATTGGCATATCTGATGGGTGTCAAATTGGGAAAGGAAGACCTAAGAGTTTGCCAACTCTTATTCTGCTTAGGATCACACAGTTAAGTGGATACAATGCATGGAAGATGTATTAAGTATGCATTTCTTTTCTTTCTCTTCAGCCAATACGCAGAGCCCCTGGGAATTCTGCAGGATGATGTGGAGAATGCTTAGAAATTGACAGCACTGTCCAGTCAAAGTGCTTAAGTTCTCCAAGGGGAGACCAGGTGCCCTGAATTTGGTCTACCTGCACACTACCTGACTGACGTTCTACAGAAATGAATATTCTTCCCTTGAAGACTGAGGCTCAAGCAATCCAACAATTTTTCTACTTTTATTTAAACTCCAGGGAACCCAACCTATTTTGATTGATCTCACTAAAAATCCCTATAATGTATTGCAAGCGGTTCTGTGACATCTTTTTTGACCAGTGGTGCAGACCTATGACTTCCCCAAAACCTTACGTGCAAATGCCTTGCAAAGTTACTGGAAGATAGTATGAAATACGCAATCTTGTTGATTGCACTACTTTAAATAATTCACATTTCACTTTACCTGGCAGCTGTGCTTATATTTTTGTAGTACAGCCCCTGCCAAGTGTGGTTCTCAGCTTGAAGGATGCTGTCAACTGTTCTGGAGTGAAAAATCAGTTTGCATAGATGAAGGGGGCGTGGTGGCTCAGCGGGTAAGATGCCAGGCTTGTCGATCGGAAGATCGCAAGTTCGGAGGTTCGAATCCCTAGCCCTGCGTGTGGAGTGAGCTCCCGCACTCGCCCCAGCTCTTGCCAACCTAGCAATTCGAAAGCATGCAAATGCTAGTAGATTAATAGGTACCACTTCAGTGGGTAGGTAACAGCGTTCCGCGCGTGTCATGCGGCCACATGACCGTGGAAGCGTCTTCGGACAACGCTGGCTCTTCAGCTAACAAACAGAGATGAGCACCGGCCCCTGGAGTCAGACACGACTGTACAAATGTGCAGGGGGAACCTTTACCTTATAGATGAGTACCCTGTGAGCCCTCATTGTGGGAGATTGTGCGGATCCAGAATTGGCCTTTACAGCCACTTACAGATCCACTGTTAAGATTTTACCCTTGGAAGACAATCTTACTCGGCTACGAGTGATCACCAAGAAGAAGAAGAGTATTGGTCTAAAGCCAAAAGAAACTACAGCCCAAGAACGCTCCAAAATGGACACATTCTAAAAGAAGGCCAGCAGTAGAGATGTATAGAACATTTCAAGGCCAAACATTTGGACCCCAAAACATATCTTACTGAGTGTGATCCAACTACAAAATAGAGGTTGGAACAGTCCATTTGAAAGTCAAACCACTTCTGCTAAGCTTGGAATGATCTGTCCCAATTTTGGAACACTCCCAAGACTGAAATGTTTTGCATACTTCCAGTGGAAAATAAGGCGGCTTTCCAGGAAATTTGCCCACTGTTATTCATCTTCTCCCCAAGGAATCCAGGGTAAACACATGGAAAAAGCTTACTGAGAGGTGTTTTGGTTCAACATCCAACTGACAGCAGTTCTATAAAGTCAGCACTTAGGGTCTTTCCCAACGCTGGCCCAAGACCATTATAACTGGCCCCGTAAGGAACTCAGCTTTGAACCTTCTGCCTGGAAAACACATGCCCAACCAAGTTCCTTGGGACTGTAACTTAAAAACAACCATATGAAGAAACACGGTCTGTTTACTCAGCCTACAAAAGAAGAATATTTTCCTGGCCACACATGCCTGCTGCTGCTATAGTCTTTCCCAATCTACTCTTCCCCAGGAGAGTTAAGACTTCAGTTCTTTGAATATCTGTAGTCACTAGCCCTGTCAGGTAGGAACTTTGTGAGTTACTGTGCAAACATGCCTGGAGAGCATGAGTTTATTTATTTATTTTTCAAATTTATGACCGCCCATCTCCACGACAGCGGACTCTGGGTGGTTTACAACATTAAAATCATTGAAGATCTTAAAAAAGGAGAGTATTACGGGGCTAACCAGCTCCCTCTGAAACCTCATTGGGTCCATAAGTTGCCGGGGGCGGGCCAATCGAATGGGTCCAGCCTCCCTGCGGAGTGAGGTAGCACAGGAGAGCCTCAAGGTCACCAGGGCGTGATCTGACCATGACAATGGGGACAGATCTAACTCTCCCTTCAGATCACATTGCCACTGCTCAGACAAACTAAGTCCGGCGTGAGACCACTGTCTCGAGTTGGTCCCGAATAATTTGAGACAGGCCCATGGCT
This sequence comes from Charina bottae, assembly GCA_023362775.1. Taxonomy (NCBI): domain Eukaryota; kingdom Metazoa; phylum Chordata; class Lepidosauria; order Squamata; family Charinaidae; genus Charina; species Charina bottae. The sequence continues at coordinate 27,864,083 of JALMGJ010000012.1, forward strand.
GCCATGGTAGCCATGAACTCCCGAGCTGCTTCAGAGGCCCGTCCAAGGGACGGCAGATTGAAGTCCCCCAGAACCGTAAGTCTGGGGAACTCCACTGCCAACCCCGAGACGGCCTCCAGCAGAGTTGCGGAAGGCTATAATTAAACTTCAGAAAAAAGAGAAAGATTCTCTAATAAGCCATACAGTAGTGTGGTTTTATAAGTAATACAATAGTCCTCAACGTACAACCATTTGTTTAGCGACTGCTTGAAGTTACGACGGCGCTGAAAAAATTGTCTTGCAACCGGTCCTCGCACTTATGACCGTCACGGTGTCCCTGCGGTCATATGATCAAAATTCAGGTGCTTGGCAACTGGCATGTATTTACAACAGTTGCAGCATCACAGGGTCACATAATTGCCATTTGTGAGCTTCCCAGCCGGCTTCCGACAAGCAAACTCAATGGGGGAAGCCAGATCTGCTTAATGACGTGATTCACTTAACGACCATGGCAAAAGGTAATAAAATCGGGCACGACTCACTTAACAACTGCCTCGCCTAGCAACGGAAGTTCCGGTCCCGATTGTGGTCATAAGTCAAGGACTAATTGGGATGCTAGCTATCAAGAACTTTCTCCACAGTGAAAATACCCACCCCTTTCAGCAATCCTAACACATTTGCCAGGATGTCAGTCCCACTGAACTCAGAGACTGTAATAGAATAAACATGGACAGAATTTCATAAAAATACAGCAACACCCACACACTTGCATAGCTATGAGCTGGGGAATAAACTATAACTGATTACGTTTATACAACTTCCTTTATGAAAACGAAGCCAACCATGTTATGGCTTTGTGTATTACGTGCACACAAAAGGTATATACAAAAATGCAAGAAAACAACAAGGCTCAGAGAGCACCATGGACTCCACATACAGTATACAAAATTCTCTCCTCTTTTTATTATTTTTTATTTTATTATTACTATTCAATGAAAAGCTACCTCTGGAAACAACAATGAAAGAAAAGAAAAAGAACCTGAAAGGGGAAGATAAACGTGCAAATATTTCCTTATTCCTAGAGTTTGCTTTACTCAGAAATCAGGCCTTCCATAAGAATTTCTTTTCCCATTTCTCTGCCGGTGACAGCCTATGCTAACTCAATGAAGACAATTTAAAAATACATTAAAAGCAAAATATCCAACAGATAAGACTGGCAACCTGTCTTTTATTTTGTATAATTATTTTTATCTTGCCTATAAACCCATCCATTTTATTGGGTAGTAGTATAATGAAAAATAGTATGGGTTGTTTATGTAAGGGTGCATGTAGAGGAGAAAATAAACCTAACGAACAAAATGGAGACTGCACCCCTCCCTCTCCTCTTTGGATACGATCGAGGTCAAACCCAGCTCCTCTCTTTGCCCAATCCCATCACACCCAGACTGACCCTCCCTGCCCGCAGACCAAGGCCCCTGCAATCCCATCTACACCAAAGAATAGCAGCCTCCTCGCCCTCTCACAGTATACCCCAAGGGCATATAATTCCCTTACGAGGGAATTGCAACCTAGAGCAGTGTTTCTCAACCCTGGCAGCTTGAAGATATGTGGACTTCAACTCCCAGAATTCCCCAGCCAGCCATGCCAGTCGCAGATGGCAAGGAGGCCCTGCCTGCAGATCTGGAGCCACCCTGGCCTGAAATTAGGGGATGGGAAAGGCAGGGCATCTGGAAGGCACCCGTGAGGATGCGAAAGCTCAAGCCCTTCTGCTTCCCACCTCGTCCCCAGCATTGCTCTTCAATGGGAGCCTGAAGGAAGCAAACGCAAAGGCCCAGCTTAGCCTGAATCGCTAAGCAGCACTTGCTCAAACTGCTGAACGTCAAGATAAAAAGCAGGTCCCCGTTTGCCCGATGGCGCTAAAACGCATGCGCCGCGCGGGCGCGACTCTCCCAGCGCGCAAGCGCCACGAGCCCCGCCGCCCCCCACGGTTACCATAGTTACTGGGGAAACAGGAACGGATTCCCTTTTCACTCACTTCTTCTTTGGCCTGGTACGTCGTTCTCAACGATTGATAAGTTAGCTCCATTTCTAGAGTGGGACTGAAAAAAAACCTGACGCGTCTCTGCGTTCCTACTTTTTTTTAGGGCTTTAAAGCTCCATCGCTCCCTCAGCGGCACTTTTCATCGAGAAAGAACGCAGACCAATCAATGTCCTCAGAGACCGGTTTAGCCAATACCAGCACGCGAGGGTGGGATTAAAAGCGAGTCGGTGGGCCAATTGAAAGGCCGCCGACCAATTACAATCTAGTGACCGAGGGGCGGGGAACTTCTTTGGGAACTGACCAATCAAGACAGAGATAGAGATTAGTCAATGACGGCAGCGCAAAGGGACTGGTCCAGCTGACTCGCCTGTTGCCTCTTAGCTTGGCTGTATATCGTTCCGCCAGTGGACCAAAGGTGGTGGCGTAAGAGGGACGGTCTTGGTTGAGTTGGATCCTTGTGGGAGCGTGTTTGATTGAGAGCGGCCGTAGGTTGAGTTCACATAATACAGTATAATGTGGCTTGCTCGTTTGGGTCATAGTATACTTTGTGAAGGCTTTTTTAATATATAAGGTTGCATGCTCGGAGTTACCCGGCCAGTATTTTAGGCAGATGGTATGTCCAGCATAACATTCACCTGGCATAAAGGCTGGTTACACAGGACGTACCCATGGTTAACTGAGCCATGGGTTACCCAAATAATTTGGGGGGGTTGTGCAAGACACACTGAGCCATACATTAACCTCATGGGCTGAGTTTGCACAAGATGGTAGTTTAATGAAAAATAATATTTGTAGCTCAGGGTTGAACTGTGGAGTCCTTGGTGCTGAGCCTTCTTGTTTTCTTGCAGACGTTTCATTGCCAGGCTAGGCAACATCTTCAGTGTGAAAAGGTAGTGGGACTTGCTCTCTGTTTATATACCATGGCTTGTCCTGCTTGTGTTGGTGGGGGTGTTGTTCTCTCCTTAGGAGTTCCTTGATTGGGCTGTTGTTTGCTACTTGGTTGATTGACTGAGTTAATAGTTCCTTGATTAGGGTATATTGTGCTGTTTGATTGTTCCTCTGGTGCTAATCTTGGTGTTAATCTTTGCATATCTGTGTGATGATTGCTGGCAAGGAGGTGTTCTGGTCTTTTGGCTTTTCTATTGTCTCTTATGAACGGTATGTAAATGTTGTTTACCTCTATGTGTCTGTTGATGGCTGCTTTGTCTGAGTGCCAAGCTTCCAGGAATTCTCTAGCATTTTTGGATTTGGCTTGGTTTAAGATGCTCACAGTTTCCCAGTTGAAAGTATGGTTGAGTCTGTCCATGTGTTGTGAGATTAAGGAGTTTTCATCGTGTCTTCTGACTGCTAGTTGGTGTTCGTGGATGCGTTCTGCTAGTCTTCTGCCAGTCTGTCCTACATAGTGGCTGCTACAGTCCTTACACTGTACGTTGTAGATAACTCCTGTTTTTTCTTCTTGGGCTACTGGGTCTTTTGGGTTACTTAAGACGTTCTGAAGGGTTTTGTTTGGTTTATGTGTTATGGTGATGCCATGTGATTGTATATAATAATAGAAAAATGAATAATAAATAAATATAAACAGAGAGCAAGTCCCACTCCCTTTTTGCACTGAAGATGTTGCCTAGTCTGGCAATGAAACGTCTGCAAGAAAACAAGGCTCAGAAAGCACCAAGGACTCCATGGTAGTTTAAAGGCAGCATTTTGTGTGAAACATCTATAATGTGGATAATGAGTAGCTGCTGTAAGGGCAGGATAGTCAGAACTGATTGCAACTACAGCACTTGAATAGCCCAGGGCAGCAGTGCAGAGGCAAGTGTTAATTGGTTCACTGATGCAAAATTATACCCAGAACTATTTGTGAATGGCCACTGTCATTATAATCACTCTTGTCTGTATCTGTCTATGAAGGTTCTCAGTCATCCAGGTAGAATTGTCTGTAGCTTGAATCATGTCAACTGGATTTCTGTTTTCTCAGTGGAAACGTTTCGCTCCTTATCCAAGGACTGAAGAAGCTCCTTGGATAAGGAGCGAAACGTTTCCACTGAGAAAATAGAAATCCAGTTGACATGATTCAAGCTACAGTCTTGTCTGTATCCTTTGTGTGTCATTTAGGCCAGTTGAAGAAAAGTGTGTGCTGCTGGTTTGCCACTGAAGTATAAAACTCCGTCTCTAATGAAGTTGAGGCCATTGCCAGAATAGATGTCTGGAATAATTTCAAAACAGCATCAGCAGGTGGCAGCATCTGGCAGACCATGCCTGGGCTGGAAAGCTAAGGAGTAGGGCCTTCTCTGTAATTGAATGGGGGCCCCCAGTGAATACCAGTCTGTAGGCTAGGTTGAGAAGCTGGAAAACATCCTGGAGGAATGCAGGCTGCTTTTTTTTTTTTGCTGCAAAGAAAAAATGGGCATGTCTATGAAGTCACTAGGTGCTGAGCCACCCTGGCCAGAAACATCACACTATGAAATATCAGTAATGCAGACAGGCTTTATATTATTGCAGCAAAAATGGAATGATACCATGGAAACAGCTGTAGTTAACAATAGACTAGTTCCCAAATGTGAAAATTGAGTTGGTCAAGAAAACCTCACCCAGTTTCTTTTACTGTGTTCACATAACATGCTAAGCTGTTATTTAACCACAATTTACAGAAAAATTAGCTCGATTCAATCCCACAACATACAAATCATAAAGTACTGTTTACCAACCATAATGGCTAGATGCATCCTCCAGCCTCAAACAAGCAAAGCAGATTTGGATTGACCATGTTGTTTGAATCTAGTCTGTTTATAAAATATTCCTAAAGGAGCAATCAGGACGTTTACTTCTATTGGCCCATATGGAGGCTATATTCATACAACATACAGTACTGAGAAACAGACAATGAGATTGTTCACACTGCCACCTTTAACTCCCCCACACTTCACACACGCACAAAATTAACTCCCCTACACTTCACACATGCACAAATGCATCTTACCAAAAGAATAAAAAAGACAGCCATTAACAACATGGTGGCCGAGTTGTATTATATTCTTACCCACAAAAAAGTTATTCTATGCTTGCTTCAACAGTTTACTGAGAGTGCATAGTATATTAAGACATATAGTAAATTCACTAAGAAGTCTGAGTTTACTCAACACACTTGGTTAAAATGTGATTAGCAAATTTATGGCTCAGGGTGTTATCCAAACTGAGCCATATGTAAATGTAGAATTCCTACAACAGCATTATAGAGTTAGGTGCTTTTGCCACATATTGCAAATGGAGGCCTGAACTGAGAGGTTTGCTTAAGGCCACCTCATAAGAGGATGAGATGAACACTGGAAAACGTTCTGGCCTGGTTCATTCAACAGGCTAAAGCAACATCTGCTGTGTTTGGATTTGGGCTTTTGGTACTATGTGAATCCAGCTACTGTGGTATGTAAATTGTGGTTTTGTTTATGATATGAATCCAGTCTGTTGGGGTTTGAATAAATACCCAGAATTTACAGATAGATTAATTAGACAGGAGAGGTAAATAGGTTAGAGGTAATACTTTCTGCAAGTCATTCAATTAGCAGTGATTGTTGAAGTAAGTGGTGACACATACTGCAGCTGATATAGTTTAAGCTGGGTGTGGCAGATAATTTGTTTGACCTATAACGTGATTGGTTTGATATTTGTATAAAAGTAGAGAAGTTTGGGTGTTCATTCTTTCTCGTTACTATCTTCTCATCGGTATCTGTGTTGGACGTTATTGGACTGTATTCTACTACGTATGTATATAGAGTAAATAGATTATTTTATCTAATCTCTTGTGAGTGTCTGCTTACTCAATAGAACATATTGCTCTAATGTTCTAGAAGGAACATTGGCAGCCCCAGCGCTGTGTACTCCGACAGGTTTCGGGCCCAGCAGTAGAACCTGTGCAGTTGGGACTTTAACAGGTCACTGGCACGGCTGTGAGGACGTTGAAGCCTATCCAGGAGTCATGTGGATATCTGGGGCGAATTTGGAGCTTTTACCGGTTCCGTTCCTGGCTGTGTGTTTCCTAAGACGGACTTGGAGCTGTGGGATGTTCTGAGAAGTCTGTGCTGTTTATTCGTTGTTATCTTGCCCAGGAGGGGCTGTGAGAGATGAGCACAGCAAAGATGCAGTCAATTATCGGAGGAGGTTTCCCTCTAACACGGCTGAATGAAACCAATTATCTTTCGTGGGCGTATAAAATGGAAATGTTTTTGTGACGTGAAGGACTTTGGAAAGCCATGAGTAATCACCAGTTGACTTAGAGGAAGAGGAAGATATGTTAAGAGACGAGAAAGCATTGTCCAGCATAGTTTTATGTGTGGAGGACAGTCAGTTGAATTATGTGCATGGCAAAGAGTTAGCTAAGGAGTGCTGGGATTCTTTAAAGGATGTGTATCTCAGACCCACACCTCTATGTAAAGTCATGTTAACAAGACGACTGTATCATGAAAATTTGAGTGAAGGAGACAGCATCTCAGCACATTTACAGCACATGACGGAGCTCTTCTTAGAATTGGAACAGCATAATATGCAGTTTACAGAAGCACACAAAGTTTATGTTATTCTTAGTTCACTTAATGAGACGTGGGATAATCTAGCGACCAGTTTTGGGTCATTATCTGAAAGTGATTTGACGGTTAATTATCTAACCGGTCGGCTTCTGGAAGAAGAACAGGGAAGGAGAGAGTCTAGCAGCAAAGTAGCTATGCCACGGAGAAAAGAATCTGTGAGGGAGGATTTTTCCTGTACAGATAAAGTGTTGGCTTTAAAGAAATGTTTTCGCTGTGGATCTACGTTACATCTTCAAAGAGACTGTGATAAGAAAAAGGGCAAGCCAAAGATTGCTAGGCAACGGAGTGGAGCCCAGCTGTCTGTTATAAAATCTGCTGGAAGGGATCTAAAACAGACATGGCTTTTAGACAGCGGAGCCAGCGAGAATGTTGCCAACGACCAGAAGATGTTTACAGGTTTTAAGCAAGCTGAACGGGATCATGTTAGCTTGGCTAATGGGAACTGTGCATCAGTGACTGGGCAGGGGTCTGTATTTGTGCCTTGTTTAAATGTTAATTTAGATATGTTATGTGTACCAGACCTGGAATATAATATCCTTAGTGTTTCTCAATTGGATAAGAAAGGATATGAAGTAAGGTTTGTTGGGGGTGAATGTATAATAGTGTCTGTGGGAAGGGTTTATTGCAGAACAATTTATATGAATTGGAACCCAAGACAGATGATGTAGCCCATGCAGCATTTATCAACAAACCATACCATAATTCATGTGAACATTTGTGGCACAGAAGGTTGGGGCATCCAAGTTTCAAAGTGGTTGAAAAGATGTCAGATGCCAGTACTGGAATGGATTTGAAACCATGCCAAGCTTATCTGGATTGCACGGCATGCAAGATGTCTAAGTCAAAGGTTTATCCAATAAGCAAACAAAGTGATAGAAAGTCACATAAATGTTTTGAGCTTGTACACACTGACCTAATTGGCCCATTGCCAGCCACATTAGGTGGTGCTAAATACGTGTTTGTAATTGTTGATGATTATACTCATTTTGGTTTCTGTTACTTGTTGAAAGCAAAGAGCCAGACATTTGATAAGTTCAGGAATTGGGTGCAGTTTGTAGAACATAGGTACAACACAAAGGTGTGTAGTTTGCAGACTGACCGGGGTACTGAATTTATGGCTAACAGTTTTCAGCAATGGCTCAGTAGGAGGGGCATTGCGCACAGAAGAACCAATCCACATTCTTCAGCCGAGAATGGAGTGGCGGAACGAAGGAATTTAGCATTACAAGCAGTTAAGGATTCACTGTTAGCTGACTCAGGGTTATCTAGAGGGTACTGGGGAGAAGCTATACTGACTGCTAATTATTTAATTAACAGGTTGTGGAGTGTGTCAGTGAATCAAACACCATATTATATTTTGTATGGCAAGAAGCCATCATTAGCTCATTTGAAAGTTTTTGGTTGCACAGCCTGGGTACACGTGCTTAAGGCAGTACGTAGAAAAGTTCAGGCTAAGGCACAGAAAATGATTTTTGTGGGCTATGAGCCAGGAACCAAGGGATATAGGTTTACGGATGGCCAGAAAAGACTTGTTATTTCTAGATCAGCGAGTTTTAGTGAGCATAGTAATTGGCAGAAATTACATGGGGGAAGTGAAATTTTTATTCCTAGTCAAGGACAGATCGAGCTATCAGCGGCGAGCGGCGAGATTCCAGATATGTAATTAAGGAAGAAGAAAAATGAACTCCTAGTGTGTCAGTGAAACAGGAGCCCACTGTATTGTGCAGATCTGAAAGAGAAAATAAGGGCATACCTCCGCAGCGTTACAAACCAGGTGATGTTAAACTGTGTTATGTAAATTATGAACCACGTAGCTATTCAGAGGTATTAGCGTTGCCACCACGGGAGCAGAAAAAATGGAAAGCTGCAATGGATGTAGAAATGAATGCCATTAATAATCATAAGGTGTTTACATCTACCAGGCTGCCTGAGGGACAGAGAGCAGTAGGTTGTAGGTGGGTTTATAAGAAAAAGACCTTAGTAAATGGTGATATACAATACAAAGCTAGGCTTGTAGCACAAGGGTTTTCTCAGGTAAAGCATCAGATGTATGATGAAGTTTTTGCCCCAATGCTAAGAGGTGAGACATTGAGGTTTGCTTTAGCGCTGGCAGCAGCTGGGAATTGTATTGTTAATCATGATATCACCACAGCATATCTGCATGCTGATTTAAAGGAAGAAATTTATATGGCAGAAGCTCCAGGTTATGAATCTAAAGAGGCAGGAAGAGTGTACAAATTGCAGAAGGCTTTGTATGGACTCAGACAATCAGTGCGTTGCTGGAACCTGCGTTTAGATGCAGCATTGCAAAGAATGGGTTTTAAGTGTAGTAAAGCAGACCCATGTCTATATATTAAGCAATGTAATGATGAACAGGTGTTGCTATTGATCTTTGTAGATGATTTATGTTTTATAGCAAAGGATCAAAAGAGGGTAAATGAATTTACTGAACAACTCAAGCAACAGTTTGATTTAAAAGATCTGGGAGAGATTAGGAATTACCTAGGCGTAGGTATTCAGAAGGTTGATGGGGGTTACATTCTAGAGCAGCGAAAGAAAATTGAACAGCTGCTGAGAGACAACGATATGGAACATTGCAAGGAGGTTTCTACCCCGATGACAACTGATTTTCTTAAGGCAGAGGCTGGAGACGAAGAACAAACATCATGTAATCAAGAACAATATCAGTCTATCATAGGGAGTTTGTTATACTTAGCACAATGGTCGCGTCCCGATATCGGGAATGCGGTGAATGTACTGAGTAGGTACGTTGTACAACCTACCCAGAGACATTGGATAGGTATTAAACGTGTTTAGATATCTTAAAGGGACAATTAATAAATGTTTATTAATTAAGCCTTGTAAACCATTGGAAATTAAGTGCTATGTAGATAGTGATTGGGGCAATGATATGCATGATAGGAAATCAATATCAGGATTGATAATTATGTTTGGTGACACCTTGGTGGGGTGGAGGTCTCGGAAACAAGAGTTCTGTCGCCGTATCTACTGCAGAGGCAGAGTATGCTGCACTATCTGACCTATGTTCAGAACTCATATGGTATAGGCAATTGTTAAGGGATGTTAATGTAACAATTGTGAAACCTATAATTGTATATGAAGACAGTGAAGCATGTATACAGATGGCAAAGAATGATAAAATCAGAGGGAGGAGCAAATGTGGATATTAAGTATCAAAATGTTAGAAATGCTGTGAAAGAATCTGATTGAATTAAAGTATTGTCCATCTGAAAATAACGTTGCAGATATAATGACCAAGCCTCTATGTATAGAGAGACATAGGATGTGTGTATCCAATATGTGTATGTCTTCTATATTGTGTAATTGAAATGTCTATTGTAAATTGGAGGGGTGTTGGGGTTTGAATAAATACCCAGAATTTACAGATAGATTAATTAGACAGGAGAGGTAAATAGGTTAGAGGTAATACTTTCTGCAAGTCATTCAATTAGCAGTGATTGTTGAAGTAAGTGGTGACAGTTTAAGCTGGGTGTGGCAGATAATTTGTTTGACCTATATTGTGATTGGTTGATATTTGTATAAAAGTAGAGAAGTTTGGGTGTTCATTCTTTCTCATTACTATCTTCTCATCGGTATCTGTGTTGGACGTTATTGGAATGTATTGTACTACGTATGTATATAGAGTAAATAGATTATTTTATCTAATCTCTTGTGAGCGTCTGCTTACTCAATAGAACATATTGCTCTGAGGTCTAGAAGGAACATTGGCAGCCCCAGCGCTGTGTACTCTGACACAGTCAATTAACGTTTTTTAATGCATGGTTGAGAGCCAGTTTGGTGTAGTGGTTAAGGCACTTGGCTAGAAACTGAGAGACTGTGAGTTCTAGTCCCACTTTGGGCACAAAGCCAGCTGGGTGACCTTGGGCCAGTCACACACACACAGCCCTAGGAAGTAGGCAATGGCAAACTACTTCTGAAAATCCTTGCCAAGAAAACTGCAGGGACTAGTCCAAGCAGTTGCCAGGAGTCAACATTGACACAAAGGCATATGTGCACACACACACACACATATTGATTTACTCTTGGATTCTGCATCACCCAGTCTTTGGCTTAAGGTGGGTGGCTATACAAATGTTCTAAAGAAATCAATAGGACAAAAGCCCTCCTGGCCACAACTACCACCTGCTCCTCAAGCAGGAGTTGCAGGTCTAAGAGAACTCCCAGATTGTTCCCCAACTCTGCCTTGGGGAGTGTTACCCTATTCAGAGTTAATTATCAGATCAAACAGATCACTACAGTATTTCCGGGGGGCATGGTGGGTCAGCAGGTAAGACGCCAGGCTTGTCAATCGGAAAATCACAAGTTCGGAGGTTCGAATCTCTAGCCCCGCGTGACGCAGTGAGCTCCCGCACTCGCCCCAGCTCTTGCCAACCTAGCAATTCGAAAGCATGCAAATGCAAGTAGATAAATAGGTACCATTTTGGTGGGTAAGTAACAGCGTTCCGCAGGCGTCATGCCGGACACATGACCGTGGAAGCGTCTTCGGACAACGCTGGCTCTTCGGCTAACAAACGGAGATGAGCACCAGCCCCTAGTCGGACACGACTGCACAAATATGCGGGGGGAACCTTTACCTCATAGCTTTCCAAACTGTGTGTCGCGACACTTTAGTGTTGCAAAAGAGTTTGGTGTGCCGCAACACAACGCAGAAGAGGTGGTGGGGGCATGCACGATGGCGGCGCGGCGGCAGCAGTGGTGTGCATGGCGGCAGCGACGACGGTAGCGGCACACCATCAGCGCTTCTGCGTTTTAGTGGAGGCCGCTGCCGCCATGCACCCCCCCACCGCTGCTGTTGGTGTGTTGCCAACGGCGGTATTTTGAAAGCACTGCTTTACCTTACAGTACTTCCAGCCCTCTCAATAGGGTTGGATTACCATCACCTTCCTTTCCTCCTATTCAGGGCAGAAGGAAGAATTTTTCAGTTGTGGAAATACTGTACTTCTGTGTCTTTTAGAATGATTTTTTGTTACATTTTATTCTCACAGTCTCCTGACTTTTAGCCTGGTACCTTATACAGCAATAAAAACAAAAGAAACAATAAAACCAAGAACAAAAAAACCTGGTGCCACAACCATACTTCTCTCATTCTCAACCCACTCTGACCTAACCCTATGCCAAGGCTTGGGGGAAGAGTGAGGTTTTAAGGTTAAAGGGTGGGGCTTGTCAGATCATCAGTTGTGCCCATTCCTAGATCAGGAGGAGTGACTCATGGTCACTCATGCTTTAGTTACTTCCTGATTGGACTACTGCAACACCTTCCTGATTGGATTACTGCAACACCTTCCTGATTGGACTACTACAACAGCTTTACACGGGGCTGTTCTTGAAGAACATTTGGAAGCTGCAGCTGGTCCAGAACACATTAGCACAGGGTTTCTCAACCAGGGTTACCTGGCACTCTAGGGTTGCGCGACAGGCCAATAGGTGTTTTTTTTTAATTTTATTTTTATCCTGCCTTTATCATTTTTATAAATAACTCAAGGCGGCGAACATACCTAATCTTCCTCCTCCTATTTTCCCTACAACCACCACCCTGGGAGGTGAGTTGGGCTGAGAGGGACTGGCCCAAGGTCACCCAGCCGGCTTTCATGCCTAAGGCGGGACTAGAACTGTCTCCTGGTTTGCCATTGGCTCCTTCCTAGGCCTGAGATACAGGGACAGGCCCAAGGTCACCCAGCCGGCTTTCAGGCCTAAGGCAGGACTAGAACTCTCAGTCTTCTCATTTCTAGCCCAGCACCATAACCACTAGACCAGATCATGATTTATTTAAAAAATTATTTCAAATATCGGGCAACTTCACATTAAAGAAGTTTCATTCTTTATTTTTAGTTTAAGAACACTGTTAATGCATCTATACAGGCCTACACATGAAACAAATATAGTGATTTTGTAACTTCCGGCCTATATTTGAGCCTGAATGTGCAGGGATTCCCGGAGGTTTGAAAAATATTTCAAGGGTTCCTCCAGGGTCAAAAGGCTGCTCTAGCATGTCCAGTGCACCAGGATACAGCTGCTGTGGAATTTTGTTTCTGTTCTCCAGAGTTCCCTGGGCAGATCGACAGCTATATAAACCTGTCAAATAAATACTCCCTTTCCAAACCTGGTTTGAAACCAACAGGATTGCCATACCCCGTGTTACTTTTTGTCAATTAAAAAAAAAAAAGGGGGGGGCTCAATTTCTATAACACAATCTCCTGGCCCTGTGGGGAAATTGCCTCCTTCTCCCCTTCCTCCTTTGTAGGCAGGTAGGCCAGTCTCATTAGAGATAAATAGAATCATTTTCTTAAAAAAAAAGAACGTAAAGCTTCCTTTTTCCGCTGTCAAAAGTTTCACGTAAAACATTGAGAGACAAAATAATGTAGAGGCGCTCTAAACGCAGACAGCACCCGAAAAGGCCCTCCAACAGAAAACTAGGCCGGACAATAAGGCCATTAGCAGGTCGCACATGGCTACTGCTCTGCTAACGAGGAAGCGACTCCGAGGCAAAGAAGGGCCAAATGGCACGAGACCCACAAAGCCGGAGCTTGTACACTGACCGGGAACCACAGAGTTTAACGCCCACACACTCAAAGCCCCCCGCGGCCAGACATCCAGCTCAACGTTTTCCTCATCCAGGACAGCCATCTCTCTCAGATCCCTCAGTCCAATCACTGAATTCTGACGAGTGGGAGCGCCCTCCTTTCCCCTCCTTGGCCTCGCTTCCCAGCTGCCCGACCGCCCCGCGGCCCTCCTCCGAGAGGGACGGACGGGCGCCGGCCGCGGAAGAGCCTTTTCTCCGGCACCGCTCGAAAAGGGCGGGAAAGCCGCGCGCGCCAAGCCCCGCCCCTCCTAACGGCCGGCGCTTTCCGCAGCGGGTGGGCGTGGCCCCGCCCCTCGCGTCGGCGGAGGAGGAGGCGGCGGCAGCGCGGCGATCCTGCAGGATGGTGGCGGCGGCCGTGGCGGCGGCGGTGCCGGCGGCGGAGGCTGAGCCAGGCGGCGGGTAGAAAATGGCGGATTTCGAGGAGCTCAGGGTGAGCGCAAGCAGCCGTCCCCGCGGCGGCGGCGGCCTGGAGACTCCTTCCTTCTCTCGTGGGCCCGGGTCCTCTTCCTTTCTTCCTCCGGCCGCGCGCCCTCCGGAGGCGTCGGACCCCAACTGCTTTCGACCAAGGCTCATGGGAATTGTAGTCCGGCGCCTCCGAGCCGCGGTCGGGGCCAAGCCGAGCGGCTCGCTCCTCCTCCCCCCCCCCCCCACGGCGGCAGCCCGTCCCTGTCTTTTCTCCCGACCTCCGTTTCCTCCCCGTCGCCTTCGGACTACAGCTCCCATCCTCCCCTCCTTGCTGGACCCGCCTCGGCGGGTGGCTTCTGAATGCTCCAGAGGAGCCTCCCAGCGCCTCAGGGAGCGGGTGAAAACAAAGGGAGGGCTTCCCACGTTCGAAGGGTAGGAAACCCGTGTCTTAAAAAATATCACCACAGGAGGGGAGCCTGGGCTGAACTTGCTGGACTCACCTAACCCCCCCTTATTTCCTAAGTCACCCCTATCAATCCCCTCCCTATTTTACTAAGTCACCCCTAGCCCACCCCTAGCACCCCTTTTGTGCCTCTCTCAGAACCTGCCCGGTTCGGCTTCACCTGCACCCCCCCAACTGATGGGCATCTGTGTCCCTCCATAGGCTGCAGCCCCGGAGTCACCCAGTCCGCGTTTCTCCCCTTCCTTTCCATCCATTCTTCCCCGGCTCCTTCCCAGACTCTCCTACTGGGGTTCACTCCATGCCAGGCTCTTGTGGCGAGAAAAACAGCATCATTTCTCACTTTCATAAAGGGATCTTTAGAGACTACATTGATTTTTTTTGTCCACGTAAACCCTTCTTGTATCCTAATTCTGTTTTCCCTTTCTCTGCAAGCTGTCTCTTTTCTCCTCCCTTCTCAGGATGGCCCTTTTCTTAAGAAGCTTGTGCTCTTTCCCCATGCCGGGTTTCATTTTCTCCATTGAACCATAGAGAGCGCCAGGCCCTCTCTGAGTGTCAGGATATAATATTCTACATCAGTGCTTTCCAAACTGCCGCCGTTGGCGACACACCAACGGCGGCAGCGGCAGCGCGCGTGTGCACGGTAGCGGCGGCCTTGCTAAAACGAGGAAGCGCTGATGGTGCGCCGAGGAAGCGCTGATGGTGCGCCGCCGCTTCGCAACACACTAAGCTCTGTGTTGCGACACACTAAAGTGTTGCAACACACAGTTTGGAAAGCTCTGTTCTACATACTTACTTAAGAGGCAGTCCCATCCATTGCTTGAGACCTGGTAAAAATAGGCAAGGTTGGGCTCTTAGTCTCTGGCTTTACTATTGGAGCCCTGATGTGAAGATACTTTCCTGAAGAAATCTGAGAGCCTTGATAGGTAATCTGCTTTTGAATTCATTGTTGTTAGATACGAATTACCGGGCTGAAGATAATACAGACGGATTGTGTCACTTCAGTTAGTAAAGGGATGTTTTGTGGATTTAACTATACCATCATCTCTTGTGTTACTTATGATTTCAAACTCATTGTATTTGTTTTTGTTTTCTGTCCTGGAGATGATTGAATTGGGGGGATGTACAGGGCCTAACTTTTTCTAGTTGCAATTTTATTCTGACATGTTAAAGTAACACCTTTTATGAATACAAATTATTTTTATTGATGGCCAGAGAGAGAAAAAGAAGTGCAACTATGGTTTGAAAGAGTCTTCTTGAATTGTTGGCTCCCTTACCCCAGGATCTTCCATTTAATTTAATTTCAGTATTTCAGATGAATCTTTAGAATTTGTGGCATAGTCCTTGGAAAGTTTGTTAGCCTAAGACAGAGCTTTCCAAACTTTTCATGTTGGTGACACACTTTTTAGACCTGTATCATTTCGCGACACACTCTTACAGCAGGGCACAAGGCGGGCACTAGGACCTGTGCGGAATCTCAGCAGGTTTGGAGGCAGCCAGGCACAAGGCAGGCACTAGGACCTGTGTGGAAGCCTGGCAGGGCTTGGAGGCAGCAGCAGCCGCGACACACCCAGACACTGCAGCCGACACACTAACGTGTCCCGACACACAGTTTGGAAAGCTCTGGCCTAAGATATGTTAAAAAGGGACATTAAGATGTTACAGCTTAACAATACTCTGCATGTCTATTCAGTAGTCTTATCTGTGAGAATTTGAAATATATTTTTACATATTTGTTTTCTCCCTCCATAGTTGGAACTTTCTCCCATCACTCATTAACTGGCAATCTGACATACTCGCCATTGATTGACCAAATAATATAACTAATTTCTCTGATTGATGAAATGAAGAGATGGTTATTTTGTGTTGTAACCTAAAACACCTGAAATTGTAAAACTATAAATATTTACACTCATTGCCTTTGTCATTTACCACAGTGCTATTATGGCCATGCAATGTTTTGGAGAGAGAATGCTTTGGAGTGATTGCAGGTATGCACATAACACCTGTCAACCACTCAAATGAGGTGAAACTTTCCCCAGAATTGCACTGTAGCTATGGAAAGTGGCCATATAATCCTGGGAAAAGACACAGCTTCTTTAAGGAATTGATGACAGGTGCTGCATGACTACCCCATACACTTGGAAACACTGGTTTGTCTTCAAATTGAAAGATTGCACATAGCCCAAATAATATTAAACCAAAATGGACATGAGGTCAGACTTCATAAGAAGATAGGAAATACAAACTCAAAACTCCAAGAGGAATAAAGTTCAGAAGTCACATAAATATGTGTTATTATACAGGTAGTCTTCACTTAATGACAGTAATTGGGACCGGAATTTCTGTCACTAAGCGCCGCAGTCATAATCTGTGACGTCACGTGACTGCTGCTTAGCGATGGAAATTCTGGCACTTCTGGTTGCTGTTATTAAGTGAATCCTACACCATCGTTAAGTGCAGCATCGCATGGTCACCATTTGCGACCTCCTGCTGGCTTCCCCATTGACTTTGCTGGCTTCAAACAAGCAGAGTTCATGGAGAATGCAGAAGTAAAATTGCAAGTAATGGTCATGTGATGTCTCGCTTAATGACCACGGTGATTCGCTTAACCGAATGGGAAGTGAGGTCGTAAGTCCGTCGTGATCACACGATTTTCAGCTTAGAGACTGGCGCTTAGCCTCAGAGTTGTCAGTCCCAATTGTGGTTGCTAAGTGAGGACTACCTGTAGTGCTGAATGTTGCTGGGATTTGGGGGCTCAGGATCATAAGAAACACATGGTCCAGGGTTTGCTTATCCCTGTTCAAAAACAATTGTATGGGAGGTTCCGGATTCTTTTCAATTGGTGATTTCATAGGGGGCATATTTAATGGTGTGAAAGCATGTTGTGGGTGCTCAGAGAAAATGGTCCTGGGGGCAGGGGAATGCTTATTCATAGAAAAACTAATTTACCCAAGAATAAATTAGGCTGTTCCAGCCACTTCTCACTTCCCAAGTTACTCATCGTTAACCCCTACCTAACCTTTGCCTTTTTTTTTGTTAGTTGTGCACATTTATAATCAAAGCAACACTGCCAGTTTTTATTTCCTAAGAATATTTACAAAGCCTATGTGATATCCAAGGAAATGATTATGGTTCTAGAGATTGATGCTTTCTTTTAGGGCATAGAAATATTCAGTTGTGTCCAAGATTCAAGTAATCTTAAACAGCTTAAGAAATAAAATGGGTAGTGGGCCTGACTAGTAGCAAGAACACTTTCTGTGGTCTCCTTGATCTCTATTAGCTTCGTGTCAAGATCCCAGAATTATGCTGCTTTGCTAGAATTGCTTCTTTAACATCCTAAAATTTAGAAATAGAGATTAGATTGTATTATTTTGAAATAAGTTAATGACTGTTTAGAACTCAAGTGCATCTGAATGTTTGTATGTACAGCAGGGCTTTCCAAACTTTTCATGTTGGTGACCCGCCTTTTAGCCATGCATAATTTCGTGACACACTAATGAGGAGTCCCTGCCCCCCGGCCCACGTGATTGGCTCCCGGCTCCAAACCCCACCCCCGGCCCGCGTGATTGGCTCCTGGCTCCAAACCCTGCCCCTGGCCCGCGTGATTGGTTCCCAGCTCCAAACCCCACCGCCGGCCCACGTGGTTGGCAGAAATGGATCCAAGTGCGGGACGCTCTTTTGGAGAGTGGAAAGTGCAGGATCCCTGCTCTTTCTTGGGGCTTTTCTTCTCTTTTGGGCCCTGCCTGTTATTGCTGCCATATTGTGGGGGGAGGGGGGAGGATGCGTGAGGATGTCTCAGGCAACAGGACCCATCTTCCCCCCGAGCCCCTCGGGCCTGATCGATCCTTGATCGATGGCTAAACAGCTGGGCTTGGAGCGCCTGCTGGAAGGAGCGATGCCGAGTCCCCCACCGCTCCATCCAGCCCCAGCAGCTCCAGGAAGGATGGTCAGAAAAGCCCGCTGCAGGCGACTCCCTGCCCGCCTGCCTACCTCAGCCGCCCGGCCGGCGCGGTATCTTACCTTCTCTGACGAAGCGTGGTGGAAGCCGGGCAGGCACCGGCGAGGCGCTCCTTGTGCCGCGCTCCCGCCAGCGGCTCCTCTCCTTCTGCTTCTGCCCCATCCCCGCCGCCCGCGCTGGGTCTCCCCGGAGCGCCGGGAGCCCTCTCGTTGGGCCGGAGCCGCCGGCAGGCTCCCTCAGCTTGGCCCCAGGTCTACTCTCGCAGGTCGCGGGCCGTGCATCAGACCGCCGCCATCTTCTGCTTGTAGGCGACGGGAGGAAGCGGCGAGCCAGGCCACGGAGGCGGAGAGCGCCGCCTGTCCGCCCGCCCAGTCCTGCCTCTGCCTGGCTGGGGCCGCCGCCAAGGGGAAGTGGGAGCTGGAGATGAGGACGGTGCGGGGGCCATGCGAGGCGGGCAGCGGAGCCGCCTCCCCGTCCCTTTCTTGGCTGCCAGGCCGCTGGTACTTCTCGGGAGGGAAAAGCCATGTCTCTGGCCGCCGCGCTTCGCCGTCCCTGCACCCCCGACCCCCCCCCGCGCGGCAGCCTAGTCGTGTCCCTGCACCCTCCCCCCCAGTTGCAGCCCTACCGGGCTGCTAACTTACCTGGCTTCTGCGGCGAGAGCTGAAGAGCTGGGTTCAGAGCAGGGACCTGTCGGCGCGGCAAGGGATGGGCGGGGCTCCACGTGTTGCATGGCCTCCTCTTCCGGGTTCCCCTGCGACACACCTGGGCCCTTGCCGCGACACAGAAATGTGTCGCGACACACAGTTTGGAAAGCTGATGTACAGGAATTGATTTAATCCATTGCCTCTTAAATTTGTTCTACTTTTGTTGCTACAAATACATCCTGTATTTTAATTGTTAAGCACATTGGTCTATAGATGTCACTAATGTAAGAAGGTGGTGCATGGAAAATATTGTGGGATTGCCACACATACCTGCTTTGATATGCTGTTGCATCTTATTGCTGCTAACAACACCACATTTGGGGAAGCCATGAAAGTGAAAATGAATCTCAAAACATTTCTGCTGATTATGGCAGAATAAGAAGCCATAATTAAGTATGAGTCCATTTTCTGAGTACCTTGCCAGTCACTTTGATCACATTGTATACCAGTACCTATATAAATAGATCTCTAAAACTATTCTGCAATTATCTGAAGATTTCTGGTACAGAGGTTTGCATTGGTGGCAAATCTGTGTGCACTGATAAAGTGAACTTCCTTTAGTTGTATTGACTTGACAGTGAACTCTGCATTTCCTTTAATGCAAAAAGATTTAACCTAAGAGTCTTCAACCTAACAATGCAAGAAGTAGCTGTTATGATTCTGAGACAACTTGTTTGTCCATTTAGGTTAGTTTTGTAGTTCTAATTGTTAGACTGAAGTCTTTCCCAGTTCTGTTGGCGTGGCAGGAATTAAATTTGGTGTGATTTAGTAATTCACTGTTGAATAATGGTTGCTGTAAAACACAATCTTTGATTTATGTTGTGATATTTTTTGTATTAGGATACCTTGCTTTTATGGATTGGTAAGGTATTAGGAAGAGAAAACAAAACTAGGTAACCTTGGGTTAAAAAACTGTATACCTCTTTGTTAATTAGATACAGGGAACAGTATTTTGGCTTAGCCTAGAGATCCTAGCTTGCATAGAGTAGCATGAGCATGCTTGAGATCAAACGGGGCTGTGGTTGCACTTGTGACATAAGTGACCAAAATGTGTCAGAATTGACTAGCACCATCTTTCCCATTAGCTGGGAATGCTCCATGTGAGACAAGTAGCCTATTCTACACCTTCTCTATTTTAGTAAAAAGCATTATACGAAAGCTTTGATTATTAAATTGTCAAATTGTTAAATTTGATTATTATTAATTGTCATTAAAATAATAGATAATAGATTGACAATCTTGGTATATGGAAGGTTGCAACTGGGAATGTAAGAGGAGTATGATAGAGCATGAATTAGCAAATGAAATGAATGAAGAAACCAAAAAAAAAGGAAGGATGTCGTAAATGTCACTGAAGATGGTCCATTTGGTAGGGTGAAGTTGATGAATACATGCAGGGAAGTGAAGGTGTAGGTTTTATCATGAATTAAAGAGCTAAAATGTATGTCAGAAACCTGCATTTTGTCATCTAGTTGTTGCAGGTGCATATGCTGGTAGGAATACATAGATCTGTGAGAGTTGTATGTTAATAATGCAAAAAACAAATAAGAACATGAGAAAAAAATGTAAGAAAAGTAAAATGAAAGTCGAACAACTTCAGGAATAGAAAGTACGGCACTTCCGGTAGGGATTCATGGCGAACTAGACGTCTCCGAGGGAGTGGAGACGACATTGCGGCAAGATCGGCAGCCAGGCAGTGTTTTCTGGCCAGCCAAGTCTCTCCGGATAAAAGAGAGATTATGAGATTGCCCACTTGCACTCCAGACAGCTGCTCCTCATGAGTAAACTGCAGGAACTGAAGTTTCTGCAGTCGGCTTGTGAGTTGAGCGGCTGGGAGTCAAAGGATTCCCACCAAGCTAACAGTTGCAATGTAGCCTTACGGACACAAAGTTCCGCCAAACCTCATTTCTTAATCACTTTTAGAAATTGCCTCTTAACTGCTTTTCAACTATTAAGAACCTTCCAATCAACAAATCTGATATCACACATAGGGTGAGTTTACTTTAATCCTTAGCGAAAGAAGTTTTAAAGATAAGTTTAAAGACATAAAAAACTTTTTTTTTTTAATAAACAGCAAAAGGGTGATTAGAACGTTGATTTTGGAAAGTTATAAATGGACTAAGGGTACAGATAGATTTGAAATAAGATTTTGAAATTAACCATGAAAATCCTTCCGATGGGAAAATGCTGTTGTTTTCAATTCTCAAAAGAAAACATGATAGGAAGGCATGTTGAACATTGAACGCTAGAGGGAACCAGAAGGAACTAAAGATTACAATTAAAGGAGGAGAACACTTAAATTTGACTCACTAAAAGAATGGAGCAAAGTATTTTAACATTGGACGTATTGGAGGATATGTTTGAACAATGGACCCAGAAGTTAATTTTAGAGTGTCTGCCTCTATAGATAGACTGTGTTTAAAAGAGGTTTTGGAAAAGGAACAAGTTTACCGGATAAGACTGAAACCGATCTGAACGTGGATTTAATAATGATAAGCTATAAGAGTGATATGGAAAAAGATGCTACGCTGACTTTACAAATGAAACTGGCTGATGTCTTAATAATTACAAGGGATACACAAATGGCAAATCAAAAGAGTGACTTGGATAATTATATTGGATTTACAAAAGAGATATGTTAAAGTTCTGAAGGATTTTGTGAGAAGGGACAAAGAAAAAATGAAAAGAAAACAAGCTCTAGGATATTATTTAAAGGGATTAAGGATCAAGATTGTTAAAAGTAAAAGGAAAGAATATAAAGTGGGTTTATTTGATCAAGGTTAAAATAGATCGGTTATTTCTGCTAACCCTTAATAGACTTTTGCTGACCAGGACTGAAAGATGAGGTTTTAAGGATCTATTTATAGATAAGAGATGAGATAAAGGATGAAGAGATTATTGGTTGAATATTAAGAGAAGGTGATAAGTTGTTAAAATTGTGACGAAGGAGGGAGTTACTTCTTTATATATTTTCTTTTTCTTTGCTATATTCTTACTTTTTCTTTCTTTTTTCTTTTTCTTTTTCTGCACTTTCTATTTTTTCTTTTTTCTTTTCTTTTTTGTAGTTTGTGTTAGTTTTTATCTGTATAACTGTAATCTTTAATAAAATTGTTATTAAAAAAAGGAATAGAAAGTACAAATTCTACACTTGCAATCGAAATTATTCAACCCCCATTGCAAATCAGGTCTATTGTCAAAATTTACAGACTTTCAGCTGTTTGCAATGAACAAAGCAAACAAAAGCAATTGAAATAGCTCAACACAATGAATGCTTCAAGTGGTTTCCCAAAATTCAACTGGAAATGCAACTTATAATGACTTCTCCAGTCTCAAAATTATTCAACCCCTTCATGGCAAGCATCTTCAGGACTCAGTAGAGCACCCTTTTGCTGTTATGACCTGCTGCAAACGAGATGCATAGCCAGACACCAGCTTCTGGCAGCGTTCCTGAGGAATCTTAGCCCATTCCTCATGAGCAATGGCCTCCAGTTCAGTAATATTCTTGGGTTTGCGTGTTGCAGCTGCCTTCTTCAAATCCCACCAGAGATTTCCTATGGGCTTCAAGTCAGGTGACTGTGATGGCCACTGTAGAATCTTCCAGGAATACTTCTGCATCCAAGCCTTAGTGGAATTTGAGGTATGCTTGGGATCATTGTCCTACTGGAAGGTCCAATGACGCCCAAGCTTCAGCTTCCTTACAGACAGCATGATGTTTTTGAAGGTGTCTAGTATAACCACACTGTGTTTTGTATTAATGATTTATGAACTGTATTTGGTATTGCTGATGTATGAGCCTTTAGACCCCTTCATTTTCTCCTAGGATTTCCTGATACTTCAATGAATCCATCTTGCCTTCCACACGCTGCAGGTTTCCAGTGCCAGAGGATGCAAAGCAGCCCCAGAGCATCACCGAGCCACCACCATGCTTAACTGTAGGCAGAGTGTTCTTTTCAGCGTATGCTTCATTCTTCTTCCTCCAGACATACCGCTGATCCATCGGGCCGAAAAGTTCCAGTTTTGTTTCATTGCGCCACAGAACAGAATCCCAAAACTTCTGTGGCTTATTTATATGATTTTGAGCATATTGGAGCCGACTTTTCTTGTGCTTTTGAGTCAGTAGTGGTGTACGTCTTGGAGTTCTGGCATGGAAACCTTCTGTGTTTAGTACGCGCCTTACTGTGCTCACTGAAACCTCAGTGCCTGTTGCCACCAAGTCTTGCTGCAGGTCTTTTGCAGTCACTCGAGGGTTTCTCTCAACCTGCCTTCTCCGAAATCTGGTTGCAGCCATTGACAGCTTCCTTTTTCTGCCCCATCCAGGTAGTGTAACCACTGTCCCTTTAACTTTGAACTTGCGAACTATGCTTCCAACGGTGTCTCTAGGTACATTCAGTGCCTTTGGTATCTTTTTGTATCCTGTTCCTTGTTTGTGAAGGCCGATGATCTCTTCTCTTACCTTTTTGGACCATTCTTTTGACTTAGCCATATTTCTAACATGCAATCAAACGTGACAATCAACAAACCCCTAGCCAGTTCAGGTATGTCATGTGTTCCAGCTCAAACACACCTGGTGCAACTAATGAAGCCCTTGATTAGTTGCATCAGGTATGCTTGAGACAACACCTGTTTTGCATACTGTACAGTATGTGTGCTGTTGTGACGGATTCTATTCATGGGTTTGAATAATTTTGAGACTGGAGAAGTCATAAGTTGCATTTCCAGTTGAATTTGGGGACACCACTTGAAGCATTCGTTGTGTTGAGCTATTTCAATTGCTTTTGTTTGCTTTGTTCATTGCAAACAGCTGAAAGTCTGTAAATTTTGACAATAAACCTGATTTGCAATGGGGGTTGAATAATTTCGATTGCAACTGTATATTAAAATGTATTAGAAGACATTAATCTCACAACCAAACAATGAAAAGTGGATGTAAGGAAAGAATGTGGAAGCTGCTTTGAAAAGCATGAAAAGTATGATGTTACAGAGTGCTACAGGAATGTGTGATGCTAATGAGAAGTATGAAAAAGGA
This sequence comes from Charina bottae, assembly GCA_023362775.1. Taxonomy (NCBI): domain Eukaryota; kingdom Metazoa; phylum Chordata; class Lepidosauria; order Squamata; family Charinaidae; genus Charina; species Charina bottae. The sequence goes on from JALMGJ010000012.1 coordinate 27,887,858, forward strand.
TGATTGGTGGACCCGAGACTGAAGAAAAATTGCATATAAGAATCCTGGAAAAATGAGACAAATAGAAGAATATTATAGAAAGAATATTATATAAAGAAAAAGTTTTGATTCTACTGCAAGCAAGCAAAACTTCCCCTTGTTCCCTATCCTCACAAACTATTAAATATAAAAATAATTTCAACATCACAGAGCAGTCCAAATTGCCTGGTTAAATTAAAAGAACAGAGAAACATAGGACACAACACAGCAAATTTATATAAACCATCTCAGGATAAGACACCAGGCTTGTCGATCGGAAGATCGCAAGTTCGGAGGTTCGAGACCCTAGCCCCGCGTGACGGAGTGAGCTCCTGCACTCACTCAGCTCTTGCCAACCTAGCAATTGGAAAGCACGCAAATGCAAGTAGATAAATAGGTACCACTTCAGTGGGTAGGTAACAGCGTTCCACGCATGTCATGCCGGCCACATGACCGTGGAAGCGTCTTCAGACAGCGCTGGCTCTTTGGCTAAGAAATGGGGATGAGCACCGCCGCCTAGAGTCGGACACGACCGTGCAGGGGAAAACTTCTACCTTTACTTTACCTAAATACTGTATTGCCAAGCACTGGCCAGGTGCCAGACAATTGGTTCTTTTTAGGATCCAGAGACAATGAACACACCAGTAAGTAAGGAAATTTTAAGCTTTATTGTTAACTTTAGCAGTCAGATTAAACAGAAACATAAAAGCAGAACACATAAAAGCAGAACATACCAAGCAAGATGATAACCAATCTCCGTTCAGCTGTAGGGAGCCCCAGTGGAGAGACCCTAAGCCAATTCACACAACACCTGGTACCAGGTCTATGTTGAAGCTCCAAGCTCAAGGGGCAATACCAGGGTCTTATCAAACCTGGTACCAAAACCTCATTACCTTGTTTCCATGGTACCGAGATTGCAGGACCTGACCTTGGCTAGATGGTGCACCTGTTCGTCATGTAAACTGACAGAACCCTGGAATGTAAAGCAAGAGCCTGGGAACTGTACAGATAGTCCTTTTACAACTGTGAAGATTCCTCCCTTCTCTTTATTTTCCAAGCAAGAGTGAAAAACAAGCCAGCTAAACATTATTATGACTCAGAATGGACTCTAAGCTTCTAGAATCTTCTAATATGAGGGAAAAATTAAAAGATGTCACGATACAATGGTCTTCCACAATGTCACTACAAATATGTAGTTATTGTTTCATATAATATTTGAATGTGAAACAAAAGTATAGTAACCAAAAGTAGTGTTTGGAGTTTTAACTGTGTTATAAATAAATGTGTCACTTCACTGGAACTTATATTTTACTGAATTGCTATCACTGTGGAGGTTGTGTTGCTTGTTCTATGAAAAATTATATTTATTGAGAGGGATAGGGATAATGTATATGTGGGACATAATTTGAGTAGGGTTTTAACCATATCACAATGGTAATACAATCAGTGTTTCAGTGACTAAATTGGATGAGTCAAAGGAAACTAAATCATGAATGTTTTGTTGCCGATATGTGGTACGACATATATCGTTTATTTATGATGTAAATAAAATGTCAACATCTTTTCTTTAACTTTTTAACCTAGGGCTATCAGTTCAAATCTGTGTTGCCCATCATTTCATATATTCTTGATCTATTGTTTCTCCTAGAATATGGTATCAAGTTTTCGGGTGTCTGAACTGCAAGTGTTACTAGGTTTTGCTGGACGTAATAAAAGTGGCCGCAAACATGACCTCCTGATGAGGGCATTGCACTTGCTGAAGAGCGGCTGTAGCCCAGCAGTTCAGATCAAGATCCGGGAACTCTACAGGCGCCGGTATCCCAGGACAATAGAAGGTCTTTCTGACTTATCTGCTATAAAATCTTCAGTTTTCAACTTGGATAGTAGCTCTTCTCCAGTGGAACCTGATTTAGCTGTGCCCGGACTGCATCCAGTACCTTCAACTTCGGTCACTCCTCAGTCTCCTTCCTCTCCTCTTGGTTCAGTGCTACTTCAGGACACAAAGCCTCACTTTGAGATGCAGCAGCCATCTCCTTCAGTTCCTCCAGTGCATCCTGATGTTCAATTGAAGAATCTCCCATTTTATGATGTGCTTGATGTTCTCATCAAACCTACCAGCTTAGGTAAAGTATGCTAATATATATGCATTTGATATGAAAATTTAGTCAGGACCAAAAATGAAGTGACTTAAATGAGATGCAATTATAGATAAATGAGAAACAATTAGAATTGTTTGATTGTTAATGTTCCATCTGATCAGCACTCCCATCTCTAAGTGCAATAGCCTTTAAAGGGGGAGCTATGGCTACAGCATGGTGTGCCAATATGCACATAATGAAAAAAATATTTAAATATCATAGTATGTTTGAATTGTTCCTGTGTGTAACTTCTCTCAGGGCTGTAAATAAAGTAGCAAATGAAGCTGTGCAATGTTCCCTTAGTCTGCATGTTATCTGAGCTTGTAACTGAGGAGAGTTGTTAAGAGTGGGATCAAAAAGGTAGTTCTCCTTTTGTACAGGTGTGGGAAAAGGGTCTGTGATTTTCAGCAGTCTGTGAATCAAAGGTCATGGTTTGCTCAGGAAAACTACACGCTTCCTGGTCTACAGTAGGCTCTTACCATTCAGTCATAGAATTGGAAGGGACTTCGGAGATCATCTAGTTCAGCTCTCTTCTCTGTCCAAGATCCATTAGAGTATCTGTGAGATATGATCCTTTGGCCTTTGTTTGAAGACCTCTAGCAACAGAGAGCTTACCATGTCATTCAGCTCTTCCTGATGTGTAGCTTGAACCTTCCTCTCTATAGTTTTAACCCAGTGATTCTGGTCCTGGCCTCAAGGATGCTGGATAATAAGTCCCCTCCCTCTTCTATGTGGCAACCCTTTAGATACTTAAAGACTGCTATCAGATCTCTTTTCAGGCATCTCTTCTGAGGGCTAAGCATACCCAGATCTTTTAACCTTTCCTAATAGGACTTGGTTTCCAGACCCTTCAGCATCTTGCTTGAATTTGTCACAATTCTTTTTGAGCTGTGTTGCCCAGAACCAGACACAGTACTTCGGGTAGGTGGAATGGAACAATTATTTGCCCTAATCTGGACTCTGTGCTCTTGTTAATGCACCTCAAGATAGCACTGACCTTTTTAGCAACTACATCATAATGCTAGCTTATGTTTAACTTGGGGTTGACAAGGACACCCAGATCTCTTATGTGTCCCCTCAATTCCTTCATTTAGATAATTGATAAAAATATTGAACAGCACAGGGTCCATGACAGAGTCCTGCTGCCCTTTATTTAATACTTCTCTCCAAGCTGGAGCCATTAACAGTGCACTTTTTGGGCATGGTCATTGAGCCAACTGTTAAGTCCATTTAACAGTAGTATCATCTAGCCCATATTTTAATTAAAAATATCAGGCATTCTGTCAAAGGCTTTGTAGAGGCCCAAATACAATATATTTATGGCATTCCCCTGATCTACCAAGTTTCTTTTTTTCTTAAGATGAAGTCTTTATCATAAAGTACTAGTACACTAAGACTACAATGGCATATAATGTGAAATCCTTCCCAAAATGCTCCTTGTAGCTTGAAATACCTGGACATAATTATTTGTCTGCATGCATTAACCATTATAAGCATAACAGACCTTTTTCATTCTGTAGTTTATTAAACTAGTAATTCTGTCAAAGAAGGAGATGAAAGTAGTCTGGCAAAATTTGCTTGTGACAATTCCCATGCTGTTTTTTAATTGTAGCCTGCCTATCCAAGTGCTCACAAACATGCTGAACCTTCCCCAGGATAGACATCAGGCTGCCATGTCTGTAGTTTTCTGGGACCTCTCCTCCTTTTTGAAGATGCAGACATATGCTTTCTTTCAGTCTTCTGGGACCTTGTCAGTCCTCCAAGAGTTCCCAGAGATTACAAGAGTGATTTTTTAAAATTAAATTTTATTTATTAATAGTGAAATACAAAGAGCTACACCACCACCAACAAAAAAGAGGTAGTGATTATACACTGAAGAAAGAAAAGCAAAATATAGTGATTAAAATAAATTAAAAGAGACTATGAAAGAAAACTAATTAACAGAAAAAGAGATCCATATAATAATTACAAATAATAATGTAAAATTAATTCAAACTTATTGTTAAAGCTTATTATTAAATTTTGACCATAAAGCTTATTATTAAATCTGGACCATATAGAGACATATTGCATTATCCTCATTTTTAGAACAAAGAGACTTTAAAACAGGGCTTTCCAAAGTTTTTCCCGTGGCGACACACCAACCGGCGTTGGTGTGTCGCCGCGGGAAAACCCGGAAGTGCGGCAGCGCGCAAAAACCCGGAAGCGCTGCTGCTGCTTTCGGGGTTTGCGCGCTGCAGTTGGTGTGTCGCCGCGGGAAAACCCGGAAGCGCTGATGATGATCAGCGCTTCCGGGTTGTGTGGCGATACACCAGACTGTGTGTGGTGACACACTTTTGTGTGGCGACACACAGTTTGGAAAGCTCTGCTTTAAAAAGTCAATAACAAATTCATAACCTGGATCCTTTCCTTCAAATCAGGAGATAAGTTTCTCAGGAGAGTAAAATTATCCTCTTTGCTTTGTCCGAGGCTTCATAAAACCAAAGCTCTTAGTAAAAGCCAGCCCTCAGAGCCATTGCCTAGCCCAAAGTTATGGATCTGGCTTACCACCTTCCTTATGTACAGTACATTGTTGTAACATGCCAGATGCTGTTCACCTTGGAGACCTGCTGTAAATAAGGGTATGGCCCAGCATTAGACACACACACACACACACACACACACACACACACACACACACACACACTATTTTGAAGGACTAGTACGAGCTTACTGGGTGCCACCAGAACCACAACACTCCCCAAGGCATGAGCCCTTTTCTCAGGGCAAACCTGTTTCAAGGCACCCTGACCTTCACAAAGAAAAGAGAACTCTCCCGAGGAGCTCCCACCACCTTCTCTTGGGTACATCTCATGGCACCCATATCTGCTATTCCAGATCGTGGATCTGAACCTGATTTTCTTTTAATCAGCCGAGGGCAATAGAGGCCATGGTCCATCCTTTCGGAACTGCTGTTCACGTGGAATGCTTCATCCTTCAGAGTTCTTGTTTGAATATTTCCTGTACTACCAAGATCTGCAGCTACGGCGGCTCTCCCAGGCCCCAGGCCCTAGGTTTCAGTGCCCACTGCAGCAGCCTCCTTGTGGCCTAGCCCAGGTATGGGCCTAACCTCCAGTGCCATCCATTTTCAGAGCTAGTTGATACCAATTGATTGACTGGTGGTGCAATCATCTCCGGCAGTTCCTTCAGGATTCTGGGTTGTAATCCATCAGGGCTTGGAGATTTTAATTCATTTAGTTAGTTCCCTCTTCCTCCCTCTCTCTCTCTGTTTTAAGCTGCAGTTCCCTCATTCCCCAGTGACCCATGATCAGCTAGGCTTCAATTTCACTTCTGAGAGAAGACAAATACATAACAGGAATTAAGAGTTTTTTTGTCATCATGTTCACTTTCTCCTTGCAACAGACCCACCCTCTCCTTGGCTTTTCTTTTTAATTTTATTGTTGTTTTTGGCATTTTCCACAAGCCTCCGCTCATTCTGAGCTTTGGCTTTTCTGACAGTTCCTACAGTTTCTGCAGACTACCATGTATTCTTTTGTTGTGTTCTCCTCTGTCCACCTCCTATAAAGATCCTTTTTCTCTTCAGCATTTTTGAAAGCTCTGCATGTATCCGTACTAGAAATCTAAAAATAGATTTCTCCCATTTTTCCTTCTTGACGGGACTGTTTGTATCTTCATTATCATAGTTTCCCTCATTCCCAGACACTTTTCTCCTTAAGGATTTGAAGCCATTGGATCTGACCTGTCATCCATCAGAGTTCATCAGAATTTACTTTTCTGAAGTCCAGTTTGCAGGTCTTTCTCAGTTTCTCCTCTGGATATCACAGATGCATTAATAACGTTCATACATCCTTTTTCTTTCCTATGTTTTGGCTCCTAGCTCTGATTTTCTTCCCACCGTGTTTTAACTTTCTTCTTCTTCCTAAGCTTTGCTTCATCTCTTCTTGCATGTAACTTGCTCCCCCCAGTTCTTCCTTGTCCTGCTGTCAGCTGGCTGGTTTCACTTTTCTTTATCTGATCCTGGGGAGGAAATGGTGGAACCAGCAAAGCCTTCAATCCAGAGTTGAAGGAATATAAGTGATCAGGGAAATTGAGGAAACACATATGCACTCAAGAAATTAATTTTGAAATTAGCATAGTTCTGAATGTGCTGATTATATTGTTGGAAAACAGGTGTTTATTAGATATGTCTAATAAAGGGACCGCCTCATCCCCATTACATCGTCCCGTCCCACCCGATCTTGCAGAGAGGGCATGCTGCAGACCCCCTCTATGAAAGAATTCCATCTAGCGGGGTCTCGGAGGCGAGCCTTCTCTGCAGCAGCGCCTGCCCTATGGAACACCCTCCCCCCAGAGATAAGACAGGCCCCTTCGCTCCCGGACTTCAGGAAAAAATTAAAAACTTGGCTCTGTGATCTCGCATGGGACAAGAAGGAAAGTGGTCGCACTTGGGATTGGCTGATTTCTTAGAGCCGCCTTAAATATTTTAAATATTTTTAGCGTCTCCATAAGAACCATCTGCCACTTGGATTTTATTGTATTTATATTTTTATTGTATTTATTTTTTTATTGTCATATTTCTTGTATTTTAAGGATGTTGTTTGGTTGTAAACCACCCAGAGTCCCTCCTTGAGGGGGAGATGGGCAGTGATAGAAATAATAATAATAATAATAATAATAATAATAATAATGTCATTAAAAGTTCTTATCCTACATGCTTGAGTAGATACAAAGAATTCTGTATGTGGACTTGTTTAAGTATTTATTATCAATATAGTTTCTTAGCCATCTGTAAGTTAGGAACACTTTTCTTAGTTAATACTGCTTGCAACTTATCAGCTCAAGTGCAAATCTGTCCTCTGTTATGATTACTATGAAGTTGTGAACTTATCAAGTTACTGAAGAATGCAAAATACAATGGTTTTGAGAAAGGATAGAACTACATGAGCTGTTAGAGCTTTCTCAATGCTGATTTAATATTTATATGTTCAAGCTTTACTGTGCACTGATCGTTCCTCGTAAGGTTCCATGTTTCTGTATCAGTCAGAAGAGATCCTGCTTTTCCTGTATTTAGCTCAAAGATCTTTTCTCTATATCTCTTTAGTACAGAGCAGTATTCAGAGATTCCAGGAGAAGTTCTTTATTTTTGCTTTAACACCTCAACAAGTCAGAGAAATCTGCATTTCCAGGTAATCGCAGAAAGCTTGGGCTGAATTTCCTTGTGTAGAATTTCATATGGTGAAACTACTTTAGACATTTTATCTCTCAATACTTGCTGGGTATTTGGCATTTTGTGACTTCTCTGAAAGCAAAATCGTTCTTTCCTTAAGTTTAATTATCTTGTACTAAGTTGCCTCCCCCATGTCTACAATTACACATTTCAAACTTTTATTATAAAAACAAAACTTTAAAAACTAATTATGGCTATATATGCTTTGAAAATAATTCAAAGCAAACTAGCAAATTTTTGCTATTAATTAAAACAGTCTGTTGTTTTTCATAGTCTGAATGAGCTTGAAATATTGTGGCTCCTTTAAGAAACTCAATCATTAAGGCTCATGCAATTTTTAAAGGAGCTGCAGCTTTATTTAATAGCAGAAATGGGTTGGTCTCACATGAGGTCCAGCCCCCCTTTTTTCTGCATTATATTCAAAGTGTGCACAGCCTAATAAGATTTGTCAGAAGTAAAGCAAGTAAAAATGTGCTAAAATTGATACAGTTAACAGCTTTTGGCTGTTGTGGGTCTTCCAGGCTGTGTGGCCGTGTTCTGGAAGTTGTGGTTCCTAACATTTCGCCAGCATCTGTGGCCAGCATCTTCAGAGGGCAGGAGCACAGATAGAAGCAAAATCTCAAAATCTCAGAGATTTTGCTTCTATCTGTGCTCCTGCCCTCTGAAGATGCTGGCCACAGATGCTGGCGAAACGTTAGGAACCACAACTTCCAGAACACGGCCACACAGCCCGGAAGACCCACAACAGCCATTGAACTCCGGCCGTGAAAGCCTTCGACAATACATTAACAGCTTTTACTTCAGATTTTGGAAAGGTACATTATATCTTAAATTTGGTGAGAACTCTTAATTGGTGTGGTGGGCTGTGATTCAAATGTTACTGAGGAATTCCCAACCCTTTGAAACCCAATGCAGTAACTATTTGATCCATGCATGCTGCGTTTCTTTCTGAAGCTAGAAAGCAGCCACTGTTTACAGAGGAATCCAGTAGATTTTTATACACAATGCCTATTCTTTAGTTATAGAATATTTATTACATGAACTCAAACTATAGCATAATTGGATTATTAGGACATTTAGTATTTTGTTGTTCTGCAGAATACCTGGAACTCCTTCATTTCTGTCATAGAGAAAAATGTATACATGATTACCTGTATATGCTGTTTGTTAGAGATGTATACTTAAAGAGGTGATATGTACATATTGAAATAAAATCAAAATTAACCGTTAATTTATACCAATTCTCATACAACTCATGTTCAAGAAAACAGAATTTGATACATTGAAAAGAGTGAACAATATCAACACAGCAAAGCTGAAATCTAGGGACAGTTATTTCCCCAAAAAACCTTCTGGTTTTTCATCATGGTTTCAGAGATTCACAGTGATGGAAATGTGTGCCTGTGCCTACCTTTGTTGAAACCTTCTAAGCTGTATGTTTTAACAGGAATCATCCCCAGAATATTCCCCGAACACTGTTTTAAGACATTTCCCTCACTACAACTTTGACTGCCACAGAACCTCTGGAATGGTGGTCTCTTCAGCAACATTTTTCAAGCTCTCATTTATATGGTCCTTTCTTTGTTTTAAATTTTATTTGTTCCTATCTGTCAGCTCAGGTTCATTCTTTCATTTTACATTTTTATTTATCCTCGCTGAGGTTCCTTGTTTTTGCCAGTGGGCATTTTTACCCCTCCCAATGGAGTTTATGGCCTTGAATTTCTGTAAATGTGTAACACGTGGCAGTAAAGTTCATCCTACATATCGGCATCTCTCTGTTTGAGCTATTCAGAAAGGGGCATATTACTTATTAAGGCTTGACAACAAGGGCAGAATTCAATTATATGTCCCTGTCCTAAATGGGGGGAAGAGACTTATTGCAGTTGTTTGATCCAATTGAGAACACTACTCCAGAAACAAGCATTCAAAATAGCAGACACTGCCAAGCCTCCTGATACTACTGCATTGACCACAATGAATACTGGTTTGGATAAGAGACCCCCATATCCTTCCAGGACAATTTTTGGGATCTAATTTGCTTCCAGGATTGTGGTATGATTTTGATACCAAGGCTGTATTTTAGACCCAGTTTGGGCCACAGGAAAGGACTTTATTGCCAACTTGTAGTAGGTAACTTCATACTAAGCTGAGCAATCCTAATAAATCGATGAAGCATTCTGCTCCAGTTTCAATAGATCTAATTTAAAAAATGAAGGAATAATGATCACTGTCATTGAATATTTTGATTGGTTGATAATGCGCCATCAAGTTGGTGTTGACTCTTAGTAACTGCTAAAATAGATCTTCTCCATGATGAACTGTCCCTAACCTGGTCCTTTAGGCCTTCCAACAGTGCACCCTTTGCCACTGTAATTGAGTCCATCCACCTTGCTGGTGGTGTTCTTCTCTTTCCTTCAACCTTTCCCAATATTAAAGTCTTCTCCAGAGAGCTAGGTCTTTGCATAAAGTGTCCAAAGTAGGATAACTTGAGCCTGATCATTTGTGCCTCTAGTGAGAACTCTGGGTTAGTTTGTTGGATAGTCAATTTGTTTGCTTCCTTGGCTATCCATGGTATTGTCAGTACCTTTTCTATCCTGCCTTTTCAAAGTCCAACTTTCACTTTCATAGAGTGTCACAGGGAATATCATTGCCTGCACTATTCTGATCTTTGTAGGTATAGACCCATCATAGCATCTGAATATCTTTTCCAAGGCCTTCATGGCTGCTCTACCAAGTGTCTGCAGCATATTTCTTGACTGCTTGTTCCTTTATTGTTGATGGTTGATCCTAAAAGTCAGAAGCTGTCTATCACTTCAGTATCTTCGTTGTCATTTCTAAGGCTGGTAGTTGTATCTGGTGTCATTCGTTTATCATCTTTATATTTAATTTTAGTCCCATTTTTTCACTGTGTTCCTTGACTATTATTAGAGCTTCAAGATCCTTTACATTTTCAGCTATCGTAGTGTCATCAGCATAGTGCAGGCTATTGATGTGTCTTCCTTCAGTTTTTAAACCTTGCTCCTCTTCCAGTCCAGCTTCCCTTAATATATATTCAGCATACAGGTTGAATCATTAAGGCGTGTGTATACAGCCTTGCACTGAATATTAGGGCATTGAAATTTGGCCTCTACAACTTATGGAGATGATGCAAAACATCAGGATGAACTTGTATACCTCATCTCACTCAGTTAAGCAGATCACTTCCATACCTAATTCCCCATATTCACAGCTATCTGTGCCATCAGCTGTGCTAGGTTGCTCCTTGGACATTTCCTCTCCAAATTTAGAATTTATCTCTTATTTGTTTCCAGATACTTTAGTTGAGGATAAAGTTCCTCTGTCACCATCAGAATATGTATATCATACATAGAATAGATACTTCAGATGGTTCAGACTTTCTATCTCCAGTTCAGGCAGGCCATGCAAACAATAAAGGATCAGTCTTTGATCTGTAGCTTGAATCATGTCAACTGGATTTCTATTTTCTCAGTGGAAACGTTTCGCTCCTTATCCAAGAAGCTTCTTCAGTCTGAGCAAAGTTTGTAAGGGAATCCTTAAATATGTTTCTAGGGTGGCTGTGTGACCTTGCACCTGTGGCTAGGTCATGGTTATTTTGAGATGCTTATTTCTAAGTCCCTTTATCATCCAAAGGAGGATCGTTAAGATTACCTTGCTGTTGTTGAAATTGCGAAATGGTCTTAATCTTCCTAGGCACTTCCCCTATTTTCCTTCCTGCTTTGTCTTCTGTGCCTAGGAAGATTAAGACCATTTCGCAATCTCAACAACAGCAAGGTAATCTTAACGATCCTCCTTAGGAAAGGAAGGGATACTCAGTGGTAATCATGCTTTTCTGTATGACATGCTACCAAGTGTGCCTCTCCAGGTTACCCCCCCCCCCCCCCCCCCCCGTTTCTGGGGAAGAAGGTGACTGTGTTTTATTCCCAGTTGGCCAAAGGTAAGAACGAAAGATCTGTATTGGACAACAGATCAGTACTGCACAACATGCAGAGGAATAGGAAGTGATGGTGGCATCTATAGCTCTGCTATTTAAAGGGTACTGTTTCTTTAGTTTGAAAGGCAAAACTATTCTGGATAGGATGCAGTAACTTTGAGTTACTGCACACGGTATCATCTTGATAACTTGCAGTGTCCTCCTTGGTACTCCTGAAGCAGGGAAGCAGTTTCCCTGGAAGCAGGAAAACTTCATTTAGCCATTTGCTACCAGACAACAACACAAATTATTTCAAATCATATAATCTAAAACATACGAGACTTAAAATCAGAAACAGTCCTGGCATTCTAGGCATTATTCTTGACTCCAGGAGTCTGAATCCGCTTTATGTCACAGGTCTGGTTGTTATTGTACGCTGGGAGGATATTACCATGGGTCATAGATTTCCAGCTATCCCACCATTCAGTGGGTACCAATGGACGGTGCTAGCTACCCTCTTTTGAAAAACTCTGACATTGCTGCAGAAAGAAGCAGTAAAGCCTGACCCCTAAGTCTTATAGGGATTTCTATTCCATATATTTCAATTTTCTAAAGAGACATGGTGTTGTGTGTTCTATCCTTAATCTACAAAGTGTAAATCTATACTCACACCACTTGATTCTAAGTAACTACCCTTGAGTTCTGTCCTGCTACTTTTAAGGAGATGAGATTAAGTGAACCTTAATGTTTATTTTCACATAGTGTAGTTCCAAGGGACTATTAGCTTCTTTGGTTCACGTGAGGGATCTTTCACTTTTAGTTCTGTGTGCGCCTCTTTCACCTAGCAACAGGTCCTCTTGTCTTTATTAAATACATGGCCCTGGTAATTGCACATATCCATGTCCAAGGAAGTGTTATATTCCCCTATATTTCTTTACAGTCCCTTTTCAATCAGAATTATAGGACCATATTAACAATACTCTGCAGCCAACTTCTGATTTGGAACTATAGATTACAGCTGCATTTTGCTTCAACCTGAACACTTAAAACTGAGCTCAATATGTGAGTCCTTTCCTCTGACAGACTGGGCCGTGGCACTCACTACTTTAGCATTGTCTGTTCTTGACACTCTCAAGTGTTCCAACTCATAGCATCCTGTTCCACCATCATAGCTTCCCTTTTTGCTGATTTAGACATATATAGCCCTTTCAGGCCTGGTATATCAAACATGTCCCTCATCTGGAGAGATGTACTGATATTCATTGTGGCATGGTGTGTATGCTTCCACACTGGTTAATAGATATAGACAGTCTTCCAATCTTCTGGCCATCATGTCATTTACCCCACTAGACCTCACAGTTACATTGTCACTTCCTTGGGGAGATGGAGAATGCCCTACCAAGAACTACAGTTCAAGATCTATACTATTGGGTGATCACAACCACCACATCAAGACTCTCAAAGGAACAATTTTTTTTTCATTCTTCAGGACCCTGATTCAAGAGATTTTCTTTTTACATTCTCTCAAAAGTTCAGACAATGATGCATCTGAAGAAAGATCACTCCAATCAGGCCATCACAGCTCTTTAGTCAACCATTTGAGTGGACATAATACTTTTAGTGACAAATGAGATTGTACAAAGCAGACATTAGCAATCTGTTTCAAGAGTGTTGGCATCTCCAATGAATATTTTTGCTACAGCAGTCAACACTCAATGCAATATTTTTCATCAGGGATGAATTGTAGTTCTGTTCTCCTGGCTCCGATCAGGCATTTCCACCATTCCTTCCAGTTCAAGGTAATACTCAAGATACAAAAAATACAGCTAAATTCTTTCACTATCCCATGGTGGCCAAGACGATGGTGCTTTGTCCCTCTGCTTCATCTAGTAGGAGAAAACTTCCAAAGACTACCAAGCCAACCAGCCCTTCTCATTGTCAGTGGTGGGAAGGTCCATCAACAAACCTCCATGTTCTCTAGCTTGCAACATAGAACATGTGATCAAAGCGAAACCCACAGGTTATCAAGGACATCTCAGATATGTTTAGGAAGCATTTCAGTAGTAGTGCTACCTGGAGAAGTGTTGAATCTTTGGACTTTTCTTCAAATGTTGTCTTTTTTTACTGAATTTATTTTCACAGGTCTTGTAGGTTTGTTAGTATTGTGTAGATATCATCTATAGCTGCGTATCAAGGACTCATACAAGATGACCGTCTTTTCTCAGGTCTAATGTTTTCTAAAGCTTGCACTTTAACCTGTATCTTACAGCAACAATCCTAGTCCCTGCCTGGAGTTTATCTTCAGTTTTATCGGAATTAATGAATGAACTCTTAGAGCTTCTGGCTCTTGTGCTGTTTATTTATTGTCATGGAAAGGAAAAAAAAGCATTTTTGGTTGCTGTCACTTCAGCCCACATGCCTAGCAAGCTATGTTTTCTGAGAATAAAGTCCTTTTATTATATGACCTTCTATAAAGATAATATTATTTTAGATCAGATTTTAAATTTCTTCCTGGGATAATTTCCACGGATCTTGTCCTGCCTATCATACCCAATCAATAATGTACCCAGTCAGATTGGCTAGACCATTTAGTCTTTATTTAGACAAGCATATTTTTGTATCTTATTGATGGACCAAATAAAGGAAAAGTTGCAACCTCCCAACATTTTCTAGATTGGTGGTATCAGCTATCTAGTATACCAAAGTACCTAGTCCCAGTGCATATTTAGATCCACACAACCAAGGCATTGGTGGTGTCTGCTACATTATTAAGAAATTATGTACTCCTAGGTCTCCATGCAGTTGCAACACGGTCCTTGTGTTTGACTTTCAATAAGCACTATTGTTCAGATGATAAAGGTGCTTCATTTGGAAAAGGAGTCCTATATTTGCTCATCTATTAACATCAGCTCTCCAGCAAGTATTTCTACTTATTTCTGTTCTCCCATTGATGTGAACAATGGAAACCATGATCAAAACCAGGTTATTTATCTGGAACTGAGGTGCTTTGATCGTCATTTGTGCATGTCCACAACCCATCTTCCTTCCCTACTTGGTGGAACTGACCTATTCAATTTCAGTGTACTGAAGGGGATGAGCAAAAGCCTCCATAAATATACAGTAGATGAAGCTACTACCAAAATGCAAGTCTAGATTCTCATCAGTGGGACTACACAGGTGACCACTCACAAGCCTCAGATGCAGGTCAATGTTGAGTTCTGTAAGGTTAACATTGTCCCGTATTAGCTCACGCATAAGCCCTAGCTTCCAATTTCATGGCTTTGCAGGGAACCAAAATGAGATACTGTAGCTTTAATCCAGACAAACCAATCTTTTGGTCACTGAATGTTTTACCCAGCAACATCAGGAGAAGGCAGATTGCATGAAAAAGTGGATCCTACAGGCCTGGACAATAGCAGTTAACTTGCACCTTCAGTCCTGCATGCAACTGATAAGACTACGATGAGTAACAGTCTATCATACTTAGACATGGGGTACTTAGGCTGCGGTGGTTCAAATATGCTTTGAACCATTGCTTCAAATATGACAAGACTAATGTTAATAATGTGGTCATTCGTCCTCTGAGACTTCATGCACCTGAACAAGCTTGTCAACTCCCTTCAACATTTATTTCTGCCACTGTGAAAGCTGGTTGTGTGAGGTCTGCAAATAACTCGCAATATTGCTGTCTGTGGAAAAAGCTGCCCGTATAAATGTGCATGCCCTCTCTGCTCTTGGTTGAGGTGGTGGATCGTAGCACTGGCCAAAGCAAGCTCATGTTACAAGACGGAGGTCAGAAAGATTAGATCTGTCTAAACAGTTTCTGTTTCCATTGCTACAGGGACTTTTTGCCTGGAGGCAGAAGAGATTACACTGTGCAGGTTCAATTGAGGTGACTTCAACTTTCTTAAGATAATGTGTCCATAATGCCTTCTTTAACTGGAATGAATTGTAACTGAAATTCAGGCTACTGAACAAGTTTTTCTTTTGTAAATAGGCTATGCCTAGCAGAAACAAGCTGCCCTCAAGAGGATAATTACCCCAGTAGTTTATGCATAAAAGTAAACGGGAAGCTCTTTCCATTGCCGGTATAGTTACTTATTTATTTTTATGTATTTATTTATTATTTCAATTTATATGGACACCCATCTCAAGTTCATGACTCTGGGTGACTAACCACGTTAAAAGAAAATATAAAAGCGTAAAAAACAGGAAAAAGGTTAAATGTCAGTAGTCCTTCTGCCCGAAACTGAACTTCTAGTCATCCTGACTTTGTACTTAAATGTCCTGGATTTAATGTCATGTAGATTTGCCACTGGAATATTTGGATCTGTTCTGAGAACAGTTATATGACAAAAATTCTGTGAATGGACAAAAGAAAAAAAGGAATCCCGCAATTATTTGCAAAACATAACTGAGAATATTTTTCCTGATTATCTCTGCATTTCTTATTCATCTTTTCAGTGCTGCCTATAACTTTGCTTTGTCATAGTAAAGTTTTGAATAAGCTTGTAACTCCCAATGCTTAAGAAGCGTTGTGCCTTTTTACTCTCCCCAGATATGTCCTTAAGTCACAAGGGCTGCAGCCCGTCCTGCTTACGTGGGAATAAGCTCCAGGGAATACATTCGGCCAGCTTTGTAGTAAATATCTTGAAAGCACTAAGCCCATGCTTCTGCTGGAATCAGTTGAACTTGTTTCTTAATTTTAAGTGAATGTGCTATGGCCTATATTCCAGAAATCCCTAAAGGAAAATATATCATGGGAAAAAATCCTGTGTGTGTGTTTCAGGGATATGCTCCTCCACCTAAAAATGGAATTGAACAAAAGAGGCCTGGACGTCCCTTGAATATTACATCTTTAGTTAGACTATCCTCTGCAGTGCCAAACCAGATTTCTATATCCTGGGCATCTGAAATTGGAAAGGTAAGTTACAAGCTACAAGATGTCTTTTTAGTGTTTTTCTTCCTCTAAGTTGCTATGGTTTCTTCTGTATCTGCTACAGAATAAGGTTGACTGTGTTAATTCTTCAGTTCATACTAGAACTTACGTATCCTTTTATGATTTCCCCCCGTAGAATTACTCAATGTCTGTGTATCTTGTGCGTCAGCTCACTTCAGCAATGTTGCTACAGAGACTAAAAATGAAAGGTATTAGAAATCCTGATCATTCCCGGGCACTAAGTAAGTAAAGCAGTTCTTGCATTTTTCTTATTTTGGGAACCCGAATTGGGCTCCAGTTTTCTCCAGCAAATGTATTCTGATAAAAGCGGTTGGGTGGTTCCTTATCCAAGTAGCTTTTGCAGTTCCACATAGATGCGAATGGAATATTTCTAATACTGTCTTACAAGATTGTAGCGAGAATAAAATGAGGAGGACTTTTGCTTAAGAGAAAGCTGAAAACAAACGAAGTATAAAACAATCTAAAAATTTTCCAAATAACCTTTAAAATGCAGAGAGATTAACCTTATGATACACCTTGCTTGTTCGAATTGATTTCACCTGGTACCTCTCTTATCCATCCACAGAGATTCCATCAGGAGCAAAATACTGCATTGTAGCTTCCTTTTTAAAATTAAATAATTGTGACTTTAGAAAAATACTTAATAATTATGGAGAGATTGTGTGCAAATCTGAAATGCAGAGTTTGGTTCTGCATGCAGTCAGGGGGGATTCACTTCTCTGCTGGGCACCCTGCTGGACTGACAATGCAAGATTGTTTCTTGTGCTGCTTCAGGCCTGGTGGGGGGGTTGAGCTCGTGGGCAGTCCCTACTTTGCACACCCCTCCCACTCCTGTCTTTGGGACAGGAGAGAAGCAGCAACTGGGCCTGGTAGTCCAACCCAGAGCAACTCTTAACCTATCTCTCCCCAGATGCACTAATTGTACACTTGATGCAGCACATAGATTCTGCTAGGCATGCATTTGTATGGTGGAGGTTTTCAAGAGTTGTAGCCCAAAGCTTCATTGTTTTATTGAGAGTTTAATGTTACATTGGATTTTCAAAGGATAAAGCCAGTAAAGCAGAACTTTTATTAGCAGCTAATTCTGTATTTTTTATTTCTCTCTCTCTTTTTCTCTCAGTTAAAGAAAAACTCACCGCTGACCCAGATAGCGAAATTGCTACAACCAGCCTGCGGGTATCACTGATGTGCCCTGTAAGTGAAACTGGGAAAAATCCTCCAACTTCTCTTTCTTTGTTGGATTATATGGGAAAAAAGCACATTAGTACTTATGTGTGTAGGTTGCTCTGGTTGCAATTTTATGTGGAACATTATGTGGGATGCATACTTTCCGCTTGGAATTCAAAGCTCCCTAAAATATTAAGAAATTAATAAAAGATGTTGTTCCCTATGCTAGAACAGTGTTTTCCAAACTTGGCAATTTTAAGATGTGTGGACTTCAACCTGGGGAATTCTGGGAGTTGCAGTTCACACATCTTAAAGTTGCCAAGTTTGAAAAACACTGTTCTAGCACATAGAAACAAAATAATAATAATAATAAAAAACTTGATAGGTTAGAAGAGAGTTTTCCAACAGGGACTGCACCACCACCTGAGGGGCAATTTTGAAGTTCAAGAGGGGGATAAAAGCTAAGGGGGGCATTGAGAAGCGTCATCATTTTGGTGTCAAAGTTATGCTACCATTCTTATCTCAGACTTTTTTCCAGTCTCTCTCTGAAATATCAGTAGGGATGTACTAGTTTTTAACTCACAGGAAGCAATAATTCCATCTCTTCTGTGTTGTTCAAACTTCCTTGGCAAAGGAGGATTTAGAAAGACTGCAGAAAAGAGTAATGAGGATGATCAGTGGACTGGACCTAATTTGTAAGAGAAGAAGTTGAGGAAAGGGGGTATGTTTAAGTACACTTAAAAGACCTGCAATGTTTTGGCCTTCTTTTTTTCCCCTTTTGAGTTTGGAATGATAATTTTAAATTACAGGAATGCTTATTCTGACTGAATGAAAGGAACAAAGCATTCCTTATAGCAAGGAGTTCAATGGCCGAACCCATTCTCTGGAGCAGAGCTTTCCAAACTTTTCATGTTGGTGACACACTTTTTAGACATGCTTCATTTCGCGACACACTCTTACAGCAGGGCACAAGGCAGGCACTAGGACCTGCGTGGAATCACAGCAGGTTTGGAGGCAGCCAGGCACAAGGCAGGCACTAGGACCTGGGCGGAATCCTGGCAGGGCTCGGAGGCAGCAGCATCCGGGACACACCCAGACACTGCAGCCGACACACTAACGTGTTGCAACACACAGTTTGGAAAGCTCTGCTCTGGAGGGATAGTGGGCTTCCCATAATTAGATGTGTTCAGGCAGCGGTAGGACACCCGTCTGTGGGAGATGCTCTAATCTAGATCCTTGCATTGAGAGGAATTTGACCATATGTCCTCAATAAGGGCAGTCAGTTTCATTTCCTGAGAATGGAATTTCTTCTTCCTCCCTGTTCTCTTTCTACCTCATTGGGTCTCCAGCTGGGGAAAATGAGGCTGACAATTCCCTGCCGTGCTGGTACTTGTACTCACCTGCAGTGCTTTGATGCTGCCCTCTATCTTCAAATGAATGAAAAGAAGCCCACGTGGATCTGTCCTGTGTGTGACAAGAAAGCGACGTACGAGAATCTCATCCTAGATGGGTAAGAACTCTGATAAGGCCTTCTTTTAAGCCTGGGTGGTGGCGGGGTTTTGTATGGCTGTGCATGTAATAATTCTCCTCTTCAAATTATAAAAGCAGTTGAACCACAGTACTAACATTTCCATATATGCTTAAATGGAAGACATACTTAATATTTAAAGGCGGTTTTTTAAAAGGGAAGAATAGGAAAAAAAATCCACAGACAATAATCCTATACAATGCCTAGCTTCCCTATCTATTCCTGATGATTTCCCCTTTAATAACTCTCTGTGTGTAACAAACATACTATATATGTATGTTCATATATGTATGTGAGTTTATGCACACTGGCCAGAAGTCACACACCAAAAAAGGGTAAGGCCAAAAGAAGAAATAATTGAATTAATAGCTACGTAAACTAATTACTGTAAAATAAGATACTTCTGCATATACACAGATGAGCCACCTACACGTAGAAACATACAAGTACAACCTATTTCCCTGGCTTCTTGCCTGCTGAATTTCAACCCTTTCTGAAATATCTCAGAAACTCCCTTGGGGGAGTTGGGCGGTGATAAATCCAATAAGTAAGTAAGTAAGTAATCAATCAATCAATCAATCAATCTCAAGAGGGCTTGGTAGTGTTTTGTCTTCTGGGTGTAGTTGGTTAATATCTGAAGTGAGGTAGGAGAGGGGAGAAGATGCTGGCTTTGCCAGGGCTTCTGCCTCCCATCTATTTTTCTGGAATCCTCATTCACAGCTTTGGTGTCTAATGTCTGCCTTTGTAAATAGTGCCTGTTCGTCTCCATAAATATGACACCTTTCCCCTTGTGTGCACAAACAATTCAAAGGTAATAAGAAAAATCATTTTATGTTTGGGTAAATATATTGCTATAAAAAGGCTCATAAAAGCCATATTAAACATCAAACATGTAAGTTTCTATAAAACCGGTGTCAACAAACCCTATTAAAACACTCTATCTGCACGGCTAGTTTTTTCATGAAAGAAACAAGGGAGGCAGTCAAACCTCTGTGGCTCTGGACACACGGGGGTCTGTTAGCACTGCCCTGATGGGTAATATATACTAGTAGGTAGCTAGTAGTTCATGCTAGTAATAACCATTGGGATATGGGGAGGATGCTCCAGTTCGTTCCTAAGGAAAGAATCAGAATTATTAATGGAACGTGTTGGTAATGTTTAATGTTGTTTTCTAGGCTCTTTATGGAAATTTTAAATGAATGTTCAGATGTTGATGAGATCAAGTTCCAGGAGGATGGTTCCTGGTGCCCCATGAGGCCAAAGAAGGAGGCCTTGAAAGTTGTTGGCCCACAGTGCCCCAAAATAGAAAGTAAGTAACTTGTAGTTATTTTTCCTCCGGGGTGGGAAGTTACCCATGCTGATCCAGGGGGAACGTGGAACTCCTCCAGCTTTTTTGAAAGACAAGAGCGCAGCAAGGTTCACACAGGCAGCTTTGGGAAGGGAGTGCTCCAGGTCGGCCTTTAGTTATGAAATGAGCTGCTGGGTGAGATGAGCGGCTGCAGCCCTGAGTATCTTAACACATAGAAGAGGAACATTGCTGTCTTAACCAAAAAGCATTTTTTCTACTGGTGGGTGGAGAAGGTCTTCCTGAGTTCCCTGTTAGTTCAGTTGCTGCTGTTTTCTCCTCACTCTTTTTACTGACATCTGTTCTAGAGTCCACAAACACTCCCAAGGAGTCTCCTTTCATTCCTTTTTTATTAATTAAGTAAAACAAAAAAAAAGCAAAAGCAAAGAAAAGGGAAAGGAATACATTTACACAAAATAAACTTTACACTAGAGCAAAGGTTGAAATGAAAATAGGATGATTATGGAAACTCTTATTTTCTGGATTACTACAGAATTTCAAGGCTTTAACATAATTGTGCCCAGCCGTGTCCCATGATGGAACTGGGTATGATTGATTTTGGGCAGGGAAAAGTATCCAAAGTTTGACCAAGTAAAAAGAATAGCAACTTTTGCCCCTTAAGAAGAAACTTTCCGAGTAGGCACAATGGTTTCTTTTCCTCCTTTGACAAACCCCAGTAAATACCTGCTTGGAATGCTTTCAGTTCCCTCCTCTAGGAGAGAAGCTTTCTCTCTCTTTTTTTAATAAGAATTTTATTAAGTTACAAGCAAAGATAAAAGCTACAGAAAAACAAAAAAACTATGAAGGAAAAAAACTAAAAAAGTGTAGAAACACAAGAGAAAATTTTTCAAAATTACAAAAAAAGGTGACTTCCGACTTTCAACAAGGATATACAACAATTTTCCATAATCAATCCCTTACTCAATATTAAACCAAAATCATATTTTTTCTATAAATCATTTCATTGGCACATTATTAAACTTACTAAATACAGTTGCTCCCTTCCCTTATATTAAAAGAATATATATATACACACACAAACACACACCACCTAATCAACTCCCCCCCCAAAGGTGACATTTATTTAATTATTTCCTTCCTACTACTATTCTATACATTCCTGTCTCCTATTGTTCCCCTTCATGGATCACTGCCTTGTCGTGGCGAAGGGGCTTGCGTAACTCAATGAAGTCAGGTCAAGAAGAACAGGTCATGATGGAGAGTTCTGACAAAACGTGGTCCACTGGAGGAGGGAATGGCAAACCACTCCAGTATCCTTGCCAAGAAAACCCATGGACAGTATCAAAAGGCTAAAAGATAGCATCACCGATGTAACAAACATGAATTTGAGGAAACTCCGGGAGACAGTGGAGGACAGGAAGGCCTGGCGTGCAATGGTCCATGAGGTCACGAAGAGTCGGACATGACTAAACGGCTGAGCCGCGCACACCCGTGCGCCGCCACCGTGCACGCACGTGCCGCCGCATGCCCCCCGCGCCGCCATGCACGCACGCGCCGCCGCCGCTGGTGTGTCGCCAGTGGCGGCACTTTGGAAAGCCCTGGTGTAGAGCTTCTCCATCTTTGGCTGCAAAGTATATAATCAATCTGATTTCGGTATTGACCATCTGGTGATGTCCATGTGTAGAGTCGTCTCTTGTGTTGTTGGAAAAGAGTGTTTGCTATGACCAGCGTGTTCTCTTGACAAAACTCTATTAGCCTCTGCCCTGCTTCATTTTGTACTCCAAGGCCGAACTTGCCTGTTACTCCGGTTATTTTTTGACTTCCTACCTTAGCATTCCAGTCCCCTATGATGAAAAGGACATCTTTTTTTGGTGTTAGTTCTAGAAGGTGTTGTAGGTCTTCATAGAACCGGTCAACTTCAGCTTCTTCGGCATCAGTGGTTGGGGCATAGACTTGGATCACTGTGATGTTGAATGGTTTGCCTTGGATTCGAACTGAAGGCATTCTGTCGTTTTTGAGGTTGTACCCCAGTACTGCCTTTCCCACTCTTTTATTGACTATGAGAGCTACTCCATTTCTTCTAAGGGATTCTTGCCCACAGTAGTATATATAATGGTCTCCTGAATTAAATTCGCCCATTCCTGTCCATTTTAGTTCGCTGATTCCCAAGATGTCGATGTTCAATCTTGTCATCTCATGTTTGACCACATCCAGCTTACCTTGATTCATTGATCTTACATTCTAGGTTCCTATGCAGTATTGTTCTTTACAGCATCGGACTTTCCTTCCACTTCCAGACACATCCACAACTGAGCGTCCTTTCGGGTTTGGCCCAGCTGCTTCACTCTTTCTGGAGCTACTCGGAATTGCCCTCTGCTCTTCCCCAGTAGCATATTGGACACCTTCCGACCTGAAGGGCTCATCTTCCGGCGTCATATCTTTTAGCTTTTTGATACTGTCCATGGGTTTTCTTGGCAAGGATACTGGAGTGGTTTGCCATTCCCTCCTCCAGTGGACCACGTTTTGTCAGAACTCTCCGTCATGACCTGTCCGTCTTGACCTGACTTCATTGAGTTACGCAAGCCCCTTCGCCACGACAAGGCAGTGATCCATGAAGGGGTGTCTCCTATAATAAAGATCAAACTAAAAAACATTGCCTGCCATTGTACTTGATAATACAACAATTTTAATAATCATATTAAACCCAAAACCAGACATTTATTATTATTTTTATTATACCTTAATAATCCAAATCGTTAAAGATAAATGAAATCAGCCAAACCCTAAAAGCAATCCAGATAAATATTCTTAAACCCTTATCCCACTTCAAAATAAACTAGAGCATTTAAATATCCCCACAATGCGCACAGAGCTTTTTTCTTTAAAAAACAGAACAGCCCAACTGCCCCCCTCAAAAACTCTGACTTCTCTTCAGGAGACCTCCTATACACAATAACCCCTTCTTTTCCATGGCGTTCCACCAGAAGATCAATTTCACTTGTGGCTTGCAACTCGCTCTCTCCCTTTAATTTCTCCAACTCGACTATCCAATCTTCATCCAGTATTTCAACAGAAATCCTGATCTCACTCTTAGAAGAAACATTTCTGTCGCTGTTAAATTCCTCAGTTTCATCCACGACATTCCCAACCAGATAACAGATTTTAGACCTCATATTTTCCACAATGTCCTGAATGCCTTGCATGAAAACTTGGTAGGAATCAGAAAGAATCTGTTAAAAATCTCGGTGGAAGTCAGAGAAAGTCTGTTTAAAATCCTCCATGTCTCATGCAGTAGATTATGGCACCCCCTAGGAGCTTAACCAGTGAAAGTCAAAGATGCGAAAGAATTCCGGAATGTGTTTACACAAGCGAAAGTGAGATATGCAGACAGTTCCCCAGGGAAAGTAGAAGCTGAAAGTTCAAAACAGCCAATTCAACGTGTAAAAAAAAGGTAAAGGTTCCCCCCGCACATTTGTGCAGTCGTGTCCGACTCTAGGGGCTGGTGCTCATCTCCGTTTGTTAGCCGAAGAGCCAGCGTTGTCTGAAGACGCTTCGGCAGTCATGTGGCCGGCATGATGCATGCGGAACGCTGTTACCTTCCCACCGAAGTGGTACCTATTAATCTACTTGCATTTGCATGCTTTTGAATTGCTAAGTTGGCAAGAGCTGGGGCTAGTGCGGGAGCTCACTCCGTCACGCGGGACTAGGGATTCGAACCTCCAAACTTGCGATGTTACGATCAACAAGCCTGGCGTCTTACCAGCTGAGCCACCACACCGAACGTGTAGGAAAATGATAATATCTTCAAATTTAGTACAAAAATAATAACAGGGAGACAATTGTTTACTCTCAATCCTGCTTAATATTTGGAAAGAAAACAAAGTCCAAAACTTTAGAAAAAATTTTTTTTTTTAAATTGACCCCAAAAATAACAATAAGCACCAAGAGAACCCACTTCTCCTTTCTGTAGAAAGCCTCTCTTAGGGTACACGTACTTAAAAGAAATATAAATTGGGTGATTTAGAAATGGGGTGGCCGGTCTTAGTGTCCCTGTAAGGCATAGCTTTCCAAACTGTGTGTCGGGACACGTTAGTGTGTCTAGTGTGTCGGCTGCAGTGTCTGGGTGTGTCGCAGCTGCTGCTACCTCCGATCTCTGCCAGGATTCTGGCAGGTCCTAGTGCCTGCCTTCTGCCTTGCTGCCTCCAAACCTGCTGTGATTCCACGCAGGTCCTAGTGACTGCTTTGTGCCCTGCTTTAAGGGTGTGTTACGAAATGATGCCCTGTTGTAAGAGTGTGTCGCGAAATGATGCATGTCTAAAAAGTGTGTCACCAACATGAAAAGTTTGGAAAGCTCTGCTGTAAGGCTACAGCGCGGCTTGGAGATGGTGACATCCCAGCCTCCCGGCAGCTCTTACCAGTCAAGCGCAAACACTCTTTGCGATCTCCTGGCTGCAAGCAGGCGTCCGGAGGACAGATGGGGAGATTCCAGGTGTTTTCCTTTTTCCGGAAAAACACTCCTGGGCTTCAGGAAAAACCTGCCTGAGCCCAAAAAACTGCCGCATTGTCAGTTCTGCCCGCTGAGCCCACGGGCACAGCTGTTCAGTCCGCCATGTCCCCACTGGAAGTCTAGGAGAGAAGCTTTCTTAAATGAAGGAAGGTTTGGCCAAGGGCTGAGCTCACAGATTCTGTTCTGACTTCATAGTGAATAAATAACCATCTAAGACAGACAAAATAGACAGGAGAGCTGAGCTGGCTGGTTGGCAAGGGGAAGGGGATCCCATTGACAATGATCTTCCCATTCCTAGGATGCTTTCACCACTTTCCCCAAGGCAGGTAGATTGGGTCCTCTCCTCGTCCCTTGTCCCAAGGGAAAAGTGGAAGAGCAGCGTTGTTTCAACCACAACTTAGAAAGAAAGAATCATTGCAAAGTATTTCAGACATTGTGAAGTTCAATTACAGGTGTTGCTCTGGCTGTCTTCCCCCTTAGTTTTGCATGCTCCAGGTTCTGCCATGATCAGCAAGCAGTGCTCTACCCCCATTGGTGAAGTCAGCAAGAAGAAGGTGGATGTCATTGATCTCACTGTTGAAAGCTCATCTGATGAAGAGGAAGACGCACCACCTAAACGGAAGTGCATATATATGTCAGACACACAAGCAAGTCCCACTAAAGGGTTCGTTAATTTTCTTCTTTACAGCACTGCCTGGCTGCCTCTGGCTTCGGAGAATGCTTTTGGATGGATCGTAGACGTCGGGGCGGCTTCCTTGCTTTTGAGTCTCAATGTTCTGTTGACCTTTCGCATGCTTTCCAATCAGTTTAGAAACCAGGTTCAGCCAGGCACGGGCCTAAGAGCCTCTCATCGCAACTGGTGGTCCTTTGGGGTGAAATTTCCTCGTTTTTGTGATGAGGTCTTACAACTGCTGTATCCTGAGAGACCTCATTTAGTTTTTAGGGATGTGCGTAGGTCTGGCTCCAGTGACTGAGGAACAGCAGTGGGAGAGGGCAGCTGCCCTCGTGCCTTCTAAAGGGGTGTCCAGCTGAGCCTTTACAAACAGGATGCTGTTTGCCTTCCAGCCTCAGAGCTCTTCTTGCATTGGTAGTTGCCTGCCTTTTGCGAGTCCTACTCTGCATCCACAACTACTTCCATAGTTCAACAATTTTTTTTACTATAAAACTAACTACAGGTAGTCCTTGCTTAACAACCATTTGTTTAGTGTTGATTCAGACTTACAACGGTGCTGGGAAAACCTGACTTACACTTATGACCATTGCAGCATCCCTGCGGTCACATGATCACGATTTGGGCACTTGGCCACTGGTTCGCAGTTATGACCGTCGCAGCATCCCATGGTCATGTGATTGCCATTTTCAACCTTCCCGGCCAGCAAGCAAAATCAATGGGGAACTCTGTGTTTCACTTAACGACCACGTGGTGGTTTTAATGTGCAAAGTGATTCGCTTAATGACCACCACAAAAAAGGTCGTGAAATCGGGTCGGATTCGCTTAATGATCACTTCGCTTAGCAACCAAAATTCTGGTCCCAATTGTGGTAGTTAAGTGAGGACTACCTGTACTCTTAAGAAAATCCTTATGGTTCTGAGATGTTAGAAGAACCTGGAGCATTTGGTTTTCCAGGAAACAGGTTTTGTTTCATCTTTTTTATTAGTCATTTAGTAAGGGCTTCTGATTTTAATTATAGCTTTGCATTTTAATTCAATCTTTAAAATATATTGGGAGTGCATTTTTAATTATGGCAATATATAAGTATAATTAATAATAAAATCATTGTCATTATCAGGGAATCTTCTGGACCCTTTTAACAGAAATAAATCCAAACATGAAAAATCTATACTTATTCCAGTGACCCGTGCAAGTGCTTTGGCGTGATGATGTCCTCTAGTGAGCTTATGGACAAGAGGTCACTGTTGCATGGTGCATTACATCTCTTTCTGGTAACTTCTGGTTTATTTTAACTTTCCACCTGCTTTTTTCCAACTAGGGTGCTCATGTATCAGCCGTCGGCTGTACGAGTCCCGGGGGTCAGCACGGTGGATTCTACTGCTATTGCACCATCATTAACAGACTATCCTGTGCCATTCCATCATCCACCAATATCTAGTATTTCATCTGACTTGCCTGGTAAGTGCAGTTTTAGTTTTCGTAACTGATTGGGATTGTGGCTGGAATGAAAGTAAGATCAGAAACCAGCCACCAAAGTATCCGAAGGCTCCCTTTCTTCTTCCCACCCTTGTTGGATGTATGTTGAGCAGAGGTTTTCTGCAAGGTTAGGTGAGAATCTGTTGAATGCAATTCCTTGGTTGTTTTCAAAATCCAGAATACTAACATCTATTCTGTATTTGAGTATATTGAGAATTTTCCCTTGGCCTGCTTTGATTCCCTTGTTCCCGTGCTGAACAAGGCATGTTCTTGAACTCCCAGGTGGTTCTCTGTTGAGATGTAGAGGCCATTTATTAATTAAACCTATTGCTGTGCTGCCACAATCAAAGAGAATTTAAAACACCCATGATAGAAAGATAAAATAAAACTGTACAAGATGAGACAAGAATAAAGACCAACAAGAGTAGAGATGATTCCGACATCAAATCAGTGGAAAGCTCTCCAGAACAGCTCAGTCTTCAAGAGCTTCCGAAAGACCATCAAAGAGGGAGCGGACCTGTTCTCTGTGAGGAGGCTGTTCTGCGGTCAGTGCTGCTACAGAAAAGCAGCATCTCCTCGCATTGGAACGCCCCCGGAACGTCCCGAAAGGACAGGGTTTGCAGCAGTTTCTCCTTGGTGGACCTAATAGGTCAGACCAATTACTGGCCACAGCAGGCATCCCGTGGTATGGACCTGGAAACCGATTGGCAGCCGATGCAGGGTGTACAGTTCTCTTTCGGTCTTTGCCAACATTTAAAAATAGCTGCTCACGTAAAGCAGAAAATGCAGCATCCAGCAGGATGTTTGTGTATTTGCCCTCCTTGTCCTGCTGTCCGTTCTTTCCCAGCCATGCCATTCTGTTCCATCCTCAACCTCTCCTGGTGAAATCGTTCAGCCAGTCCTAAGTCCCTCCGTGGGTTTCACAACTAAGTGAGGTTTTGGATTTACTGTTCTCACCCAGTCCTTCAGCCACGATGGTCCACAATGTCTAATGTGTCCTTTCCTACAACTTGTACTTACTGAAGGCGATGTGTCTTTCTCCCTAGGTTTGGATTTGCTTTCTTTAATCCCGGTTGATCCGCAGGTAAGGGCCTTAGCTGCTTCTGATCAGCTTTTAACTTCCACAGAAACATGAATTAAGCTGGAATAATTTTGAAATGAGAAGTGGAAGCCCTCTGAGAAGAGTTAAAACTAGATGTTTGTGCAATTAAATTAGATGACTCCCACAATTTATCTGTAACACAGACATGTTGATTTAAACATTTAATATCTCAGATGGGGGACAGGGACGGGTTGGGGCAGCCATCCCAGTTCTTCTTGATCTTTCATCAGCTTTTGATAGCATCAGTCGTGGTATCCTTCTGGACTGACTGAGGGGACTGAGAGCCGGAGGCACAGTGGTGGTGGTGCTTCTTTTGCCGTGGCCGGTCCCAGTCCATGTTGAGGGGAGGCAGGCGGGGAAACCAAACCTGAAGGATGCCGATGGCCCAGGGCTTTCCCCCCTCCTGTTTAATACCTACGTGAAGCCGCTGGGAGAGAACATCCATTGCCACAGGGTCAGGGATCGCTACAGTGATGATACTCAGCTCTACGGGCATGGCCAAAAGTATTGGTCCCTCTTCATTTTTTTCTCAAAGAATCCCAATTTGCCGTGAAATTAATTGAAACTGGCAGAAGTAAATGGCATCCACCATTCTTTATTCCATAGAGCTTTGCTTTGGATGTATGACTTAACACATTCTTGTAAACAAGAAAGCAAATGAAAATGGCATGGACATAATTATTGGAACCCCGAACCTAATATTTTGTAGCATACCCTTTTGAGGCAATCAAGTGTTTTCTGTAGCTCCGAATAAGACTTCTCCAGCTCTCAACTGGCAGTTTGTCCCACTGTTCTTGAGCAAACTGCTCCAGTTGTCTGAGGCTTGATGGGTTCTCCCAACTGTGAGTTTGAGCTCTTTCCATAGAAGTTCTGTTGGATTCAGATCAGGACTCATAGCAGGCCACTTTAGAACAGTCCAGTGTCTGCTTTTCAACCATTCTTGGGTTCTCTTGGACATCATCCTGCTGGAGGACTTATGACCTGCGACTGAGGCAGAGCTTTCTAACCCTGGGCATTATGTTTTGTTCCAGGATGCCTTGATAATCTTCTGATTTCATTGTGCCCTGCACAGATTCAAGGCACCCAGTGCCGGAGGCCGCAGAACAACCCCATAATGTTATGGAGCCGCCTCCATGTTTCACAGTAGGGTGGTGTCTTTTTTTTAAGCATCGTTTTTTTCTTCTGTGAACATAGAGCTGCTGTGACTTACCAAAAAGCTCTTAATTTAGTTTTATCTGTCCAAAGGACATTCTCCCAGGACTGTGGCTTGTCAACATGCATTTTAGCAAACTCCAGCCTGGTGTTTTTGTGTCTGTCTTTCAGAAATGGGGTCTTCCTGGGTCTTCTACCATGGAGGCCACTTTCAGCCAGCCAGCAATGGATGGTGTGACTTGACATTGTTGTACCTTGATCTTCGGCCAGGATCGGCTTTGACGTTTTCCTTGGTTCTTCACCATTCAAACTATCCTTCTATTCACTCTGGGGTCAATTTTCCTCTGGCCGCCATGTCCAGGGAGATTGGGTACAGTCCCATGGACCTTAAACTTCTTGATAATATTAGCCGCTGTGGTCACAGAAGCATGAAGCTCTTCGGTTTTGT
This sequence comes from Charina bottae, assembly GCA_023362775.1. Classification (NCBI taxonomy): domain Eukaryota; kingdom Metazoa; phylum Chordata; class Lepidosauria; order Squamata; family Charinaidae; genus Charina; species Charina bottae. The sequence goes on from JALMGJ010000012.1 coordinate 27,917,491, forward strand.
AGCCTTTATCTTTACCATGCTTGGCTATCACATTCTTATTTTCTTAGACCACTCTGCTTCCTTTCTCTTGTCCATGTTCACTGCACTGCACAGTGACACAAAACGCCTGAGTATTTTTCTCCATTCAGATAGGCTGAGTGATTGATTAGGAGATTGAAGTCTCCTGGGATAGTAATTAAAGTAAATAGTCTGCTTGAGAATCGCTAAAATCCAATAATGTCTTTTAACATCTAAGCAATACCAATAATTATGCCCATGCCAATTTCATTTGTTTTATTTATTTATTTATTTATTTTATTCATTCATTCATCAAATTTCTATCACCGCCCATCTCCCTCGTCAGGAGGGACTCTGGGCGGTTTACAAGATGAACTATTAAAACAAAAACATAAATACAAATACAATATAAAATAAGATACATTTATTAAATAGTTAAAAAGATAAGAATAGAGTCCAAGTGGCAGATGTGGTAAAAAGACCTGATTCCGTCCAAGAATGTGAGGAGCCCTCTAAGGCACTAGCCATCCCCAAGAGTGACCATTCCCCTCCCGGCCCCAGAGCCAAGTTTCCAAGTTCTTCCTGAAGGTCCGAAGCGATGGGGCAAGATGTTCCAAAGGGCGGGTGCTGTTGCAGAGAAAGCCCGCCTCCTGGACCCCGCCAGATGGAACTCTCTTACAGACGGGGTCTGCAGCATGCCCTCTCTGCATGATCGGGTGGGATGGGATGATGTATTGGACGAGGTGGTCCCGCAGGTAACCTGGTCCCATGCCATGTAGGGCTTTAAAGGTGATAACCAACACCTTGAATTGGACCTGGAAGCACACTGGTACCCAGTGCAGCTCGCGTAATAGAGGTGTTATGTGTGCTGATCTAGGGGTACCGATAGCTCGTGCAGCTGCATTCTGGACCAGTTGTAGCTTCCAGATACTCCCCAAGGGTAGCCCCATGTAGAGTGCATTACAGTAGTCTATGTGAGAGATAACAAGGGCATGAGTGACTGTTCGAAGGGCCTCCTGATCCAGGAAAGGGCGTAACTGGCGCACAACATGGAGTTGCGCAAAGACCCTTCTGGCCACGACTGCCACCTGCTCTTTGAGCAGGAGTATTGAGTCCAGGAGGACCCCCAGATTCCACACCGGATCTGTCTGGGGCAGTGCCACCCCATCCAGAATCAAAGCTGATAATGTCCCGGATACAGAAGAGCCATTAACCCACAGCCACTCCGTCTTACCAGGGTTCAACCGAAGCCTGTTGGTCCCCATCCAGGCCCCTACAGCCTCCAGGCACCGAGAGAGGGCAGCCACAGCATCACTTACCTCACCCGGGACGGAGATGTATAATTGGGTATCATCAGCATATTGATGACACCTCACCCCATGGTGACGGATGATCTCTCCCAGCGGTTTCATGTAGATGTTGAAAAGGAGCGGAGAGAGAACCGAGCCCTGCGGCACCCCACAAAGGAGGGGCCGAGGCTCAGACCTCTTGCTCCCTATCTCTGCTATGCAAGCTACACCGGCTGTCATTAGGCTTCTGGATGCAATTCAAGGTGCTGAGCGTCACCTATGGAGTCCTACATTGTATAGGACCTAGTTTTTTGAAGGACGATGTTTCTCCCATTGTTTTATGTCTGTCCCATAAGCTGTGACAGAGTTGGCATGCTCTGGATCCCATCTATTAAGCAGTGCCAGCTTGCCAGAGCCAAGAGCGCCTTCTCATTCCCAGCGCCTCCCCTCTGGAACAGCACTCTCCTGGAGATTCAAACCTCCTTTCAAGCAAGCTTTGAAGACCTGGCTGTTTCCCCAGGCCTTAGGCTAGGGCAGGCTGTGGGATGGCTCTTGTGTATTTACATCGCATGTCTGTTCCCCTTGTCACGACCACCTTTTTTTTTAAAAAAAATCTTTGGATTTTTACTGTGTGGCATCAGGCTATTGCTTTCATCCGCTATCCAGACTCAGCGATGATTTGTGCTGCCCTAGAATTCTAGATTAGGGGGAAAGGTTTCATAACGAGGGTCTCTCCCCTCTTGGGTTTATAGATGCATGACTGATTGGGGTGCCCTACAAGCGTGAGAATAATGTGGGCACAGAGTGTTTTAAGGAGACTCAGTAAGGATGTCTTTGTCACCACACCATCCATGCCTTAGCACAGTGTTTCTCAATCTTAGCAACTTTAAGATGTGTGGACTTCAACTCCCAGAATTCCCCAGCCAGCCATGGTGGCTGGGGAATTCTGGGAATTGAAGTCCATGCATCTTAAAAGTTGAGAAACACTTATTAGCAGAAGCTTGGTGCCGTTGGCCTCCGGCGACTTGGATGCTCGTGCTTTTTCTCCCCCCCTGCATCGAGTCTCTCTTCCTTACCCGCATCGTTGTTTGTTTCAAGCAGTACTGTGCTCCTATGTTTTTGGATAGTCTCGCCTCGACCTTGCCAGCAAGTACCGCCTCTGGCAACACCATCACCTCCGCCAGCCCCCTGGACAGCAGCACTCGCGTTAGCTCTTCGGGCTGGAGCGAGGCGGTAGTCCTCACCGCCAGCGGCAGCGGGAGCAGCGTTCCCGATATCATCTCCCTGGACTAAAAGCTGATGGAATCTGCCAGTCTGGACTGCCTTTGCAGCTTGAACTTTATTTTAAATATTTATTGGGAGGAGGAAAAGGAAAAAAGAAAAGCTTTGGATTCAGTGACCGTTTACGTGCAGATTGACAGTGGAAGAAAACTGACTGGAACGGTTTTTTCTTCTCATCCTGGATGTTTTTTCTCTCTGTTTGGGAGAAATATTGTCCATTTGGAACAAGCCAGCCTTTTAACTTTATGATGATGAAACTGACACAGTTTTGCTATGTGGATTCTAGGATGAATTCCATATGCTAATTATAACTCTTGGTTAGATCTAGCAATAATGTAAAAAAAAAAAGCAGTGTTTAAAAATGCACTCAATTACTCAAATGACAGGAACCTGCCTTATCCCAGATGTAAGGACAAGAGGAAGGAGTTAAATTTTGGGGAATTCTTGACCTTTTGCTGGGACCTGGAATAAATCCTTAATGGAGAGGATGAATCTTTGCAAACTAACAATTGCATAAATTGTTTGCCTCTGACCTTCCTCTTCCGTGACATCATAATCCCTCTTGTAAATCTGAATTGTTTTTCATATTTAGAAGTTCATGCTCTTCTGAAACTGCTCAGTTACAAGTGCAAAAAACAATAAGAACTGAGGGGAAAGAATGCTATGCAAAGTCCATTTCACGCATCTTATCCATGTTTGTAAAGTTATGAATACAATGTTGAATAGTTAATTTTTAGAATGGGTCATCAGTTGTTCTCTTTAGAAGGATGAAGGAAAGGGGCAAGGAAGAGATTGCTTCTTCAGATCTTGCAAAATAGTTGGTGCTTTGGATCTGTGTGGGTTCTTAGCATGCTGTGCTGTATCGTACCTGCACAAGGTTCATGAGATTGAACACATAGTTTCTATCACTCAGATAATTGCTGCTAGGAAGATTGAGCCTCAATTGTCTTAAGAGTTTTTATGAGAATAGCTACATTGATGAGAAAGGATCTTTCATCAGTTTGGGAAAAAAGTCAGTGAAAGAGGCAAATGAATGCTTTGAGCATCGTGAGTAGGTTGTGTGCTTTTTGGCCCAGCTAAGGCGGCTGAAACCGCCCCAGGAGGGGCATTGCACAATATTTTCACTGATAGACAATTTCTGAGTGTTGCATGGGTAGGCAACTTCATCAACATCATTCTTATCCCCACATTGCACAGAATCTGTAATACTGGGAATCTTCCATAATGTGCACCCGTGTAAAGTGCTTTTCCATGGTCAGATTTTGTACCTGAGAACCATCAAGTGCAAGCTTGTTTTATTGGGTGCGGTGTTAAGAGGTTCTCTACAAAGCAGAAGCAGCACCACCTAGATTAATAAAGAAAAATCCTGAGAAGGAAATTGCAGTTTTAGTTTATATTCTAGAGGTCACATGGGCTGGTAGGAGGGAAGTTATTTTGGCCATTCATGCCTTAGGGGTCCTGCAAACCTTTTAATGAAATCTCCTGTGTCTTTTAATAGTTGCACAGAGCATTTTAGCCAGCGTAGAAAAGGTTAGAAAAGCTCTAGATTTCCTGTTTCTCCCTACTGTTTGCTTGAAGGTTTCAGAAGTTAAAATGATGAAAGGCTCCCCCACTATTATCATGTGCGTACGGCTCTTTCCTGCTCTACCTTTTAGCTTTCTTTCAAAAGTTTGTTTCTCCTTTATCCAACTATATTCCTAAATACCAAACTGCAAAGGCATTGCAGTATCAACCTTTTGCTATTATAGGCAAGTCTTAATATTTCTAGAGTATCTGGGCTATGTATACCGGATGCCTAAATGGCTGCGGGTATGATGCCCCTCAGATGTTCTACCCCAAACACTGCTTTGTTTTGTATGACCACCTAAATCAAACTTTAGCACAGACAAGTCTTGTGTTACATTGATCTCCATGTGTCTGCTAATTTTGTATCAATTAAAGTATGCTGATGATCTTTGAGCCTTTGTTCAAAAAAATATGCTGTTTGCTACTTTAAGATTTCCTTTCAATGCTGTTTGAAAGAACTTTCCTCCTGTAATTTTCAACTTGCTGTGCTGTAATTCTAAAGATCCAGGAGAGATTCACTAAACTCAGGTGACATCTCTTGGAAAATTCCTCTTATCTTTGTTTCAGAGCTGAATTTCAGGTTTCCAAATCAGTAAAATTTTAAGCCATATTCTTTTATTAAGTGATGCAAGTTAGCACATGGAAGATAAACAAATGCCATGCTAAATTATTTTGCAAACTTTTCCCCAACCTTTAGAAGCATTTCATGTGCTAAGCAAATGGTATATGTACTGGGGCAACATAGAAGCCATTGAATCTGCATAAACTGAACCTGATGTAATGCTGTGTCTCAGAAATTCTTGCCATAAAACCCATCAAGTGGAACAGTTTGTTTCCAGAGAAAATAAAATTCGACTAGATAATCTACTCAACAACACACTTTATTTCTCATTATGTGAACATGACATAATTGCTAGCTGCTGGTTTGTGTTTTCATTTAGCTTTGTCCAGTTCCCCACTTCTTTCTTCGCTTTGTGAAGCAATCCAATTCCATTATGAGGCTCGGTACTGTGATAGACACCCCTCACCTGCATGGGGAAGCCGTTACAATTTGTCCAGGAAGTTGTCTAGAGGTGGGATGCCTTCCTTTAAGCCTTTGCGTTTACGTGTTTCAGCCACAACTTGGAAAGGGCGTGAATTGGCATCGTAAGGATCCCCGGGTAAGATCTGCCAGTGATCAAAGACGCACTGTGGGAAAGCTTGGCCCCCAGTATTGGATCTCAGGTCGGCGGTGAAACCTGTAGGGGAGGGGGAGAGGAGATGATTTGCACCACCATCCCCTGCTGCAGTAAGAATGCTGCTGCCTGGTGTTGCTTTACTTCAATCACCAATAAAACATTTGTGCAGGATAGGAGGACTCCATTTAACTCATCTTCTCATAGATGAATTTTCCCTTCCACAAAATTCAGAACTACAGCAGTCCCTACTATACAGTCTCTTCTAAGACAGTCCTCTATCTGACATCTGGACAATCAATGGTTTCAGCATAATGTCAGCCATCCCTATTACTTGACACTGGAGTGATAAACGAAATGAGCTGTAAGAAATAAATGCAATTAAGTTGTATACATAGAGCCTACCTCCATGTTACCGCCCTCATCAGATGTAATACAGAACAAGCAACTAGATTGTCGGGGAATAGAAACTAGCATTGACTTGATGAGCTGAAGAACTTGTTTAAGGGAGGAATGAAATAGGAACTGGTTGCACCGAGTTCAGGAAGAGACGGAGCCCCCAGAGCCACATTGCCTTTGAGGCAAGTTGGGTCATACGTTTAAGGAAGATCTCTTACCAAAAGACTCATTGACCGGAAGATACGCTTTGACCACAAACATAGGGGTCCCAGCTACTTGAGACTCCTCAAAGACATGGCCACGTTTCCGGTTCAGCACGCCGTAGATGCCCCCAACCACTTGTTCTGGGCACTAGGAAGGAAAGACCATTTTTAGGATTTCCTTTTCTGCTCACCAGCTAGAAGACTGGTTCAAACCATCTCATAATTTTCAATGCAGCTCTTACATAGAGGGCTATAGTTTGTGCAACAAGAATGAATTTGGGGCTATATTCATTTATGTTGCTGCAATTCATACAACAAATGTTTGCATAGTAAAGATTTTGCCACGTAAGTAATAAACAAGCTCACTCCTATATTTTGTGTAACAAGCTAGATTTCGGTACACATTTAGGAAAGCAAAGCACTTGAACTGCTGATGTTGTCTTAAAATGATGGGCTAAAATGGACCCGCAAGTTCTAAAATCTTCCCACTCAAACCAGTCAGGGAGCTTGCTAAAAAGCCTCTTTTTTAAACCAATGGGAGTATATTGATGATGGGCTGGAATTAGCCCATTTGTGGAGGGTCTCAAGCTCTAGCTGAACCCAAGCCACCCTCAGAACAGGACCCAGAATGCTCCAATTGCATCATTCAGCCTCCTGAATTCTATCGGGGAACTGATACTGTCTTTGAGAGGACCTCTGCGCATCTTTTTAAAACACTGGGAAATCACAATGTTGTTCAAGTTTGTTTTGCCCATAGCAGCATCCAGTGGCAAAATCAGGAAATAGTTTGGAGTCCAGAGGGAAAATTTAGAAAGCAACTTTTGTAGCCATTTTACTACATATTTTGCATATGGTTTTACTATGCTGCTCCTCCCTGCACCCTCCCCCCAAAGCAGCTTAGCTTTAACTACATTGTATAGAAATTGGGTAAAAGACATCAGGAAACTTGACAATGAACTGAATACAAAATGAGTAAAAACCACTGTTGCAGAGAAGACCGTGTTTGAGCGCACACTTATTACAGAAGTGTGCCAAGCCCAAAGTAGCTTGAGAACACATGGGTGAGTCTGGAATTGGGAAGTAACAGTAGCTTGTATCTCATCTCGGAAGGAGGACAGTAACTGCATCAACCCTGTCAGAGGGACACGGACTACCAGCCTTGGCTCGCTCTTCTAACTACCAACAAGGATCATCAATTCCTTATCCCAAGTTGATCCATGGCTGTACCTGAATCTCAACAAGGTAGATGGGTTCCATCAGTCGAGGCTGGGCAGTCAAGGCAGAAGCATACAAGACCCTCCTTGCAGTTGGGATGATTTGTCCCCCGCCACGATGGATAGCATCAGCATGGAGAGTCACGTCATGAATGTCAAAACGGACCCCTCGCATGTTCTCTTCACACAAAACACCCTGCATAGAGAAAGAAGACTACATGCTAACACTGCCTTTCCTTGGTAAATAACTGATGTGGGTGAGTACCTTGCACAAGCAGGACTCTCTTAACTGCCTTGCAAACATAACAATTGCAGCTGAATGCAACCAGCACAACCAGCACAGTAATCAAAGTGAAGCTTTCAAGCAAGTTTCATAGGACATTTACTGTACTCCAATAATGATTTGTGGTAAATTAAGTACCTTATGCAAAGTGAAACTAATTATTCAAGATGTGGTCATAGGTACAATTTTGCAGCAGGCCTACCTCCTTAGTGGCCCACTGGAATCCGGCCACAACACTGTCTTTGATTTCATTGAGATACTGGACGCCCTTAGTGATGTCAACCAAAATATTGGGACCTGTCCCATCAGGTCCAAAGCACCAGATCTTCCGTGCTTCAGAAACATCCCACTCGTACTTCTCAGCCAGGTAACGAGCTCGCTGCTTCAGCTCTTGGCGAGAACTAACATCTCCTTTGTCTATATCTTCTGCCAATCCGTCAGGGAAAGGGCGGGCTTTCATATAAAGCCGGTTATGCTTGTTAGGTGATTTGGATAAGCACATCTGGTTGGACTCTTCACAGACAGTCTCCCGATAAGATACTACTGGGTCTGATTTCTGCAAATAAACAAATTCAGTTCAACTTGCCTATCAACTCTAACCCTATCAACCTACTTTCCACTTTCCGAATTCATCATTTCTTTTTGGAAGAGTGCTACATCCAGATTTCCCACTCATATTAAAAGGCCAGGGTCTCTAGAAGGCAATATCTAATTGGGAGGGGGGCAGGGAGATTGAGAAATTATGTTTATAAAATATAGAGCAGGTAGGCAGCTGCAGCAGAAATTTGGTGGACTGCAAGATTTCCTGTCAGGTTAAATATCTGCTTTAGACTTGCTTCTGAGTAATGCACTCAGCGTAATACCCAGGAGAGCCCTTGGCTTCCCTTTGGAGGCCAGCCCAGCAATACTGAGAACCCTTCAGTTTCTCCTGCACAGAGTGACCTGGCAAGTACATTTGTAGGTGATGAAAATAATCTTCACACCCCCTAGAGAAATTACTGGGAGTTGTGCAAGACTATAGCAGTAGGCAAGAGGCATTTGTACCTTGTAAAAAGGGCTGTGTTAATGATGGCAACTTTATTAACACACTGTACAGTACATATTCTGTGACTGGTCAAGACTTTAATGGCCTGCTCTGCACTTCGTTCCTCTGTTCCCTATCTCTGGATTCTGCCTTACCTTTCACCTATGTTGACTCTTGTTAAAGCAAAACCAAAAACCACTTATCAACCCCAAGTCTGGAAGAAATATTCCAAAAATAGAAATATGCTCAATTTTAATAATTTATCTTTGCATTTCTATTGGGCAGAAAAACAGACTCAGAACCTTGTTTCTTTTTTTAAAAAATTACTGTCAATTTATCCAGCAGTGAAATGTTTCCATCCAGTCAGTGGAATTGGATACCTTAATTGGAATGCAGGCATGGTCCTCTTCCAGATCTTTGAGGCAAATTTCCAAATGCAGCTCACCCGCTCCAGCAATGATGTGTTCCCCAGATTCCTCAATAATGCACTAGAGGACAGGAAAGGCTTGTTACAGGGATCCATTCTGGTTTCAGGATAAAAGAAAATCCTGGGAGCATTTATAAATCTGGTAGTTCACACTAGGCAACATCATATATTTTTGCAGACCAGTTTTGAGAGGATTTCCAGGGTAAGTCTTCCTAAACTGGATGTACAGAAATCATCATGAGATTAAATGCCTAGATACTGCATGAGTTTCATCCTTGAATTCATGCAATATACAGTACCTTCCTGTAAAATGCTGGATGCTGACAGACAAAATTCTGCAGCTTTCGCAGGTAACTAAGACTCAGTGACTTTTGTGTTAATAACAACATTTGCAATTCAAGTAATTACAGAGTACAAGAATAGCATGCAAGCACTTCCTAAAATGTTGAAACTGGTTTACGCAGTATAAGAGCACACCATAAAATTAATACAGGGATATTTTGCTCTTGATTTTATTTGTAATCTTGTCCCTTCCTGGAGGCACAGGAGTAGATAATTCAAGAAATGTGTTGTAACAACAACAACAAAGTCAGCCTGGGACTTTCAAGATTCTGAGCTGTCCAAAAGATATCTAAAGGCATATGCCAACAAACAATTCAAAACTAGAGTTATTTGCAGCCTTTAGGTACTTTCTTCTACAGTGGATGTATAACTTAGTTGTGAATAATGCCCAGAAGTTTTAAACCTCCAGGTTGGGAAGGGGGCCATGTGAGCCTCAGATTCACCATAGATTCGCTAACCCATCAAACCATGGGTTAGCCTGGCATCTGAATACAGTTCTTCTACAGTGCAGTCTTCCCAGACAGGTGGAATGTTCTTACTCTCTTCCTTCCACCTCTATCAGCTGATGCCTTTTCTTTTTAGATTCTTCTAAACACAGGTACAAAGGGGAAGTCAAGCAGCTGAGGTTCCTTCTTTCTAACACTCTCCCGCATGAATGGGAGAGATAAGGAAGATTCACTATATTATTTCCAATTTTTCCTAAATGCTTCAGAATGTGTACTTCCAAGTTTATGATTTGCCTTCATGGGCCACTTATAAGTCTTTTCAGTAAATAAATAGAGGGGGTTAGCTCAACAATTGGATAATGAAATCAGTCATCAGTCTCCTCCAGCTAGGACAGTAACTGTGGTCAGCAAATCTAAATACAGGTACGCCTCACTTACTGACCGCCCTATTTAGCGATCAATCAATGATATGAAGGTGCTGAAAAAGTAGGTTTATGTCTGGTCCTTGAACTTGTGGCTGTCGCAGCATCCTCGCAGTGACATGATTGCGATTCAGGCACTTTGCAACCGGTGCACATTTATGACGGTTGCAGCGTCCCATGGTCATGTGATCACCATTTGTGACTTTTACAGCCGGCTTCCCACAAGCAAAGTCAATGGGGAAGCGGGCAGGAAGTCACAAGTCGCGGTCACGTGATGTCATGCTTAACGATCCACAGTGATTTGCTAAACGACTGCAGTGGAACTGAGGTAAGTCCAGCATGGTCACGTGACATTTCACTTAACCACCATGTCACTTAGTTGCTGGTCCTAATTGCAGTCGGTAAGTGAGGACTACCTGTAAAATTTTGACAGTTGAACAATTAACTATCTGGAAACTATTAGGGTAATTTGGAAATTTATCTATTCTGTTTATGTCACAACCTTCTGCCATAGTGGAACTCAAGCAGGCACACGTGGGGCTCCCCAGTCCATCTCCCATCCAAGCACTGACCAGGCTCAGCCCTACATAGCTTCAGCATGCCTATTCAGGTAACGTCCTGGAAAATCAACCTGCCAACCAAGCATTCCTTCACTCATTCCATTTTGCACCATTCTGTGGAGTAGGGTGCAGTGCTACTTCTGGTGCAGCTGCACCGTCTCCTGCCCAAAGACCCACCAACCTCTCACCCAGCCAACACCCCTGCTGAGGCAGGGGGACAAGCACGGGCGCTGGCTGGATCCGATGCTCTTCCTCCACCCTTCCTTGTGCCCCAATTTCCCCAAGGAGGAATCCGATCTTCAACTGGAAAGAACGGAGTAGCCAAGAGACTACTGCTACTATTGCTACCGCTAATGATGATCTGTTCATCCAATGAATATCACAGTGCTTTGGCTGTGATAGGCTTTCTATTTTCAGATGACTCTATCATTCTTGTTTACAAATTTTAAGGCCTGGAGATTTTGAACCAGATTCTGAAGTGGCCAAGGCTTGATTGCACTGAGCAGCATGCTTGCACATGCTATTAGGAAAACAATCTGAGATGAACGCGCGCTCTCTCCAATAAAGCTGCACTGCAAACCAGTAATTCCAAGTCACAAAGTACGGCTAACACTCACCTGGACCATAGGGTCAGACTTGGCAAGACGCTTTAGACCCTCCACCAGTTTTGGTAGGTCGGCAGGGTTTTTTGCTTCAACCGCGACGCGCACAACTGGGCTAACACTAAACTTCATCACTCTCATGTTGTGGGCGTGTTCAAACGTGGTAATGGTGCCCGTCTTCACCAGAAACTGATCAACACCAACCAGACCAACAATGTTGCCACAAGGGACATCCTCAATGGGCTCAACATAACGACCCATCATCAAAATGGTTCTACAAAGACAGAGGATGGGTAACAATATCGATTTTATCATTGGAAGTATTTTTTTTTTAAATCGAACCTTTCACAAAGAATGTATTCTCTATCATTGCCTTTTTAATTCTTTTAAAAAGAATTACATGACGAAATTTCAACCAGATGTGCCTAAAAAAATGGCATTTTCTTTCTAGCAACTTTCCCTTCCCCATACCCCACAGAAGCACAAATGTATTTAGGTGGCACAAAAAGCGTTTGTTTGTTTTCTATCCCACCTTTTTGTGGCATCTTTTTTTATATATATTTATAAATTTTATAAATTATAAATTTATAAACTTTATATATTGTTATAAATAACTCAAGACGGGGAACATACCTATTACTCCTTCCTCCTCCTTTCTCCGTAACAACAACCCTGTGAGGTGAGTTGGGCTGAGAGAGTGTGACTGGCCCAAGGTCACCCAGCCGGCTTTCATGCCTCAGGCGGGACTAGAACTCTCTGTCTCCTGGTTTGCCATTGGCTCCTTCCTAGGGCTGAGAGACGGACTGGCCCAAGGTCCCCCAGCCAGCTTTCATGCCTCAGGCGGGACTAGAACTCTCTGTCTCCTGGTTTGCCATTGGCTCCTTCCTAGGGCTGAGACACAGGGACTGGCCCAAGGTCACCCAGCCGGCTTTCAGGCCTAAGGCAGGACTAGAACTCTGTCTCCTGGTTTGCCATTGGCTCCTTCCTAGGGCTGAGAGACAGGGACTGGCCCAAGGTCCCCCAGCCAGCTTTCATGCCTCAGGCGGGACTAGAACTCTCAGTCTCCTGGTTTGCCATTGGCTCCTTCCTAGGGCTGAGACACAGGGACTGGCCCAAGGTCACCCAGCTGGTTTTCAGGCCTAAGGTGGGACTAGAACTCTCTTGGTTTGCCATTGGCTCCTTCCAAGGGCTGAGAGAGAGTGACTGGCCCAAGGTCACCCAGCCGGCTTTCATGCCTAAGGCGGGACTAGAACTCATGGTCTCCGGGTTTCTAGCCCTGTTGCCTCAACTACTAGACCAAACTGGCTCTCACAGGCAGGAGGAAAAGTGTTGCCCTCCCAAGTCATACTGGTGATGTTTCTATGCTCAAATGCATCCACTTCTTCAAGCAGTGACCTAACAGTGAGGAAGCTGTCCTATCTACGTACCCAAGGCCTTCTCCTGAACTTAAATCATGATACTGCCAGATTGGAGCTGGCACGGAAAGCTTTAAGCATACAGTTCTACCAGTGATGGCATCTATTGGGACTGTGTGGAGAGTGCCTTGCAACCCTGTTTGTCATGCCAAATAGGTGGTTTGTTGGTTTTGTTAGCATGCACCCAACTTAGAAAAGGAGGGAAGCCCTCATTATCTACCTCTGAATGGGCTTTAAGTAGAGATCCTCCTTCTTTCCCGGGGTATAGTTGGGTCCCATAATCCGCACTTTCTGGCCAGTGGAAACAATGCCAGAGAAGACCCTCCCAAAGGCATAGAAGCGGCCTTTATCAGATGTGGGAACCATTTTTGAGATGTACATCATCAAAGGGCCCTTTGGGTCACAGTTCTTAACACCTGCAGCAAAACAAAGAGCAAATGGTGAGATCCAGGTAGTTCCCCAAATTCAGCAGAAATAGGCTGCTGGACCTTCCACTGACATTTTTTTAGTGGAAAATTGTCAAGCCTTCAAGGTAGTCCAGATCAGGAAACCGACATCGCAAGGATTCCAGAAATGCTACTTTATTGTTGTAGGTCAGAGCTTTCCAAACTGTGTGTCATGACACATTAGTGTGTCGGCTGCAGTGTCTGGGTGTGTCACGGCTGCTGCTGCCTCCGAGCCCTGCCAGGATTCCACGCAGGTCCTAGTGCCGGCCTTGTGCCTTGCTGCCTCCAAACCTGCCCTGCCAGGATTCCGCGCAGGTCCTAGTGCCTGCCTTGTGCCTTGCTGCCTCCAAACCTGCCCTGCCAGGATTCCGCACAGGTCCTAGTGCCTGCCTTGTGCCTTGCTGCCTCCAAACCTGCCCTGCCAGGATTCCGCGCAGGTCCTAGTGCCTGCCTTGTGCCTTGCTGCCTCCAAACCTGCCCTGCCAGGATTCCGCACAGGTCCTAGTGCCTGCCTTGTGCCTTGCTGCCTCCAAACCTGCCCTGCCAGGATTCCGCACAGGTCCTAGTGCCGGCCTTGTGCCCTGCTGTAAGAGTGTGTTGCAAAATGATGCATGTCTAAAAAGCGTGTCACCAACATGAAAAGTTTGGAAAGCTCTGTTGTAGGGTATAATAACAGAATCATAAAAGCCTGCCAGTGTTTCCCTCTGTCCTGTTTATAACAACAGAATCAAGGTGGCATTATTTTGAGTTTCTTTTTCAGGCCTTCTCCTTTTCCAAGGGAGTTTTCTCCCATTTTCCTTCATGGCTCCTGCTAACCTTTATCAAGGTTATCGGTATTCCTCTATGAATAGATAGGAATATAATTCACTTTTTTGGTTAGGCAGAGGGAGTTTATCTGGGCCAATGCAAATGGCTGAATCAAAGAGTCAGTATATTGGGTGGCTATCTACTAATCCAAAGAACCATGATGGTTTAACCAAGGACCTCTGAGAGTGCCAAATCCAGGATACTCTCAATATCCCACCTGTTGCAGATCTCCGTAAGGATGAAGCCAGTATCTTCCAAACTGACACCATGTAACATGGATAAGCATAATGCAATTTACAAAGGACATGACAAGGGAACAGTTTACAAAGCTGACACAGGCTTGGCTTGAACAGCTGAAGGTCCTCCTCTTACCCATAGCAGCTTCATCATCAGGCGGCCCCTCATACAGAAGCTCACAGCGGTACTTCTGAGCAGTGACAGGGGAAGGCAGATGAATGGTAATCATCTGAAGTAAAGCTTCTCCCGCAGGTAACCAGCGACGCATCACGGCCTGGGAAACACGTACGGAGCAGTCATCAAGACATGCTATCTGAGCTACTGATCCGTACCGCAGCTTTCCTATTTGACTTCTTTGAAAAGGTAACAGAACAACGGGCAGCCTCCCGTTCTTCCGAAATGCAGGGCCGTTTTGCCTGAGGCCCACCCCACGTGAACCTGTGCCGAGTGCCTTGCTCCAGCCCTTCTGGACAAGGTCGCTCCCAGCCTTGCTACCTCAGACTGCACCTGAAACGCTCAGTGCACACTACTGCTGAGCACTGTTGTGCTAAAAGGACACAGGCACACATACACACACGATTTCAAAAAACCTTGAGAAGTGGCTTCCCTTCTTTTTCTCGATCTTCAGCATCTAGCTTGATGTCCAGTTTTTCTATCAGCTTGGATGCTTCTTCTTTCTTAAAGTTCATAATGGCATCAAAGACCTGCACAGAAAAAGTAAATGAAGTACATCATCACCCTGCTAGTAAGAGCCAATGCTTGAAAGATGAGCCCATCTGAGAATTTCCTCTGTGCCAGCAATGCAGCGCCCTCTTATCTGGGAGTAAACTCTGCTGACCTTTACCGGTCTTACTTCTAAGCTGACAACTATTTCACTGCATCACGTACGTCCGATTTCATTAAATGTCAGTTGTGCTGACAATTTATAATGATTTCCTACCTAATGATTTTATTTATTCATTCATTCATCACATTTATATCACCGTCCATCTCCCCCACAAGGAGGGACCCTGGGCAGTTACGATGCAGTCCATGAGGCTGTGCTCTCAATAAGTTGTTATGGATGCCCAAGGCACTTTGCGTCCTCACATTCAGGAAGCTGGGCCATGCCATTATGTAAAGTGACCCACCTGCTCCTCCTGCAAATTTTTCTGAAACAGGCTGCAAAATTATTTTAAATTTGACTTGGCTTGAGGGAGAGGGATAGGAATAAAACCAGGCTGCTTCACTGTGAACTCAAAAGCATTGATTCCAGGACAGCTGCATTAAAGCTAGAGAAGTCTGTCGATCGGGAACAAGAGTGTTTCAGGTGCACCTGAAAGATACTTCTAAAGGTGCCACCACCAATTTATGAACACTCTTATGAAGATATCTCATTCTTAGGTGTTTTGCCATTTAGAAGTTCTTGGAAATATGATTGTTGTGGGTGAATGTAGCTAGCATTTTGAAAAGCCAATCATCAGCATTCAATATCACACTAGTAATATGTGTTTTGGTTAATCCCAGCTTTACCTTAAAAATGGGATCGAGGATAAGTTGGCAGAAAGTCCGTGGCAACTTCTTTCCATCAGGGCTGGCTGCAGATTTGCTGAATTTCCCTGTTGCTGGGTCAAAATACCTAAATGAAAACCGTAAGTATTTTACATTTGCATGCTAAAGGAGAGAGAAAGAAACAGGCCTTGATACTACAGTACCTCACTTGGACTAAATGACGGATCTATCATTAACACCAGTCAGCCCAGCAGCACGGGACAACACACAGCTCCGTTCTGTCTCCACGATGTTCAGAACGCAAAGGGAACCGAATATGTACTTTCAGTTACCACAGTCAGACAGATACCATTTCTTCTCAGATCTACCCTCTCTTTATCTTGCTTTAAGAAACGGTACTGGAACTTCCTGAAAATGTTGAGGAACACTGGACTAAATTGAAGACTTCTATTATTTCAGCCTGTGAACAAACTATCGGATACCAGACTAAGAGACATCAGGACTGGTTTGATGAGAACGATAGTGAGATTGAACATATTATTGACAAGAAAAGGAAAGCCTTCCAGATATGGCAAAAAGATATAAACTGTGCCGTTAAGAAAAAAATCTACGCCAGTGCAAAGGCAGAAGTCCAAAGAAGAACTAGAGAACTTAAGAACATATGGTGGATAAAAAAAGCCCAAGAAACCCAACATTTTGCAGATGCTCATGATGCACGGGGCTTTTTTAATGCCATAAAGGCCATCTATGGACCAACAAACCATGGTACAAATCCCTTACGCTCAGTAGATGGTGCTAAGCTTCTAAAGGACAAAGAGTCTATTGCACTGCGCTGGAAAGAGCATTACTACAATCTCCTTAATCGTCACTCTACTGTGGCTGATGAAGTCTTCTTGCAAATCCCACAAAAACAAATAAGAAATGAGCTTGCAGTACCCCCTAGTTTGGAGGAAGTCAGCAAAGCCACTAAACAAATGAAAAATAACAAAGCTAGTGGACCTGATGGGATTCCTGCTGAAGTCTTTAAAGAAGGCGGGCCTGAACTTACACAACAACTTCATAAGCTCATCGAAAAAATCTGGATGAGGGAGGAGATTCCAGCAGACTTTAGGGATGCCATAATTATCACTCTCTTTAAAAAGGGTGATAGAACAGACTGTGGAAACTATCGAGGCATCTCCCTTCTAGCCACAGCAGGCAAAATCCTGGCAAAGATCATCGCAAACCGTCTCCTATCTGTATCAGAAGACATCCTCCCTGAAACGCAAAATGGCTTCCGCCCTTCCAGGGGAACAGTGGATATGATCTTCACTGCACGACAGCTTCAAGAAAAATGCAAGGAGCAAAACCGCCCTCTGTACATGGCGTTTATTGATCTGACTAAAGCTTTTGATACTGTAAATTGTACTGCTCTCTGGACCATCCTTCTGAAAATCGGATGCCCTGATAAATTTGTGAACATCTTGCGGTTACTCCATGACGACATGATGGCAACAATCCTGAATAACAGTGGCTCTCAAAGCGATCCATTTAAAGTGGAATCCGGCGTTAAACAGGGATGTGTTATTGCTCCAACCTTATTCGCTATCTTCATCGCTATGATTATGCACCTTGTTGAAGAGAAACTTCCTACTGGTGTAGAAATTATATATCGAACAGATGGAAAGCTTTTTAATCTTAGTAGGCTGAAAGCAAAAAATAAGGTAATTGCAACTTCTGTTATAGAACTTCAATATGCTGATGATAACGTAGTCTGTGCACACTCCGAGGAAGATCTTCAAACTATCCTAAACATCTTTGCAGAAGCATATGAAAAACTCGGCCTCTCGATTAACATTAAAAAAACCAAAGTGCTTTACCAGCAAGTTCGAACCAATCCCTCCGCAGCGCCATCAATCCAGCTTAAAGGTGTGTCACTAGAAAATGTCGATCACTTTTCTTATCTCGGCAGCCATCTATCTACAAAAGCCGACATCGACGCTGAAATTCAGCATCGCCTGAGCTCTGCGAGTGTAGCTTTCTCCCGAATGAAGCGTAGTGTTTGAGGATCGGGACATTCGCAGGGAGACCAAAATGCTTGTTTACAAAGCCATTGTACTACCAACCCTTCTGTACGCCTGTGAAACATGGACCCTCTACAAACGCCACCTCCAACTTCTTGAAAGATTCCATCAACGCTGCCTCCGAAAAATTCTGCAAATTACTTGGGAAGATAGGCGGACTAATGTTAGCGTATTAGAAGAAGCGAAAACCACCAGCATTGAAACAATGATCATCCAACATCAACTTCGCTGGACCGGTCATGTTGTTCGAATGCCTGACCATCGTCTTCCAAAGCAGCTACTTTACTCCCAACTTAAGAATGGAAAACGGAATATTGGTGGACAGCAAGAGAGATTCAAAGTTACTCTCAAAGCTAATTTTAAAAAATGTAATATCAGCATTGAGAACTGGGAAGCCCTAACTCATGAGCGTTTCAATTGGAGGTCAGCCTTTATTAATGGCGCTATGGACTTTGAAGAAGCACGAGTACAGGGCGAAAGGGAGAAAAGAGCTAAAAGGAAGGCACGTCAGGCAAACCCTCATCATGACCGTCTCCCACCCGGAAACCTATGCCCCCACTGTGGGAGGTTGTGCGGATCCAGAATTGGCCTTTACAGCCACTTACGGATCCACCGTTAAAATTTTACCTTTGGAAGACAATCTTACTCGGCTACGAGTGATCGCCAATGGACAACCCACGCCGATCATTTTGAAAATACGCACCAAAGGCCCTC
The DNA here is from genome assembly GCA_023362775.1 of Charina bottae. Taxonomy (NCBI): domain Eukaryota; kingdom Metazoa; phylum Chordata; class Lepidosauria; order Squamata; family Charinaidae; genus Charina; species Charina bottae. Next base: position 27,935,894 of record JALMGJ010000012.1, read on the forward strand.
ACTCCCTAAACCAGGGGTGAGGAACTTTTTTTCTGCCAAGGGCCATTTGGATATTTATAACCGGGGGGTGGGGTTTCTAGGATTTCCACGGACCGGGAGCCGGAGTTTGTGGACAGGAGCCAATCACAAGCACTGGGGGGCAGGGTTTGCGGGCGGGAGCCAATCGCGTGGAAGGGGCGGGGTTTGCAGGCGGGAGCCCCGCGGGCCTTATACGGCCCCCGGGCCTGACGTTGCCCACCCCTGCCCTAAACTGAACCCACCTGACGCCCAAGGCAGGGGTGCTGCTACTCACTTGTCCCCCCACAGCTTCTTCATCATCTCCTCCACTTTCTTGGCCCGGTCAGCCACAGAGAGCTGCGCCTTTTCCCCTCTGGCAGCAAACTTGGCCACGTACATCTCCGCAAACTGCTTCAAGGTGAAAGCCCAGCCATGCAGGCCGGAGCCAAAGCCAACGGTGCCAATTACGGGATCAATCTGTAGGCAAAGGAAGGCGGTTGAGGTGTTTCAAAGGAACACCGAGAATGGTAATCTGCGCGGAGGCAGGTTCCCTCAATTGAAACTGCTCTCCATTCCAAGCAGGCAAAACCCACAAACGAACCCACTCAATGGCGGATAGCGTGGAGTTTCTGACTGGCTGCCAAAAGGAGAGGAGAGTTACAAGTATAGCACACACCCGATGTAAAAAATGTGTAATTTATTTCATCAAAGCAAGTATTTGAATAACCTCTCCAGTTTCTTGCTTTGTTTTAAACTTGAAATGCTTTACCAGATTATAAAAACCAGCAAGATGAGGCTAGCCCATTTTTCAAAAAGCAAATATTAAGGGAAGTTGTTAGCTAGGGAAGCCCAGCATAAAAAGATACATCTTGAATAGATCTCTGAAACGGGCTGGGGCTCCCACGTCCCGCAGAGAGTCCTTCTACAGAACAGGTGGAAAGAAGGCCTGCCTTTTGTGCACTGCTCAACCAACTGCAGCACGGAATGAGGTTTTCTTCAGAGATCACAAGTGCGGAGCTAGGGAAGGCCTGGTGTCACTGAAGGCATTATTTAAGGTAACCTTGTCCTGAGTTGTTTAGGGCTTTATACACCAACACCGACGTTTGGATCTGGTTCAGCAGCAGACTGGCATCCAGTACAAATTCTTTACCACAGGGTACAAGGTTTCCTGTGAGATGTACAGTAGCTTCTGAACGAGTCCCAAGGATAGACTCACCAAGTGTATTACAGTATCCCAATCTTGAGGTTGCTAATACGGGACACCAAATGGTTTGAACTATTCCTGCCCTGGAAAAGATGCAGCTGGTGTACCAGCATAACCTGGCAACAGAGCCCCTGCCTTCCCTAGATCTCTTCAGGACTGCACTTCTGTTTCTTTAGCCAGGTGTAATCTCCATGCAGAATAGGCAATTCCCCTCATTTCCAGACTGGGGAACCATTCAGGACTGTGTCTGACCCAGATTTAGCTTCGTGACCAAGTCTCAGATACAAAATGTCCCTGCTCCTCAAGATCGTTTTTTTCAAACTGGAAATGCCTAAGACAGATTCTGTGTATCATGTAGGCAGGCCAACCCCTTCCCAAACATAGTACTTCAGGGGAGTCTGCAGCACAAACTGGAGTATGTACAGGATTTATTCTTTGCACTGGATTCTGTCTAGCATGACTACCACACAAATACAACCCTATGAAAATAATTTCCTATTTGTTCCAATCACGACGTAAGTTCTCTTTACCATAATATTACCCATGGGTCCAGTTTCACCCTCTCCGTAAGTAGAAATTATAACATTGACGTTTTCCACAATGCGCTGGAAGGTCTGGTAAAGCTCCTCAGGTTCTAACTGCAACTCCAGCAGAGCACGATCCATCTTGTTCATCATCAGAACCGGCTTGATACGCTCAGCGATTGCCTGGCGAAGCACCGTTTCAGTCTGCACGCAAACCCCTAGAGGGAAAGTCGACACCAAGATGGTCTAGGCTGGCTCCACAGCAGAACTGGTTGCTGAAGAGTTCCACTACTCCAATACTGTGAAAGTTTCAGGGTAACTTTAGTGGAAAGAAGAAAAACAAGATGGCTTCCTACCTAATGCCCAGAGATTAGGGGTAGTGAACTAATCTTACATATTTTAATTGAAAAGGTATATATCCCGTATCTCAGCATTTACAGAGAAAAGACTGTGGTGCTCTATATTCTCACCGCTGTGGCAGGCTGGTATTTGTGTTGCTGAAATTTTGCATTCTACAGAAACATCAAGTACACCCTCATGTACCTGAGTCACATTATTTATTCTGAAGTTTTCCTGTGTGGAAATTCTGATGAGCCACATAGACTACCTTGCTTTGAGATGTCACCAAACATTCAACACTGTTTAGACATTCTAAAGGCCTATCACAGAGAAGCGTCTGAAAAGGCAAGAGTGGAAAATCAGCCTTCTCAGAATTGAAAGGTGGAGTTATGGGAAGTTCAGTGCATTGCGCACAGATATTAAATTGGTTTGTTTCCACATGACCTCCCAAAAGTATGGAGTGACAGGTAACACTCTCAGCACAGTGACATGCATAACTCTCTGTGATGTAGGCTAGACTAGCAATTAAGTGATTTTCCCAAGGGAGCTAGAAAGTTTTACTGCCAAGGAGAGATTTAATCCAAACTGCTGCATCTGTTTTGGCTTTCCATGCTATACTGAATATACACAATAGAGAAGCCGATCAACCATTTTTTTTGTTGTGGCAGCCTGTGAACTTAAGAGAGGAGACAAGCAACAACCACATATCTCATAATTATACCGCCAACTTCCAAAATGTTTTATTCTCTTAAAAATCGAAATACTCAGCACTATCCAGAGTGCTCAGGAATTCATAGATTTCTGATGGCTTTGTTAGCCAACCAACAACCTGGATTGCCAGGATCCTACACAGCTCCAAGGAGCAGTCTTATCCTTGCTACCATGCTGTGCTTCAGAAAGTCTGAGTAAATCAGGAATATTCTCTGCCAGTTGCAAGCTTAGTAGAAAAGTGCTCATGATCACATGCAACAGTGAAGGAAAACGGTGGATTCCTTCAGAATCAGATGTTAGATATTCTCCTTCAAAGAGCCTACGTTACTTACTGGCTTTCTCTGGAGAGCACAAGATTCACATGTAATTAAAGCATCTCAATTTTAAGTACATTCACCTGAAACACAGTCAACAACTACAAGAGCGCCATCAGTGACGCGAAGGGCTGCTGTGACTTCAGAGGAGAAATCCACATGCCCAGGGGAGTCGATTAAATTAATGAGGAAACCGGAGCCATCTTTGGACTGCTTGATAAAGGCCAAATCATTTTCTGAGAGCTCATAGTAGAGAGAAATGGCCCTACAAAAGAAGACAAAGGATTTTCCTAAAATACATTTAAATTTATGTAAAACATCTGTATATACCAGCCTGCCCTAACTTTGTGCCCTCTGGGTGCACTGGAACTACAACTCCCATAATCCTCAGGCCACAGGGCTGGACGGGCACTAAGATCAGCTAAGGTGGCACTGCTTAAGACTCCTTGATTTATCACAGTACAAATCTTGGAAACCAGATGTTGAGTTCTCACTTTCTCTGTCACTGCCATCCTCTCTTTGGACCCCCCCCCCCTTAGAAAATAACACCTTGGGAGTTTCCAGCTATAAACAAGCCTCCCCGTTTTAGGAAAGCTTTGCCGGCATGGCCACTGAGATTTTAGCTTTATGTTTTTTTAACTTAGACATATTTTTAATATATGCAATCACTAAAATTCAAAAGTACAAATTAAACCAGAAATGCTGATGAGCAAGAGAGAAATTGCTGAGTTGAATGAAACAAACTGGCTGTCTCCATATAGCACATTTAACCTGGTTACTAAATGAATTCATTTTGAGCATTTGTACAATACACTGAACCGTAAATGAATCAACCAATACAGTAAATCACAAAAACCCTCACCAAGGATAACAGTAACTAAGTTTAGTGTGTTGTACAAATTCATCCACAAGTCTTTACCTGACTTGGTTAAACATTTTTTGAAAACACAGCCACAAAGAAGTATTATCAGGCGCATTTATTTACTTTGTATGCTGTCCATACAAATAATGCAGAAATGCACCCTTGGGAATAAGACTGTGGCCTTCATCCTGACCATATTTCATAACCTGATGCCATGTTTGTTCCATATGATGTTAATAGTAATTCTAAACCTTTGGACCTTCAATACATTTATAGTCCCCCATATTTGTGTGCCTTGCATGTGATGTACTTGATGAAACAGACTATAGCGCAGAAACAAAATCACAAAATCTTGTATTGTTGTTATTACAATAGACTAGTGTGACTATCCCTCTAGAAGCCATCTCTTGTGTTTAGTATTTAGTATAACAGTGTTTAGTAAGGCCATTTTAGTGGGTGCTACTATGAACAAGAAGCAACTTGGCAGGTCAAAGTTGCAAGAGTCAGACATCCTGACCCATAAATCAGTCAAGACAGAAAATTTTTAAAAATAAACCAAACATAAACCAAATGTAAGTCCACTATCTTTAGAACACTCCATTTGTAACTGGTTTGTAGTTTATAGCCAAAAAGTCTGCAGGTAAAGTTAGCAATACTCACGTAGATTTGATTGTGATACACCTTTCCTGCTCATCTTTCCGTGTGTCGGTAAATCGTGTTTCACCAGCTCTGGCAGAAGCAATGATACCCGCTTTACACACCAAGGAATCTGTAAGCGTTGACTTGCCATGGTCAACATGAGCAATCACCGACATGTTTCTGATGTTGGACTTTTTGTCCATGATCGCTCGGATCTGGTCTACTGTAAAATTCACCTGAAAATGAAAAACAGAAAGTAAACAAAAAGAGAAAGGGAACATACCTGGAGGTTTTATTCTGCAATTTTTCCACAGAAACTAAGAGAGAAAGCTGCCATGGCATTTGATGGATTAATTCTGTGCCATCAAGACAGTGTTGGCTCTTGGCAACCACATAGATAGATTTTATCCAGGACAATCAATCCCTAACCTGCTCCTTCAGGTCTTCTAACGGTGTACCTATCTCTACTGTAACTGAGTCCATCCACCTTGCTGCCGGTCTTCCTCTTCTTCTCCTCTTACATTCCACCTTTCCCATCATCAGAGCCTTCTCTGGAGGGCTAAGTCTTCACAAAATGTATTAGGGCATTATATCTGGTCACTGTAGTATTGATCAGTTGGTTTTTAAAGAAATGCTCTATTGGAATAATATTGTACTGTGGTTCAGCTGAAATGGAATTTTATAACTTTCAACAGCTCTTCTCTTTCAACTTTACCTTAGGATTCCAGTCACAGCCTGGAATTACAAATTATTATTTTTCAACAGAATTAAAACAATGAATTTTACCACTAATTGTAGCTCAGGTATGCAAAGAGTTATTGAGTGTCAGAAGCTTTCTATGCTTCTAGGCTCACTCCTTGCGGTTTCAAATCTAAAGAAACAAAACATCACCTGCAACATGACATCACAAAACTATCAAATTAAGCTGCCAGACAGCAACACGCCTGCTTTGTGGAATAGTAAAGGTAAAGTTTCCCCCACCGCACATTTGTGCAGTCGTGTCTGACTCTAGGGGCCGGTGCTCATCTCTGTTTGTTAGCCGAAGAGCCAGAGTTGTCCGAAGACGCTTCCATGGTCATGTGACCGCATGACGCACACGGAACGCTGTTACCTTCCCACCGAAGTGGTACCTATTAATCTACTTGCATTTGCATGCTTTCGAATTGCTAGGTTGGCAAGAGCTGGGGCGAGTGCGGGAGCTCACTCCGTCAGGCGGGGCTAGGGATTCGAACCTCTTTGTGGAATACATGGCCATAATTACTTCACAGATAGTTAATTACCCTGTGTACTACTCCAACATGAGCAGATGTTGTGCTGCTCCAAAATTGTACTTTTTTAATAACCAAAACAAGCTACAGCAAGTGCTAAGTATCTTCTGTAATTGGCTTTGGACACCAATAATATATTGCAGATTCAGTCTTCCCAGCCTGGTACAGGTCTACAATTTTGTTTCTGGTGTCCTTTGACAGCTCTTTGGTCTTCACCATAGTGGAGTTTGGAGTGTGACTGTTTGAGGTTGTGGACAGGTGTCTTTTATACTGATAACAAGTTCAAACAGGTGCCATTACTCCAGGTAATGAGTGGAGGACAGAGGAGCCTCTTAAAGAAGAAGTTACAGGTCTGTGAGAGCCAGAAATCTTGCTTGTTTGTAGGTGACCAAATACTTTTTTTCCACCATATTTGCAAATAAATTCTTTCCAAATCAGACAATGTGATTGTCTGGATTTGTTTTCTCATTTTGTCTCTCATAGTTGAGGTCTACCTATGATGTCAATTACAGGCCTCTCTCATCTTTTTAAGTGGGAGAACTTGCACCATTGGTGGCTGACTAAATACTTTTTTGCCCCACTGTAAGTTAAATAAATAAACTATCCTCATGGTCTCCCACATTCCAGAGTTGGGAGTAGTACGTATATCTAAAGTTCCTGGGCTCTTGGCCCTCCATCTCACGCAATGTACAGTCCAGAATGAGAGACCGCCTTTCCGCCAGCTGCTCCTTGGGGTGAGTGACACTTGGGACTGGCACTGCATGCAGCCTGGGGGTGCTTGGGGCATCTTGAAGCAGAAGACCCACCCAGCACACTCCTCTCCCTGGCAGTCCCAGTTCCGTAGGAGGCACAGGAGCTTGAGCGCTCAGGATGCCTTGACCCAGCAGTGCTCCAGACAGCTCGTGTCCCTTGGCCACAGAGGAAGTAAGGGTAGACCGCGGTGGAGTTCACCAACAAGAGCAGCCAAACTCTGTGTAGTCCATCTCTAAAGAGCTGTCAGTTATGATGAAAGAACTGCAAATGTACTTGCTAGAGTCACCATGGAGATGGCGATGATGATACATTAAACTTGCATGCCGCCTGACTCTGAGTGGCTCAAAGAAATTACAATAAAATCAATAAAAGATGGCAAATGCAATGAAGTGAGGGGCCTCCCTCTCCCTCGCCAAATAACTGGGTGAAGAGCATTGGGCCAGTCCCTCCCTCTCAGCCCAACTCACCTCACAGGGTTGTTCTTGTGGGGAAAATAGGAGGAGGAAGGAGTATGAGCGATGCTTGCCGCCTTGAGTTATTTGTAAAAATAATAAAGGCGGGATAGAAAATAAATAAATAATAAAGAGAAAGAATGATTACAATAACCTTTGGAATAGTGTTCTGTTTCAAATATACTCTGAGTAACCAAAAAAATTAAATCTGGGGTTCTTATACTGAGTTGTTAATTGACATTAAGCCATATTTTTTGATTTGGGCATAATGGAAAACTATGGCTTAATAAAAAGCATTACAATACACTAAATCCAGTATAAACAGAAGGAAAAAAGTGGGAAAGGAAAATGTGTCTCTTGTGCTAATCGAAAACTACATAAATGATGCTTTATAAAACTGGGAATTGTCTAAAATGCAATAATCCCTTTTTGAAACCATTTCCAACTTGTTAAAAAATAATGTCTTCTAACCTAATGGACTGGATCAGAGTTGAACATAGTCTTAGTTAGACAGTTACCAGAAATCACCCTACGCTGGAAACTATTTCGTATTAATCTCAGAGAGAAAGCTATTCATAACAAAGGGGTCCCCTTCAATTTCTTTCAATTTTCCATAGAAAGAAAGGAAAGCAAGCTCAGGAATTGCCCTTGGCTATTTTTCTATCGCAGCTTTTGGCAGCGGTATCTCTAAGCAGCTTATAGGATAAGCTGAGATAATAAAAGTTTATTGTACTTCTTATTGTAAAAGTATTTTATAATATTAGTTTTCAGTCCCATTAGAGTTTATTAAAGAAATGGGATTTTTAGGTAACTGAGTATAGTAATCTTACTATAACCCTCAGCATCTTTACCACCCTTTAAATATCAGTGTTTTAAGAGATATATTTCTGATCTATTAAAGAAAGCCAGCAAGGTCCCACCCTGTCTCTTTCCCACTATTACTTACATGTCATCTATCAACATTAGTAAATAGAGGAAGAGGAAGAATAGATATAGTGATATTTCTGTGAGTAGGAGAGGCAGTTGATTGAATTGGAAGGCAATTATTTTGGCTTAGCCAAATGTGTGACCCTGGCCTTCTATATAAAGAACACACCTTTATTTGTTATTTACTTATTTATTAAATTTATTTATTAAATCTACAAGGGTGCACAATTCCATCAAGACTCTGGATATGGTGTAATATTAAAACTTTAAACCGATCCAAAAGAACAAGCGTCTGGAGAAAAATAAACAATGTCCAACAACCCTTTATCACATAAAGGGCCTGCCACCCCTTCTAGCCCAAGGCCTGGGGGGAGAGCCATGTTTTAAGGGCCCATTTAAGCAAGAGCAGGGTGGGGGCCACACAAACTTATGTTGCTAAGGTCAGAATGCAAATGATAAAGTAAAAACAGACAAGATGACCAAGTTACTCCTTTGTTGTTGTTGTTCAGTCGTTTAGTCGTGTCCGACTCTTCGTGACCTCATGGACCATAGCACGCCAGGCCTTCCTGTCCTCCACTGTCTCTCGGAGTTTACTCAAATTCATGTTCATTACATCGGTGATGCTATCTAACCATCTCATCCTCTGCCGTCCCCTTCTCCTTTTGCCTTCAGTCTTTCCCAGCATCAGGCTCTTTTCCAGGGAGTCCTCTCTTCGCATTAGGTGGCCAAAGTATTTCAGCTTCAGCTTCAGCATCTGTCCTTCCAATGAGCAGTCAGTATTGACGTCAGTATGAGCAGTTGATTTCCTTTAGGATTGACTGGTTTGACCTCCTTGCAGTCCAAGGGACTCTCAAGAGTCTTCTCCAGCACCACAGCTCGAAAGCATCAATTCTTCGGCGCTCAGCCTTCCTTATGGTCCAACTCCCACAGCCATACATTACTACTGGGAAAACCATAGCTTTAACTATACGGACCTTTGTCGGCAAGGTGATGTCTCTGCTTTTTAATGTGCTGTCTAGGTTTGTCATAGCTTTCCTCCCAAGGAGCAAGCGTCTTTTAATTTCATGGCTGCAGTCACCGTCTGCGGTGATCTTCTACTTTCGGTTTATTCTCATCCAGACTGGGGAAGCGGCTGAGAACCATTTTACAAGGCTCTGGATACTATTATCCCATTATCCTTGATCACTGCTCATGAGGTCTTGAATTTATGAGAGCTGCAGTCCGGTAATATCTATACAGCAGCAGATTCCCTACTCCTGATAAAGGAGAATTAGCTGCAAGGAGTAAATCAGTAGCCCCTAGAAAGAAATACTTTGCAAAACAACGCTTGGCTCACATATGCTTAAAAATGATAAACAAGTCTTGTCACAGACAACACTCGTCCTCTTCATGGCTGTTTCAGCACTCAAGAGATAGGCTAACAGAGGGAGATGAAGAAATATGGGTGCTTTTCATTACATGGTTGATACAGGTTCACTCTGAGGAACAGGCTCAGGTAGGAGGTAATATTAGTTCCCAGGAACAAGACCTTTCTATTAATAATTGTACAATAATAAAGGTTTTACACCAACCAGAGACTGTTTTTCCCCCTAAGTAACCATCTAACTTAACCTTTACTTTATAATTTATGACTTGTACTTTGCTTCTTGTTATGTTTCTCTATAACGTTATTCTGTAATTAGACCCTATAACTTTAAGCTATTTACACCCCAGGCTATTCCTTTTAAGTTATTACTGAAGACTATAAGCCAATGACTTACTAAGATTCCAAATTTCTTAGGTCTTACACCTTCCTACTTGTCTTCTCAGCAAAATCTAAACTCTAATGTAGCTCTACTTTAACTACATCTGTCCTGATGCTCCTTCTGTACATGGACCATACACTACTTCTACCCATCCCAGCCAGCCCAGGCCCAAAGTCTCTTTCTGAAGCACTCCTGCCTTCTGAGTCTTTAAACCAGGGTTTCTCAACCAGGGTTGAACCCTGGTTCCGCAAGAGGTCACTAGGGGTTCCCTGGGAGATCACGATTTATTTAAAACATTATTTCACATTCGGGCAACTTCACATTAAAGAGGTAAGTTTCTTTCTTTCTTTTTTGTTTAAGAACACTGTTAATGCACATATACAGGCCTACCCATGAAACGAATATAATAATTTTGCAACTTCTGGCCTCTGTTTGAGCCTGAATGTGCAGGGGTTCCCCGAGGCCTGAAAAATATTTCAAGGGTTCCTCCAGGGTCAAAAGGTTGAGAAAGGCTGCTTTAAACTATCAACACCCTGGGCGCCCAGGTGAGACCTGCCAGCATCCTGACCACACTGAAGCATGGCTGGCGCACTTCCTAGGAGCAGCTCTCCCTGAATCGGTCCATGCTGAAGGTGCCCCAGACGAACTTGCCAGACTCCTGGTTCCTCCTGCTGCAACATCGGCTGCTTCCTTCTCCCCACCACTCACAGCTGTCACCTCTGCTCTTCCAATGTTGTGCAGCAGGTACTTCCTTTTCTCCTTTTTCTTCCTTGGCCCTTCTTTTTAACACTCTTCTTCTTCCTCCAGGCCTCACCTTTTTTTCTTTCAGTTTTCTGGCAGTGCATCTCAGTAGCTGAACTCCCACAGCAGCTCTCTTCTGAGGCAGCCAAGCTCCTCCCTAAAGCTCCTCCTTTTCAGCAGGGCAGGGCCCTTAAAGGGTTCCAGGTGGGAGGGGAGGGGGGCACATGCATCCTTGGTGCCATGCTGCCCACCCTCCCACAGTGGTACAGACTGAATTGGACTCTAGTTTATGACCCATCGATTCTGGGAGCTAGAATCCCTCTAGTAACACAAGTCTTTGGCTCAATCCAAATGCATGTTACGCTGGACTGAAATGGGGTTGGAGAGTGTGTGGTTCAGAATGTTTTTCAGAACGCAGCCATTGTCCTATCTTGTGCAAATATGTTCATTGCCTTACTTAAGTGATAACATGGGTTATTGGAGGGGGCATAGGATAGTACATGAACATGGCAACTGTGGTTTATCCACGCAGATTGAAATGCTATCTGAACTCAGCCATTTTGTGCAACCCCCTGGCAAATGCTGGAGTAGCATATTGGCTGCAAAACTCTGCACATTTATTTGGAAGCAGGCTCTATTTCGGACTGTTCAAGGTATTTCAGAATAAACACAGCAAGGATTAGGACACATGCACTTAAGCTAAGAAATTCCTGCTCCCTGTGAAGATATGCCAATATTATACCAAATAAACCACATTATGGCTTAGCAGAATCTCAGAACAAGGATTATGTTACTAGCCTACCTTACAGGTTACTGTAAGGATTACTGAGAAAGCATGTAACTCAGTTAACACTTTAAACACACTCTAAATATGAACAATCATCCTTGAAGGCTACCTTTATTCTGTCTTCCCCTTCATGTAAAAAGCAAAATTCTGATTGTGTTTCTTTAAATATGCTGGATACATTCTGCTGCTATTTAAAGCTATGCAGAGGGGGGGTGGGGAAACTATCCCCCCAAAAAAACATTCTTCCAGTTCCTGCTGCAGTATAAAGACACTCAGAAAACACAGCTAATTTTTACTGGGCAACAGGTACAGAATTAACACAAAAAAGCAGCAATTAATTTTTTTTAAAATACAAAAATATATTCTCCAGTTCACCACCTCAAATGCTGCCACTCCTTAAATAACCTTGTGCACCATTCGCTGCAATGGATATACAGCAGGGTGAATGTAAACACAGATGATTCTTTACTACCTGAACAATAGAGGAAGGAGGGCATTTAAGAAGCCATTTAGAATTATCAAGGAAGAAGTCTATATCTATAATAAATCCAAAAAAATGATTTGGGGGAAAAAAATAAAGCAAATATATCAGCTTTGGGGTTCTGGGCAACAGATAGGCACAGAGCATGCTTCCATTTCTTCAGAGATACAGAATAGCCCTTCAACAGACCAATATTGTAAACAATGTGGGCATCAAAGGGAAGATCCCCTTGAATGGAGGAAAAAAGCCACAATTATACAATAGTCTCAAAGTCATGATGAGATTTTGAAAAACATTAGGAGACGGGGAAGGCAGTATAGGACTTGGGCTGCTAAGATGATTCAATGATGATAATGATGATGATGATGATAATAATAATATACTCCATGCCTGAATAATTTCTTCTAGCTTTTAAGACCCTCCCCAAACCCATGCATAATGCCCAAAGTAATATTTTCCAGCCTGCTGGGGGCTGTGTTGGACTACAACCCCTGGCCTCATCCTCAAAGCAAGGGATGATGGGCTTTGTAGTCCAACACACCTGTGAAGTAGTGAAAGAAGACCCCCACATCCCTGCATCCATCTCACCCTCATAGGCTACACCGTCTACCCTTTATCGAAAGCGGGAAGGGGGAGCCACCCTGGAAGCTGCCATAGAAACAGACCCAAACTGACACCCACCCACCCCCGTCCTCTGGGGAGGATGTCACTGACATCATCCTAACAGGGGTCCTGCAATAGGCATGACGCGGGGGCGACGAGGGGGGAGCAACTGCCCTGAAAATGGCTGTCGGGGAGGCCGGGGCAAGGGTGGGGTCTCCAGGAAAGAAGGGCTGGTACGGACCCCAAGGGCGCCTGCGTCACAAAATGGGGCTGCGAGGGGGTCGCCGGTCTTCCCCCCTCGGGGTATCGCGACTTCTCGCCCGGGGTGTCGCTCACCATTTTGGCGGATGGCTCTAGATAGTCCCGCGCCCCCGCCTAGAAATCGACGCCGCCGCCTCAGACCGAGGAGGTCGGAGAGCCGAGGAAAAGAGGCCAAGACCACAAACAGGAGCGGGAATCCTAGAGCGGACACAACAGAGGCAGGGGAGACCCTCTGGCATGCAGATTTGAATCTATCGTCTGCAGCCTCGGCTCTGCGAGGGAGGGGGAGCGCGCGGTCCTCCAGAAAGCGCGTTCGCGTTGATCTCGCCGGCGCCGGTTTTCCCAGGCTGCCTCCCACCCACCCTTATCTCCAGGGCGAAGCCCGCGTGCAAAGGGAAGGTTGCCTGGCCTGTCAGTCGTAAGATCGATATTAGAGCAAGGGACATGGCGAGCGTCGTACAAACGAACAAGGTTTTGAGAATTCACTGGGCGCTGAAGGCACGAAGTGTGCATGGCCAGAGAGTGGAATCAGGTTGCAACCAAGCCAGCAAACCATGGTTAATTTTCCCTTTGGCACCTCAGTGTTTAGGCAAAACACAGGTGCTTTCATGGGCAAATATATAGTTCTTAGAGCAGGGCTTTCCAAAGTTTTCCCACGGCGACACACCAACCGCCATTGGTGTGTCGCCGCGGGAAAACCCAGAAGTGCCGCCATTGCGGCAGCGCGCAAAAACCCGAAAGCTCTGCTGCCGCTTTCAGTTTTTGCGCGCCGCCATTGGTGTGTCGCCGCGGGAAAACCCGGAAGCGCTGATGATAATCAGCGCTTCCGGGTTGTGTGGTGACACACCAGACTGTGTGTGGCGACACACTTTTGTGTCGCGACGTTTGGAAAGCTCTGTCTTAGAGGAACACATTTTAAATTGTTAGGTTTTTAAAAAGTCAGTGTGCATATAGGGACTAGTACGTATACTTCTTAATATGTCTATACCCATCAAATTTAAGTAATATCTTAAAACACACAATCTTTCCATGTACTCAGGACTTCAGTTTACAACTTGTGCTAAGCCATGAAACATGGTTTACAGTGTTCTCACTTGAGACACAAATGACCAGGCTCAAATTATCCTACTTGGGACATACTCTGCGAAGACCTAGAGAAGGCTCTGATGCTGGGAAGGGTGGAAGGAAAGAGAAGAAGAGGACCACCAGCAGCCAGGTGGACGGACTCAGTTTCAGAAGAGATGGTGCACCACTGGGAGACTTTAAAGAACAGGTTAGGGATATATCGTCATGGAGGAAATCTACCTAGGTGGTCGCTAAGAGTCAAAAATGACTTGATGGCATGTAATCAATCAATCAATCAATCAATCAATCAATCATGCATGATGCTAAGTAATAAGCAAGCCATGCTTGGGCTTAATAAAACGTGTGAACCCAAGAATATTTGCAGTTTAGCGTTAAAGTCTTCAGGAGGGACAAAGCAAGAGGATACCAAAACAGGGAGATCTGCAGAATCAGAGATACCACAAAGGGCTGCAGAGGGAGCATTCAAGCCAGGAAGGGAATTAGCTAGCTAGGGAGGGTTGAGTATCATCATGACTCCACTCTCTCGGGCCACCTTCCTTACAGCCAGGTAGACATATTTGAACATATTTGTGATTACACAAAAGCAACCATGTGATAGACAAGAGGTAAATACACAGAGGAGTCACTAAATTCCCATATATGCTAAGCCGTTGCTTAATGTGCTTCAGTGAATAAACAATAATTAGCTGGCTTCACAAATTGAGCTGAGCCATAATACGGTATCTTTCGTTTGGCATAAGTTGTGCATAACCAGACATTGTAATCTTAGGCATAGTCCTTATGTTCACCCTGCTGCATATTTTCTTGTGTCCCACCTGTTGGAAGGGTTCGAGGCAACGCCCCCCGCCCCCATTTCTTTTCTTAGCAAACTGCCATTTTCGAACCGCGTCTTCTCCCAATAGACGCTTCCTGCCAAAAACACTTCCCCAAAATCGGGTAAGAAGTTGGAAACTCCAGAACAAAAGACTAAGATTAAAACAGAAGGGAAATGACTTAAACATAAAGGATCATAATAGGAGAATACGAACATGAGCCATAAAGGAACCTCCTGATAACCTGAACAAATTCCCCACAAGCCTATCAGGGCAGGAAACTGAGAGGACAAAGGCGGAGAGGCAACACCTTAGCATAAGAAAAGGGAAAGGGGCTTCCCCCCAGAATAACAATAATCTAAACCAGAGCTTTCCAAACTGTGTGTCGGGACCCATTAGTGTGTCGGCTGCAGTGTCTGGGTGTGTCGCGGCTGCTGCTGCTGCCTCCGAGCCCTGCCAGGATTCCGCGCAGGTCCTAGTGCCTGCCTTGTGCCCTGCTGCCTCCAAACCTGCTGTGATTCCGCGCAGGTCCTAGTGCCTGCCTTGTGCCCTGCTGCCTCCAAACCTGCTGTGATTCCGCGCAGGTCCTAGTGCCTGCCTTGTGCCCTGCTGCCTCCAAACCTGCTGTGATTCCGCGCAGGTCCTAGTGCCTGCCTTGTGCCCTGCTGCCTCCAAACCTGCTGTGATTCCGCGCAGGTCCTAGTGCCTGCCTTGTGCCCTGCTGCCTCCAAACCTGCTGTGATTCCGCGCAGGTCCTAGTGCCTGCCTTGTGCCCTGCTGCCTCCAAACCTGCTGTGATTCCGCGCAGGTCCTAGTGCGTGCCTTGTGCCCTGCTGCCTCCAAACCTGCTGTGATTCCGCGCAGGTCCTAGTGCCTGCCTTGTGCCCGGCTGCCTCCAAACCTGCTGTGATTCCGCGCAGGTCCTAGTGCCTGCCTTGTGCCCGGCTGCCTCCAAACCTGCTGTGATTCCGCGCAGGTCCTAGTGCCTGCCTTGTGCCCTGCTGCCTCCAAACCTGCTGTGATTCCGCGCAGGTCCTAGTGCCTGCCTTGTGTCCTGCTGTAAGAGTGTGTCGCGAAATGATGCCCTGCTGTAAGAGTGTGTCGCGAAATGATGCATGTCTAAAAAGTGTGTCACCAACATGGAAAGTTTGGAAAGCTCTGATCTAAACCCAACGGGCAAAAGCCACAGCCCTGCAGAGAGCCTAATTGACTAAAGAACAAGAAACCGCAGAACAATAGGGGGCGCGACCACAGAAATGCCTCTGGTCTTTAGTCAGTTACCCTCTCTCAGAATCTTTCTTAGAGAGCGCCCCTTCCAGGAAACCAACTAAGCACAATGCGGCTAAGACAAAACATCGTCTTTCGCGCCCTTTTCACTAACAATAAGACCCACGTCCCTATATAAAGGGCTGGTGGGGAAATGCAAGTGTGGCCATCTCCGACAGCTGACTTCTCTGTATTTTGCGCTCTCCGTCAATAAAGCAATCACCTCTGTTCAAGCAACTGCCTGCGTATCTTCATTCCCGGCTCGGAACGGACCCTGGTAAGATTTCCTTCCAATACACCCAAAGTCCATTTGGATAGGACAGGCTAGAAATATTGCAAATAAATAAATATATGAAACGGTTGCCTGTTTCTTCTCCTCTGCTCTGTGCTATAGAAGATTTCACTCTTTGCTTATTTTAATTAGTTATTCATTTATGTAGTGAACGTGTTATAGCATATGATTGCATTGATACTTTGCGGTAAAGCAGTGTTTTTCATACTTGGCAGCTTTAAGATGTGTGGCTCAAAAACGGATATTAATAAATCCAGCTCTTTTTTACTTACCTGTTCTGCTGAATTTCAGGAAGTTGCTCCATTCCGCCCCATCCTATATTCTTCCGCTTTTATTGTGGTTTTATACTGATTATGCCTGTGGTGATCTTATATCAATTTTTTTGTTATTTTTTTTGTACACCACACTAATAATATAATATATAATACTGCCTAGAGTCCCTTTTGAGGGAGGAGATGGGCGGTGACAAAATTTGATAAATAAAATAAAATAAAATAAATATATAATATAATTTGGTCGTCCTTCAGTAATAATAATATTGCTGAAGGATGACCAAAAAATAATTCTCAAGAGACACCCCTTTTCCAGATCTCAGTTCTTTTCACCACCTGATATATGATGATATAAGAATAAAAAGGTAAAGGTTCTCCCCACACATTTGTGCAGTCGTGTCCAACTCTAGGGGCCGGTGCTCATCTCCGTTTGTTAGCCAAAGAGCCAGCGTTGTCCGAAGACGCTTCCACGGTCATGTGGCCGGCATGATGCGCACAGAACGCTGTTACCTACCCACCGAAGTGGTGCCTATTAATCTACTGGCATTTGCATGCTTTCGAATTGCTAGGTTGGCAAGAGCTGGGGCGAGTGCGGGAGCTCACTCCGTCACGCGGGGCTAGGGATTCCAACCTCCGAACTTGCGATCTTCCGATCGACAAGCCTGGCGTCTTAGCCGCTGAGCCACCACGCCCCCGATATAAGAATACCAATTCTTATATTTTCTAGGACTTAAGGCAAGCAACATTTTAGTAACTTTCCACTGGAAAAAGATTAATATACACTGCTCAAAAAAATAAAGGGAACACTGAAACAACACAATGTAAGTCCAAGTCAATCACACGTCTGTGAAATCAAACTGTCCACTTAGGTAGCAACACTGATTGACAATCAATTTCACATGCTGTTGTGCACATGGAATAGACAACAGGCGGAAAGCATAGGCAGTTAGCAAGACATCCCCAATAAAGGAGTGGATCTGCAGGTGGTGACCACAGACCACTTCTCAGTTCCTATGCTTTCTGGCTGATGGTTTGGTCACGTTTGAATGCTGGCGGTGCTTCCACTCTAGTGGTAGCATGAGACGGAGTCTACAACCCACACAAGTGGCTCGGGTAGTGCAGCTCATCCAGGATGGCACATCAATGCGAGCTGTGGCAAGAAGGTTTGCTGTGTCTGTCAGCGTAGTGTCCAGAGCATGGAGGCGCTACCAGGAGACAGGTCAGTACATCAGGAGATGTGGAGGAGGCCGTAGGAGGGCAACAACCCAGCAGCAGGACCGCTACCTCCGCCTTTGTACAAGGAGGGACAGGAGGAGCACTGCCAGAGCCCTGCAAAATGACCTCCAGTGGGCCACAAATGTGCGTGTGGCTGCTCAAACGGTCAGAAACAGACTCCATGAGGGTGGTATGAGGGCCCGACATCCACAGGTGGGGGTTGTGCTTACAGTCCAACACCGTGCAGGACGTTTGGCATTTGCCAGAGAACACAAGATTGGCAACTTCGCCACTGGCGCCCTGTGCTCTTCACAGATGAAAGCAGGTTCACACTGAGCACATGTGACAGACGTGACAGGGTCTGGAGACGCCGTGGAGAACGTTCTGCTGCCTGCAACATCCTCCAGCATGACCGGTTTGGCAGTGGGTCAGTAATGGTGTGGGGTGGCATTTCTTTAGGGGGACTCACAGCCCTCCATGTGCTCGCCAGAGGTAGCCTGACTGCCATTAGGTACCGAGATGAGATCCTCAGACCCCTTGTTAGACCATATGCTGGTGCGGTTGGCCCTGGGTTCCTCCTAATGCAAGACAATGCTAGACCTCATGTGGCTGGAGTGTGCCAGCAGTTCCTGCAAGACGAAGGCATTGATGCTATGGACTGGCCCGCCCGTTCCCCAGACCTGAATCCAATTGAGCACATCTGGGACATCATGTCTCGCTCCATCCACCAACGCCACGTTGCACCACAGACTGTCCAGGAGTTGGGGGATACTTTAGTCCAGGTGTGGGAGGAGATCCCTCAGGAGACCATCCGCCACCTCATCAGGAGCATGTCCAGGCATTGTAGGGAGGTCATACAGGCACGTGGAGGCCACACACACTACTGAGCCTCATTTTGACTTGTTTTAAGGACATTACATCAACGTTGGATCAGTCTGTAGTGTTCTTTTCCACTTTAATTTTTGAGTGTAACTCCACATCCAGACCTCCAGGGGTTGCTTACATTTGATTTCCATTGCTTTTTGTGTGATTTTGTTGTCAGCACATTCAACTTTGTAATGAACAAAGTAATTAATACGAATATTTCATTCATTCAGATCTAGGAAGTCTTATTTCAGTGTTCCCTTTATTTTTTTGAGCAGCTTATAATCATTCAGCACACGCTGTTTGTAGGGTAGCGAGGTAAAATCAGAGTCCATGCTGTTTCTCTTTTAGAATTGCTGCTTTCCAACTGCTTAAATCTTGAAGCTTTTTGAAGATGGGAGCTTTGTACCAGCAGAGGGTGTGCAAAACACATTGCCGTTTTGATTCTGGACAGCTCCTGTATATACTATATACTTCATAGTTTAGAACAGTGTTTCTCAACCTTGGCCACTTTAAGATGTGTAGACTTCAACTCCCAGAATTCCCCAGCCAGCATGGGTGACTGGGGAATTCTGAGAGTTGAAGTCCACACATCTTAAAGTGGCCAAGGTTGAGAAACACTGGTTTAGAATGTGAGTTGATTAAAGGTAAAGGTAAAGGTTCCCCCCGCACGTTTGTGCAGTTGTGTCCGACTCTAGGGGCCGGCGCTCATCTCCGTTTGTTAGCCGAAGAGCCAGCGTTTTCCGAAGACGCTTCCGCGGTCATGTGCCCGGCATGACGCGCGCGGAACGCTGTTACCGTCCCACCGAAGTGGTACCTATTCATCTACTTGCATTTGCATGCTTTCGAATTGCTAGGTTGGCAAGAGCTGGGGCGAGTGCGGGAGCTCACTCCGTCACGCGGGACTAGGGATTCGAACCTCCAAACTTGCGATCTTCCGATCAACAAGCCTGGCGTCTTACCCGCTGAGCCACCACGCCCCTTATTATTATCCACCAACAAACAAGACTTGGTAAACTCTCTGCAAAGGCCAATGAATTTTCTTCTGTAGCTGCACTTATGACCTTTAGTAATAAGAAAATCAAAGCCTTTTTTAGTATCTGATCCTGCAGTAAACCCCGAAGGGTATTTGTTTATTTCCATATATGATTTTATATGTGTAGGATCTCTCCTTAGTGTTATTTTATTTTATTACTTTTTCTTTTTTCTTAAAAAAAGTTAAACCAATAGCCAAAGGTCTCTGAGTGGTTTACGTTAATACCCTCCCTGCAAAATAAATAAATAATACAATTCAAGTTAAAGCGTATCCAATAAAATCCAGTGAAATACGAAATAAAGACACTGTACAAACTAGGTAGCAGCAAGGCTACTTTTTAAATATTTTTAATATTTTTTAATATTTTAATATTTTTATTATATTTTTATTTTTTATATTTTTAATATTCAAAATATAAAACAGTATGAATTAAAAGCCTGGGTTAGGGTTAGGGTTGGGTTTCCCAGGTTAGCCTTGGGCAAACAGAAAGGTCTTCACCTGGAGCCAAAATGATGCTGATGTGGGTGCTGGTGGAGCCTCCCTGGGGAGGGCATTCCATGAATGGCTAAGCACTCCAACATAATCCAAATTCTCCCATCAGCTTAAAGTTGCCAAGGTTGAGAAACACTGCTCTAGAGAGACAGTCAGCTCACTGAGATGCTTACAAAGCTCAAAGTACTCAGACTTGTTTATTTTCCTCTATCTCAAAGGTACATCTCTGGTACCATCTCTGCCTTTTTTCAGAGCATTCTACCATCCTGGAGCTAAGAAGGGACCAAGTGCCTTTTAACCCTTCAGGTATTTAGAATGTTCCTGTAGCGGCCCTTTAACAGTCTCCTTTGGGTTGACTTTGATTGTTGATCCTTTAAGTAAAGTTACCTGAAAGCTTAGCTCTGGGCGATACACATGGATGGAAGCATCCATGCCGTTTTCTAGGCATGATGCAGTGCTGGTTCTTCCCGGAGGTTGTTCCCACCTCCCAGATCTTCAAGCAAAGGGGGTGTATTTTCCCAGCATTGCATTGCCTCTAGTTTTCCCAATAAAACATAGGGCTAGCTGGGGCAAACCCTCCCTTGGCCAACTCCCAGCTGTCATAAATGAAACTATTCAACACTGTTGGAGGTCCCAGCAAATCAGCATGCTTCATTAGCATGTAGATGAGTGCTCTAGGATGACTATGTGCTTCAGGAAGAAGCTGTTTGTTGCTCCTCCCACTTCCTCTCTCTCTCTCTCTCTGCCTCCTTCCAACCAGAGGAGAAGGACCATGCGGCTGCTGGTCCTCTCCATCTTGAGGCCATGCGGCCTAGAATCAGGAGTTTTTCCACTTTCTGCATGCAGTCTCTGGCAGCAATGAGGGCCAGGGATATATACAGTTTAGGGAAACAAAGAAGAACAAGAATCATTTTTCCTGAATCATGTAACTGGACCAAATAAACGTAAGAACTCTTTTGTACTTACTTTTGAACCTACTTTGCCTAAGCGTGTGATTCTTTAATGTCTTGGGAGGGCTAAGTGTATAAGATCAATAACCTATATCTCTCTAGCGTGCTCATTAATGCTATTGTTGATAATATTCCTTTCTGTGCGCTTATTGCCTCGCTGCATTAAGCTCTGCTCCATTCAGTGGTCCTAACAGTCCACTAATGGTCATCAAACACTTCCTTTTTGGTTCAAATCAGCATAGAGGTTGGGATTGAATGGAAAAATGAACTGTGTTTATTCCTTTCCCCATTTTCTCCTTTCTCCCCAATTTTTCCTTTGAGATTCAAGGCCCAACCTAGAACATAAACCTGAAAGATGGGCAAAGCAGTGGCTCTCCCCCCACTCCAGGCTATGTTTTAGCCTAAAGACAATCTCTTTATAGGAGCCGGAGATGGAAGGGTTTTAAAACAATATTTTTAACCCAGATTTGTCTATTGTACAATTCTCTAGTAGTGAATTCTTAAAGGAAAAAGATAGAGGGGGGGAGAGAAAAGAACTTTAATTAGTACCTCTCTTCCTTGCCTTCCTGTGGTTTAGTTGTATATTGAGGCAATACAAAGAATTCTTTATAGCAGATAATAGCAGTCCTGTTCTTTTTTCCCTATATTAGCATTCAGCACAAGAATATACTTCATTTTGTGTAAACAGCTGTACGTCAAGAGGCACCAGGGTGACTAGCACTGGTTGTAGCTTTTTAACTGCATCTGTTCTTAAAACCTTCTCCTCTTTCAATCTGGTTGTTTTTTGGGGTACACAAACACATGCTTCTAGACCAGGAGTTCCTATATTTGTTGCCATCACACCTCCCTTTAGTGCAGGGCTTTCCAAACTTTTGCCGTTGGTGACACACCAACGGCCGGCGCGCAAAAACCCGGAAGTGCCGCCGCCGCCACTGTGCTTTCGGGTTTTTGTATGCTGTGGTGGTGGTGGCGGCAGCGCGGTAGCGGCGTCCTGGTTTGTCGCGCGACAACCCAGAAGTGCTGATGGCCCGCTGCTGCCGCTGCTGTGTGCGCTACTGTGCATGGCAGTGCACCATCAGCACTTCTGGGTTGTCGCGCGACTGTGAGGGGCTCCACTCCGTTGTCCTAACAAACGTTTCTCTCAAGCAAAATGACAGGCACGAATGTGCTAAGCAGTAAACAGTTTATTGCGGTACACGAAGCGTTACACGAAAGAAAGACTTGAATGATTTAATACAGTATAGTTCAGCAATTTAAACATTGCTAGCCCAGCGTCTTCTCCCCTCCCCATTGTCTATTTTCCCGGACTCGTGTTTCCGGGTACTCAGACAGCCATCATCGCTGATGTGTAGTTGAGTGTTTGGGGTTGGTGTTAATGGGTCTCTGTCCCGGGTAAGTTATCTCTTTCGTGTCGGTTTCTTTTCCCCCCTAATCCACATAATCGTCTGTCTCGATGGCAGGACTCTGCCAGAGTTCTGACAGCGACACACCTGGGGCCCCCAGGCAACACAGTACTGTGTCCCGACACACAATTTGGAAAGCCCTGCTTTAGTGTAATCTTAATGTACATGCCTCCCCTAAAAATGCAAACACCAAAATGAACACAAATCAACAATGAAAGTAATACAATGAAACTTTGGGAAATCTATTGTAATGTGGATTTATTGTAACCATGTAACTAAAAGATTCTTCACACCTCCCTTGGATTCTGTCTGCTCCTCCCCAAGGGAGGCACACCTCACAGTTAGGAAAACCCTGTTCTAGACTGAGAGACAAGTGAAATGTAGTTATCAAATAGATACATGCATGGTCGCGTATGGATTGTCAGGCATGCTATCTGTCCTTTGATTCATATTCAAGTATGGGGTCATGAACGATACACAGATGTTTTTAGAAGGCTGAATAGAATAGGTGTTACCTTGGGTGGTGTCCAACCCCCCCCCTTCCATTCCTCTGTGCATGATCAGAATCTGCTGCAAAGACCTAGTGGGGATTTCTTGGATCAACAGATGACTGCTTGGAAATTGGATGAGGGTGTGTGCAGCCACTTCTGTGCAGTGAGAAATCTCAGGGTCTCGGTACCTACCCAGGGTTCCATTCCCTTGAATGGGAGTCATTAGAGATGGCTGATATTTCTGTGATATAAAGTCTATTCCCATCTATAAGCAAGCTGAACATAACTTGCAAGGCTGAGATGGTTAATATCATGATAGCCATCAAGTTGGTGTCAACTCTTAGCAACCACATAGATTTTCTCCAGGACAATCTGTCCCCAACCTGGTCCTTCAGGTCCTCTAACTGTGCATCGCCACTGTAACTGAGTCCATCCACCTTGCTGCTGGTCATCCTGTTTTTTCTTACCTTCCATTCCCCCCCATCTTCTTGGTATTGCCAGAACACAGCTCCAACTTTCAATTGCCCCTGTGTCAGGTCTTAAGAGGAATTGTTTTAGGGCTCATACGGTGTATGAATGGAATATTTTAGCTCTGAAGTATTTCAGAGGATGAGAGGTTATTCAATCTAAGTCCTACCTTCAAATCTCATTGCATAACGTTGCAATGAGAGTAGACTTCAAGCAGAGTGGTGTTGGGTTTCATTCAGTGAAGTCTTGAATGTGACATCCGTTTTGATCAAGCGCTCTTGTCTTCAATAGCTCTCTTCAGTGTTTTAATGTGCGCGCGCTCTCTCTCTCTCTCTCTATATATATATATATATATATATATTTATATATAATATCTCTCTATCTATCCATCTGTAATTCAATGCTACATTGGAGAAGAAGAAAAATTGGTCTCCAAAATATATTTAAACGATCAGGCTAAACATAGATTACATTTAAATAAATATATATCTTCTAAAGGATATAGATGCAAGGATGTGGGACTTACATGGTATACTGCACTGAGTGTCACATGTACGACTATCTGACTGCTGAACGGAGATCACAGAAATCAGTGCAAGGAGCTGCTGGCACTCAGAGAATGAGTTTGATCCCTTGGAGCCAAGGAAGTTCTACTGGAAAAAGTAGGAGAGGCAGAGAGACAGGTGGACGGGGCCCTCAGGGACATGATAGCAGAGTCCCACTCGCAGGTAACTGCTTCTTGTCTGTCCCAGAGAATGAGGGTCCTGGGGAAGGAGGGTGTCAGTCTGAGGAAGAGGGAAGTTCTTGTGGGTTAATGCTGGCTTATGGGGTAAGGCGCAGAGTAATCAGACAGAGTGCAGCGTTTATGGCTAAAATGTTTACTTGTAATAAAAGGTAATAAATGTATATACAGTATATACAGTTACATTATTGCAGAAAGAAAAAACATACATACAAGCAGAGTTTCGTGTTTGTTTTCATTGACAGACATGAAGGCCCATGCCATGGCCTAGACACAGAGCCACGCATAGCTATGCCTTTCCTAGTCTTCAGAGGTAGAACATACACACGAACATGGCTAAAAGACCAGACAGAAGTCAAGAAGCATAGACCCATAGTTCACAGCTGAGATATACACTTGTTTCAGCTTTCTGATTGGTGGAACCTTAGAATCAGGGGTCACAAGGCTTTTCAAATTAACAAAGCCTAAAGCATTCAGGATTGCACATAGTATAAACCGCCATGAGATGGCAGTGTTGCATCTAACCAAGCATACTGTTTCACCCCCGAAAGTGTGGGCTTTGGTTCCCATGAGATAGTTATTTCGGACTGAGACAATAACATCACATGATGCAGTTGCACCTCCTTTATCAGTGAATTTGTTTTGAGAACGCTACAGAGGAATAGTAAACAGAAAGTACACAGACAGTAGAGAAAGCGATTTGCTTTTCACAGAAAAACCCTGACAGTTCTCTCTTAGGAGGGACCCGTTCCTTAGGGGCTGAACAGGTTTCCTCTCACACTGAGGATTCTCCTCCTGTGGGAGCAGGTGATTCAGACATTAGGAATGTAGAGAGCTGGGTGTCTGGTGGGCGTGCTGACCGTATGGTTGACTTGCCTGCCTGGTGCAAAGGTGGAGGATGTTCCATGCCATCTAGATAGAGTGCTAGACAGTGCTGGGGAGGAGGCTGTGATCTGCTGCACATGAGCACCACTGACACCCTTAAATGTAGTTGGGAGATCCTGGGAGCCAAATTCAGGTTGCTAGGCAGAAAGCTGAAAGCCAGGACCTCCAGGGTAGTTTTCTCTGAAGCTGTTCTATACACCAGATGAGCTGGATGAGCAGGTTTGGAGGCAGCAAGGCACAAGGCAGGCACTGGGACCTGCGCGGAATCACAGCAGGTTTGGAGGCAGCAGGGCACAAGGCAGGCACTAGGACCTGCGTGGAATCCTGGCAGGGCAGGTTTGGAGGCAGCAAGGCACAAGGCAGGCACTGGGACCTGCGCGGAATCCTGGCAGGGCAGGTTTGGAGGCAGCAGGGAACAAGGCAGGCACTGGGACCTGCGCGGAATCCTGGCAGGGCAGGTTTGGAGGCAGCAGGGCACAGGGCAGGCACTAGGACCTGCGTGGAATCCTGGCAGGGCAGGTTTGGAGGCAGCAGGGCACAAGGCAGGCACTAGGACCTGCGTGGAATCACAGCAGGTTTGGAGGCAGCAAGGCACAAGGCAGGCACTAGGACCTGCGCGGAATCACAGCAGGTTTGGAGGCAGCAGGGCACAAGGCAGGCACTAGGACCTGCGCGGAATCCTGGCAGGGCAGGTTTGGAGGCAGCAGGGCACAAGGCAGGCACTAGGACCTGCGCGTAATCCTGGCAGGGCAGGTTTGGAGGCGGCAGGGCACAAGGCAGGCACTAGGACCTGCGTGGAATCACAGCAGGTTTGGAGGCAGCAAGGCACAAGGCAGGCACTAGGACCTGCGTGGAATCCTGGCAGGGCAGGTTTGGAGGCAACAGGGCACAAGGCAGGCACTAGGACCTGCGCGGAATCCTGGCTGGACAGGATTGGAGGCAGCAGGGCACAAGGCAGGCACTAGGACCTGCGCGGAATCCTGGCAGGGCAGGTTTGGAGGCAGCAGGGCACAAGGCAGGCACTAGGACCTGCGTGGAATCCTGGCAGGGCAGGTTTGGAGGCAGCAGGGCACAAGGCAGGCACTAGGACCTGTGCGGAATCACAGCAGGTTTGGAGGCAGCCGGGCACAAGGCAGGCACTAGGACCTGCGTGGAATCCTGGCAGGGCAGGTTTGGAGGCAGCAGGGCACAAGGCAGGCACTAAGACCTGCGTGGAATCCTGGCAGGGCAGGTTTGGAGGCAGCAGGGCACAAGGCAGGCACTAGGACCTGCGTGGAATCCTGGCAGGGCAGGTTTGGAGGCAGCCGGGCACAAGGCAGGCACTAAGACCTGCGTGGAATCCTGGCAGGGCAGGTTTGGAGGCAGCAGGGCACAAGGCAGGCACTAGGACCTGCGTGGAATCCTGGCAGGGCAGGTTTGGAGGCAGCAGGGCAACAACATCAACAACAGTTTTTTTTAAAATTTAAAGAAGGTGTAGCCCCCACTTTCCCTTGGCTCTTAAAATTCATACTCAGGAAAGCTAGCTCAGACATCTTATTTCCAACATTCTAGACAGGTTCACGAAACAGCTGCATGAACTCAAGTCACAGCTACAACACCGAGGACAATGATGACAAATTCTCTGAGCTATACTTGTGCATACATTTAAAAGAGAATTCAGTCAGTAAACTGATCTAACATTTATGATTAGGGCTGTTCATGAACAGGAAGCACATTTTGCTTTATGCTTGGAAAAGAATACCCCCATCCAAAACATTCTGATGGAATAGGCTGGATTCTTCCAGAATAAAACTTGAAATAGCCACACTGTTTAGTTCTTTTTGGAATGTTCATGTTTCATTCCGAGTGTGGAACACTTGGAATGGCCTATTTTGATGTTGGAACAACTGTTTCAAGGTTGTTTTCTATGACCAGCACCTTTAGAATGGCCACGTTTTGTTCTGGCTCTTCAGAAATAAACTCTTGAAAAACATGAGTTTTGTACTGAGGTCAGAAGAGTTGAAATGTCTGTTTCGAGCTGAAAATGTTTTGCGAATTATTTGGATTTTTGCAGTGAGATTGTAAAGGAAGTCCTAACAGTGCATATGGGCTTTAGCCATTTCTTGGGCAGATGTAGAAACTTTTGTGTGGAGCCAACTTCTCTGCTGCCCCTTACAGAAAGTTTAGCAAATTGTGAAATGTTTGGGCTATAAAAATAGACAGGGAGTTTGTAACCACCTAAGTGACCTTGGTGATATTAATTAAAGGGACAGCATCTGAAATTGCATTTGACTGTATTAATAAGCAAAAATACTTGATCAAGAGTCTTGCAATATGTCAGCCCTCCCAGGTAAACCAGACAGGAAACACGCTCAGATGAACTAACTCTACTTTATTGTAAGGCTACATTAACAGAATCTTGCAAGTCTGAAAATACAAATCTCCTGCCATCACTTTTAACAGCTGATACGTTAGGGCAAATCCTTTTTAAGTTTCTTTCTTTGCCCGTTATGCAGCTGCGGGCTCCTCCCCCTTTTATCTGATTATTCCCTAAGCAGCATCTCTTCCCCTCATCCCTCAAGGTCATTCCCACATACCATTACACGGTCCTTTAATATTTGCTATTATTTTTAGCACCTGGAATGATCACAGTGTAAGCTGAGAGAAAAGCAGTGAGGGATGATCTTGTTGGCGCCATTCTATCACTCCTTGTCGATGAAGGTTCTCAGTCATCCAGGTGGAATTGTCTGTAGCTTGAATCATGTCATGTGGCTGTGTGACCTTGCACCTGGGGCTAGGTCATGGTTATTTGAGATGTTTATTTCTAAGTCCCTTTATCATCCAAAGGAGGATCGTTAAGATTACCATGCTGTTGTTGAGATTGTGAAATGGTCTTAATCTTCCTAGGCACAGAAGACAAAGCAGGAAGGAAAATAGGGGAAAGATTGTGCCTGAGGCCCCCACCTCCATTCAAAGAAGGATTAGAAATAAACATCTCAAATAACCATGACCTAGCCCCAGGTGCAAGGTCACACAGCCACCCTAGAAACATATTTAAGGATTCCCTTACAAACTTTGCTCAGACTGAAGAAGCTTCTTGGATAAGGAGCGAAACGTTTCCACTGAGAAAATAGAAATCCAGTTGACATGATTCAAGCTACAGTCTATCACTCCTTGCAATTTAAAATGGATCGAAACCTTTCTGCTTAATATTGTAAAAGAAGGGCAACACCAGCTGCTATCAGACTTTCCACATAAGCCAAATTAATCATGGTAGGGTATGTTACAGTATATGGTAGGGTATGTTATATGGTAGGTTCACATATTGCACTAAGCCACATATCTTTAACTTTTACGAAGTGGTTGTGTCAGGGAGATAACTGGTGAAGAAGGAGGGGGCTCCCTCCAGGGGGATAAACGCATGTGCAGTACTGAATCGCTTTGCTTTCCTCCCAAGAGGCTGAGGGTGGCACCGCCCTGATTTCTTGGGCCCTTTCTCTGAGCATTACTAGTTCATTTTAGTTTAGCTGGATTCTGTCTAGCAGAGTAGAACAATAAAACACTAGAGCCTGTACACCAAGTCTCAGCGTATTTCCTTTACTCGAAGTCAGGACAGGTTGGATTTACACGTCACCAAAATCAAACCAAGCCCATTGTGAACTAGTGTGATCTGTGAATTCTGGAGGCACCAATGATAACAATTCACACCCTCATTACTACACAATTAGGCCACCGTAATCTCCTCTACTTGCAACTGGATTCCAAGGCAATTTAAAAACTACAGTTACTCCAAAATGCACTTGAGGTTTCATCTCAGTTGAAATGTCATTAATCCAACAATGTTAGACTCCCATCGTTCTAAATTTGTCTTAATTTCAGGATAGGTTTTATTGTGTCACAGGGAAGACAAAAGGAAGGGGTTTGACTCACATGTGGAAGAGGCACAGCTGCAGACCATCACAGTCCACAGTAGCCACTGTGAGAATGAAGAGATGATGAGAATAACATGAAGAGATGTTACATGAAGAGAATAAAACAGCAAGATACGGCCAGGCAAAATAATTTGTGCTATAGTTTAGCGAGGACTGGTGCCTGGTAATCCCATTTCCGTAATGGAGGGTCTCAGGAAGGCTAATCCATGCAGAGCATTCTGGACAGATCTCCAGTTGTCCTCTGGCTTGGCTAATCAGATGTGGTGGTCAGCACTCCCGCTGGTTCTCAGGAAGGAGGGAGCGCATTCCAAGGAGATAAACGGATTCTCAGCAGCCCAGAGAGTGTTGGTGGGAAAGCAAAGAGGTTCAGGGTCGCCCCGCCCTAGCGTCTCCTGGGGTATTTGTGCTTGGGTTAGTTAGAGTAGCTTTAGTCTGGCAAGATTCTGTCTGTATGGTGAGAGCAATAAAGAACTGGAGTTTCTGAATGCACTGACTCGTCGTTGTTCTTGGGCTGGCCCCTGACATCACCAGAGGATTTTAAGTGACTGAGAAGTAAGTGGTTACAAGCATTAACATGAATAGGACAATCTATGCTGAGCAGGATAGATCGGGGGCTGAGTTAATATGCCGACTAGCAGGTATTTGGGGACAGAATAGAGAGGGGAAATGAAAGAGTTCAACATCGGCCCCTGCACCAACACAACCAGGAGTTCAGAAGTAGGGCATGGCGCCAGCTGGTAATGATGGCGATGTTTGCCATGAGAAGACTCAAAACCAAAACTCCAGAGGCAGTTCCTTTATTAGGTCAACTTTTTAAAAAAAGTCACTGCAAGCTTCCGTTTTCTAAAACAGGCTTTCCAAAGTTTTTCCCGCGGCGACACACCAACCGGCGTTGGTGTGTCTCCGCGGGAAAACCCGGAAGTGCCGTCCTTGCGGCAGCGCACAAGAACCCGGAAGCGCTGCTGCCGCTTTCGGGTTTTGCGCGCTGCAGTTGGTGTGTCGCTGCGGGAAAACCCGGAAGTGCTGATGATGATCAGCGCTTCCGGGTTGTGTGGTGACACACTAGACTGTGTGTGGCGACACACTTTTGTGTTGCGACACACAGTTTGGAAAGCTCTGTTCTAAAAACTCTTCCCAAGGCTCACTAATTTTTTAAAAATTACAAAGGTAAGGGACAATGGTGGCTAATGTTACCAGCTATTGTTATTGAAGTTGCCTTCTTAAGTAGAATGAGAGAGAGAACCTCAGTTTGGATGTCCCCTGGTGGAAGATGGTGTTGAATGATAGCAAGGGACTCCAGAAGCAGTTGAGTCACTAAAGCACCATTTTTTGTAAATACAAATTACTGCAGATAAAATCCACACTGTTTCTGTGAGATAATAAGGATAATCCAGCAGATTCCTTGCTGCTGGGGAAAAAAACCCAGCCATCAATTAGGTAGTCTCTATATTCACTATCCTGAAGATAATTTAAGGTATTAATTAGTCATCTGACAACCAAAACCACATGTGACAGTCATTTTATTGTAAACTGCTCAGAGTTCCCCCTTTGGGGGAAGATGGGCAATAATATAAATTAAATAAACAAATAAATAAATAAAAAATATCTAGAGGTAGATTCTCTGACATACGTGGGACATCAGAAACAAAGAAAAGAGAATTGAGGAAGTCATGTTTCTTTATAACCTCTTGGCAGGAATTGTTACAATCAAAGTATGTTCACCCCAGATACAGATATAAAAACAATTACACTACTCATGATTGAAAGCTATGGAACAAATTCACATAGTCAGTAGTTAGTGATTCATTACACTAGAACGACGAATATTTGGATGATGGCATTGTTAGAGATATCGGGTTTCAACCAAGCACGTCTCACACAAGCTTGAAGAAGGGGCAGCTCTGCTGCAACCTAATATTACTGCTTTGTGTGGGAGGGG
Source organism: Charina bottae (assembly GCA_023362775.1). Lineage (NCBI taxonomy): Eukaryota > Metazoa > Chordata > Lepidosauria > Squamata > Charinaidae > Charina > Charina bottae. The sequence goes on from JALMGJ010000012.1 coordinate 27,966,626, forward strand.
CTTGAATCCCGATTTCCTGTTCCTCTCCTTCATTTCCTTCTCTTTTATCGTTTGAATCTCCACTGGTGAGGATGGTCAGCCATGGCTGTCCTCGTGGCTCATACCTGCATTCAGCAAGGCCACATTAAGAAAACTGTGGGTTTGGTCAGAACCTATCACTCACATGCATGGACCGTTTCTACCATGGAACTGATCAATAAACTGTAAGCTATTTTTATGTAACTTTACATTAACGTGTGAAGTGTGTTTATTTTGTGTTTGTGAACTTGCCTTGTGCAAGTTGCTGGATGCTTCCACTCTGCTATAAACTAATTAAAAGCTGCATGGATTTGTTATTAGAATTTCAGAATTCCTACAGGCATTACATAGAAACTAACATTTCCTTTCCTCAACTAGACATGAATCACTAGGAGGTCTTGGTAGTGACATTAGCAACTAAGGAATTAAGGTGCCAGTGAAATATTGATGTTATAAGACTCACGATGCGAGAAGAAAAGCCAAGTGGGAGAACCAGGTGCGAAGTGAGGTAGGTACCAAATAGAAAATCATGCTGCATGCACATAAAAGTTTCAGAGTGTCTATGAAGGTTCTCAGTCATCCAGGTGGAATTGTCTGTAGCTTGAATCATGTCAACTGGATTTCTATTTTCTTAGTGGAAACGTTTCACTCCTTATCCAAGGAGCTTCTTCAGTCTGAGTAAAGTTAGTAAGGGAATCCTTAAATATGTTTCTAGGCTGGCTGTGTGACCTTGCACCTGGGGCTAGGTCATGGTTATTTTGAGATGTTTGTTTCTAAGTCCCTTTATCATCTAAAGGAGGATCGTTAAGATTACCCTGCTGCTGTTGAGCTTGTGAAATGGTCTTAATCTTCCTAGGCACAGAAGACAAAGCAGGAAGGAAGATAGGGGAAAGGTTATGCCTGAGGCCCCCACCTCTATTCAAGGAAGGATTTTCCAAGTTGGCATGAATGGATTCCTTGACCCCTCTCTCAAACCACCTATCTTCTCTGTCTAAAATGTGAACATTAATGTCCTCAAATGAGTGTCCTTTTTCCTTTAGATGAAGATAAACTGCTGACTCTGGTCCTGTGGTGTTACTTCTCCTGTGTTGGGCCATCCTCCTGTACAAAGGTTGTTTGGTTTCTCCAATGTAGAGTCCAGTGCAGTGAGGAGTGCTCTGAACTCTACATTGGAGAAACCAAACAACCTTTGTACAGGAGGATGGCCCAACACAGGAGAAGTAACACCACAGGACCAGAGTCAGCAGTTTATCTTCATCTAAAGAAAAAAGGACACTCATTTGTGGACATTAATGTTCACATTTTAGACAGAGAAGATAGGTGGTTTGAGAGAGGGGTCAAGGAATCAATTCATGCCAACTTGGAAAATCCTTCCTTGAATAGAGGTGGGGGCCTCAGGCATAACCTTTCCCCTATCTTCCTTCCTGCTTTGTCTTCTGTGCCTAGGAAGATTAAGACCATTTCACAAGCTCAACAGCAGCAGGGTAATCTTAACGATCCTCCTTTAGATGATAAAGGGACTTAGAAACAAACATCTCAAAATAACCATGACCTAGCCCCAGGTGCAAGGTCACACAGCCAGCCTAGAAACATATTTAAGGATTCCCTTACTAACTTTACTCAGACTGAAGAAGCTCCTTGGATAAGGAGTGAAACGTTTCCACTAAGAAAATAGAAATCCAGTTGACATGATTCAAGCTACAGAAAAGTTTCAGAGGTTTCTCTGTGCAATATTTTCATTGCAGAAGTACGAGATCAAGCGGTTTGCATATTTCAGGGCCCATCTAGTGATTAGAACAGTTTTATTGCCCACTAAATCATCTTCCTGATGTTTATTGGATATGTTTACTGAAGACTGTGTGGAAAACAAGTGCATAACTGAATTGCACTGGAATCCGATGTCTTCTTGTTTATTAAGTACATATTATTGGATTTCTATTAAAACATATTAAGGCAAAACTGATATTAAAGGCAAAACTGAAGTACTTTGGCCACGTAATGAGAAGACAGGATACCCTGGAGAAGATGCTGATGCTAGGGAAAGTGGAAGGCCAAAGGAAGAGGGGCCGACCAAGGGCAAGATGGATGGATGATATTCTGGGGGTGACGGACTCAACCTTGGGGGAGCTGGGGGTGGCAACGGCCGACAGGAAGCTCTGGCATGGGCTGGTCCACGAAGTCATGAAGAGTCAGAAGCGACTGAACGAAGAAACAACAATTAAAACATGGCACAGAGATAGATCCTGTTCATCAACAGTTGGCCTACAAGGTAGGGAAGCCAGTCATAAGAAGAACTGAGTGTTGATTAAACACTTGCCCAACGTAGAGGGTTATAGAAATCACATTTTAATGGCAGACGGAGGAAATTGGTAGAACTTTTGGACACTTAAAATTATGTCTGAAGCAGCTCAGCCTACAAATGTAATTGACATTTATTTATTTAAGAGCATCCCCTGCAGTTTAATTTTTCTGTCACTCAGAAAGGATTTTTCCCAGTCTCCTACACAGCAACAAAATAAAGCAAGTTTCATAAGAACTGCAGCAGGAAAAGGCATATACCAGGTCATCTAAAAATGTAAGCTGCTCCCTCAAATATGACATTGTCCCTTTACATATTTGTCATACTTCAGCATTTCCAATGACAAGATGAGTTTTCCAATGCATTAACCTGGTTACTGAATCAACCCACTTCCTGGTCTTGTACAGTCCACTGAACCATTAATTGTTTAATTAATGAATGAACATAGCTGGCTAGATTGTGCAATATGATGAGTCATAAAGAAAATAAAACCAAAGTTAAAACTTACCAAGTTTTGCCTATTGTGCCAGTGCAGCTGCTAACTCTTAAACAGATGCAGCTACATGTTGTTCAAACACACAAACACATTATTGGGGAAAAAAATTAAAACAATGGTTCCATCTCTGAAATATAGCAATGATACCCTTCCCTACGGCCATGAGTCTCCTAAAATATTTAGGAAGTCCTATTCAGAGACATAGATCTGGATAAAAAACAATTGTACTCAGAATAATTAATTATCTAGGATGCTGGCTGGGGAATTCTGGGAGTTGAAGTCCACACGTCTTAAAGTTGCTGAGGTTGAGGAACACTGATCTAGTCGGTTTCTTCTCCATTCTGCCTAGCTGTGCATTGAACCTTACAAGCAACATGTAAGTACAATTGCTCCCCCTTGTTTTATACCAGGAGCAGTATTATTTTATTTATTTATTTATTATTTGAATTTATCCCCACCCATCTCTACCATGGTAGACTCTGGGCGGTTTACAATCAGAATGTCATACATACAATCAGTATGTATGTATGTATGTATGTATGTATGTATGTATGTATGTATTTATTTATTTATTTATTTATTTATTTATTTATTTATTTATTTGATTTCTCACCGCCCAACTCCCTCCAGGGACTCTGGGCGGTTTACAAATCAATAAAATATCAAACATTAAAATAAACAATTAAAAAATACAATAAATATAATAAAATCAAGATGGTGATGTCTTCTTTCAAACATTGGAAGGGCAATTTAGGGCTATCCTACGATGTTAGTCATCCCCAGGAGTTTATGCTCTTCTTTCCGCCCCAGGCCTGTTGGCAAAGCCAAGTCTTGAGTTGTTTCCTGAAGCCCAGGAGCGACGTGGGCTGTCCTAACTCTGGGGGAAGAATATTCCACAGGGCAGGCGCTGCTGCAGAGAAGGCACGCTTCCGTGACCCCGTGAGAATATTCCGACAGTGACTGATGCCCTCGTCACCACTTGTCTGGACTACTGCACGGTGCTGTATCTGGGGCTGTCTTTGAAGACTGCCTGGAAATTAGTTCAGAAGGGGAGAGGGACTGCTTGTTGGCTGGCATGAGAGGCAGGACCATGTTACTTCAATTGTGTGGGCCTCACACTGGCTGCCAGTAGATTTCCAGGGGCAATAAAAAGTACTGTTTTCAGTATCAGTTCTGGTGCCCTGGAGGAGCCTATTCCCATCTATAATGGTCTTAATGAAACCATTGAAAATGTGCTGTTTTAGAGGGCTTTTAACTGAGATCTCACCTGGAATTGTACACTATTGGTGACCCTTAAATTAATTTTATTTTAATTCTGTATCTCTTACCATCAACATTTTAACTGATGTTGTGAAATGCTAATTGTTATAAACTTACCAGGAGTTGAGTGAGTTTGCAGTAGTACTGCATATCAATTCAAGCGAGCAAGCAAGCTAGCCTCCAGCCAGCCAAATCTGACTCTTCTCAAAAGGTTAAGGAGGCACCACCAGGGGATCTCAGAGCTGTAAGCTGGACTAGGAAGTAAAAAAAACCCTGTGGAGTCCTTGGTGCTCTCTGAGCCTTGTTGTTTTCTTGCAGACGTTTCATTGCCAGACTAGGCAACATCTTCAGTGCGAAAAGGGAGTGGGACTTGCTCTGTTTATATACTGTGGATTCTCCTGCTTTTCTCCCCTTAGAAGTTCCTTGATTGGGCTGTTGTTTGCTGCTTGGTTGATTGACTGAGTTAATAGTTCCTTGATTAGGGTATATTGTGCTGTTTGATTGTTCCTCTGGTGCTAATCTTGGTGTTAATCTTTGCATATCTGGGTACTGATTGCTGGCAAGGAGGTGTTCTGGTCTTTTGGCTTTTCTATTGTCTCTTATGAATGGTATGTAAATGTTGTTTACCTCTATGTGTCTGTTGATGGCTGCTTTGTCTGAGTGCCAAGCTTCCAGGAATTCTCTAGCATTTTTGGATTTGGCTTGGTTTAAGATGCTCACAGTTTCCCAGTTGAAAGTATGGTTGAGTCTGTCCATGTGTTGTGAGATTAAGGAGTTTTCATCATGTCTTCTGACTGCTAGTTGGTGTTCGTGGATGCGTTCTGCTAGTCTTCTGCTAGTCTGTCCTACATAGTGGCTGCTACAGTCCTTACACTATACGTTGTAGATAACTCCTGTTTTTTCTTCTTGGGCTACTGGGTCTTTTGGGTTACTTAAGATGTTCTGAAGGGTTTTGGTTGGTTTATGTGCTACAGTGATGCCATGTGGTTGTAACAGTCTATTGGTAGTTTCTGAGATGTTTCTGATGTATGGCAGTGTTATCCTTTTCATAGCTTCTGTTGGTTTTGCTGTGGTGGGTTGAGTGGTCAGGCACTTTTTGATAAAGTTGCGTGGATATCCATTTTGCTGGAAGATGCTGTATAGATGATCTGTTTCCTTTTTCTGGTGTTCTGGATTGCTGTAGTGCATTAGTGCTCATCTGAATAGTGTTCTTACACAGCTTCTCTTGTGGGAGGTTGGGTTGTTGCTTTGGTAATGGAGCACTTGGTTAGTGTGGGTAGATTTCCGGTAGACTTGTGTTTCTATTATATTCTCTTCGATTAGTAAAAAATTTTTTTCCAGAGGAAGGCAATGACAAACTATTTCCATACTGTTGCCATAAAAATTAAGTGGACACATCTATGATATCGCTAGGAATCAAGCTCAACTTGAAGACTTTTATATAACCTGGAGGTAACTTACAGCCATCACTGGCCATCTCCTTCATGAATTTGTCGAGGCCTGTTGGAAATCCATCAAAGCCTTGAGGACCCCATCACGGCTTTGGGATGTATCGTGCTGGTTTCTCCCTTTTCTTATTATCGTGAGGGATGATGACACTGAATTCCCTCTAGCCCCAGCCAGCACAGTCAGTTGTAGTCCAGCAACATCTGGAGAACATCCTCACCCTGGGGGAGTGTGATGATCCCAATCACAATGCCCTAATAAACGCTTCTCGATGCAGTTCATTGAAATGCAGATTAAGCTTTATTCAGGATACATGTTAATTGAAGCACTCCTAAAGATCTGAATGCGGATTCCCGCCAAACTATACACTCTTAACTTCCCCCCTTGCGCGCCAAATTACCAACCGATGATCTCATGATGAAAACGTTACCATCTCCACACTCCTGCAGGTGGGTGACCTTGACGAAGCCGGTTCCAGCCTCCACCCGCAGACATAACACTCAACGGCCAGTCCCCCTCCCAACAGGTCTCAAAGCATCTCCAGCCCTAATCCCAATGGCAGGATTCATAGACATGAACCCTGACAGGGAGATTCCAACCATAGTGAATTCAGCATCAGTCCTATCCCATCCTCTTGCTTTCACATTGCTCATCAGGTCCTTATATAGACCAAGAGGCAATCAAGGGAGAAGGGCTCGGACAACCATTTCACTTTTCACATTTCCCTCTCCTGCACGTGTGCCCACCTACTTCCTTAGAGAAAGGCTGCCCACAGATCTTTTAGCAAGTGTAAGTGCAAAATGCAGCTCTAATGGATTTTACTGGAAGTTGATTGAAAGCACCACTGAAACATAGTGGGAACTATTTTGGGTTACTTATTATTCTAAGCTTCCTTTGTTCAAAGCAATGGATTTGGGGTTGGCTTTGCTTGTCACTAATGCTTCTGACCTCACTGTCTTCTGCACATGAGAGGTTAAAAACTTCCCCCTCTGAAACCAAAGGCAGCAGCTCCCATTTGTGCATTTGCACAATTTGCTAACCAGGCTTAGCTTTAATGGTGATCAAGTTGTTTTATATCCTCCTTTCCTGCAGGATCTCAACCCCAGGCAACTTACATGGGGATCTCCTTTCATTTTCTCTCCACAACAACAACCCTTTGTGATAGGTAGGGCTGAGAGAAAGTGGCTGGGCAGTGAGTTTCTGTCAGTGAAGTTACACTGACCGCCAGGAGACAGACACCATGTGACTGGTTTCATCCTATTTGGGACTTATGAGATGTGGACATCTATATTTCTCTACTCAGAGCTTAAGGGAAGGTGGACCATTCTGATAGATTCCATGGCTGAAGGTGAACTTGATGCCAGGTCTCACCAGCCCTCATCCAACACCTTCATATGTGTTAGAGATCGGGTTTCAACCAAGCACGTCTCACACAGGCTTGAAGGAGGAGGCAGCCTCTGCTGTAACCTAATCTTACTTGCTTTGTGTGGGAGGGGCTGAATCCCGGTTTCCTGTTTCCTGTTCCATTCTCTTCCCTTTTTCTGCTCGAATCTCCTATCAAGGAGAATGTGGCAGCTATGGCTGCTGCCACATTGCTCATACTTCCATCCAGGTGGGCCACATTAGAAGCATGTGGTTCATGTCAGAATCTTCTTGCTCGTATGCATGGACCGTTTCTACTAAGGAACTGTGAGTTACAATAAAATTGTAAACTCTTTTTTATGTAACTTTACATTAACGTGTGAAGTGTGTTTATATTGTGTCTTGAACTGATTAAGCTTTGTGCAAGTTTATGGGAATGCTTCTACTCTGCTACATACTAATAAGAAGCTGCGTGGAGTTCTGGTACTACCATCCCAGAATTCCTACAATATGCACCACACTGGCTTTTCAGTACAGATCTATACTTTTTGTGTGTGTACACCTGTGATTTAAGAAGTTGTTGTTGTTGTTGTTGTTGTTGTTAATTTAAAGTTATTGGCTACCCAACTCCACTCCCAATGACACACTGGGTTGCTTATGTTCCGTGTATTGTATCAACTCCAGTAATAGGTCGAGTCAGTAACCAGGTTACACAAGTTATTCAAATGCAGCCGAATTGTAATTTGCTCTCCAACCTCTTCTAGGGCTGACGGATGAAATAGAGAGAGGTGCTTTCTGAAGAGAAGAGCAGAACCTTGAACTAAAGTAGCTCTGAATATGACCGGTCCAAACAGCCGCCATTATCTGGCACAGGCACCACTTGGCAGAGGGGCCTAAGAATCTCACTCCGTAGAAAGGAAGTCTCATATTTTGGACAGGTGAACACATTAGGGGTTTGGAAAGCATACTGTGGGCCCGCTCACAAAAGGCCAGCCAGGATTGGCATGTATTTTCTTTCTTTCTTTCTTTCTTTCTTTCTTTCTTTCTTTCTTTCTTTCTTTCTTTCTTTCTTTCTTTCTTTCTTTCTTTCTCTTTCTGTCTTTCTTTCTTTCTTTCTTTCTTTCTCTCTCTCTTTTTCTTCTTTCTTTCTTTCTTTCTTTCTTTCTTTCTTTCTTTCTTTCTTTCTTTCTTTCTTTCTTTCTTTCTTTCTCCTATTTATAAATCACACACTCCCAGCAAGCCAGCCCATGGCAGTTAAGAACAAGAATATCTGACAACAAAATACCCTTCAAAAATATCATGATCAGATCCCTAAATAACATCAGTGCCACTAAAGAGCTTCTGCTACAAAAATATCAAATAACTGGGTATAAAATAAAACCAGGAAAGTAGATGGAGGCGGTCATAAAAACCTATTTCCTTGAAAGCCAAGTGGTGAAGTTCTGGTTTGCAACTCTTTTTCAGCCTTTTTTTTTTGGGGTGGGGTGGGTTGGGGCTTCCAAAGGAAGACTTGGGCCTCAGATGTCTCCCCTCCAAGTGTTCTAATAACACTAATGGGCCCACACCATGCAAAGAGGCATTTGGTGTCCCACGGAATTGTTATTTGAATGGAAAGGATTAAAGTCAAATGGGGCAGGGTCCTGGGGTTGATGCCACGTTACCGATCTCATCACCCACCAGTTCCCATCATAGATGATAAAACATATGTGTGCAGCTCAAAATGAACAGTCTTTGGTTGGCTTGACTAAAAGGTTCACTAAAAGCTTTTATATTGTGGTGGCTCGGCGGGTAAGACGCCAGGCTTGTTGATCGGAAGGTTGCAAGTTCAGAGGTTCGAATCCCTAGTCCCGCCTGACGGAGTGAGCTCCCGCACTCGCCCCAGCTCTTGCCAACCTAGCAATTCGAAAGCATGCAAATGCAAGTAGATGAATAGGTGCCACTTCGGTGGGAATGTAACAGCGTTCCGCATGCGTCATGCCAGCCACATGACCGCGGAAGCATCTTCGGACAACACTGGCTCTTTGGCTGACAAACAGAGATGAGCACCAGCCCCTAGAGTCGGACACGACTGCACAAATGTGCGGGGGGAACCTTTACCTTACTCTTCTACGTTGGTCCTGGAGGTATCAGATACCACAAAACAGTTGCCATCACAAAGAAAAAGGACTGCCTCCTTTTTCTTTGTGATGGCAACTGTTTTGTGGTATCTGATACCTCCAGGACCAACGTAGAAGAGTCGGTCCCATCTTGGCTTGGCGCTATATAACGAGGTGCTGAAATCTGGCTTACGAGAAGCTTTTTGTCCCCCAGTGAAAGAGGCTTTTGTTTTTCTATCTCATTTCTAGGGTGCTTGAGAATTTCTTTTGAATTTCACTTGGGGATGTCTTTGAGCTGATTTTATTGCTGCAGGTGCTGGTCTATCGCTGGTGCTCCTGTTTTTGAATTCCATCCTGATGTCTTTCCTGGACTTGCTGGAGCCTGGGAGTTTGGGAAAGCTAACTGAGAAAGGAAAGAGAGGACTTTAACGGACAGCTCTTGGCTACCTCATCATCACTAAATACATGCAAGAAATTCATACTCTGGGTCATGGGAATTGTACTGACAGTCCACCAAAAGCATGTTCTCTTCCATTACATGGAAGGTGGACTGTTAGAGAGGTTCCCCCCCGCCTGCACATTATTCATTCACACCATGTGTAGGCAATGTGGAAAGCATTCCATGCACAGCTGGTTTTGCATTGCCTCATTCCAGAAAAAGCCAAGGTTGAGAGTCCACATCTATCTTTCCTTGACTTCTTCTCCGAAGGTCCTTCTTTAGACTGTCTTTAAACCCCCCAAATATAATTGGAAACTAGAGAGAAGTGATAGGCATCTTTCTCTAAGAGTTTTGTTGTTTTAGCACTAGGAAACCACCTTTACCAAAAAAAAAAAAACACACACACACGTCCCAGGCTGTTTTTACTCCCTCCAACTTGGTTTTCTAATGTTATATTTATATTTTTACTGCTGTGTGGCAAACTGAGAACCCTCCCATAGGGGAATCCACAAATGCTGTAAGAGAATGTTAAGTAGATGGGTGCTGGATCCTCATCCAACAGTCAGTTGTAAACATACTGGAAGACACCTGTTCAAAGAACACATTGGCCAGAAGGTATGATGAGATAATGTTATTGGTTTCAGTTATGTTTACTGTCCGCATTGGCAGCTAATTGCGACGATGGAAGAGAAGCTGAGGACTCATTAAAAAAAATGGGTAAGAACTAGGGCTTGTGCTTTACACAAGGCAAATTCCAAAACAAAACAAAAAATAAAAAAATCAGGAACTTTTAAAGCAGGACATGCAGACAATACGTACCCTCAAGTTGGAAGTTATTTTGAAATTGAGATGACTTCCAGAGGCAGCACAGGAGATGCAGACCCAGGGTTGAATACTCGACTGCAGTGTTTTTCAACCTTAGCAACTTTAAGATGTGTGGATTTCAACTCCCAGAATTCCCCAGCCAGCCATGCTGGCTGGGGAATTCTGGGAGTTGAAGTCCACACATCTTAAAGTTGCTAAGGTTGGGAAACACTGCTTTATGGGGTACTCAGTCATCTAGAATGGCTGCATCTCACCCAACGGTCCTGCAGAATAACTGCAAAGAAACATCTGATCCAAAAGCAAAAGGATTAATGTTCTCAGGGGAAGACAGTAGCTTGATCTATACAATATCCTTAAGCCATAATGTGGCTGGTTTCAGTTTGGCTTTCATGTTGGGTGAATTTAGCCACAATTGTTTCTAAACCATAGTTCATAGATTAGTATGTTGGGTGAACCCAGCCAAATGGAGCAGTGTGGTGGTGTGGTGGTGAAGGTGCTGGCTTAGGTCTGTGGAGATATTTAAGGTGAACCAAACTGTGGTTTATTCAACAAACCATGGGTTAATGATATAGAGTAGCACTATGTAGCTTTCCTTCCGTTGGGGGAAAATGTCTTTTATTTTGACATTTATTCTTTCTGCTGTCTCCACAACCATTACTAACACTGCAACCTGTTTGTTGTTTATTCGTTCAGTCGTTTCCGACTCTTCGTGACTTCATGGACCAGCCCACGCCAGAGCTTTCTGTCGGCCGTCACCATCCCCAGCTCCCCAATGGTTGAGTCTGTCACCTCCAGAATATCATCCATCCATCTTGCCCTTGGTCGGCCCCTCTTCCTTTTGCCTTCCACTTTCCCTAGCATCAGCTTCTTCTCCAAGGTATCCTGTCTTCTCATTATGTGGCCAAAGTACTTGAGTTTTGCCTTTAATATCATTCCCTCAAGTGAGCAGTCTGGCTTTATTTCCTGGAGTATGGACTGGTTTGATCTTCTTGCAGTCCAAGGCACTCTCAGAATTTTCCTCCAACACCACAGTTCAAAAGCATCTATCTTCCTTCGCTCAGCCTTCCTTATGGTCCAGCTCTCACAGCCATAGGTTACTACAGGGAATACCATTGCTTTAACTATGCGGACCTTTGTTGTCAGTGTGATGTCTCTGCTCTTAACTATTTTATCAAGATTTGCCATTGCTCTCCTCCCAAGAAGTAGACGTCTTCTGATTTCCTGGCTGCAGTCAGCGTCTGCAGTAATCTTTGCGCCTAGAAATACAAAGTCTGTCACTGCCTCCACTTTTTCTCCCTCTATTTGCCAGTCATCAATCAAGCTGGTTGCCATAATCTTGGTTTTTTTGAGGTTTAACTGCAACCCAGCTTTTGCACTTTCTTCTTTCACCTTCGTCATAAGGCTCCTCAATTCCTCCTCGCTTTCAGCCATCAAAGTGGTATCATCTGCATATCTGAGATTGTTAATGTTTCTTCCAGCGATTTTAACTCCAGCCTTGGATTCCTCAAGCCCAGCATTTCGCATGATGTGTTCTGCGTACAGGTTGAATAGGTAGGGTGAGAGTATACAGCCCTGCCGTACTCCTTTCCCAATCTTAAACCAGTCCGTTGTTCCGTGCTCTGTTCTTACCGTTGCTACTTGGTCGTTATACAGATTCCTCAGGAGGCAGACAAGATGACTTGGTATCCCCATACCACCAAGAACTTGCCACAATTTGTTATGATCCACACAGTCAAAGGCTTTAGAATAGTCAATAAAACAGAAATAGATGTTTTTCTGAAATTCCCTGGCTTTCTCCATTATCCAGCGGATATTGGCAATTTGGTCTCTAGTTCCTCTGCCTTTTCTAAACCCAGCTTGTACATCTGGCAATTCTTGTTCCATGAATTGCTGGAGTCTACCTTGCAAGATCTTGAGCATTACCTTACTGGCATGTGAAATAAGTGCCACTGTTCGATAGTTTGAACATTCTTTAGTGCTTCCCTTTTTTGGTATGGGGATATAAGTTGATTTTTTCCAATCTGATGGCCATTCTTGTGTTTTCCAAATTTGCTGGCATATGGCATGCATCACCTTGACAGCATCATCTTGCAAGATTTTAAACAGTTCAGCTGGGATACCATCGTCTCCTGCTGCCTTGTTATTAGCAATGCTTCTTAAGGCCCATTCAACCTCACTCTTCAGGATGTCTGGCTCTAACTCACTGACCACACCGTCAAAGCTATCTCCAATATTATTATCCTTCCTATACAGATCTTCCGTATATTCTTGCCACCTTTTCTTGATCTCTTCTGCTTCTGTTAGGTCCTTACCATCTTTGTTTTTGATCATACCCATTTTTGCCTGGAATTTACCTCCGATGTTTCTAATTTTCTGGAAGAGGTCTCTTGTCCTTCCTATTCTATTGTCTTCTTCCACTTCCGCACATTGCTTGTTTAAAAATAATTCTTTATCTCTTCTGGCTAACCTCTGGAATTTTGCATTTAATTGGGCATATCTCCCCCTATCACTGTTGCCTTTTGCTTTCCTGCAACCTGAGTCAACATTAAATTTTATGTTAAAATTTAGATGGTTTGCTTGCTTTTGGATTAGTGCCTTACTGAAACCCAACTCTTGCTATTTGCAAACCATAATTAACAGCTTAGCACAACATGTGAAGCCAATAAATTTTGGTTATGCCAAAAACCATGATTATACAAATTTGTGGCTTGGCAGTGTGTGAATTCAGCCTCTAAACCCTTTGGGGTAGGAATGTGCATCTTGTTGCTGCTCATGATGGTGTTTTATGAAATACCATTTATGTAGGACAAACTATATCCAGTTTAATTCTCATGTTTGAAATATTTGCGTGCAAGACAATTGCAAGAATCCCAAATCTTCCTTTCTGTCTATCCATCAAAAACAAACTGTATTTTATAAAAGCAGCAACAGTACTGAATGAAAAATGGATGGTTTCTAGCCATGGATCCTTCTTCTCATTACTGGCTGAGAACCCTGGGTGTTTTTCCTGTACTAAGTGCATTCTCTTTTCGCTACGAGATGCTCAGGAATTAATTACAAAGTCAGGGTTCAGTCCCAAAACCGAAACAGGAGGGCCCTGAGACAATCTGTGCCTGGGGATCATGAGTCAAGCCAAAGAACATGAAGAGTTTAAAATCGTAACATTAGCACAAGAGGGGCTGTGAAGCCAGTCTACAATCTAAAGGTGATTTGGAAGGAGTGGAAATCCCGAATATATATATATATATAACCTGTAAGGCAGAGCTTTCCAAACTTTTCGTGTTGGTGACACACTTTTTAGACATGCATCATTTCACGACACACTCTTACAGCAGGGCATCATTTCGCGACACACTCTTACAGCAGGGCACAAGGCAGGCACTAGGACCTGCGCGGAATCACAGCAGGTTTGGAGGCAGCAAGGCACAAGGCAGGCACTAGGACCTGTGCGGAATCACAGCAGGTTTGGAGGCAGCAAGGCACAAGGCAGGCACTAGGACCTGTGCGGAATCACAGCAGGTTTGGAGGCAGCAAGGCACAAGGCAGGCACTAGGACCTGCGCTGAATCACAGCAGGTTTGGAGGCAGCCGGGCACAAGGCAGGCACTAGGACCTGTGCGGAATCACAGCAGGTTTGGAGGCAGCAAGGCTCAAGGCAGGCACTAGGACCTGCGCTGAATCACAGCAGGTTTGGAGGCAGCAAGGCACAAGGCAGGCACTAGGACCTGTGCGGAATCACAGCAGGTTTGGAGGCAGCAAGGCACAAGGCAGGCACTAGGACCTGCACGGAATCACAGCAGGTTTGGAGGCAGCCGGGCACAAGGCAGGCACTAGGATCTGCGCGGAATCACAGCAGGTTTGGAGGCAGCCAGGCACAAGGCAGGCACTAGGACCTGCGTGGAATCACAGCAGGTTTGGAGGCAGCAGGGCACAAGGCAGGCACTAGGATCTGCGCGGAATCACAGCAGGTTTGGAGGCAGCAAGGCACAAGGCAGGCACTAGGACCTGCGTGGAATCACAGCAGGTTTGGAGGCAGCAGGGCACAAGGCAGGCACTAGGATCTGCGCGGAATCACAGCAGGTTTGGAGGCAGCCAGGCACAAGGCAGGCACTAGGACCTGCGTGGAATCACAGCAGGTTTGGAGGCAGCAGGGCACAAGGCAGGCACTAGGATCTGCGCGGAATCACAGCAGGTTTGGAGGCAGCAAGGCACAAGGCAGGCACTGGGACCTGTGCGGAATCACAGCAGGTTTGGAGGCAGCAAGGCACAAGGCAGGCACTAGGACCTGTGCGGAATCACAGCAGGTTTGGAGGCAGCAAGGCACAAGGCAGGCACTAGGACCTGTGCGGAATCACAGCAGGTTTGGAGGCAGCCAGGCACAAGGCAGGCACTAGGACCTGCGCAGAATCCTGGCAGGGCTCAGAGGCAGCAGCCGCCGCGACACACCCAGACACTGCAGCCGACACACTAACGTGTCCCGACACACAGTTTGGAAAGCTCTGCTGTAAGGTGTTCCTGATGGAGCCCAGGTCCTTAAGCAGCCTATATAAATAGGCAGCAGGCCGTTCTGCACTTGGTCCTGGTCTAGACAGAGACAGGAAAGAGGCTGGTGGGTCGCCTCTTCCAGAACTGAGAAAGATTTTCTTTCAGCTTCTGAGAAATTCTCCCCATGCCTTTTCGAGCTGTTCCGGAGTCAGCAGCTTTTTTTAAACATGCAGCTGTTCAGAGCTCTGTCTCAAGCTGAAGGGTCTGACTCAGCTCTGTCAGCCTTTCTTCCACAGCTAGACACACACCCCTTGGAGGTTTGTCTTCGGCAGAGGAATCCATGTCAAGATGGAGTTCAAGGCATCTGGACGGGAACAAGTTGGAGGAGGCCTGACTTTCACCAGTGGTGGTGGAGCTGTCTGTTTTCAGACATGCATAAACTGGAGAAGATGCTGATGCTAGGGAGGGTGGAAGGCCAAAGGAAGAGGGGCCGACCAAGGGCAAGATGGATGGATGGTATTCTGGAGGTGACGGACTCAACCATTGGGGAGCTGGGGGTGGCGACGGACTCAACCATGGGGGAGCTGGGGGTGGCGACGGCCGACAGGAAGCTCTGGCGTGGGCTGGTCCATGAAGTCACGAAGAGTCGGAAGCGACTGAACGAATAAACAACATAAACTGATGCTTCAGGGGGCTGGAGGCCGGTGAAGCCCAAAGTTCTCCAAAAGCCCAAGCAAACCATCTATTTTTTTATGACAGGAAGAGAAAATTATAAAATGAAATGACAGGTGAGTAATATTAGCAACTGTACTTGAGTAACTGGCTTCAGATGCAGTCAAGCCAAGATTTTGTCCTGGCTCTGTCAGCTTCATGAACTGCAGTCCATGACATGCTACTTAGGGGTTGGGGGGGCCTTGGCCCAAACAGTTGTGTACCCTTCATCTGTTTTGACTACAGACATCTTTAAGGTTCTGTTTATTGCTGAGGTTGCATTATTTATTCATGAAATGCACTTCTCCACTGCTTCCAGTTACAAAGAAGCCAGAAGTGGTTGACAAAATCCTAAATCCTAGAAACCTTTCAGAATAGCAAAAACCTTTTAGAATGAAGAACCAAAGTGAACACCAGGGTAAACTTCACAATAAAAGCAATTATCTTCATCACCATCTTCCCATAACTCAGGAGTCGGCAAACTTTTTTTGCCGGGAGCCATTTTGACATGCTCGTGCACATTTTGAAGTGCTCGAGAGCCAGGGGGCGGGGTTTGCAGGCGGGGGCCAATCGCGTGGAAGGGGGCGGGTTTTGCGGGCGGGAGCCAATCGCGTGGAAGGGGGCGGGGGAGGTTTGGAAAAAGAAGGGAAAGAGAGGCTCGACTGCTCCAGTCGTTTCTCTTCCGGAGCCGCTCACGCTCCCAGTCCAGGCAAAGTAAAGCTGGTGGGGAATCCAGCGCAAGAGCGGGGTTTGCGGGCGGGAGCCAATTGCGCACACTTAGGGCTGTGGGGTGGAAATGTGCTGCTTTTGCACGGAGAAAAAGAGTAAGCAGAGCAGCAACGAAGAGGTTAAGGCAGGGCTTTCCAAACTTTTGCTGTTGGCGACACACCAACGGCCAGCCCACAAAAACTGGAAGCAACGGCGGCGGTGCTTCCAGGTTGTCGCTGCGGCGGCAGGGGCTGCCCCTTCGAAAGGGCAGGCTCCGGGGACCCCGAAAATGCCCTCGGTTCTGGCAGGGAGGCAAAAACCTCCCTTCCCCTCCCCGCACGCACACGCTGCCCTGGAGTGGGGTGGAAGTTTTCCCCGCAGAACAGCTGAGCGCTGCTTGCGCGCAGCCTCCCTGCCTAAACCGAGGTGCTGCCCCTTCAAAAGGGCAGGCTCCGGGGACCCCGAAAATGCCCTCGGTTCTGGCAGGGAGGCAAAAACCTCCCTTCCCCTCCCCGCACGCACACGCTGCCCTGGAGTGGGGTGGAAGTTTTCCCCGCAGAACAGCTGAGCGCTGCTTGCGCGCAGCCTCCCTGCCTAAACCGAGGTGCTGCCCCTTCAAAAGGGCAGGCTCCGGGGACCCCGAAAATGCCCTCAGTTTAGGCAGGGAGGCTGCGCGCAAGCTGCGCCAGCTGTTCTGCGGGGAGAACTTCCACCCCGCTCCAGGGCAGCGTGTGCGTGCGGGGAGGGGAGGCTTTTGCCTCCCTGCCAGAACCGAGGGCATTTTCGGGGTCCCCGGAGCCTGCCCTTTCAAAGGGGCAGCGGCAGCAGCAGCAGCAGTGCTGCCCCTTCAAAAGGTCAGGCTCCGGGGACCCCGAAAATGCCCTCGGTTCTGGCAGGGAGGCTGCGCGCGGGGAGGGGAAGAGAGGCTTTTGCCTCCCTGCCAGAACCGAGGGCATTTTCGGGGTCCCCGGAGCCTGCCCTTTTGAAGGGGCAGCACCTCAGTTTAGGCAGGGAGGCTGCGCGCAAGCAGCGCTCAGCTGTTCTGCGGGGAAAACTTCCACCCCACTCCAGGGCAGCGTGTGCGTGCGGGGAGGGGAAGGGAGGTTTTTGCCTCCCTGCCAGAACCGAGGGCATTTTCGGGGTCCCCGGAGCCTGCCCTTTCGAAGGGGCAGCACCTCAGTTTAGGCAGGGAGGCTGCGCGCAAGCAGCGCTCAGCTGTTCTGCGGGGAAAACTTCCACCCCACTCCAGGGCAGCGTGTGCGTGCGGGGAGGGGAAGGGAGGTTTTTGCCTCCCTGCCAGAACCGAGGGCATTTTCGGGGTCCCCGGAGCCTGCCCTTTCAAAGGGGCAGCGGCAGCAGCAGCAGCCCTCGGGTCCGGCAGGGAGGCAAAAATCGCGCGTGCAAGCTGCCGGGCTTCCCGACGCACAGCTGATTGGCGCGGAGAATTTCCACTCCGGGTGGCCTGGCAGCGCGCGCGCACGCGATTTTCACCTCCCTGCCAGAGCCGAGGGCATTTTCATCAGCGCTTCCGGCTTGTCACGCGACACACTTGGGGGCCCCCGACACACAGTTTGGAAAGCCCTGGGTTAAGGCGATGGGCAAGTGCCCATCGTCAAGATGGCTGCCGGAGACGGAGGCTTCCAAACTCCCGCGAGACTGTGTGAAGCCCGTCCCCGGAGGAAAAAGAGAGGCTGGGCCTAGGTTGCCAGGGGTATGCCCACAGCAACACACACCATGCCCACTGCCGCGCCTGCCCCGCCACACTCGCTGCCGCGCCTGCCCCCGCCACGCCTGCCTGCGGAAGAGCCACACTCAAGGGGCCAAAGAGCCGCATTTGGCTCGCGAGCCGCCATTTCCGACCCTTGCCATAACTCATCAAAAGGCAAATGCTAGGGGGAATGAGGAAGGCCCAAATAAATAAATACAACAGGCCAGCATTAAAGCCTGGTAGAATGAGGTTATTTCACTAGACAAGTACCTCAACGGCCCTTAGGATTTTGTTTTTGAGGGGGGGAGAAAACAGATTCAAAGAAAGCAAATGCACACAGAAAGTCAAGGCCTGTTCTATACCATCCTACGCTGCAGGGTACAAAATAATGGATTCCAAGGATTCAGGTTGTTGAATGTCAGGAAAATATTTCTTAAAGCAAGAACAATGCAACAATAGACATACTTCCTTACAGAGTTGGTGGGTTTCACTTCCTAGGAGATTTTCAAGCAGAGCCTGAACTGCCCTTTGTCAAGGAAACTTTAATTTGGATTCCTGCAATGATCAGGGAATTGGATTTCAAGGGTCCTTCCAAGCCTATGTTAATATCTCAGATTATTATAAACAAATAATCTGGAGCCATACGCTGGAACTTTGTGGGACTTGCTTTGGAATAGATATGCATAGGTCTAGATCAGAGCTTTCCAAACTGTGTGTCGCGACACGTTAGTGTGTCGGCTGCAGTGCCTGGGTGTGTCGCAGGAACCCTGCCAGATTTCCGCGCAGGTCCTAGTGCCTGCCTTGTGCCTGGCTGCCTCCAAACCTGCCCTGCCAGGATTCCACGCAGGTCCTAGTGCCTGCCTTGTGCCCTGCTGCCTCCAAACCTGCCCTGCCAGGATTCGACGCAGGTCCTAGTGCCTGCCTTGTGCCCTGCTGCCTCCAAACCTGCCCTGCAAGGATTCCACGCAGGTCCTAGTGCCTGCCTTGTGCCCTGCTGCCTCCAAACCTGCCCTGCCAGGATTCCACGCAGGTCCTAGTGCCGTGCCCTGCTGCCTCCAAACCTGCCCTGCAAGGATTCCACACAGGTCCTAGTGCCTGCCTTGTGCCTTGCTGCCTCCAAACCTGCTGTGATTCCACGCAGGTCCTAGTGCCTGCCTTGTGCCCTGCTGCCTCCAAACCTGCCCTGCCAGGATTCCACACAGGTCCTAGTGCCTGCCTTGTGCCCTGCTGCCTCCAAACCTGCCCTGCAAGGATTCCACGCAGGTCCTAGTGCCTGCCTTGTACCCTGTTGTAAGAGCGTGTCGCGAAATTATGCATGTCTAAAAAGTGTGTCACCAACATGAAAAGTTTGGAAAGCTCTGGTCTAGATGTATGCGGATCCTTTTTAAAGAGCCCTCTACATGGAGGCTATAGCGTTCATATGTCTCTATCAATACCTGGGGTGGGGGGGTCTGGAGCAGTCAAAAAAGTCAAGATGGCAACCACAACCAAGCAATTGAAGCCCCACGCCTTTTAAAGTGTGTCATTTTGCTTGCATGGATGTGTAAAAAATAAGGAAGATGACCTTGACAGAGAGATGCAGGAACCGTTACCTAGGCAAAAGGGGCTGGAACGTTTTTAAAGTCCAGAGCAACGAGATAATATTTGGAAGCAGCTCAGGCAGACACTAAGGGAGAGGAGGAGGTGCAGCACAATCAGACTTGCAAGATTCTGTTATTTTAGCCAATCGCAGTAAAAGGAGTTTTAGCCTCCCTGTGGAGCTGGTTTCCGGGTCTGGTCCAACTAGTGGGACTAACAGGATGTGGCTGCCACCTTGACTTGCTGACCTCCTCCCTATGGACACTCCTGTCCTGGGGCTTCTCCACACCACATCCATCTTTTGCATGTGCTTGGCATACTTCCAGTTAATTCTCAGCACTTTCCAAATCAAAGGTAGCCAGAAATCAAAACGATCCAGATATGGCACATAGCCTGGGCATCTCCAAAGCTGCCCAAGATGAACTCCATGATTATCCCCCTCACTCAAGGATGAACTGAAGGATTTTTTTTTTATTAGAATTCCCCCATTGCTAATTTTTGGAAAGATATGCACAAAAGAAGATGCCCAGAGAACTAATACTAGAGAGCCAGTTTGGTCTAGTGATTAAGGCAACGGGATAGAAACCAGGACACTGAGAGTTCTAGTCCCGCCTGAGGCATGAAAGCTGGCTGGGTGACCTTGGGCCAGGCCCTGTCTCTCAGCCCTAGGAAGGAGCCAATGGCAAACCAGGAGACTGAGAGTACTAGTCCCGCCTGAGGCATGAAAGCCGGCTGGGTGACCCTGGGCCAGGCCCTCTCTCTCAGCCCTAGGAAGGAGCCAATGGCAAACCAGGAGACTGAGAGTACTAGTCCCGCCTGAGGCATGAAAGCTGGCTGGGTGACCTTGGGCCAGGCCCTGTCTCTCAGCCCTAGGAAGGAGCCAATGGCAAACCAGGAGACTGAGAGTTCTAGTCCCGCCTTAGGCATGAAAGCTGGCTGGGTGACCTTGGGCCAGGCCCTCTCTCTCAGCCCTAGGAAGGAGCCAATGGCAAACCAGGAGACTGAGAGTTCTAGTCCCGCCTTAGGCATGAAAGCTGGCTGGGTGACCTTGGGCCAGGCCCTCTCTCTCAGCCCTCGGAAGGAGCCAATGGGAAACCAGGAGACTGAGAGTTCTAGTCCCGCCTGAGGCATGAAAGCTGGCTGGGTGACCTTGGGCCAGACCCTCTCTGTCAGTCCTAGGAAGGAGCCAATGGCAAACCAGGAGACTGAGAGTACTAGTCCCGCCTGAGGCATGAAAGCTGGCTGGGTGACCTTGGGCCAGGCCCTGTCTCTCAGCCCTAGGAAGGAGCCAATGGCAAACCAGGAGACTGAGAGTTCTAGTCCCGCCTTAGGCATGAAAGCTGGCTGGGTGACCTTGGGCCAGGCCCTCTCTCTCAGCCCTAGGAAGGAGCCAATGGCAAACCAGGAGACTGAGAGTTCTAGTCCCGCCTTAGGCATGAAAGCCGGCTGGGTGACCTTGGGCCAGGCCCTCTCTCTCAGCCCTAGGAAGGAGCCAATGGCAAACCAGGAGACTGAGAGTTCTAGTCCCACCTGAGGCATGAAAGCTGGCTGGGTGACCTTGGGCCAGGCCCTGTCTCTCAGCCCTAGGAAGGAGCCAATAGCAAACCAGGAGACTGAGAGTTCTAGTCCCGCCTTAGGCATGAAAGCCGGCTGGGTGACCTTGGGCCAGGCCCTCTCTGTCAGTCCTAGGAAGGAGCCAATGGCAAACCAGGAGACTGAGAGTTTTAGTCCCGCCTGAGGCATGAAAGCTGGCTGGGTGACCTTGGGCCAGGCCCTGTCTCTCAGCCCTAGGAAGGAGCCAATAGCAAACCAGGAGACTGAGAGTTCTAGTCCCGCCTTAGGCGTGAAAGCCGGCTGGGTGACCTTGGGCCAGTCACTCTCTCTCAGCCCTATGAAGGAGCCAATAGCAAACTAGGAGACTGACAGTTCTAGTCCCGCCATAGGCATGGAAGCCGGCTGGGTGACCTTGGGCCAGGCCCTGTCTCTCAGCCCTAGGAAGGAGCCAATGGTAAACCAGGAGACTGAGAGTTCTAGTCCCGCCTGAGGCATGAAAGCCAGCTGGGTGACCTTGGGCCAGTCCCTGTCTCTCAGCCCTAGGAAGGAGCCAATAGCAAACCAGGAGACTGAGAGTTCTAGTCCCGCCATAGGCATGGAAGCCGGCTGGGTGACCTTGGGCCAGGCCCTGTCTCTCAGCCCAAGGAAGGAGCCAATGGCAAACCAGGAGACTGAGAGTTCTAGTCCCGCCTGAGGCATGAAAGCCAGCTGGGTGACCTTGGGCCAGTCCCTGTCTCTCAGCCCTAGGAAGGAGCCAATAGCAAACCAGGAGACTGAGAGTTCTAGTCCCGCCTTAGGCATGGATGCCGGCTGGGTGACCTTGGGCCAGTCCCTGTCTCTCAGCCCTAGGAAGGAGCCAATGGCAAACCAGGAGACTGAGAGTTCTAGTCCCGCCATAGGCATGAAAGCCGGCTGGGTGACCTTGGGCCAGCAAAGGAGATTGTTACCTTGTCGTGGTGCTGGAGCTTGAGCACCTTAATGACGCCATGAGCTAAACCATGAAGGGACAACCAAGACGGGAAGGTCATGGCAGAGAGGTCAGACTAAATACGATCCCTGGGGAAGGTAACGGCAACCCACCCCAGTATTCTTGCCGTGAAAACTAAATGGATCAGTACAACCAGAGATATGTCGGTATACCATCGGAAGATGGGACTCCCATGGTCAAAATGCTACTGGGGAGGAACAGAGGATAAGTTCAACTAGCCCCAGATGTGATGACGCAGCTAGCTCAAAGCCGAAAGGGCAGCTAGCGGCCGACGGTGCTGGTGGTGAACGACGAATCCGATGTTCTAAAGATCAACACACCATAGGAACCTGGAATGTAAGATCTATGAGCCAGGGCGAATTGGATGTGGTTATTGGTGACAAAATTGGTCAAGATGGACGGCCGACAGGAAGCTCTGGCGTGGGCTGGTCCATGAAGTCACGAAGAGTCGGAAGCAACTGAACAAAAAATAAATAAACAAATAAATAAATAAAAATAATAATAATAATATAGGCCCGGACCTTATAAACCCAACACTGCCTAAGCAACAAGGAATCTAACCCTTGAGGTCCTTTTTTAAAAATTCTAACTGCCTAAAATATATTAAACTAACCAAGAGAAATATATATATCTAAATATGTTAACAATGTGAATTGCTCACTTAAGCTCCTACAGATCACGGGTTTCATTCCAACTTCTGGCTCTGTCCTAGAAACTGATTTTGAACACTGGCAGGCCAGTAACACTGAACATGAATACTGATGAGGAACACTAAGGGTGAAAGTTATGCAGGCATCATCAGGTTAATCATTATACAGAATACAAACAATAGTGCAAATAGGCAGTTTTACTTGCTATTCTTAAATTATTGGGTGTCTGAAAATCCTTCCTGAGCCACTGCAATTCAGGGCACACGGTTTTCCTGGATGCCCTGCTCCAATTTGTAACCACTCATTTCTGCTTTAGATCACAACCACACCAGTCACTTTCTCACAACTGACTTATACAGGTCGTCCTCGCTTAACGACCACAATTGGGACCAGAATTTTGGTTGCTAAGCAAAGCGGTCATTAAGCAAATCCGACGCGATTTTATGACCTTTTTTGCGGTGGCTGTTAAGCGAACCATGTGGTTCCCCATTGACTCTGCTTGCCAGAAGCCGGCCGGGAAGGTCAAAAATGGTCATCATGTGACCACAGGATGCCGCGACGGTCACAAACGCGAACCGGTTGCCAAGCGCCCAAATCTTGATCATGTGACCGCGTGGATGCTGTGATGGTTGTAAATGTGAGGACCGGTTGTAAGTCGGGGTTTAGCACGGTCGTAAGTCCGAATCTTCACTAAATGAATGGTTGTTAAGCGAGGACTACATGTATAGTGTCTTTCAACCGTTTTTGCAGTGAGGACAGGCTTCCTGTCCCTTTCAAGATGATTGGGGGGGGGGGCGGCATCTAGCATCTCTGAACCATCGTGAAAGGGACAGGAAGCCTGTCGTGAGAAAGCGACTGGTGTGGAGGTGATCTAAAGCAGAGAGAGGTGGGTGCAAATCAGCCCGTTTCCATGCCTGCAAGGTGCCTGTTTCCATCTGCTTTCCCGCCCCCCAAGGTCGATCTGAAGTCCTCCGTGCCGGCCCTCAACTTCTTTCAGAGCATCTTTTGCGGGACTGGGCGGGCGGGTAAACGAATTGGAGAGGTGGGAGCGAGGGAGAGACCCGCTCCGGCCGTATCGATCTTGCAACGATAAACACAAAATGTTGGAGAGGGGGAAAAAAAGTCCTTGGAAGTCTTCGGCCTGCGCGCGTGTCCAGGCTGCTCCCGCAATCCGTCGGCGGGGAAGCGGAGCGCTCCCGCGTCCTTGAACGGGGGCGCAGCGACCTTGCCTGTTTTCTCGGAGGCTGGACGGGGCGGGGGAGAAGCGGGCGCAAGCCGAAAGGGATCGCGAAGCCCGACCGAGCCAAGGGCAGGCGACGCAGGAGGCACCCGGCTCCCCTCCCCTCCCCGCTCCCGCCAGGCGATCCCCCCCCCCGCCTCCCTCCTGCCTTTGGAGGCGGCTCGGAGCGTCGCCGCGGCGAACTGCGGCTTCGCGCGGCCGCCTCGCCCCCCGGCCGGCTCGCTTCGCTCGGCGCCCTCCGTTCCAGCTGCTCCAGCGGCGCCCATCGCGGGCACGTCGCCTCCAGCCTCCGGGCCAAACGGAGGGCACCGAGAGGCTGCCCCCCGAAAGCCCCCCGCCGGCGTTTGGATCTGAACGCGCCGCCTTTCCCGCCCGCCTTCCGGGGAGCCACTCGGGGCTGGCGGGCGACTTTCGGCTCGCTCGCGGAGCGTCCGCTTGCCTGCCCGGAAACCCCCTGCGGGAGCCGCGCCGCTTCGCCCCTCGTTTGCTTCTCCAGCGAGCAGCAGCAGCAGCGCCGCCCTCCTCGGGGGCGCGCCGGTGACCGGGGGGGGGCGCGCCTGCTGGGTGCCCTCCGCCGAAAGAAGAGCCTCTCCGCCCTGCGGAGCCTCCGCGGCTGCGTCTTCCCGCGCCCGGAAACTTTGCGCGCCGCCCCCGGCCGGGGTTTCTCCGAGCGCCGTCGCCGATCCCCGCTTCCCCCTCCCCGTCAGGAGCGATGCGGGGGCGCCGCGTCCTTGGCCATCGTGCTCCGCGGCGCCTGAACGTTTCCACCGGCCCCGTGGTCGTGACAGCACCCCTGGACGCCGAATGATGGCCTGGGCTCTTGGTCGAGGCTGACCGGACGGATTTCGCCTCGTCGTCCCGCCGCCGCCGCCGCCGCCGCCAGAATGGGGTACACGGACCCGACTTTCAACCGGGACTTACTAGGAAACCGAACTTTGCTTTTCATTTTCATCTGCGCCTTCGCCGTGGTCACGCTGCTGCAGCAGATCCTGTACGGGAGGAACTATGTGAAGAGGTAAAGGGGGAGGAAGAACCCTGGCTGCGTTCACATGATCCCTTAAACCTGGTTACTGGATTAACTCGTGGTCTGGCTTCACCCAGGACCTTCAGCCTTCAGAAAGGGGGCCAGATGGTCTGGGTGGGCAGAGCAGGGAAAACAAACGTGTTCCCCAAGATTAGAGGGAGGCTCTGATGCGTTTCCCTTTGAACTTGGTTAGTGTTCACCTTGGTTTGTTCTTCTGTAGGGCAGCGAATGGTGTGAACCTGGCCATTGGGTTCATGTATGTTTCAGTGTAGGGCCAGGATGGGGAGGGAGCGTCCTGCCTGGAGAACACCCATCTCACTATGTGGTCACTAAGAGTCGACCCTGAATTGATGGCACACAATCAAAATGTTTCAGTATATTGCGTGAATCCAGAAAATGGGTTAATTCGGTAACCAAGTTAGACATACCATGTGAACCGTGCTGTAGTAGGTGTTGTGGAGGTGTCTGAGCTGAACAGACAGAGGTTGTTAAAATAAATTTATTTGATTCCTCCCCAAAGTCTTGCTGACAACGCAGACTGATGTAGAAATCATTGAAGACTCTGGTAGCGGCTTACGTGCAAAACAGAGAATAAACAGGCGTCTCGTGAAGTGAATATTCCCGGAGAGTTTTGGCTGTCGCAGGCTTGCTAGCTCTGAAGGTGCCACAAGATTCTCCCTTGCTTGATTACAAGGGGCTACCAGGATTAGCTATGCCCCTGGTTCCCAGGGAGCAAGACCTATTTGGTTCAGTAGAACTACTCAGGAAGGCTGTAACTCCAAGCACTCTGCTGAGAACCCATTTGCAGCAAACGTGGTTCAGTTGTAGTTGCTACTCTCTTTGCACTTAGCTTGGAGTAAGAAGGGATCAAGTGGCTGTTTAAAAAAAAAAGAGTGACTGTGTGACATTGCTGTGTGTAAACAGATACTACACAGGGGAAGGATCATGATGGACCTGCATTTCTGCCAGCCATAGGGAAAATGCCACAGGAGTTCCTGATCTTGCACAATTTGCCTAGCTCTTGGCGCATAGATCTGGGATAGAAGATAAACATGTCCAGGATTTCATTGTAAGACATACTTTTTCAGAATGTGGAGCCCCCGGGGTTTCTTGGCTCAGGGAGATGTGGAAGCCATCCTCCTGGTTAGCAGAAGAGCAACTAGAAGCATTCGGGGTAGTAAAAATAAAGTCTTCCTTCACTTGGGCATAACTCCTGGTGACTATAGGGAACAGTGGTCTCAGATTCAACCCTGTTTAGTTGCCTTTTATTTTATTTTTATTGAGATAGTTAAGTGCTATGCTGGAAAAACAATTTCTACCTTTTATTTTTTTTGCTACCAGTTCTTATTGCATTGGATAAAAGAATTTGCTTTTGAAGTTTTCTTCAGAAGAGGAGAATATTTCAGGAACATTTCTCATGGACAGAGCGGGGTCTTCCTGGACTGAAGTTTCTTTAGAGGGCTAAAGAATATGTGCAAATGTGTATCTTCCTTTGTTAATTCTTCTCTCCCGCAGTCTGTGGTCTCCTGTTGTTGTTGTTGTTCAGTGGTTTAGTTGTGTCCGACTCTTCGTGACCTCATGGACCACAGCACGCCAGGCCTTCCTGTCCTCCACTGTCTCCCGGAGTTTACTCAAATTCATGTTCATTACATCGGTGATGCTATCTAACCATCTCATCCTCTGCCATCCCCTTCTCCTTTTGCCTTCAGTCTTTCCCAGCATCAGGGTCTTTTCCAGTGAGTCCTCTCTTCGTCTTAGGTGGCCAAAGTATTTGAGCTTCAGCTTCAGCATCTGTCCTTCCAGTGAGCAGTCAGGTTTGATTTCCTTTAGGATTGACTGATTTGACCTCCTTGCAGTCCAAGGGACTCTTCAGAGTCTTCTCCAGCACCACAGCTCGAAAGCATCAATTCTTTGGTGCTCAGCCTTCCTTATGGTCCAACTCTCACAGCCATACATTACTATTGGGAAAACCATAGCTTTAACTATACGGACCTTTGTCGGCAAGGTGATGTCTCTGCTTTTTAATATGCTGTCTAGGTTTGCCATAGCTTTCCTCCCAAGGAGCAAGCGTCTTTTAATTTCATGGCTGCAGTCACCATCTGCGGTGATCTTGGAGCCCAAGAAAAGAAATAAAAGAAATAAAAGAAAATGGTCTCCTGGGCCTCCCATTAAAATCCTAGGGAAGGAGCCCCTTCCCCGGGGCTTTCTCAAGGAGAGAGGTCCTGGCAGTGACGGAAAGAGGGGTCAGAGAAACACCATCCAGAAAAGTTAGGAAAAATTATCAGGCAAAGAGAGAGAAAGATGGGGGGACTTTAGAGTACGGGCTGATGTTGACTGTTCTGGAAGCAAATCCTGTGGATGGGATTGAACCAATACACAAATGAAGACGTTGTGCAGAAGACGGTGGAGGCTCTATCCACAAGCAGTTCACACTTGGGTACCACCGAAAACAGGGGAACTTATTTGTGATGAGTAAATGCATTGATGGGAGAGGTGTGATCAGTTCTGGTGGCCTGCATGGGCTGTGAAAGATGGCTTTCTGTGAAATAAAATGTGGGCTCTGGTCAGAGCCCCAACCCATCCAATGTGGCCATTTCAAGGATACTCCACTCCACCCCAGTTTCCCACCCCGTTAAGTGAGCCAGCAATCCTTCTCCCACTGAGCCATCTCCTTTGACATTCATAGGGGTGGGGGGTGGAGGCCTGCTGGTTGCTTGGGCTGGATTTTCTCATGATGTTCGTTTTGTTCGTTCATAAAGTCTCCTGAGTTCCCAGGAATCTGCTAAACTCTACTTCTTGGATACGTTAGAATGTATACAACAAGTACTATAGCAGAGCTTTCCAAACTGTGTGTCGGGACACCTTAGTGTGTCCTGTCCTGGCTGCTGCTGCCTCTGAGCCCTGCCAGGATTCCGCGCAGGTCCTAGTGCCTGCCTTGTGCCTTGCTGCCTCCAAACCTGCCCTGCCAGGATTCTGCGCAGGTCCTAGTGCGTGCCTTGTGCCTTGCTGCCTCTAAACCTGCTCTGATTCCGCGCAGGTCCTAGTGCCTGCCATGTGCCTTGCTGCCTCCAAACCTGCTGTTATTCCGCACAGGTCCTAGTGCCTGCCATGTGCCTTGCTGCCTCCAAACCTGCCCTGCCAGGATTCCCTGCAGGTCCTAGTGCCTGCCTTGTGCCTTGCTGCCTCCAAACCTGCTGTGATTCCGCACAGGTCCTAGTGCCTGCCTTGTGCCTGGCTGCCTCCAAACCTGCCCTGCCAGGATTCCGTGCAGGTCCTAGTGCCTGCCTTGTGCCTGGCTGCCTCCAAACCTGCTGTGATTCCGTGCAGGTCCTAGTGCCTGCCTTGTGCCTGGCTGCCTCCAAACCTGCCCTGCCAGGATTCCGTGCAGGTCCTAGTACCTGCCTTGTGCCTGGCTGCCTCCAAACCTGCCCTGCCAGGATTCCGCGCAGGTCCTAGTGCGTGCCTTGTGCCTTGCTGCCTCTAAACCTGCTCTGATTCCGCGCAGGTCCTAGTGCCTGCCATGTGCCTTGCTGCCTCCAAACCTGCTGTTATTCCGCACAGGTCCTAGTGCCTGCCATGTGCCTTGCTGCCTCCAAACCTGCCCTGCCAGGATTCCCTGCAGGTCCTAGTGCCTGCCTTGTGCCTTGCTGCCTCCAAACCTGCTGTGATTCCGCACAGGTCCTAGTGCCTGCCTTGTGCCTGGCTGCCTCCAAACCTGCCCTGCCAGGATTCCGTGCAGGTCCTAGTGCCTGCCTTGTGCCTGGCTGCCTCCAAACCTGCTGTGATTCCGTGCAGGTCCTAGTGCCTGCCTTGTGCCTGGCTGCCTCCAAACCTGCCCTGCCAGGATTCCGTGCAGGTCCTAGTACCTGCCTTGTGCCTGGCTGCCTCCAAACCTGCCCTGCCAGGATTCCGTGCAGGTCCTAGTGCCTGCCTTGTGCCTTGCTGCCTCCAAACCTGCCCTGCCAGGATTCCCTGCAGGTCCTAGTGCCTGCCTTGTGCCTGGCTGCCTCCAAACCTGCCCTGCCAGGATTCCCTGCAGGTCCTAGTGCCTGCCTTGTGCCTGGCTGCCTCCAAACCTGCTGTGATTCCGTGCAGGTCCTAGTGCCTGCCTTGTGCCTGGCTGCCTCCAAACCTGCCCTGCCAGGATTCCCTGCAGGTCCTAGTGCCTGCCTTGTGCCTGGCTGCCTCCAAACCTGCTGTGATTCCGTGCAGGTCCTAGTGCCTGCCTTGTGCCTGGCTGCCTCCAAACCTGCCCTGCCAGGATTCCGTGCAGGTCCTAGTACCTGCCTTGTGCCTGGCTGCCTCCAAACCTGCCCTGCCAGGATTCCGCGCAGGTCCTAGTGCGTGCCTTGTGCCTTGCTGCCTCTAAACCTGCTCTGATTCCGCGCAGGTCCTAGTGGCTGCCATGTGCCTTGCTGCCTCCAAACCTGCTGTTATTCCGCACAGGTCCTAGTGCCTGCCATGTGCCTTGCTGCCTCCAAACCTGCCCTGCCAGGATTCCCTGCAGGTCCTAGTGCCTGCCTTGTGCCTTGCTGCCTCCAAACCTGCTGTGATTCCGCACAGGTCCTAGTGCCTGCCTTGTGCCTGGCTGCCTCCAAACCTGCCCTGCCAGGATTCCGTGCAGGTCCTAGTGCCTGCCTTGTGCCTGGCTGCCTCCAAACCTGCTGTGATTCCGTGCAGGTCCTAGTGCCTGCCTTGTGCCTGGCTGCCTCCAAACCTGCCCTGCCAGGATTCCGTGCAGGTCCTAGTACCTGCCTTGTGCCTGGCTGCCTCCAAACCTGCCCTGCCAGGATTCCGTGCAGGTCCTAGTGCCTGCCTTGTGCCTTGCTGCCTCCAAACCTGCCCTGCCAGGATTCCCTGCAGGTCCTAGTGCCTGCCTTGTGCCTGGCTGCCTCCAAACCTGCCCTGCCAGGATTCCCTGCAGGTCCTAGTGCCTGCCTTGTGCCTGGCTGCCTCCAAACCTGCTGTGATTCCGTGCAGGTCCTAGTGCCTGCCTTGTGCCTGGCTGCCTCCAAACCTGCCCTGCCAGGATTCCCTGCAGGTCCTAGTGCCTGCCTTGTGCCTGGCTGCCTCCAAACCTGCTGTGATTCCGTGCAGGTCCTAGTGCCTGCCTTGTGCCTGGCTGCCTCCAAACCTGCTGTGATTCCGTGCAGGTCCTAGTGCCTGCCTTGTGCCTGGCTGCCTCCAAACCTGCTGTGATTCCGCGCAGGTCCTAGTGCCTGCCTTGTGCCCTGCTGCCTCCAAACCTGCCCTGCCAGGATTCCGTGCAGGTCCTAGTGCCTGCCTTGTGCCTTGCTGCCTCCAAACCTGCTGTGATTCCGTGCAGGTCCTAGTGCCTGCCTTGTGCCTGGCTGCCTCCAAACCTGCCCTGCCAGGATTCCGTGCAGGTCCTAGTGCCTGCCTTGTGCCTTGCTGCCTCCAAACCTGCTGTGATTCCGCGCATGTCCTAGTGCCTGCCTTGTGCCTGGCTGCCTCCAAACCTGCCCTGCCAGGATTCCGTGCAGGTCCTAGTTCCTGCCTTGTGCCTTGCTGCCTCCAAACCTGCTCTGATTCCGCGCAGGTCCTAATGCGTGCCTTGTGCCTTGCTGCCTCCAAACCTGCTGTGATTCCGCGCAGGTCCTAGTGCCTGCCTTGTGCCTTGCTGCCTCCAAACCTGTGATTCCACGCAGGTCCTAGTGCCTGCCTTGTGCCCTGCTGTAAGCGTGTATCGCGAAATGATGCATGTCTAAAAAGTGTGTCACCAACATGATCTGTCTGCTGATGGTGGAAATGCTTGCCAGAGTTACTGTATGTGAAGATTATGTCAAACAGAATAAAAATGGGGGGCTATTGAAAAAACAACCTAACTTTGCCTGGAAAGGTTATTGAGAGCATACAGTATAGTCTTCACTACAAGGGAGCCTTTCTCAACTTTTTGACCCTGGAGGAACCCTTGAAATATTTTTCAGGCCTTGGGGAACCCCCATACATTCAGGCTCAAATATAGGCCAGAGGTTACAAAATTATTATATGTGTTTCATGGGTAGGCCTGTATAGATGCATTAACAGTGTTCTTAAACTAAAAATAAAGAATTAAACGTACGTCTTTAAAGTGAAGTTGCCCGAATTTGAAATAAATTTTATAAATAAATTGTGATCTCCCAGGGAACCCCTAGTGACCTCTCGCGGAACCCTAGGGTGCCACGTAACCCTGGTTGAGAAACCCTGCTACAAGGTAATGCCCCCCAAAAAGGTCATTATCAAGGATGTTGGGGGGAAGTCAGAAAAGTCAAGATGGCCACCAAAACCATGCAGTTAAAGCCCTCCCCCTTTTTTCCTTGCATCATGACATCATGTGCTTCGATGGCACAGAAGCAGCTACCACCTTGACTTTTTTGACCCTGCGGATATGCCCCTGGTCACAATTTAGTTTATGAATGTGGTTCCAGAGTAACTGGTCAAATATTTGTTAAGTTCTAATTAGGAATATAGAGGCCTTTCTTGAAATGAGCTGCCGTTTCCAAACCCTTGTAAAGATCAGCTTCACACGTTATGCCTTGTGGCCGCCATGGGAATCCCACTCCCAAGACAGAAATGCCTCTTTGTGTCTCTGTCTCACTTGGAAAAGGAGTCATTTAGGGAGCAAGTTCTTTTTAAGCTTTGCAGAGTGTTTCTGCTAAGCCGTAGTCTGTTTAATCAGCCAAATGGTTGGCTGAATAAACCATTTGCACAACATGTGGTAAATCATGAACTAGAAAAGACAAGGACTGTGTGCATGCAATATAGTTACCCTAAACAGAAAGAGAGACAGAGACAGACAGACAGCTTGGTGTAGTGGTTAAGGCGTTGGGCTAGAAACCAGGAGACCGTGAGTTCTAGTCCCACCTTGGGCACAAAGCCAGCTGGGTGACCTTGGGCCTCTCAGCCCCAGGAAGAAGGTGGCAAGGGCAAACCTTGCCTAGGAAACCTCTGGGACTTGTCCAGGCAGTTGCCAGGAGTCAACACAGATTCGAAGGGACAAATACCATTATTTACTAAACAGAATGGACTGCATTATGGATTAATGCTGAGAATGTGGGACCTGCAGTCTCAGAGCTTTCTATCCCCATCCTCAGGTTGCTACCAAATTGTCATTGTTCACACGATGGAAAGTGAAACCGATTAAATGCCTGGGGAGTTTCCTAAGCCACATATTTTAATCTATTATTAAATGAAATCAGATGTGGCATGGGTGTTGACCACATCTAATTTGTTGAGGTGTGCCCTTGTACTCCACTTAGTGGAACTACTTGCACTCCACCTTAATCCCTATTCTGTTCCCTCTCTCCAAGTTCCTGACTTACAGTGATTTGCAGAAATGTAGGCTAGAAAAAATCCCAGGGAGCATTTTCCAAAATGAACATTTTCCTACTTTTGGGAGGTTTAGAAGGTGTTATGATGGTTCCTTTTCAGGTGATTGTTCTAAAAAATTAGGCTAAAATAAAATGGAATTGCCTATTACTTTGTTGTCTATTGCCCAACATTGCTTCCAACATTCCAGTAAAAACAACTTTTCTTCACATATTGAGGCTTTTATTTTCTTTGAAGATAAGGTTCAAATCCCATTAAATGGGCTAAATTTTTCCACATCAAATGATGTTGCCCACATACTTCTGCAGACTGTGGATATTGATCTGAAGATGATGATTCGAATCATGCTCATTTTCATAGGAAAATTTTCCAGAACATTTTTTGATTCAAAAACTTCCAGAAATCCCACATCTGTAGTAATGCACAAACTAAGCTTGTTTTGGGGTTCCCATTAGAGCAGCAGATATGATTCTCAGGAGATGCTTTGAAATGTGCGTGTATGTGCATGCATCTTTGTGCAGCATTTTAAAACAGCTGCGTCTTTTATTGGAATTGCCTGGCTGCTTAAAAGAGTTGCAGAATAGGTTCTGGTTCACCCCCACACTAAAGTAAATCCAAATGAGCCCCACTTAGTATGATGTATGAACCTAGCCTCACATTGCACTGTTTAGGATAGAGTTCCAATAGATGAGATTCTCAGATAGGTCCAGAAAGCCACCATTAATAAAAGAAATAGCAACGCTGAGCACTGTTGCTTCCTTCAGTAATGCTAAGACAATTTACTCCAGAGAAGGTCCTCCGTTCTGAGCAGATTGCTGACACAGGAGCTGACAATCCAGCTGAAAGCCATTGCTGTGGACTGACATTTAATGATTTCTCTTTAAATAACTGTAATTTCAGCAATTATAAAATGAAACGTCTCCAGATGTGGCCAAGGGAGTTAATTGAAATTCAGTACAAGACAGGGCTATAACAATGATGATGATGTACTATAAATGGATACCAGCCTCTTTTTTTTAGACATATTCCTCCCTCCCTCGGGAATCTGTTCCTTTATTCCATTTATATGCACTGCTCCTGCAGTGGGTGTGTGCTGGAGGATGTAAGAGGCAGTCTTATTTTTTTCCCCTTTACAACAGCCCAGTGAGGTAGTGAGAAGCTCCCTGCAGGAACAAACCAAACCTTGTTGGCCACAGTGCCATCCAGAGGTCCACATCATAGGATGAAGGCAGGAAAGAGTAATTGCCCGAGAGGTATTCAAAAGCAGACTTAGTTCATAATCAACAGCCACTGATAGAGTTCTCCTCTGTGAATATGTCTCATCTCCAAAACCTAAGCCAGTGGCTGTCACATCTTGTGGCATTGAGTTCCGTGGGTAATTATGCATTTCCATATTTACCCGAAAGAAAGATGACCCTGAAATTAAAGAGGATCTCACAAACTAACAAAAAAGAAGAAGTTTAGATAAAAAAAAGCTGTTTCATCCACTGCATGGTCAGCAAATAGAATACATGATTAAATAATTTAATTTAATTTAATTTAATTTAATTTAATTTAATTTAATTTAATTTATACATTTAAGGGGAAAAAGCAGTCTGTCTTTCTGGTAAGTTCAGTGCATGAAAGTGTAGTTCCCTTTTTTCCCCCTCTTACCTCTCCTGTCAAAAAGGTCAGAATTGTGCAGGCAATGGTATTCCCTATGGCAGTGTTCCTCAACCTTGGCAACTTTAAGATGTGTGGACTTCAACTCCCAGAATTCCCCAGCCTGAGCACTGGCTGGGGAATTCTGGGAGTTGAAGTCCACACATCTTAAAGTTGCCAAGGTTGAGGAACACTGCCCTATGGCACTCTATGAAAGTGAAAGTTGGACTTTGAAGGAGCAAGATAGGAAGAGCATTGACACCTTTGGACTTTGATGCTGGAGAATTCAGGAGTCTTCTCCAACAGCAAAGTTCAAAGGTGTCAATACTCAATATTCTCAGAATATCATGGACAGCCAAGAAAAGAAACCGATGGATCATCAAACAAATCAACCCAGCGTTCTCACTCGAGGCACTGAAGGACCAATTTAGGGACAGATCATCATGGAGAAAATCCATGTGGTTGCTAACAGTTGACGCCAACTTGATGGCACATACTGTAATCCATCAGTCAATCACCTCTCCTGTCATATTTTTTTTCATTTAGGTATTCCAGTTGCAAAGCTTTTACCTAAATTCCAGTTGCAAAGCTTTTACCTAAACACACTTTTGAGAGTTGTGCTGTTTCAGCAAATAAGAAATAATAATAAAAAAAGAAATTGCCTTGAAGGCTATGCCCATTGATTTTCCCTCTTGTCTATGGGAGAAACCATAGACAAGATCAAGTAGACACCTTCATAGTTGGGCTGGTAGTTAAACCTCAGTCTCTTAGTCCAAGGATGGTCACCACTTGGCCTTTGTTGTTGTTGTTGTTGTTCAGTCGTTTAGTCGTGTCCGACTCTTCGTGACCTCATGGACCATAGCACGCCAGGCCTTCCTGTCCTCCACTGTCTCCCGGAGTTTACTCAAATTCATGTTCATTACATCGGTGATGCTATCTAACCGTCTCATCCTCTGCCGTCCCCTTCTCCTTTTGCCTTCAGTCTTTCCCAGCATCAGGATCTTTTCCAGTGAGTCCTCTCTTTGCATTAGGTGGCCAAAGTATTTGAGCTTCAGCTTCAGTATCTATCCTTCCAATGGCCTTACCAGGAAGCTAAACAGATGAAACATTTAAAAAAAAAATTCTGCCCACTGGGATGAAGGCTTTCCAAATGGATGGATGGAAGACTCTGTTTCAAAGATGAGATGCCTGCCTTCTAATTCTTGCTGAATCAGAATCTTCGGCACCCTTCTCCATCAAAATAGGGAAGGCTGTGGTATGCCCATGGGCGTGGTGGCTCAGTGGGTAAGACGCCAGGCTTGTCGATCGGAAGATCACAAGTTCGGAGGTTCGAATCCCTAGCCCCGCGTGACGGAGTGAGCTCCCGCACTCTCCCCAGCTCTTGCCAACCTAGCAATTCGAAAGCATGCAAATGCCAGTAGATGAATAGGTACCACTTCGGTGGGAAGGTAACAGCATTCCGCATGCGTCATGCCGGCCACATGACCACGGAAGCGTCTTCGGACAACGCTGGCTCTTTGGCTAACAAACGGAGATGAGCACCGCCCCCTAGAGTCGGACACGACTGCACAAATGTGCGGGGGGAACCTTTACCTTTAATTGTATATGATTTGGTATTAACAGTCCCAAAGAGGGAAGCTTGGAGAAATGAACTCCGGAGATCTCACATAGCTTTCCAGGGTTGTGGAAATGTTTGAAGAGTGTTCCAGATTTTCTTTCAGATTGCCCATCCCCAGTTCTTCATTTACTTACAGATTCAGTTTAACAGATGAAGTAGGCTCTCGAAACTAAGCGCAAACTAAGAATGCAGACAGCCACAAAGTAAGGGTGGCTTTCTTGGTGGCAAACAGCATCAGAGTCCAGCCTCTGAAGGCCACAAGTGTATTGTGGTGATAGGATGGTGTTACCTGAAGGAAGGGGTTAATGTTTCAGCTCTTTCGGGGAAGCTTTTGATATCTCTGTGTGTATATGCTTTAAGGGGCGTGGTGGCTCAGCGGGTAAGACGCCAGGCTTGTCGATCGGAAGATCGCAAGTTCGGAGGTTCGAATCCCTAGCCCTGCGTGCGGAGTGAGCTCCCGCACTAGCCCCAGCTCTTGCCAACCTAGCAATTCGAAAGCATGCAAATGCAAGTAGATGAATAGGTACCACTTTGGTGGGTAGGTAACAGCGTTCCGCGTGTGTCATGCGGCCACATGACTGTGGAAGCGTCTTCGGACAACGCTGGCTCTTTGGCTAACAAACGGAGATGAGCACCGGCCCCTAGAGTCGGACACGACTGCACAAATGTGCGGGGGGAACCTTTATCTTTACTATATGCTTTAAAGCAAGTGTGCCAAACATAGTAGAGGCTGGACACAGCTACAGTTTCTTATTATGGTCTGGATTTTGGAAGAGCAGTGGGAAAGAGCTTCAGGGACTACAGCAGGGCTTTCCAAAGTTTTCCTGTGGCGACACACCAACGGCGGTACGCGAGAAAACCTGGAAGCGCCGCCGCTGCTGCGGCGCTTTCGGATTTTTGCATGCTGCAGAGGTGGCGGTGTTCTTGTGTGCCGTGCGAAAACCCGGAAGCGGTGATGGCCCGTTGCGGCTGTGCGCGTGGCCGCGGCGCGCCATCAGCGCTTCCAGGTTTTGACGTGACACACCTGGGCCCTGCAGGCGACACAGTTTTGTGTCGCGACAAACAGTTTGGAAAGCTGTGGACTACAGAGTCACATGTGGTCCATACTCTGCAATTAAATACCCGTGCCCCTCAGGTAAAGGTCGGCAGATTGGCTAGCACAGGGGTCCCCAACCTCGCGGCCTGTTAGGAACTGTGCCGCGGGGCTCCCACCCGCAAACCCCACCCCCTTCTGCACGATTGGCTCCTGTCTGCAAACCCCGCCCCCCAGTGCTTGTGATTGGCTCTTGACTGCAAACCCTGCCTCCCAGTCTGTGGAAATCCCGAAAACCCCGCCCCCCCGGTCTGCAGAAAAATAATCCTTTGAAACCAGTCCCTGGTGCCAAAAAGGTTGGGGACCCCTTGGCTAGCAGATGTGGCCTGCAAAATTCTGGATGACCACCAGAAGGCTGCAAAGAGTTAAATTCTCTGTTTCTGTTTGCTGCCATCTAGGGGTCATCTAGATTGCTGCTGCACAGATGTGATATCCTAATTAAGGCTGTAATCCAGTGCTTTCCAAACTCCCGCCTTTGGCGACACACCAATGGCGGCAGTGGTGGCATGGGGGCACGTGTGGCGGAGGCGGCGTGTACAGCGGCAGCAGCAGCTGCAGCCTCGTGTTTTCCGCTAAAACCTGGAAGCGCTGATGGTGCGCCGCTGTCGTCGCCGCAGGGCTGGCGGCAACGCGCCATCACCACTTCCGGGTTTTGTCGCAACACACAGTTTGGAAAGCTATGCTGTAATCCATTTGTAATCAGTTGTTAGAGGCCAAAGGACTTCTTTATCAGTAGGCCAGGCTGAAGCCAGCCAGGGATCAGGGCCATTCCTTTTCTCCCTCCACCTCCCCCCTAGAAGCTGCTGGGTTCTTAAGCAAGCTGTTCTTATTGAATAACTGATAGCTTGCAAAGGAATCAGTGGATGTCATGAGGCCGAAGGCCACTTTTATTCTGAAGGCCTCCATGGACTGTGTTCCGACACACGTTTAAGCAGAGCAGGTAAAGCTTCAGCGGTTGCATTCCTAGAATAAGACAAACTTGGTTCGGCTTATTTGTGGCCTAGCATGTTCTGTGAACTCAATCCAGGTGGCTGGTCTATGGGTCAAGCTACTGTGCAAAGTCAGAGAATAGGCTAATTCCTAACTGGGATGCGTGTGTGCAAATGCAGCTACACAGGATGTATGTTGAATGAAGACCAAGGAGACCTTTCTGAGTCCTAAAAGAGCTTCTTACTCTGCAGAGGCTAGAAATACACAAAAGTGTCTCGGTTGGTTCGTTTTCATTGCCTCCTTTCCTCTGCTCTTTCTCATGTCTGTTCCCACCTGCATTAAGTCATGTTCTTTCCTCTGCAGATCTTAATGAAATGAAAAGGGTGATAAGAACAGATCACACACACCGTTGATCGGTGATGTCAGACTGGAGGCACTTGCAGATGTTTCCAGCTTCACCATTCCCTGCAAGGTTGCATCTGACGGTGAGAGTATCACCAGAATTCCCAAACATCACCACCTCAGCTAACTTCGAGGCTTGTTAATGACAGGAACATTTTCTTCTGAACCCACTGGGGGTTTGTTTAGCTTTCTTCTCCCCACCTTTGATTTGACAAGAAAATAAAAGCAAAGCAAGCATTAAGGCTGCCATGGCTGTCAGCACAATTCTCCCTTTCCACCAAAGCTGTGTGTAATTTTAATTGTTTTGTTATAACCTCGAGGTTCACTCTTCTAATATAAGAGTGCTCAGTGTGGTTTACAGGAATTGATGCCCAAGAACAGTTCCTGCCTAAGCTAAAACCTGCCTTGCAGTTTCTCAAAAGGTTTCTTCTCCTGCAAAAGAAGCTTCTGGGCTTCTACCATATTTTTAGCGCGCTTGAAGATTTCTTCTGTTTTTCCGTTTGCTTTATGGTTGGGGGTGGTGGAGAGGATTCTGCAATGTATTGTCGAAGGCTTTCACGGCCGGAGTTCGATGGCTGTTGTGGGTCTTCCGGGCTGTGTGGCCGTGTTCTGGAAGTTGTGGTTCCTAACGTTTCGCCAGCATCTGTGGCCGGATGCTGGCGAAACGTTTGGAACCACAACTTCCAGAACACGGCCACACAGCCCGGAAGACCCACAACAGCCATAGGATTCTGCACCTTGAAGAGTTTTGGAGAAAAGGAAGAATATTAATGTGATGCTTGCAGAAATGGCTGCTTGGGTATCATCACAGATACTTTTTCCTAGCATTAGCTGAAGTCAAGGAGGCAAATGTTTGGGTTGAACGCTGGTCTTGGTGTGGAGAAAGAGTTTTTTGTTTTCATGTGACTTCCAATTCAGAAGAAGGGACAGGTTCTACTCCAGATTGGAAGGCAGCTGAGAAACCTGGCTGGTTTTTTGTCCTCCCATCCAGAAGCCATCAGTAGCTTGATGATTTAATACAGGGCTACGTGACCTTTTCTGAGTCACGACCGCATTCGAGAGTTTGTAGCAGGTGCAGGGTGTACATGGGATCGGGGTCCAAGAAGTCAAAATGGTGGCTGTGGTTTCATTCATTCATTCATTCATTCATTCATTCATTCATTCATTCATTCATTCATTCATTCATTTCCCGCCTTTATTATTTT